>JAGIQG010000012.1:68476533-69676533 GCA_024679065.1 Sphyrna mokarran | reverse complement strand
GCCCGCATCCATTTTAAGAATCTCCTCAACCATCATCTACCTAAGTCCTGCTATTTATCTGAATGAAATGTCCTCTCTCACAACCATGCTCAGTCGCTGCAATGAGTAACTCTTTACTTCAGTGACATTAGCCTTCATCATAACTCCTTTTCCATTAACTTTGATCACTTTTTTGTCCCCTTCATTCTCCATTACCTCATTATCATGAAGGAAGTCGAAAGGCAACCATTTGATCTCCCTTTGCCCATGCATCCACAAAGACAAAATATATCCTTCTCATACATTTTCCTTAATTCCTCATTGTGCTCTGATTTTATCAGCTTCAATCCCCTACATAACTATCTTGCATCAGCTTTTAATGCCTTGAGCCTCACTAAATTTCAGTTCCTCTCTCATCTCTGTCATTTCCCAGTATAACCAATTTCATCATATCCTGTATTTTTGCCATATTGTTCACGATCTGTTTGTCCCTAAGCTGAACTGCTCACCCCATATGTTCCTCATAATAAAGACTGCCTACTTGCAGCTCTGTAATGAATTCATGCCCATCTTTCCACACCACAGTTTCGCGGTTGCCATAATCAAAGTCACAAATTACATCCATCCTGCTCACCTACAGTCTTTGGTATCATTGACCACTCCATCCTCCTGTAGTGTCTTTCCTCTGTTCTATTTCTATTTTGATTTATTATTGCCACGTATATTAGTACACAGTGAAAAGTATTGTTTCCTGTGCACTATATAGACAAAGCATACTGTTCATACCGAAGGAAAGGAAACAAGAGAGTTCAGAATGTAGTGTTACAATCATAGCTTGAGTGTAGAGAAAGATCACCTTCACGTAAGGTAGATCTATTCAAAAAGCTGATGGCAGCAGGGAAGAAGCTGTTCTTGAGCCGGTTGGCACATGACCTCAGACTTTTGTACCTTTTTTCCCAATGGAAGAAGATGGAAGCAAGTATGTTGGGGGTGCATGGGGCCCTTAATTATGTTGGCTGCTTTGCTCAGGCAGTAGGAAGTTTAGGCAGAATCAATGGATGAGAGGGTGGTTTGCGTGATGGATTGGGCTACATTCCCGACCTCGTGTAGTTTCTTGTAGTATCTTGTCCAGTTGGGAGGGATGGCCCTCACCTATATCGACCTTTACCTATCCAGTAGTAGCTAGGGAATTTCCTGCAATGGCCTTCCTCTCTGTCCTGATGCAATTTTCTAAGATGTGATCCTTTCTGCCTAAATTTCCATTGTGTGGAAAATCTGCACCTTCAAATTCAAAACCTTCTCCATATTGTCTGTAATACTAATGTCCATCTGACAACTTAGGAGGACAAATTACTCCGTGTACACTTACTACAAGTGCATTGGTCTAGATT
This sequence comes from Sphyrna mokarran, assembly GCA_024679065.1. Lineage (NCBI taxonomy): Eukaryota > Metazoa > Chordata > Chondrichthyes > Carcharhiniformes > Carcharhinidae > Sphyrna > Sphyrna mokarran. The sequence continues at coordinate 69,675,163 of JAGIQG010000012.1, read as the reverse complement.
TGTTTTATCAGCATAAACAGTCTTTTTGACTTTGTTCAAAAAAGCAACTTTATGAATGTATGCAGAATGTCAGTACACTTGGCAATTTGGGTAATTCTTCCTTTATTCATAGAGTCATAGAGGTTTACAGCATGGAAACAGGTCCTTCGACCCAACTTGTCCACCACCCTTTTTTAAAAAAATCTCTAAGCTAATCCCACATTTGGCCCATATCCCTCCATACCCAGTGTATCCATGTAATCATTTAAATGCTTTTTGAAAGATAAAATTTTACCCGCCCCTACTACTACCTTTGGCAGCTTCTTCCAGACACTCACCACCCACTGGACACTCCACTCTCACCTTAAACCTATGCTCTCTAATTTTAGACTCCTCAACCTTTGGGAAAAGATATTGATTATCTACCTTGTCTAGGCCCCTCATTATTTTATAGACCTCTATAAGGTCACCCCTCAGCCTCCTTACGCTCTGGAGAAAAAGTCCCAGTCTATTCAGCCTCTCCTTATAATTCAATCCATCAAGTCCCGGTAGCATCCTAGTAAATCTTTTCTGCACTTCTCTAGTTTAATAATATCCATTCAATATTATGTTACAATGTGCTGTAATTGTCTGCAAACTAAATACAACTTTATTTCATCTTTCCTATTTTGTCTATCCAGGGAAAGTAACCAGCATTAAAAAGTTCATGGAGGAGGATGTTGAGATGATTGCGCAGGATTTAAGAAACCTTTATCTGTCTTCAGCTTTTCAAAAGTTCCATCCTCTTGGAGAGGAAATCGACATTATTTTTGATTTGGAAACCACGTTCTCCGACGCTGTGTTCCAGAAGAAAAACACGAACAACCGCACAATTGGCCAACTAAAGTTCCAGGAGCTTCTGGATGAACTGAAATACCTCACAGTGATCGAAGGTGAAGCTGGCAAAGGTAAAACAACTCTTCTGAAGAGGATCGCATGTCTCTGGGCTTCGGGGAAACACCCCTCACTCAGTCGTTTCAAACTGGTTTTCTTTCTTAGCCTCAGAAGTATGCAGAAAGGACTATACGAAAGCATCTGTGAACAGTTACTCCGGGAACCATACAGCCTGGACGCTCCAACGTTCATGAAAATCATAGAAGTCCTGGAACGCAATGTGCTCTTTTGCTTGGATGGCTTTGATGAATTTAAGCCCCAAGATTACCCTGAGACAGCCAGACTTTTCACGAAGAACGCCCAGTACAAGCACACAGTGGTTTTAACAACACGGACTGAGACTCTGAGCCAGGTTCGAAGCTACGCCGATCTTTTAGTGAAAATAGGAGACCTAAGTTACAGTGGCGCTAAAATGCTGATTGAAAATGTGCTAGAGGAATCCTTGGCTGAGAGTTTATTGGCCCAACTTGAGCAGTCAGGCACCATGAAGGAGATGATGAAGACTCCACTCTTTGTGGTGATCGCGTGCGCCATTCAAATGGGCGACGATGACTTCATTCCCAGGACACAAACGGCATTGTTCCATACCTTGCACAAGCTGATGATCAATAAAAATTACTATAAAACCAGAGACTTGCCCGAAGAATATATCACTGAGAGCATTAGGCACTGCGGAGATCTGGCTTTGGATGGAATCTTTAAGTCCAAGTTTGATTTTACTATAGAAGATTTGTCATCTCAGAAAGAGGAGAGGCTGCTGTTGGCTGCAGGCCTCTTGAATAAGTATGCTGCCCAAAGGCTTAAGCCAGTTTACAGATTCTTTCATAAATCTTTTCAGGAGTACACAGCAGGCAGGAGATTGCATGAGCTGGTGACATCTAGCTCAGCGACGGAGGTGACCAAAGGACAAATGTACTTACAGAGAATAAGCACCATTTCAGATATCACCTTCAAATACCAGAACCTACTTCTGTACACATGTGGATCATCTAAAGAGGCCACGGCTGAAGTAATCAAGTACATTGTCGGTGTTAAAGATCATGGAACACTTTTGCAGTTTCTAGATGAGAACGGGGAGAGTGCGGAAGTCGAAACCCAGATGCAAAGTTCAGCGGAACTAGAGAAACTCAGACTCCTAAACATGAATGCCCTTGTTGAACGTGGCCTGACCTTTGTCTATGAAAGCCGTTCCGAATCTGCTCTAGCTCCAGAGTTTGAGACCTTTTTTCAGGGAAAAACTCTCCACATCAATTCCCATTACATACCAGATTACCTCTTCTATCTCTTTCAGCATTTGCCCTCTTGTCTGAGAGCTTTAGGCCTCATTAAGCTTAAGTTTTCTGGAAGCCCCTTTTCTTCGAATGGACATGAAATCACAAAATCTGAGAATGAAAATCAGTCCGTCACTCGCGCCCTGATACCTGCGCCTGCCATTAAACTCTTTTATGAAACACCCTGGAACCAGACCTTTAACACATTGCAAATTACCTTGAGGGATTTCCCGGACTTGAAGCCAAAGGAGATCAAATGCATTGGGAAAATCTGTTGCTCTGCTACGTCTTTAATACTACATATAAGCAAGAGCACAGGCGTCACAGGAAAACTCGTCAGAATTCTCAACACTTGTGCACGGAACGTCCAGGATCTGGTTATTGAATCCACTCCGTTAACCAAGGAAGATGAACAGCAGATAGTCAAGATGTCCCAGTTAAAGACATTGCACTTGAATAACCTCCAAACAGAACAAAGAGAGGGTAAGCCAACAGCCAGTCCATTGTTACACCTGTCTCCGTTCCCTGCTGAAGATGCTGACATATGTCTGGGCGTAAGTCCCATGGATGCTGTCAACTCTTCTTCATGCGTGAATGTATTTCACTAGAGTATTTGACTATCACGCATCTTTCCCAATATTCACTAATGAATGCTTTCCAGAAGAAATCTATAATACTGGGGATTAAGTGTAGGACATAATATTGATCTGAATGCTTTTTTTTCCTTTAGGGCAGCACGGTGGTACAGTGGTCATCACTGCTGCCTCACAGCACCAGGGACCCAAGTTCAATTCTGGCTTTGGGTTGCTGTCTATGTGGAGCTTGCACATTCTCCCTGGGTCTGTGTGGGTTTCCCCTGGGTGCTCCGATTTCCTCGCACAGTCTAGAGATGTGCGGGTTAGGTTGATTGGCCATGCTAAATTGACCCTTGTGTCAGGGGATTAGCAGAGGTAAATATGTGGAGTTCTGGGAATAGGGCCTGGGTGGGATTGTGGTGGTGCAGATTTGATAGGCCAAATGGTCTCCTTCTGTACTGTAGGGATTCTACAATTCTTCTACAATAGCAACTGCAGAAAATAAAGAAGCACTTATTAGCCAAATTTCAACCTGTAAAGTTGCTGTGTAGATATAACTGACAATATCAGTTCGATTTTACCAAAGATTTGTGCCTGTTTTCGGACATGAACTCACAGTAAATTCGAATGCTGAGCCTTTAACACGATCTGCACCTGAATCCGAGCAAATCGCGCCTTTATCAACATCCGATTCGGGCATGATCTGATCCGTGCCCAAATTGGACAGCCTGCATTTAAATTGGTTTAATGAACTGCGCACCCAACTCTCCCACCAAATCCCACTTTACCATCTTCTGGTCTGTTCCGGATCCGTGCTGTAACCTGCGGAATAAAAATCTGAGGCTGATTTTTATTTTGCAGGAGAACCTCAGAGCCTGCAATGGCTCTTTGATTCAGATCAACCTCTTGTGAAGGGGGAGTGGGGGATGGTGGGGGGGGGGGTGTTGGGGGTGGGGGATGGGGGGGTGGGTGGGGGGGAGATGGGCACGAGGGGAATGGGGGTGAGATGGTCAGATCATTCTCTGGATGAAGGGGGAGGAGGGGAGCTAGGTCCATCATTGTCTGATGGTGTGGGTGGGGGGGGGGGGGGAGGGCTGATCATTGTCTGGTAGTGAGGGAGAGAGGAGGCAGATCAGATGTTCCTCTGGAGGGGAGGGGGAGTGAGACCAGACTATTCTCTGGTGGGGGGGGGGGGGGGGGGGGAGTGAGCCAGATCATTTTTTTTTGGGGGAGTGGGGAAGTGAAGCCAAACCATTCTCTGGGAGGGCAGTGAGCCAGATCATTGTCTGGCGGGGTGGCGGGGTGGGGGGGGGGGATGGCAGTGCGGCGGGTAGAGTGGTTTGGGAAGATGCATCTCAAGGGAGGGGCGGATGGATCTCTGGTGGGGGCTGGGAGGTCTGCTGCACTCTGTGGGCAATCGGTGGAAGGGTGAGGAGGGCAGGGGTGGCGGTCAGTCTGGGTAATCGTGGGGCGGGGGGGGGGGGGGCGGGGGGAGAGCGGACCGGATGGATTTGTCAGGGAGAGAGAGGGACCAACCACAGAACAGGAATGTATGTAGGAGCTTGCACTTAGACTAAAAGGACCAAACAGTGCAGATTTGAAATGCTGTTGGAAGATTCACCGAGCTTGTACTTGAGAGCAAATCTCCAGAGAAACCCTCACCATGAAACACAGCTCTGGGCTAGGGAAAAAAGAATGGAAGCAGATCCTAAAAATCACCCCCTTCCCACTACCCAGACCGACCGCCACCTCTTCCCCCCCCCCCCCCCACCGATTGCCCGCAGAGTGGCAGTGGAACCCCCAGCCCCCCCCACCACAGATCCATCTGCCCTCTCCCCCTCTCCCACACCCCGAGATACACCCTTGCTCCCGCTTGTCGCCCTCAAGCCCCTTTCTCTGCTTTCTGCAGCTCGGCGGCGATCTGACATGGGTGTGCTTTTTTTTTTCCCCAATTTTTTTTCCTTAACTACACACGTGTAGTTCACAGCTCCGATCGTTCCGGCAGCACTAAGTCCCGCCCACAGTGTCAATCGGACCGGAGCCAGCAGAAAGCATAGGGGCGCGCTGCAAAGAGGATTCCGGACTCGGATTGGGATTACGCCCAGATCCGGCCCTTAGACTCCAAATGGTAAAATCGGGCCCTATAAGTACCACTATGAAATAACTGACTGGAAGGGACAGAGATCGATAGGTTTTTGATTCTAAGGGGATCAATGGTTATAGGGGAAAAGTGGGAGAATGGGGCTGAGAAACTTATCAGTCACGATTGATTTGCAGACCTGACTGGGGCTGAATTCGTTTCTTTGGCTTATGATCTCATGGTTCAAATTCGATGGGGAGCGTACATAATGTTGATCATGTTCCTATGATGTTTAATATTAATTCTCAACTGTTGCAGCTTAGAAGAGATTTGAATGTAATGAAGGCATCAGATAGTGTAGCGCCAGGGCACAAACGTTTATATTTCTGATTGCTTCTTCCGACTTTCTCTTTCAGGAGGGTTCGTTGACGGGCTGCATTGCTTGAAAAACATTGAAAAACTGGTACTGGAAAATGTGAAAATGAATGATGCTGATGTTAAAAAAATAGGTATTGCCAGATATGCTTAATCAAAATTGTCACGAGTGATTCTCCTGTCCCCTAGTTTTAGTAGCTTGTTGCTCACATCAAACCTCAATGACATAGAAGCAATGGGCCGCAGTAGAATTAGTCATTTGTAGCCCGGTTTTGCATGCAGTAGGCATACAGCCACTGACAGCTAATAATGTATCATTCAGTATTTCAATGGGTGGCAATCTTAGGTCACTCTTTTTACCTCTGAAGCAGTTATTATGAGTGTACACAGCCAGTTTCAACCAGCCAGGATGAGTCACTCTTTAATTATTGACATAAATCTTCATTGATACCAGGAGAACAGATTAAAACTGTGTTGGTTCCATTCAGTCAAGTAGAAACATTACATTGTCAAATAGTGTCTGCACTTCCTTGTCTTGACTTGTTAGTGATATAATAGATGGTTCAGAGTCAGGTAATTCTACATTGAATAGCTGTGACTACGCCTGGTATATCTACAGCAAACTGCAAAGGTGTTTTCTGGATATCAGGATACAGCAGTCAACTTGTACTGTAGCTCAGCTGTGCTTCTAGATCAGAAATGTGTCAGCTATAGGAAAACATTACACCTCAAAAGCCAAGATGCAGCCTTTCCTTCCATCCTTGAGCCAAAGTTAAATGAGGGTGAATGAAGTAAACTTATTTTGGGGCTGCTAGTTTCCTTGTGCATTTCTAGTTTTCGCTCAAATTTGAAAAGTTGCCTTGTTTACATGCGGCAAAATATAGTGGAGTTTTGCTTGAAGCCAGAGTCTCACTGTGTAGATCAAATGCAAGAAAGCACATTCCTGGAAAGATCATTTAGCCCTCCCAGCTTTAATTTTAAATGATAGGATAAAACGGGCAACATCACGAAGGCCACTTATTATGCAACTGTCTAATTTTTGTTAATTGAGTTGCTTTATTGATGGTCGATCTGATGTCATCCAATTGATACTATCATCAGAAGTTGAAGTTACTCACTTACTTGTACCCCATGGAACATCTGACTTTTTTTTCTTCCCCATCATAATAAAATAACATTGGCTAATGTTAACCCTTCCTACCTGACAGAAACTGAAATGTTTATGGTCAGTGGTGGGAGCAGTTTAAAATCACTGATGGGCCTTATTACAAAGTCCATCTTAACCTGCTTTCCAAGAAAAAGGTACATCCAGCCAAAGCCAATGGGTCATTTTTGAATATACAGTTTCAATAATAGTATTTAGCCCTGATTGCAGTCTTAACTAGAGGTACATGGTACATTCTTTCTATTATGGCACAGCAGATAGTAAGTCCTGAGCTGCCTAAATCCCATTGCAAACTTGAAACAGCTGTCAGAACAGTTTAGCAGTTTGTGTTTTATGAGAATGTTTTTCGAAATCAGGAAGCAACTTATCAGATTAACTTATATTAACTTATATTAAAGTGGAACATAAACTAAAATAAAGAAATTATTTTAAAAATACACTTAAATACAACTTAATGCAGTCAGCTGTACACTTTGAAAAGTTTTAAAACCTTTCCAAAAGATCTTGGTTTAAATAACTCAGAGCTAAACCTCCCTTCAATGGCAACAGTCTTTATAGATTTAATCTACAAAATTCCGGTAACTTTACCACACAATGCCCTATGGCTTTTAGGGTGTTCTCTAAGGGTGACAACAAGCTAACTCTCCAGGTCTCATTTTGTCCACATTAGATCTTCTTTGAGATCTTACCAAACTGACATCTTCAGTGCTTTCTTAAATTTGTTTTTCTCCTTTGATCTTATCTTCTATTATTCTTACAACCCTTTGGAAGTTCCCCATTCCCAGCATTGATCAATTTCTTCTTTTAACTTCATGGCTACTACATTTAAGACTAAATTTATCTTACCTTGTCTCATCTATTTATAACCTTACAATTTTATGTTCCTTTTTGAAATATGACAGCCAACTTCAAACCACTTTAAAAATGTACATAGGTAAATAAATATATAAGTTCTCCTGATATCCTCAGTTCATCAGCATATCAAGCCACTTACCTTCACACATTTCTTATTGATATTTGTCCTTTGCAGGCTTTCAGTCTCTAATTCCATTAAACCAGTCGCACTCTTATAAGCTTGTTTTCCAGTATATTTTTTGAATTCATTTCTGGGACATGAATGTTGCTGGCTGGCCAGCATTTATTGCCATCTCTAGTTGCCCAAGGGCAGTTCAGAGTCAACCATATTGCTGGGGCCCTGGAGTCACGTGTAGGCCAGACCATGTAAGGGTGGCAGATTTACTTTCCTAAAGAATATCAGTGAACCAGATGGGTTTTTCTGACAATCATTTCATGGTCATCAGCCGATTCTTAATTCTACATATTTTGTATTGAATTCAATTTCGAACCTGGATCCTCAAAACATTAGCTGAATTTCTGGATTAATAGTTTAACAATAATACCTCTAGGCTATCACCTCCCTTCTGTCTATACCATTAGGCAGTGATATTCCCAAAGCAAGAAATATTACAACTCACTTTTCCTGACAATTCCCAGAAACAATCTCCTGCAATTCAACAAACTGCTCCTACCTGTTCTTAACTGGGAGATTTGGGGTGAGATTGCAAGAGTTAGAGATCCAGGAAGTGAAATCTTCTAAACTACAAAATGTTACGGCTGTGTTGGTTTGTTGTTGGTCTCTGTTCCTCCATATATGCTAAGTGAAAATTGTGGTAAATAAGTTAGACAGAGATTCTAAATATGCCTTATTCTCATTAGGTCTTACGAGATAATACATGTGAAAATAAATTTGAAAAGATTAGTGGTAGTTGAATTTTGCACAGTGTTTATTTATTGTTTTCTGTGAATTGGAGCTGATGTGTTGACGCTTCTTAACTCTTTTACTTTCTTTATTTAAAACAAGCTGCTAGCCTGAAGAACTTCAGCAATATCTCCGTGTTCCATCTATCCCAGCTAATGGACCTCAGCGATGGAACTGAGCAACTTGTCAATGAATTAGGCAGTGCCGTCTGCGGCCTCCAAGAAATTAAACTGTCCAGCTGTTGTCTCACGGGAAAGGCAGTCACAACACTCGGTATGTCATTGTTTATTGTTTTATGGGATACGGGCTTTGCTGGCAAGAGCAGCAGTGGTGCCCTTTAATTAAATGATTTGCTTTGGTCATTACAGACAGCAGTTAAGAGTTTTTTTTATTCATTCATGGGACATGGGCATCATTGGCTGGCCAGCATTTATTGCCCATCCCTAGCTGCCCTTGAGAAGGTGCTGGTGAGCTGCCTTCTCGAATTGCGGCAGTCCATGTTCTGTGGGTTGATCCATAGTGCCGTTAGGGAGGGAATTCCAGGATTTTGACCCAGTGACTGTGAAGGAATGATGACATATTTTTAAATCAGGATGGTTAGTGGCTTGGAGGGGAACTTGCAGGTAGTGGTCTTCCCATGTATCTGCTGACCTTTTCCTTCTAGGTTGTAGGTTTGGAAGGTGCTGTTTAAGGATCTTTGGTGAATTGTTGCAATGCATCTTGTGGATAGTACACACTGCTACTAATGAGCGTCAGTGGTGGAGAGGTTGGATGGTTGTAGATGTGGTGCCAATCAAATGGACTGCTTTGTCCTGGATAGTGTCAAGCTTCTTGAGTATTGTTGGAGCTGCACACATCCAGCCAAGAAGGGAGTATTCCATCACGCTCCTGACTTGTGCCTTGCGGATAGGTAAACGGGAATCAGAGGTGAGTTATTTGCCACAGTATTCTTAGCCTCTGACCTGCTTTTGTAGCCTCTGTGTTTAAGTGGTGAGTCTAGTTGAGTTTCTGGTCAATAGTAACGTCAAAAATGTTGACAGTGGAGGAATTCAGTGATGAGAACACCATTGACTGTCACGGGGCATTTCTTATTGGTGACGGTCTTTGCCTGGCATTTGTATGGTGCGAATGTTACTATTGTCCAGATCTTGTTGCATTTGAACATGGAATGTTTCAGTATCCGAGGAGTCACAGGTATAGTCAACCACACTGCATTGTAGGTTTGGAGTTGTATCCGGGCCAGATCAAGTAAGGATGGGATATTATTCTCTTAAAGGAGGGTGGTGAATGGGATGGGTTCTTTACGGCAATAGTAAATAGTTTCACACAAGGGTCATCCCGAAGAAGATTGGCCCTATTCTCTTTCCACAGATACTATCAGACCTGCTGAAATTTTCTAGTATCTTCTGTTTTTGTTTCAGATTCCAGCATCCGCAGTATTTTGCTTTGATATTATGGATAGTTTCATGATCACTTTAACTGAGACCAGCTTTTAATTCCAGACTTCCTTGTTAACTAATTTTAAATCCCATTACCTGACATGCTGGGATTTGAACTCATATCCCCAAGGCACAGGGTAAAGTCGCCACAGTTCTAGATGACCATAAACTGCTGTCTGTTTTGAGAGAGAGAGCTGAATGACAGTGGTCTAACCTGAGAGCAGTATGCCTCAGGTGAGATGCAAGGTTCAAAAGGTGTACCTTCATGAATAGCCTTAGCCGCTACAGGAATTGAACCTGTGCTGTTGGCATTGCTCTGCATCATGAACCAGTTATCCGACCAACAGAGCTGGCATTATCCAGGTTCTCTCTATTTCTAGTGGCATTACCACTTCACCATCATCTCCCCTTTTATTCTGCTGCTTAGCCCATTTTTGTTAATATTTGAATATACACAGTCAAGCCGTTATTCATTTACTTATTAGTCACAAGTAAGCTTACATTAACACTGCAATGAAGTTATTGCAAAAATCCCTAGTTGCCACACTCTGGCACCTGTTCAGGTACATGGAGAGAGAATTTAGCATGGCCAGACCACCCAACCAACACATCTTTGGGAGGAAACTGGAGGAAACCCAAGCAGAATGTGCAAACTCTGCACAGACCGTGACCCAAGCCAGGAATAGAACCCGGGTCCCTGGCACTGTGGGGCAGCAGTACCAACTACTGTGCCACTGTGCCACCACTGTTAGTCCTAATGACACCTTCATGGAATACTGGTTTGGAAGAATGACTGTGGTTTCCATTCCAATTTTCCCTCTGTGTTCCTTCCTCCTTTCCTTAGGTAGGCAATTCCTGCAGGGTTAAAGCCCAGGCCTTGGCCATTCTTCACATATTAACTTGGGAAGTCAAGGGTAAATTTTTCTCTGGAATTATGCCGGCATAAATCCAGTGAAATTGAGAGGAGAACTATATAGCCAGCTCCCTGCAATGTAAATTGTTCTCCTTTTGAAGAGGATAATCTGTTTCAGTTATTACATTGTCTTTTCTAATTTGCAGCTCAAAATCTCCACAATTTACAAAAGTTGGATATTCTCGACCTATCAGGCAATGATCTACGAGAGGAAGCAATTGATGCAGTCAGTCAGCTCGGTAAGCGAGACAAGTAATTCATCACATTATCAGTTAGAGGCTGATCTCCAGTGGTATTGCTCATAGATTCATCTGAAATGAGAGAATGTTTGCTAAATTGGTATGGCGCCATTACATTTTGCCTCTTCGTCAAAGTTATTAAAATAGATTGAAAAAAGTTGGGGCCTCTGCACTGATCCTTACGCAATCCACTCCTGATCTGCCGCCTTGATAAAGCTCTGTTTATTTTCTATGTCTTATGCTTCCTATCCATTAACCATTCCTCTATCCATGATATCTTATAACCCCCAAATCCATCAGCCCTTATCTTGTCTATTCACCTTTTCTGTAACATCTTATTAAATGCCTTTTGGAAATCCTGGTTTACGACAACTTCTGGTTCCCTTTTAACTACCTTACTAGCGAAGAGGGCAGCACAGTGATGCTGTTGTTAGCACTGCTGCCTCACAGCTCCAGGATTGTGGGCTTGATTCCTGGCTTGAGTCACCATCTGTGTGGAGTTTGCATATTCTCCTCGTGTCTGCGTAGGTTTTCTCCAGGTGCCTAGTTTCCTCCCACAGTCCAAGAATGTGCAGGTTAGGTGAATTGGCCATGCTAAATTCTCCCTCAGTGTAGCTGAACAGGCACCAGAATACGGTAACTAGAGGATTTTCACAGTAACTTCGTTGCAGTGTTAATGTAAGTCTCCTCGTGACTAATAAATAAACTTTAAAACTTTACTAGTTATATCTCCCAAAAACTCTAATGAGCTTTAATATGTCTGTTGTTTTTCGAAGTCCACACTCAGGTTCTCCATATGGGAAAGTAATTGAATAAAATTCATTCTGAGGGCAGTTGGAAGCTTATTAAAGAATTACGGTATCATAGAATAGCACAACACTGAACAGGGGCCATGTGGCCCATTAAATCTGTGTTGGATCTTTTGAATACACAAGAAATAGGAACAGGACTAGACCGCATGGTCTATTGAGCCAATTCTGCCATTCAATGCAGTTGTGACTGATCTTGGGCTTGAACTCCTGCCCACTCTCCATATTCATTAATTCCCTGAGAAACCAAATATCTGTCTCCCTCAACCTTAAATGTATTCAAAGATAGAGAATCCTCAGCCCTCTGGGGTAGGGAATTTCAAAGATTCACAATGCTTTGAGAAAATCTTTTCAGTCCTTATCCTGAGCCTGTACGCCCATGTTTTTGACCTTTCAACTAGTGGAAACAATCTCTCAGCAATGAAGCCTCCTCAAAATTGCACAGCGTTCAATGACATTGCCTCTCATTCTTCCAAATTCCAGAGAATATAGGCCCAATTTACTCAACCTCTCATTACAGGGCAGTTCCCTCACTGCACCACCTCCAATGTATGTATATCCTTTCTTAATGTTGAGGCATAGTTTTAGAGTAGGGGGCAGGAGAAGGGATAGGAGATTCAGAGATGATTTGAAAAAAAAACATTTTACTCAGAGGGTGGTGGGGATCTGAAATGCACTGCCAGGAGGTTACAGTGAGGGCCTGAAATCTTACAACCTTTAAAAACATTTAGAAATATCATAATATTCAAGGAAATTGGACAAGTGCAAGAAAATGGGAGTAGCATGCCTTTAGTGATAGTCACTGTTGGTGCAGACTCGATGGGTCTCTTCTGCACTGTATGACTTTATGCTGAGAACTACATACACTGTTCCAGATGTTGTCTCAGCAAAACCCTGTACAATTGTAGCAATACTCCTGTATTATTGTACTCCAATCCCTTTGCAATGAAGGCTAACATGTGATTTTCCTTTCTAATTGCTGGTTGCACTTGCATGCTCACTTTGTGCATTCCTTGTACAAGTGCACCCAAGTCTCTTTGAACATCAACACTTACAAATTTCACACCTTTTAAAAATATTCTGCTTTTCTATTTTAATGACTAAAGTGAATAAATTCACAATTCCCTGCATCATACTGCATATATCATCTTATTGGCCACTCATTTAAACTGTCTATACATATTTTTACAATCTTTCTGTGTCTTCCCCACAGTTTACCTTTCCACTTAGCTTTGTCAGCAAACCTACATATGTCACATTTCTGTCGCTTCATCACAGTCATTGAAAAAGATTGTAAATAGCTGGGGCCCCAACACTGATCCTTGTAGAAGCCACTATTCACTGTCGGCCACTTTGATAAAGCCTTGTTTATGTCTACACTTTGCTTCCAATTCATTAACCATTCCTCTATCCATGCTAGATCTATCAGCCCTTATCTTTCCTGGTCATCTTTTGTTGATACTTTCTTAAATGCCTTTTGGAAATCCTGGTATATTACATCCACTGGTTCCCCTTTATCTACCCTACTAGTTATATCCCCCAAAAAACTCTAATAAATTTGTCAAACAGTATTTCCCTTTAGTAAAGGCATGTTGATTTTTCTAGTCATACAATGCTTTTCAAAGTGCATTGCTAAGACGTTCTTAATAATAGATTCCAGCTTCTTCCCAACAACTAATGATAGGCTAACTGACCTGTAGTTCACTGTTTCCTCTCTCTCCTTTCCTAAAAGGTTGCGCAATTTTTACCAACTTCCAATCCAGTAGGATCATTCCCAAATTGAAGGAATATCAGAGTCCTAGGACACACACCATCCTACCATCTCTGCAGTTATTTATTTTAGAACCCTAGGGTGTAGGCTATCAGATCCTGGAGATTAGTTGAATTTTAGTTCCAATACTTTATCTCTGCTTATACAATGGGAGAGTATGGCAGCACGGTGGTTAGCACTGCTGCCTTACGAAGCCATGGACCTGGGTTCGATTCTCAGCTTGGGTCATTTTCTAGTCTGCATGTGTGGATTTTCTCCCAAACTCCAAAAGACGTGCTGGTTAGACGCATTAGCTGTGCTAAATTTTCCCTCAAAGTACCCTAACAGGTGCTGGAGTATGATGACTAAGGGACTTTCACAGTAACTTCATTGCAGTGTTAATGTAAATCTTCTTGTGACACTAATAAATAAACTTTTACTAATTAATTTTCTAGTTTTCAACTTGCGTCTTCTAGCGTGAAGACAGAAACAAAATATTTGTTCAATGCCTCTGTCATTTCCTTGTTCTGCATGATAATTTCTCCCATCTCTGCTTCGAAGGACAAACATTTACTTTAGCCTTTTCACACACTTGCAGAAGCTACTGCAATCTGTTTATATATTTCTAGCTAATTTACTCTTATATTCAATTTGATGGCCTTTTTATCAACTTTCTTGGTAGCCCTTTGCTAGTTTCAGAAAAGCAATCCAGTTAGTCTCATTTCCCACGCTATATTTAATTACATTTCTGTAGATTGATAGTTGCCAATAAATCTCTGGCTCCTGTTATTGGAAGGAAGCCACATCAAGAAAGCAAGCAGGAAGTCAGTGGGGGATTTTTCCCATTCTGTAATGACTTCAGTCAGGCTATTAAGATTGGCCTATTGGAATATGAACTCCCTGATTAAGGAGTCACTAAACGATATCCTTGATTAAGGAACCAATTGATGGGCCAATCAGAGAATCTTTTCCTTGTATTTAATCAGGAGTGTCAGTTCCTCTGGCACTCCCAAAGGTAGACTGCTATTTGATAGTATGCTGTTTATTGCTGTTGGAATTGTAAAAAGGGATTTTGGTGAAGGGACTTCTGCCTCTGAAGATCTATTACATATTCTTTCTTTCCTTTGTTATACTTTTTAGATTCCTTGACTTTATAGTTTGAAATGTGATGCCTGAAATATGGTAGAGGCAGGTAAAGCTTTCCTAGATAGGAAACTTGTATTTGATGGGAGGTTTGTAACAGAATCTTTTCTTCTATTTTTCTTCCTACAGTTGATCAACTAACAGTGGTCCCCAGTTTAAAGGTGCTGATGTTGCCTTTTGGGCACAATGTTAATAGTTGCCTTGGAAAACTGGCAATCCAGCTGAAAAGCCTAACAAATGTGACAAAGTTAGGGCTGCAGAAATGGTGTCTGAGTGACCTTGATCTTGATGCACTGGGTAAGTTAAATGCACAGGTCCTAAATTTCCAAAACAGGCTTTCATGGTCTAAAGTGCTGTGAATCTTTATCAAAAAGTAGAGTAAAATAATTGGTATAGTCTTTTTGCCAAAATAAGTGGATTAAAATTAATTATTACATGAACTTAAATTCATTAATAATTGGAACATGTTTTGATGTTGATATTAAGGAGGAAGGGAAGACTTGCATTTGTATAATGAGTTCCATGATCACCAGACATGCCAAAGTGTTTAGCCCTGATGTCTGCGGGGACAAAATGACCAACACTGAGCCCTGGAATAAATTGTTATAATCAGCAAAACAAGTTTATTGCTGTCAACACTGATAAAAATCTGAAGAAGAATGATCCTGACTTCTGAATGATTGCCAAAATACCTAGCTACTTTTGCTGAAATGCCAAAGTGCTTTACAGCCAATTAAGTACCTTTTAAAGTCTAATCATGGTTGAAATGTAGGAAACAAGGTGGCCATTTTTTTTCATAAAACTCTTATGAACAGCAATATGTTCATTATCAGGTGATCTGTATTGATGATAAATATTGAACTGGTTAGAATCATTGGGTGAGATTTTGCAGCCTTGCTCACCCCAAAACTGCAAAATCCTGTCTGAGGTCAAAGGACCTTTCCATGATCAGCCTCTTATCCATTCAGAGATCCTTGGTGGCTGGCACAGCAGAATTCTGGCTATAGAATCCCTACAGTGTGGAAGAGACCCTTTGAGTCTGTGCTGACTCTTAATGAGGCTTACCTGTAACCCCATGTATTACCCCACTAATCCTCCTAACCTATATATCTTGGTACACTAAGGGGTAATTTAGCATGGCCAACTCACCTAGCCCAACTCCCCTATACTTTATTTAATACATTAAGAGTTTACATTTATTAACATGGTGAGATTCCTCACCAAGTGTTGCTTTGAGTTGGAGAAATTGAGTCATATTCCCAGGAATCAGTGTTATAAAGTCTACTGGTATGTGTTTTCAGGAGCCCCAAAGATTGGGTGGGGAGTACATCTCCACTAACTGTAATAAACCTACTCCCTTTTCATGCTCCAATGAGAATTGATTGTCAGATGTGGAACATCTGTTTGGAAAGAAGTTCCATCTTGAAGACTGGATGATAGGTCCCAGTAAATTTCATAGAGACAATGGCCCAAGCCGGATATTGAACCCAGATGCCTGATGTTGAGGCAGCAGTGATAATCACTGTGCCAAGTGTGGACCAGTGGTGGAGGGATTAAAATTGGGGCTGCACGGGAGGCTAGAATTGGAGAAGTCCAGAGCTCCCAAAGGATTGTAGGATGGAGAGGAAGCTGTATAGAGATGGAAACATGAGGCCCTGGAAACAAGTAAGAGAATTTTAAAATGGAGACACTGTTGTACCAGGAGTAAATTTCAATTCAAAACAGAAAATGCTGGAAAATCTCAGCAGGTCATACGGCATCTGTGGAAAGAGAAGAGGGCCTAGTCTAACATCTACTCTCAAAACATTGGCTTTATTCTCTCTTCACAGATGAAGTCAGACCTGCTGAGATTTTCTGTTTTAGATTCCAGCATCTTCAGTATTTTGCTTTTATCTTAGTACAAATCTGTAAGTGAGATTTATTTTCAGATGACTAGCAGACTTTTAATTTCACCTGCTGCTTGTTGAATTTTCTCCCCCTCAGCCTCCCTAACAGTCGGTGGCCATCTGGAAAACCTTCAGCATTTGGACCTGGCGGAGAACTCTGTGACCACGAAAGGCTGGATAACATTTTTTGGGATCCTGAGAGAGATCGAAAGAGGCGGCCTTTTCAAACTGACATCATTAGATTTTAGCAGCCAAACGGAATTGTATCCTGAAGCAATCATGGTGAAAGAATTTGTTCAGTGGATAGTAAAGCTCCATTTCATCCATGAAGTTGTACTCGTTAATTGGATGTTTGATGAAAATGACCTGAACATGATTAAGAATGCAAAAGCAACCCAGAAAAGGGAATTTCAGTTAAGGCTTACATCAACATACAAATGATCAGGACCTGATTTTAAGTATCTTCCAGTTTTGCTCCATTTTAAAAGTATTTTACTGTAAAAACAATTTTTTGTATGAATTAAAATGTTTGCTTTTATATAATTTAAATAAATTATAGGGTCTTACTGGGCCTGGGGAGCATAGGAACAGCAGTAAGCCATTCAGCATCTTGAGCCTGTTCTGACAGTCAAATATACCATGGTTGGTCTGTTCTAAACTAGAACTGTGGGAGGAAACCCATGTAGACATGGGAGCACTGTGCAAACTCCACATAGACAATCCACCTGAGGCTAGAATTGAACCCTGGTCCCTGCCACTGTGAGGCAGCAGTGATAACTACTGTGCCACTGTGCTGCCCACCAGAGGAAATTAAATGGTTTCTCTCTGTCTACTATCTCAAACTCCTTTAAACACCTTAACCTTCTGAATTCAAAGCAATACAAACGTAGTTTACGTAATCTGTTCACCTAATGTAACCTTGCACATAGGCTGTGCATGTTAGTAGCATTCCAATTCCATACTGTGCACAAGATAGATTTGGGTAGCTCTGGCCTGATGTATATCAGTATGTTGGAATTCCCCTATTCAATACTAGTTACATACCAAACATAGGAAATCCTCCCATTTAGAGAGAACTCCAAATAGCAAAGGAAAATTCAGGAGCCAAGCTTGTAGAGATTCTGTGATGTACTATTAGGAATTTCCTACAAAAACAATGAATGTAGAGATAAAACATCTTTTCAGCAAATCAAATAGGCAACACTTTACTCTAAAATTAGATGACTAGAGCTATTGGAAATGGGGGATTGAGAAAAATCTTTTCTGGTCTTGAGGGACCTGCAGACTTGTGGTCCCTCACTGCCAAGTGGAAAAAAAAATACAAAGCAGCATTAATGCAGAAGTGCAAAGAACTGAAGGCCAATCAAGCCACCTCAGTCATCAGAAATGTGTATTTGTAAGTCAAGCCTTGGTACAAAAGAGTGAGATAGTTCAGAAATGCACAATTGAATTGAGACTGCACAGGTAGAATTTCAACTATGAATTGCTGGGCAGCCGATGCCAAGTGGTATTATCGATAGATTATTCATCCAGAAATTCAGCTAATGTTCTGGGGACTCAGGTTCGAATCCCGCCACAGCAGCTGGTGGGATTTGAATTCTATTAAAAAAAACCTTGCAATTCAAAGTCTAATGATGATCATGGAATTATTGTCAATTGTCAGAAAAAAAACCCATCTAGTTCACTAATGTTCTTTAGGGAAGAAATGGTGGTTCAGTGGTTCGCAGGCATGTTCTCCCTGAGTGCGCATGGATTTGCTCTAGTTTCCTCCCACACTGCAAAGATGTGTGGGTTAGGTTGATTGGCTATGCTAAATTAATCCTATTGTCAGGGGGATTAGCAAGGTAAATACAAGAGGTTACGAGAATAGGTCAGGGAGAGGATTGTGATCAATGTAGATTCGATGGGCTGAATGGTTTCCTTCTGCACTGTAAGGATTCTATGAAATCTGCCATCCTTACCTAGATTGGCCTACATGACTCCAGAGCCACAGCAACGTGGTTGACTCTCATTTGGCCTCGGGCAACCAGGCATGCTTAATAAATGCTGGCCAGCCAGCAATGCCCATGTCCCATGAATGAATAAAAAAAATTGCAAGAGCCAGCAGAACTAAGGTTAAAACTCTGTGCCACATCTTCCAAAATAAGTAGTAGAATATCTACTTTGGTTGCAATGAGTACCCACTGTACTGGCTTTCCAAGATTCCATCTGAGCTTATCTCCATAATGAAGCATATCATTTGCCAGATATCATAATAGAATATAACTGATTTCTTGAATTATAAGATATTGCTTTGATCTGTTTGAGCGGTAATCCAGTACAGTACTACAGTTAAAATGGGTTTCACACAAAAAATATATTTTCATAAATATACATCCATTACCTGGGAACAATCTGATTTTAATGAACTAATTGTGTAGTTTAAAACAATACTGAGCCATTTATTACTGCATGTTGATTGCGTTCTTTATAATTTAAAATAAAAAAAAATTAGGATCTCACTGCTAGTGTCTTTAATTAAGTAGAATAAGACTGTCAAATTCAATGTATTGTGCGGTGTTACACATGTTAGTCATCATGGACAAAGAAAAAGCTGAAAAATTCAAAACACTCCTTACTTTCTGATCTGAAAAAGAGAGCTGAAATCTCCTTTTGGTTATGGTCAAGTGTAGTATCAACATGATGCACTTGGTTGAAATCATTCGGTTACATTTCAGCTTCATTTGAAGCAATTTTTTAAAGTGGCATCTTGGCCTTTTGGTTAAGATGCAAATAAGATCAAGCGTTGGAGGAGGAGCCATGCCTACTCCAATCAGCTTGGATCATGTAGATCAAGCCCAAGAACGGAGGTGAAAGCTTGTCAGCTTGGATCGGGAATGTCCCAACTTGTTGGGACTCTGAATTGGACTTGATTTGACTTGATTGGATTGGAATAAAGTTTAAAAGAAAGAGAGCTGAAATCTCAGGATGTTCAGATTTCATTGGATATATAAACAGGTTTAATTTGAACAGACTATTTGAGCAAGTGTAATTTGTTGTAAACTGGCCATATTATCTGTACCTTTGGTCAGTTTTGTGGATACAGCCAGATTATCCAGCCTGAAAAACTCAACGCGAAAGACGTAGGAAATGTTTTTGTTCAATGTAATTTCAATCACTGAGTCATTACAGAAGCCATTTGATCTGTTGTGTCTGTACTGTCTCTCCAAATGAGCACTTAGTGCTAACCTCTGACCTTCTCCCCATATGGTACACATTGCTTCCTTTTAAATTAACAGTCTAATGCTCTCTTGAATGGTTTGATGGAACCTGCCTCCACCACACTCTCAGACCAGACCTTACCCATTCAATGGATGGAAGTAGTGTTTTTCTCAAATCGCCTATGCTTCTTTTGCCAATTAACCATCAAATCTCTAGCACAGAAGGAGCCCTTTCTGCCTACCAAGTCTGCACTGATTATCCAATAGAATCTCCCACCCAGGTGCTCACCTCTGCCTTATCACTGTAAGCCCACACATTTACCAAGGTCAATTCCCCCTAACTTGTACATCTTTGGACGCTAAGGGACAACTTAGCATGGCCATCACCTAACCTGTACATCTTTGGATGCTAAGGGACAATTTAGCATGGCCAATCCACCTAATCTGCACCTCTTTGGGCTGCAAGTCTGTGCTCTTTTGTTCTCATGATCCTTTCAGGAATAAGAACAGTTTCTCCCTATCCTTCCCCCTTATTCTGTTCAGGTCACTCATGATGGTGAATGCCTCTATCAAATCTCCCGTGGATTTGGGCCTGTGTCTGTGGGAGTTTGCGCATTCTCCCTGTGCTTGGGTGGGTTTTCTCTGGGTGCTCTGGTTTCCTCCCACATCACAAAGATGTGCTCTTAGGCTAATTGGCAGAACAAATTCTCCCTAAATTGTCTCAAATTTGGTTTCAATCTATAGATCTATAAACACAGACAGGGATCACAGGTAGAAGTGGGAACGTCAAGGTGGCGGCGCGGGCTCGTTGGACCAAAGGGCCTGTTTCCCATGCTGTTTTGTTCTTTGTTCTCTCAAGCCTTTTCTCTTCAAAGGAAAATAATTCTAACTTCACCCATTCATCTTCATAACTGAAGTTCTTCATTCCCAAGAACAGCTCTCATGAATTTCTTTGTGCTTTCTGTGCCTTCGCACTCTTTCGAAAGTGTAGTACCCAGAACTGTACACAATACTTCAACCAAGGTCTAACTAATACAGAAAAATGCTAGAGAATCTCAGCAGCTCTGACTGTTATCTGTGGAACATCCACAGTATTTTGCATTTACCTTAGTTCTATAGATGCTGAGATTCTCCAACATCTTTCTGTTTTTGTTTCAGATTCCAGCATCCACAGTATTTTGCCTTTATATTAAGGGGTAACTGGTGCCTTACACAAGTTCAGCATATCCTCCTTGCTCTAGTAAGTAATGCCCCTATTTGTAAAACCGAGGATTCTGCATGCTTTATTAACTGTTTTCGCAACGTGTCCTGTCACCTTCAATAACTTATACACAGATGTGATGTGGAGATGCAGGTGTTGCACAGTAAGAAGTCTCACAACACCAAATTAAAGATCAACAAGTTTATTTGGAATCATGAGCTTTTGGAGTGCTGCTCATTCATCTGGCGAGTCTCGTGAGGAAAGAGCAGTGCTCCAAAAGCTCATGACTCCAAATAAACCTGTTGGATTTTAACCTGACTTCTTACTGTGCACAGGTCCCTTTGATGCTGCATCTCCAATAGGATTGTACCTTTTTTATATGGTCTTTTTTTTTGCATTTTTTTTTTGCATTGAACTCGATCCGCCACACATCCGCCCATTCCATCAATTTATCCAAGTCCCTTTGAAGTTCGACACTCGTACCTGACATTCCTCGATATTTAACGCCGGGCTAGTGAAGAAGCGCAAACTAACGAAAACCTTCCAAAGTTCCTCGCTCACCAGCAACTCGCCCACATGCTCAAATTTCCAGAATTACTGATGCAATGGACCGTCCTTTGCTACTTCGAAAGCAAAGGTGGCGGGGGGGGGGGGGGGTCAAACTCACAGGACATGTTGGCATATTGAGTGGGGTTTGAGCTGATGTGAAATATGGTAGTATGCAGCAAGCAGCCCAGATGATTTTCAGAGGTATGTGTGTGTGTCTCAGGAGCAGCAGCCTAGCACCAGTATCCCCCCCAAGTCTGCTTTACACTGGGACCTGCACCGCCGTGTCACCTCCATTTGTTACATCACTTCATTCATGGTTTAGCTTCAGAGATCATTTCCCTTTAATAATTACCCGCCCCCCCTCCTGTATTCATCTGTACAACCTGTCTCTGCGTTTTAACATTCATTTAATTTCCTTTCGGTTTACCCACCTTTTTCTCCCCCCCCCTTACTATTTTGTCCTTTGTTTTCGTTTTCCTTCCTCCTCGCTGCTGATCCCCAGTTCATTTTCCCCACTTCTGTGCGTTCTGCATTATGCTCTCTCACCCTGTGCCGGCTACACGGTGCCGCTCTCGCTTGCCCCTTGCCTCTCCGCTGCTGCCCTACCTGCCTGCTCAGTCCCGCCGGGGCGTGGCGTGTTGTACCCTCAAGCCTGGCCGCGCCGGGCTGGCACGGCGAAGCGGAGAGGTCGCACAGGCGGTGGGGAGAGGAGAAGAGCCGCTGGCCAGCGTTGCGGACCACCGAGAGGCAGCGGCGCGGACGCTGAGCCGGGGAGCGCTGCTCGCTTGCTGAAGACCACCCCCCCCACCCTCCTCCTCCTCTCTCTCTCCCCACCCCCCCCCCACCCCCCCCCCCACCCTTAGTGCCTCCAAGCCCACCCGCAGCGACACCCCCCCCCTCCTCCCCTCCCTCTCCAACACTCCACCCCAATCCCATCCATTGAGCCTCCCCATCCCTCCCTCCAACTCCAATGCGTCTCTCTGAATCAACCAGCAGGGCTCGGTTTGCCAGTCGAGTACTCTCAGGGTTCAAGGGAGAGAGAGCTTTCCCTGAAGGCAACCCTCGCTGGACGAGACACACAGATGAAAGAGAGGCAAAAAAAAACATAAGCAAGGCAGTGAAAATGCACAGGAGAGGTTTGGCAATGGGATTGAAATCCAGATCTTAATACAACAAGAGGAAGAGAAAGAAGGGAAGGAATTGAGAGACCTTGTCTGATTTTTGGTTTCTTGTTAGTGGACCGCTTTAGTTAGCTTCTCTCCCCCCCCCCACCCCCACTCTAAGATGTGCAGCAACTCACCTTGTAACCAGCACAGCCAGAGACAATGTAAGTTCCTATCGTACATGTTTTACCAGGCAGTGAGGGACCGCAAGCCCGTGTGGATGCTGGAGGACATGAGGACCATGGAGTCATTCTACTGGGAGGAGAACACCAGCCTGCGCACCTACTCGCCCTCGGAGGCCCTGCTGTACGCGGTGGTGCACAACCACCTGCCCTACGCCCAGTACCTGCTGTCGCACTACCCGGGCGAGGCGCTGGAGGTGCCCGGCGACCGCTTCTGCTGCTGCCCTTCGTCGGCCCCTCACCTAGCCATGGCCGTCCGCTACGACCGCAAGGACATCCTGGGCCTGATCCTGAAGATCACCAGCCGCCTGCCCGGCTTCGCCTCCTACATCAACCGCAAGGGCTGCTTCCACATCGAGGACGGCAAGACCCCCTTGCACCTGGCCTGCGAGCTGCTGCGAGCCGAGACGGTCCTCATGCTGCTGGGCAGCGGGGCATCGCCCAGGATCGTGGACAGCAAGGGGCTGACCCCTCTGGATGTCATCCTGGAGCAACTGCGGGTCTCCAAGATCAACGCCGAGTCCAAGAAGCTCTGCATCGACCAGCTGCTGCTCTTCATGTCCAAGCTGCAGTTTAAAATGAAGAGGGCGCTGGAAGACAACCCCGATGAATGGCACAGCCTCCTGGGGGAAGAGAAGTACAACTACCTCTGCGGGAAAGCCCCCGCCACCTTATTCCTCATCTCCATGCGGGGCATCTTAAAATGCCTCCCACCCTCAAGATTCCCAGCCAGCATCAAAGAATTGCCCATTCCGCAGTCCCTAAAGCCCTTGCCTGTCGGAATATCGACATTCCGCTGTGTGGACATTCTGTAACATTCCTACAGATTCTTCCAATGAAAGGGGCAATTTTTTTCCCGAATGAATTGTTGCTGAAGGAGCATGCTGTTGCATCAAATACAAAGTAATCCTCTTTACAAAAACCAAACTGAATGCATGGCGTTGTAATACTTTTTTGATAGATTTTATAGCTTGGGTGGTTTTAAATACATTGAAGGTCAGGACCACTGCAAAGTTAGCTGACAGATAACCGCAGTATCTCTCTCGGTTTTAAACCATGTGCAGAAAATGCAAAACATAACTGCGAGCCTTGCTTATATTCGGCTGTTTAGACCACAAATAATTGCCTGAATTCAGTCCCAGAAGAAAATTGCAGCTCTTATTTTAACTAACTGCACGATAAATACTGTAGCCGGCTGCAAAGCTGTAGATTTCTGTGAGTGAATTCTAAAATCTCATCGGCCGTGAGTTGATGCTTTTAATGGACAAAGAATGGGGGCTTAAATTTGGCAAAGAATGATATTTAACACCAGATGATTTAAACATGGTGAGTGCTCGGGGGTGGAGGGGTGGGAAAGAAACATATTGAAAGGCAACCATCTCAGTTTTTTTTTAAGATTCAATATTGGATATGTAGGTATAACCTTGAATCAGTCCCCTGACACATCCTGCTGTAAAAGCATACGCTTGCGTGAAAATGCTGGCATAGCCAGAGAGCATAATAGGAGCATGTGCACGGTGAGAATCCCCGAATATATACTCATGGGTCAATTAACTAAGCACTATAAAGATACATTAGTGAATTATGAGGATTAACAATATTTTTAGCTGAGAAAATAACATGAAATGAATAAGCTTGCATGTTTAATATCTGCAAAAATTGAGCTATTTAGTTTATATATTATATTTAAGGTTTTAAGTAGTGCCAAAGTATATCTATTTATATGCAGATTACCTTTTCACAGATGCCCATTATTGAGGATTTTAATAATTTTTACAACATGGTGCATTTAACAGATTTTTATTTTATGAAACCTTTAACCATGTATTGTTTACTACAGTAAGTACATTTAAATATTTATTACAAGAGTAGAGCAGTGTTATCCAATATATTAGTCATTAGTCAGACGTGGCTATTTCTGAACCAGATGTGGCTCATTGCACTTCTGGTTAGTGAATGAAAAGAAACTAATTTGACACCCATATTGGGCATGAGAGCTTCTTATTTACCATTATCATCACATGCAAATATACTTTAACCTCTCTATATACATTTGTTGATAAGTTGTAAGATTAAAGGAAATCAGAAGGTTGGATACTCAAAAAGACCTTGGAGTCCTCATGTATCAGTTGCTGAAAGTAAGCGTGCAGATACAGCAGGCAGTAAAGAAGGAAAATGGTATGTTGGCCTTCATAGCAGGAGGATTTGATGTAGGGATAGTGATTTGCTCCAGTTGTACAGGGTATTGATGAGGCCACATGTGGAGTATTGTGTGCAGTTTTGGTGTTCTTGTCTGATGAAGGATGTTCTTGTTATAGAGGTAGTACAGCAAATGCTTACCATGCTGATTCCTGGGATGGCACGTCTCTCGTATATGGAGAGACTAAATCAGTTAGGATTATATTCACTGGAGTTTAGAACAGTGAAGAGGGGATCTCATAGAAATTTATAAAATTTGAACAGGTTTAGACAGGTTAGATTCAGAAAGACTGCTCCTTATGGTGGGGGAATCCAGAACTAGGGGCCACAGTTTGAGGATAAGGGTAAACTTTTTAGAACTGAGGTGAGGAGAAATGCCTTCATCCAGAGGGTGGTAAATGTGTGGAATTCACTACCACAGAAAGTAGTTGAGGCCTAAATGTTGTCTGATTTCAAGAAGAAATTAGATATAATTCTTGGGCCTAAAGGGATCAAGGGGTATGGGGGAAGGCGGGGATCAGGACATTGAATTCGATGGTCAACCATGATGAAAATGGATGGTGGAGCTGGCTCAAAGGGCCAAATGGCCTACTCCTACTTCTAGTTTCTATGTACTGATTGCTGCAACTGTTTTAACAACTTATATTTATACAGCACTTCTAACGTAATAAGATATCCTAGGGCACTTCATACGAGTACCATAAATTAAAATTTTATGCAATTTCACAAAAGGAGTGATTAATTTGAAGGAGGATCTTAAAGGAGGTAGTGCAGTTTAAGGAGGGAACTCCAGAGTTTAGGGCTTAAGCAATTTGGCTGTCAATATGCAAAGATTAAGATTGGGAACGCTTAAGAGGTTGGGATTAGGAGAGAGCAGATATCTCAGAGGCTTGTAGGGCTGGAGGAGATTACAGACTTAGGGAGGGTTAAGATCATGAGACCATGGATTTTTTTTTTGAAGTAACTGTACAGTTACAAAGTTTATTTATGCTAATGTATGCAAGGCATTTTCCTTCAAAACGCATACATGCGACTAAAACAGTATTGCTGTCACCACATTTAGCGATTTCTATTGGACAACACTGCAGTAAAGCATTTATAATTGAATTTAAAATTGAATTATAAGTGCATGTGAAAGTATGAGTGAACATCTTTTGTATTGCTAATATGCATGAATGTGGAATGAGTTTATTTAAAAGTAATAAATGCGAAAATGTTCTGATAAATGTCTCGGTTAGTAATTTAAAGTTCAAATGGCATCTGATCCAGCAATGTGACATTCTTCACATTTGTGCATTCAAAATGGCTTTGTTGTTGCATGAGAACTATTTTACAGAACAGCTTATCAGGGATTCACAATACCAAATTCCTGTGGCCTGAAAGAAAATGGAGAGAAATGAGGAGGTGCAGCATGGTGGGACAGTGCTTAGCACTGCTGCCTCACAGCATCAGGGACCCAGGTTCGACTGGATCCCCCCACTGTCCGTGTGGTTTCCTCGAGCTGCTCTGGTTTCACCCCACAGTTTGAAATAAGTGCTGGTCAGATGCATTGACCATACTAAGTTCTCCCTCAGTGCCAGAGTATCAAGAGATTTTCACAGTAACTTCATTGCAGTGTTAATGTAAGCCTACTTGTGACACTAATAAATAAACTTTAATTCTGCTGATCTAATTATTTCTTAAAGCCTATATTCCCACACAATGTGACACTGAAACAAGTGCAAAAAGCAACTTTGAAAAGTAGAGAACTGGAAAAGCCAGTAGTCGAATTATCCCCTAAAATTGCCAATGCCAACTCAAAACACAATGACACTGCTGCCTCACAGCACCAGGGACCCGGGTTTGATTCCTGGCTTGGTCACTGTCTGCGCAGAGTCTGCACGTTCTCCATGTGTCTGCATGGTTTTATCCAAGTATTCTGATTTCCTCCCATATCCTGAAAGTTGGTTGGGTGTATGGACCACGGTTAATTCTCCCTCAGTGTACCCGAACAGATGGCAGAGTGTGGTGACTAGGGGATTTTCACAGTAACTTCATTGCAGTGTTGATGTGAGCCTCCTTTGACACGAATAAAAAACATCAAACTTTTTATTCAATTCTCTTTTAATGCTTTCTACACATTCAGGTGACACAGCGGCATGGTTGTTAGCATTGCTGTCTCACAGCCCCTTCAAATTCTTGAGTGGTTCACTTGAACAATTTTTTTCTCCCTTTTGATTAAGCAACTCCAGGCTCTTTGGTCTCACATCGCAGATGTGTTAGTATTTCTATTGTTTTCAAGCCTTGGATATCCCTGTTTCTTCAACTGCAATTGTACAGAGCACTAAATGGCCAGAATGTTTTGTTGACTGAGTGGGTGCATGCCTGACAAATAAGCGTGTAAGTTGTGGGAGAAGACGTTGGGTGCGAGACACTGATGCAATATTTAGGTTGGCAGGCGTGAAAGGCTACTGAAAATCAAGCAGGCAATTTAGCCTCTTTAGAGCCCAATTGAACCCAATAAACCCAATTGCCTGTCTGATTTTATGGTCAGTTGGCATGCTGATTGCCTTTCAGTTCCAGTTGCAACCCTAATCCGGGGAGAAAAGAACTGTTTGGGCAAAATAAAACTTAACAAATATGCCTGGTGTCTGAGCTCTGTGTATGATTGCACTACCCAGACATATCTGGCATAACTTTGAGATTTATATTTATAATTCAGAGGTCATCAGCTTCCTGAGACAGCTCCGCAGTGAATGTCTCCCCTTGAGGGAGCACATGAGAGATGTCAGCCTACACCCTTCCTGTTTTTGGTGCCCACCCTCTTCTCGCCCTCCCGGGCAGTGCACAGCCTTTCACAGAGTGTGTTTCATGCTGGATGGCCATTCATCGAATCATAGAATCTCTACAGTGCAGGAGGAGGCCATTTGGTCCATCGAGCCTGCACCGACAACAATGCCAACCTGGTCCTATCCCCGTAACCCCAAACATTTACCCTAATAGCCTCCCTGACATCCCCCTAACACTAAGAAGCAATTTAGCGTGGTTAATCAAGCTAACCCGCCGTCAGTTGCATTCTAGGGCCGACTGTGACCAGGAGAGCATTTTGTGTCTGATTCCAGGCCTGCTGAATGCGTGTGCCAAACAGGCGGAAAGTTCAGGCCTATGGGGAGTTATACTAATGACTGTTGCAGCCTAGAGGTCACTTCCTGAAATCTATTCCTCTGGCTACATACACAAGTTAGCTTTCTTTATTGCTGTTGCACAGCATATTGGTTTCACTAATACCAGCGATCCCTTCTTTTGATGTCGGGAGTAGCATTGGCTCTGTAAGGTGAACTTGGTGGATTTAAAGCTTGAAGTATTCTTTGTCCTGAAATCATGTGGGGTCTCCCACTATAATTATTCTAGGACAGAGTAAAACTCCATGGAATTTTCAAATCCTTGGAGTGATTCTCCCATCCCAACCTGCAACGTTTCTAGCAGCTTGGACTAGGAGATGCACGTCGCTGGCCTTTTTCCAGGGTTTGCGCATGCACCAGGAACGCACGCACATTTCCCAGAGCCAGAAAACCTTAGGAATCCAGACCACACTGGGAAAACAGGTAAATCATTCCACAGTAGACATTTTATTCCGAACATGGTTAGAGTGGTTAGCAATGCTGCCTCACAACACCATGGACCTGGGTTTAAGTCTGGCCCTGGGTGGCTGTGCGTAATTTGCATGTTCTCCCTATGTCTGCGTGGGTTTCCTCCAAGCACTCTGCTTTCCTCCTAGAGTCCAAAAGTGTGCAGGTTAGGTGGAATAACCATAGTAAGTGTGTGAACAATTGGCAAGCAGAGATGGTCTGGATAAAATAGTCTGTCAGAGAGTTGCTGCAGACTCAATGGGCTGAATGGCCTCCTTGTGCACTGCACGGATTCTGTGATTGCCTTGGGCTCATTTTACCATTATCAACAGCAACAACTTGTATTTAGGTGGCAACTTCAACACAATAAAACATTCCAAGGCACGTCAGAAGAGATTTGAAACCAAATTGAGCCATTGAGCCATATAAAACATTATTATTACCGATGGCCAAAAGCTTGATCAAAGAAGTAAGCTTTAGGTAAAGTCTTAAAAGAAGAAAGAGAGATGAATATGCAGAAAGGGTTACAAAAGGAATTCCACACCTTAGAGCCTGGCAAATTGATGTCACGGCCACCAAGGGTGAAGCAGTTAAACCCATGGTTGCTGGAGAAGCCAGAATTAGATGAACACAGAAAGGTTCTGGGGCCAGAGGAGATTACACAGAAAGGGAGGAGTGAGTTTATGGATGAATTAAAGATGATTTATCAATTTTGATCTCAATGATGTTTGACCTCGGAGTATCAGCTTCACCAACAGCTCTTGCTGAGTTCAGAGTTTTCATAGTTGGATTCGACACATGAATAGTTTATCCTTTCAGCAGATTGAGCAAGCATTGAATGGAGCATTGCCCTCTTTCTAAATGTGCATCAGTGAGTGAGTTGCTGTCCTATTCCTCCTAGTCATTTGGAGGAAGTATCTCTTTTGATAGTGTTATCTCGTACTGTCTTCCAGTCAATAATTCTGTAGATGATTTCATATCGTAAGTTCATAAGATATAGGAGCAGAATTAGACCGTTTGGCCCATCGAGTCCGCTCTGCCATTCGATCATGGCTGATATGCTCCTCATCCCCATCTTTCTGCCGTCTCTCCATAACCTTTCAACCCATTACCAATTAAAAATCTGTCTAACTTCTCCATAAATTTATTCATTGTTCCAGCATCCACTGCACTTTGGGGTAGCAAATTCCACAGATTCACAATCCTTTGGAAGAACTCAACTCTGTTTTAAATTGCTATCCCTTATCCTAAGACTATGGCCTCTTGTCGTAGAATACCCTACTAAAGGAAGCATCCGATCTACGTCTACTTCAGCTGTATTTTTTTTCATCTTGAATACCTCAATTTGATCTCTCCTCGTTCTTCTAAATTCCAAACAGTATAGACAAACTGTTCAATCTCTCTTCACACGACAAATCCCTCATCTCTAGAATCAATCTAGTGTTAACCTCATCTGAACTGCCTCCAATGCTGTTACATCTTTCCTCAAATACAAGGAACAGAACTGTGCACGATACTCAGTGCGGCCTCACCAATACCTTGCATAGTTGCAACAATACTTCCTTACCTTTATATTCTATTCCTTTAGTTAGAAATGCCAAGAATTTCATTTTCTTTCTTTATTAGCTGCTAGTTTTCTGTGTCGACCTTGCGAGGCATAGATCAGAGTAACAATATGTTAGAGTTTTCCTTTATCTCTTAGCACTTCACAAGGTTTCTCGAGACTTTCTGTAGTGATATTGAACCTATACTCTTCCATGAACCGCTTAATTTCTCTTGAGATGAATTGCGTTCCATTGAAACATACTCCTGGTATTATTCTTCCAAGAATCCTTTATTCAGCCAACAGAACACATGAGACGATTGTTGCAGCTTGCAAATCCTTCATGTTCGATAGTAGTCTGCAATGATGAGATATCATTCCTGATCACGTGTGTATAAATTGACTCGCACTGTACGCTGTGGTGTGGGTGATATTTCAGTAGCTATCATTATTTCTTTCTGTTTCTTTCTATGCTTCTGGGGTACACTACATTCGATGTCTTTTTATTGTATTCATTCATTTTACTGCATGTGGGCATTACTGGCTGGGCCAGCATCGAATGCTTAATCCTAATGGCCCTCTATTTCAGAGGACAGTCGAGAGTCAACCACCCTGGTGTGGATCTGGGTCACATGTTGGCCAGACCAGGTAAGAGTTTACTCTCCTAAAGGACATTATTGAACCAGATGGATTTTTACAACAATTGACAACACATTCATAGTCATTATCAGAGTTTTAATTCCAATTTTTTATTTAATTCAAATTTCACCATCTGCCGTGGTGGGATTCAAACTCTGGTCACCAGAACATTAGCCCAGGTCTGTATCTTTACTATGATAAAGGCAAAAAAAAAACTGTGGAAGTTGGAATCTGAAACAAAAACAGAAAATGCTGGAGAGACTCTGCGGCATTTGTAGAGAGAGAATGGAGTCAATGTTTTGTGTCTGGATTCATAGAATCCTTACAGTACAGGCGGAGGCCATTGGCCACTGGGTCTGTACTGATCACAGTCCCACCCATGTCCAATCCCTATAACCCTCATTTATCCTGCTAATCCCCCTGACATTAATATCAATTTAACCAACCTAACCTGCACATCTTTGGACTTTGGGAGGAAGCCGGAGCACCTGGAGGAAACACATGCCGACACAGGAAGAATGTGCAAACGCCATACATACAGTGTTTCTTCTGAAGTTAAGTTAAACCTGGGTCCCTGGTGCTGTGAGACAGCAGTGCTAATCACTGTGCCACCATACCACCCAATGATCCACGCAAACTCAAAACATCAGCTCTGTTCTCTCTCCACAGATGCTGTCAGACCAGCTGAGTTTCTCCAGCTTTTTCTGTTTTTGTCTCTGGATTACAAGTGACAATACCACTACAGCAGCGCACCACACACCCCCACCCGCACCCCAGCCTCTCCGCCTCCCCTCTATGTAGATGTCTATCACACTGTGCCGTTAACACTTCTCCATTCAATGGCTCTTCAGCTCTTGCTACAGAATCCTTTCTGCATCATCTTATGTGCAATTATTCAGGATCTGGCTGGTAGAACATTATCTTTGAGTAAGATGTCATTTCTGATAGAGTAATACTGCCTGTATTGCTGGCTGTGTTTGCTGTATCTCACCAGATCATCCCTGGATCACTTGCTGAGAGAGCATCTGTAAGTCTTCATCTTTACTGGTCTTGCCTGTAATCTGACTCTGTTTCAGGACTGTTATCTTCACTTGATGATGAATCTTTAGACCTAAATCTTTTATCTCACATTTCTCCTGTGGCGATAACTGAGAGCAGGCATCTGCTGCATCATTTGTCTTCCTGGCTTGTATTTTAAAATGAAATTTTAAAGTTTTAAATTGGGATAAAAGATTTTGGTAAAAGAAGGCAGGATCTGGCCAAGGTAGACCGGGACCAGTACTAGTGGGGAAATCTACAGAAGATCTTCTGTGGGGACAGAATCTACAGTGATTGGGCGGTACAGTAGCACAGTGGTTAGCATTGTTGCTTCACAGCTCCAGGGACCTGAGTTCGATTCCCTGCCTAGGTCACTGTCTGTGTGGAGTTTGCACATTCTACTGGGGACTGTGCGGATTTCCTCCGGGTGCTCCGGTTTCCTCCCACAGTCCAAAAATGTGCAGGTTAGGTTTATTGGCCATGCTGAAATTGCTTTAGCATCCTGAGATGCATAGATTAATGGGTAAAATATGTAGAGATATGGGGGTAGGGCCTGGGTGGGATTGTGGTCAGTGCCGACTCAATGGGCCGAATGGTCTCTTTCTGTACTGTGGGGTTTCTATGATTCTAAGAGTAGTGGGATGCTCAAAAAGGAAATGGGCCGATTACAGGCCCTGCATGTTCCCTCGAGGGCGAGAGGAAGGAGTAAAAAGCTCAGACAACCAGGGACAACCAGAGATATTCAGGATATGATAAGAAAGATTTAGCAAGTACAAAGGGGGCAAATCAGCAGAGGCATCAGTGAAGTAAATGCAGGGTAGAGTGCAGAGGGGACCTTAAGAAAGCAATCTGGAAATCACAGAAGTGGATATGAGAAAGCTCCAGCTGGTAAAAATAGGGAAAATCCCAAGATATTCTTTAAGTATACCAAGAAAATAATTAGGGAAAGAGTGGAGCCCATTGAGGACCAGGGAGGCAACCTGTAGATGGAGCCAGAAGACATTGGTGGAGTGTTGAATGAATGCTTCACATTTGCCTTCCCCCAGGAGAATGAGGATGGAGGAATGGAATTCAGGGAGACAGACTACAAGATTCATGAGCAAATTTGACATAGGGAAGGACAAAGTATTAAAGGTGTTGGTAAGTTTAAAAGAGGACATGTTTCCAGGTCCAGATGGATTGTGTCCCAGGCTGCTGTGGGGAGAAAGGGAAGAGATTGCGGTGGCTCTGTCTCAAATTTTTAATTCTGCTCTGGTCGTGGGGTCACAGCTAACATGGTTCCGCTATTGAACAAGGATTGTAGAGAAAAGCTAGGGAACTACAGACCAGTGAGCTTCACATCAGTGGTAGAAAAATCATTAGCAAGATGTTGCTCAGTTTCACAAAATCTTCCCTTGGGTAACAATTTTCTTTCAAATCTTTGGGCAAGATCTTCTGCCATGGCCTGAGTGGGATGATGTTACTTGGTGCCCTAGTGTCAATCTTCAACTTTGTGAGAGTGGGCTTATTTCTCGCTCTCTTCTCTGATCTGAATGGTTGTGTGAACTATCTTTCTCTGGGTATAGCTGCATCCAGCCATTTCATGCAGTTGCAGCATCCCTTCGTGGATTGTCATAGAGCCCGTGGGTTTTACAGCAAACTTTGAGTCATTGTTTCTGCGCTGGCCATCAAGCACCTATCCATTCTTATCCAGCTTTCAAACACTGATCTCATAGCCTTGTACACTATGGTGTTTGAAATGCTCATCTAAATGCTTCTTAAACATTATGAGAAAAGAGCTCATTCTCAAACTTGTTATCTTCTTCCAGGGTATGGATGTTCTGGTTTTCCTTCTCATTCACCTTGTCGCTCTGTCTTTGATAACTCATTTGTTGTCTTCTTTATTTGTTCTGCACATCTTTTTGTAGTGATTGGACTTTGCACAAATACTGAAGTTTGATCCATACACAAGACATTATCTTCTGTCTGTGAATACATGTGCTCATCCACACTCTTACACATTTTTCTATCTGTCTGCTGTGCATGCCTTTGTGGTTATTGCGCTGCATCAGCCCTGGATATCTTTCTTATGACTTAACTCCCTGTTTGGGTAGCCAGCATCTTCATCATTTGACTTGTGGCTTCATATGCTCTGATATAGCCAGTGATTTTGATTTGATTTGATTTAGTATTAGCATAGTGAAAAGTTTGTTTCTTGTGCACTATGCAGATAAAGCATATCTTTCATAGAAAAGGAAAGAGTGCAAAATATAGTGCTACACTTATAAGTAGGGTGCAAAGAAAGATCAACTTAATCCAAGGTAGGTCCATTCAAAAGTCTGATGGCAGCAGGGAAGAAGCTGTTCTTGAGTTGGTTGATGTGTGACCTCAGACTTTTGTAGTCTTTTCCTGATGGAAGAAGATGGAAGAGGGAATGTCCGGGGTACGTGGGGTCCTTAAGTATGCTGGCTGCTTTGCTGAGACAGTAGGAAGTGTATTCAGAGTCCATGGATGGGAGGCTGGTTTGCATGATAGATTGGGTTACATTCACAACCTTTTGCAGTCTTGTGCGGCCTTGGGCAGAGCAGGAGCCATACCAAGAGTGATACAACCAGAAAGAATGTTTGATATTATGAGCTTGTCCTTTTGTAATGATGCACGCTCACAGGCTTCATCAGGGACATAAAAGGTATTTATTAACAAGGAAAAATTGTCGAGCTGGCAGGCCCTATCCCACCTCCCAGTTGCTCCAGTCCACACATATTTTCACACTGTCTTCTGCATCCGGATAGGATTCTACCCTCGGGGGTGATTACCCACTCTCTATCCCATTCGGTTCTCAAATCAGGTGACTCTCTCTGCTGTGTTGCTCTTAAAAGGACACTCACCACCATCCAATCAAATTCCTTTGTACTTCAGAGTGTGTAGAACTCCAAATGAGAATAACTCAGCAAGACGCAGGTTAATTGATTGGACCAGCTGCCCTGTTTCCATGTTGTAATTGATCGGGGGGCGATCTTGAACCTCTGTTCCAATGCCACCCGAGGGGCTCAGTATCTGGAAGTTACTGCACTCACCAGCGAGAACATGACTTTGGATCTTCTCTGCCCCTTGCCAGTGACAACATCGGGTTCTCATCCAGAATGGATATGAACTTGATTCACACATTATGCTGCATTTTAATATAACCTAACACCACCTTCCCTCCATCCCTTCAACCCACCCAGCCCCACTCGACCCCCAGGGTATCTTGAAT
This sequence comes from Sphyrna mokarran, assembly GCA_024679065.1. Classification (NCBI taxonomy): domain Eukaryota; kingdom Metazoa; phylum Chordata; class Chondrichthyes; order Carcharhiniformes; family Carcharhinidae; genus Sphyrna; species Sphyrna mokarran. The sequence goes on along the minus strand of JAGIQG010000012.1, from coordinate 69,640,290 downwards.
TTGGCGCAGTTCACATTGTGTGAACCTGTTATGGAGTCTTCCTGAGGGTAATGTTATATATAAAACCCCACAGGGGATGACAGACAGGCCAGAAAGGACTCTGGCAATGTCCCCTGGCACTTATTCTCGGCACAGGTTGGTGCTGTCAGGTTGGCATCAGGACACCTGGGTAGTTTGCCAACCTTGATCAAGAGATGGGTCCCATGGGGAATCTCATAGGGGTATATAGAGTTCATGCAGATATGGTTGAGGGCCACAGGCAGACAAGCAAGCAGAGGATGGCTGCTTGGGAGGATAGGGAGTGGGGTGGGGGGGGGGGGGTAGGGGCAGTGATCGTGGGAGCTGGGAGTAGGAGTGAATGCTAGCTCCAATTGAGGGTAGGGAGGGGAGCCCCTGAGGCCTCGAAGGTGGAGTGGCGAAGGAGCTCTGTGTAGCTGGTGTGTTGAGGCCCTGCTGCCACCCCGCCCCCTCCCATGCCCCCACTCCTATATCCTGCTTCCTTGATTTTTTTTTGGTAGAGTGTAGTAGCACCTTGGGAGAAAACTGACCAGTAGAGAAGCACATCGATTTTCATGCCAGGAACAATACTCTGCCACCTTTTGCTAAGATTTAAGTGTCCACATCTAAAACGTGACACAAGATAATGTGCAATTTCAGTGAACATCACTAGAGGACACTACTGCCCTTTGAAAAGTCTGATTGCAGTCATATCTGAAACTGTAAGGAGGAAAGGTCAGTCCAAAACCACACAGCCGGCAATAGTTGGGCATCAAATCCAACAGCATTAAGAGATAACTATGTCCTTGGCAATCATGTAAGTACAGCTATATTTCACAGTTAAGATGCAGCATTCTCATTTCCTTCTTTATAAATCCTCTCCTCGTGAAACCCAACATCAATGTCCTTATTTTCCCTCACTATTCCAACACTGCCAGCCTTCCCTTTATTTAAAGCTGTAAGACACATTGGTTGGGCTTCACTCACCATTCCTTATTCTAGGTCATCAGGTTGGGGTTTTCCAGCCAGTCTGCAGTTGTGCTCGGGATCACAAACCACAGCTTGTGCATCTTACAAAGGCCCGTCTGCCTCTTCTCATCTTTCTCAAGTGCTTTCAGCGACACTGATCTTTTCAACCTCCTTCAGTCTCCCCCTTCTGTAGCCTATTTTTATGACCTGCTTCTGTAGTAGATGTCACAACATAGCCAACAAACAGCCTCTAATCTGCCTATTTGACACTCTAAGGACATTTCTTTAGTCTGCTTTCTTTCAGTATTTACATTTCCTCTTGATATGGACTTTGCCTTTCTCCCTTCTTTATTCATACAAATGTTGTTGCTTTATATTGAACATAAGCTTTAAGTTTTAAGTTTGTTTATGAGTGTCACCAGTGGTAATGCATTAACACTGCGATGAAGTTATGTGAAAATCCCTTCGTCACCACAATCCACCGCCTGTCTGAGTGCATTGAGGGAGAATTTTGCATGGTCAATGTACCTAATTGGTAAGTCGTTTGGACTGTGGGAGGAAACTGGAGCATGGTGGAAACCCATGCAGACATGGGGAGAATGGGCAGGCACCACACAGACAGCGACCCAAGCCAGGAATCAAACCTAGGTCTCTGGTACTGTGAGGCAGCAGTGCTAACCACTGTGCCACTGTGAAAGATGATCAATGAAGGGGACAAAGTGAAAAGCAGAGATTGCCTCATATTGACTGCTCTCATTAAATCACTGAGCCACTTGTACAATTCTCCTATCTTGAGGGTGAGAGAGATAGTACACAGAGCCATCATTATCACCTTCTATTTGACTCTGCCAGTGGATTTTAAATACCTCTTTCTCTGCCAATCTAGCAGACAATCTTTCCTCTGGCAGATCTCATCAGTGGATTGGCATCTAAAAGATTTGACATTTTCCCATCTCTACCCCCACAAGCCTTAATGGTTAAATTATGATGATACTGCATCATAAGAAATGTATTTGGGTCACATTTCTTGAGCAAGATCTGTTTTAGCTGTTTGTTTTACTATCGGCACCATTTTGTTTACATCTGCCAGTTCTTTTGTTACTGCAGCAGCATAATTGCTCTTAGTTGCCAGAATGTTTGGTTTAATATGGGCTTATGCTTTTCAGTTATTTTAGTGTTGTCTCCTGGGGTTTTGTAGATTGGGGTTTGATTAGGTTTTTACACAAAAAGTCAGATGACTAGTCAGGGTGAGGCTCACTGAGACAACTCCAGCTTAGCTGTTTTTTGGGAGCTATAGGAAGAAGAAATATCACTGAGCCTGTCTAAAATCTGGAGATTGGGATCTGCCAATAAGTAGGTCTCTGTCTTGGAAATCCTACTGTTTGTGGATATAACATTCTCTGGAAATTGTTGTATGGGAGTCAGAAGGTAGACATTTTTCTATATTTATCCAGCAAGGTGAAAAGTCTAGAAATCTAGCATCGATGTGAGCATATCCATTTTTGGTGCTAATTGGTTCTGAAGTACGCTATATGGCTATGGGTACATTGCTTAAATTGAAACTATAGAGATGGATCGTTTTTAAAAACTATACTTTGTCACATTTAAGTGTTTAATTGGTAAGAGTTATGCTAATTCATTTTGTTATGTTCTAATTGCATTGTTAAATAAAGTTTGTTTTAATAAAATCTTCCTAATGGGGTAATAGAGTCACCATGGAATAAAAGACCTCATACTCATCCTAATGCCAAAGTCAAAAAGAATAATTTGGAGTCCAGGTTAAACTCTGTAACATAACTGTATCATGCAGTTTCTGATCTGGTTCCTAACAAAATGAACAGGATCTTGGTGGGTTCAAGTGGACACCCTGCTTTTTCACTGTAGCTAAAATGGCAACATAAATCTTTGGAGGCCAATGTGTGCTGTATGAATGGTGGATATGGGGGACAATTTTATCACCCAATCCTCACCAAGCTCCTGCCGCAGTTCAGTCAGAGAATTTGGCGACAAGCCAAATCTCTGTTCACTGTAGCGGGCCTGAAAAGTCGTGCTGGTACTAATGGACACAAAATTCCGCCTTTGGAGCCTGAAAGGTTATAGATGGTGAAACTCTCACAGAATTTTCAGGTAACTTTAGAACACAAAATAAATGCTGGTGCATGAGGGTCATTTCCTCGCACAATGAATGAATTGTGTACCTATGTGGCAGGGTACTAGCATCAGCGTAATCCTCCCTGCAATCTCTAATCTCTGTCAAGAGGATGTATTTTGCTCACGTACAGGGCGAGAAGTAAAATCAGTGGAAGGTCCACTCCTCTGCATCATTTAAAACAGACTGAAAAAATAGTTGTAATTAAGGCAAAATACTGTGAATGCTGGAATCTGAAACAAAAAGAGAAAATGCTGGAAAATTTCAGCATGTCTGACAGTGTCTGTGGAGAGAGAATCGAAACATTGGCTCTATTTTCTCTCCACAGATGCTGTCAGACCTACTGAGATTTCCCAAAGTTTTCTGTTTGTGTGTTGAAAAGTTTGTTGGTTAAAGGCAGGTATGTTCATTTGGTGCCATTGGTTGGAGGGAGAGAAATTGGCTGTCATTGCCTTTGACTTTTGAGTGTGAACTGACATTAGGTGAGAGAAGGACCAAGCATGATTTACAGCACTTAATCCCTTCCTGAAGTGTTTGGGACTTTCCCTTGAATCATGGACCTAATACCCAGTTCAGTTCCTCATTTCCAAACTTGGCAGAAGTTATAACTGAGTTTGGCCACGATGGTTGTTGTTAAGGCGAGTTTGGGTACATCTTGCTGTTGTTAATGTATCTTAATGTGGAGTCAGGAGGAATAGGAATGCAATATGCAACAGTACCCTACAGGATCCATGCCAACTGGCAGTCCCTCTGTCCCACCCATTGAACCATACCTCTGCAGTTGTTGCTGGGCCACAGTGCTGAGTTGGATGATTTTTGCCTTGGGGGTGAAATGCATTGGGATCAGTGATCAAAATCATCTTCTTGAAGAGGCTCACTTTGAGATTTCCTGGCGGGATAATTTTGGCATTTGAGTTACAGGGTTTGGCTTATCACTCTCACTCCCCTCCTTTATGAAGTGATGCAGTCATGTAGCAACTTTATCTGCTGTATATGTCTTGATTATTTTAGAGTTTCCTTCTTTAAGAAGATAATAGAAGAAATTTTCCCTTCCATCCATCGCAGGGATCATAGTGGGTGGGCTGGGGAGGAACCCACCATGCAAAGGTCATTGATCCTCCGGTGGGATTTTCTCATTTTGGAGCCGGAAAATCCCATCCATTGAAATACAAATAGCAAAGGATGCAGGGATTTTAGCTGTTCATGAATGCAGCTTACCACCACCTACTCAAGGGCAATGAATGCTGGACTAGCCAGTGACAGCCACATCATGTAAATGCTTCTTCCATCCGGAGAAAGATACAAAAGTCTGAAGTCACGTACCAACTGGCTCAAGAACCGCTTCTTCCTTGTTGCCATTAGACTTTTGAGTGGACCTATTTTAAATTGACTTTTCTCTACACCTAGCTATGACTGTAAGACTACATTCTGCATCCCTCGTTTCCTTCTCTATGAATGGAATGTTTTGTCTGTATAGCATGCAAGAAACAATACTGTTCATCATATGTTAATACATGTGACAATAATAAATCAAATCAAATCAAATCCCAAAATTTAAAAACTATAGCATATATCAAACCTATATCAAAATTGTTTAACTTGGAAACCAGGAATAAGATGCTTTGGTGAATAAATAAATACCACATGCTTTGCTTCCAAGATGAAAATTCAAGCTACTTGGCACAAGGTATACCGTTGGGAGTGCGCTTCACATCTGCAGCCCCTTTTAGAATTAATTGCAGGTAATTGGCATTCTTTGGTTGTGTTCTGACAAATTCAAGTTTCTTTCTCTGCCACACTTCTGTGCTGAGGAACACATCAAGATTCTAACTTTCAAAGGAGCAACTGTGCAGCAGGGTCAATACACACAAATTAGTTCTGCAGCACCAACCTAACTATCAGACAGCGAATGGTTTAATTCACATCTATTTTACATTTCAGTGATTTTCTTTCCCAAGCTAATGCATTTATTTGTATAATCTCTGTGCTTTAGTGAGACATAGATTGGAACCTTTTAGAGACACATGCCACTTTATGTAGTCGTAGTTGGCTCACTAAATAAACGCCCCGCCATGTCATACTTTTTATATTGGACATTGAACACCTGTACACAGATTCCTGAATAAACAGAGGTATGATAGCTGTCCCAAATATCTTTAATACATTTCCCCAGCCTTACACGTGGGTTTGTGCTTTGAGGGAGTCAGGGATCTGAGTTTTGATGGGCTGGATCCAGATTTTTGGTTGTTGGATAATGTTCACTTGGGGAAAAACACAGAATTTAGAGGTCTCAGTCCTGGGACACAATCTTAATGGTGTTTCACGCCACAGCGAGATGGGAGAATTTAACGCCCAGCCAAGTCTCCGTTTGCTGCAGTGGGATGGAAAAATCACATCAACATGAACAGCCATAACATTCCTGTCTTGGTTTCAGTCGGTCCAAGTCAACATGGGTTTTGGCTAGTTCCAATTTGTGACAGAGATGCTGACTTGTGTCCAGATTTTAGAAGATCAGCATTTGGGTAGTCTAGGTCCAGGTTTTCATGGGCAACCAGGTTTTGGGGTCTGGCTTTTGGACAGACTCTGTCTGGCTTTGGGTAGTCTGTATTTGAGTTTTGGTAGTCCAGGTTTTTGGATGGTGAGGATTTGATGGTTTTCAGTCTGGGTTTTGGAGGTTTTGTATTCTCTTTTCAGAGTTCTATGGTTTGGGTAATTCTGGTCCATATTTCAGATGGCCCATGTCTGTACTTTGGGTGCTCCAGGTTCGGGTATTGTAGTATCCAGATCTAAGATCTCTGTTCTCTAAATCTGGATTTTGACGGTTTGGGTTTCAATGCTGCTAGCTATTGAGCAATCGAGTTCCAGCCTGTGCGGAGTCTGGATCCATGTTTGTTGGCTCAGAATCTAGATTTTGTGGGGTTTGGGTCTGATTTATAGTAAGATCTACATCACTGTTTTAAATATATCTGTGCTTTGATTGTCTAAAGTCAAGTTTCAGGAGATTGATATACCGATTTTGGGAGTTCCTGTGAGGGTTTTAGGGATCTGTATTTAAGGATACAAGTCCAGAGTTTGATGGCCAAAAGGCATTTTTTTCCCTTCAAAATAGCCTCTCTCAGAGTGATAGGTAGCAACAGGAGCAGCCAGGGTAACTGTGCCAGCTTCTCCAATCACCAGTTTCTTCCCCCTGCCCTTGCTGCTTTTCCATCATAGATTCTGGACAGAATTCTCTCACTTGAGAATGAGAGCCATGGCAGGCAATTCTAATGGCAGCTATCCCACTGGCCAGAATAGTGGAATTCTGTGCTGGATTTAGTGCTTGGGACCTCCAATACTCCAGTGAGTACACCCTTAGCTGATAGGTTTGAAGGCCCCTGTGCCTTATTTATCTACCAATCCTGCTGCCTCATACCATTCCTTCCAGTCCACCTGTCTTCACCAAACCCTCCAACAACTCAAAGGAAAAGGCTAGCAGCCTCAAGAGAAAAGCAGAACTGGGTTTTAGCACCAAGGTCCTTGAGGTTCTTATTCAGGGAGCCCAGACCCACCAACATTCCCCCTTCCTCTCTGTCCTGGGAGGACGGTGCTCAGCAGATTCAGCGCTAGGGTCACCCGCAAATGAAGTACCATCCAGTGCAGGAAGTAGATGAATTGTCTCATCCACTCTCAAAGATAAACCATCTCTCAGCTCTGTCCGCTATCAAACTCTCCACATGACAACACATACTAAAATGGCTGCTCTCTTCATGGATTTCACCCATCCGTTAGTGAGAGACACACATCAACACTCATTCTCTGATCAGAACTTTCACAACACCACCTTCCCATCTGTCTCGTTGCTCCAACTCCAACCTCTGTCTTTTCTGAGCAAGGCACACAATACGCAAGGGACATGCATTTAACCCAAATGTGGTAAACACAATGATTAGCAAACACCAGTTAGCAAATGTAATGCTTATTACTATTTGCACTATTTACAGAGCAATATAATTGTGCTTGCTGTATGAGGAATGGTTGAGGACTCTGGTTCTGTACTCGTTGGAGTTTAGAAGGATGAGGAGGGATCTTATTGAAACTTACAGAATACTGCAAGGCCTCGGTAGAGTGGAGGTGGAGAAGATGTTTCCCTTAGTAGGAAAATTAGAACCAATGGGCACAATTTCAGGCAAAAGGGACAACCTTCTAAAACAGAGATGAGGAGATATTTCTTCAGTCAGAGAGTATTGAACTTTTTGCTGCAGAAGGCTGTGGAGGCCAGTTCTTTAAGTGTCTTTAAGACAGAGGTTGATAAGTTCTTGATTAATACGGGGTCAGGAGTTATGGGGAAAAGGCAGGAGAATGGGGATGAGAAAATATCAGCCATGACTGAATGGTAGAGCAGACTTGATGGGCTGAGTCACCTAATTTTGCTCCTATGTCTTATGGTTTTATAGTTTTATAAGTGTCTTCATTCCATAGAGCCAGGCTCACTCTGGCTGCAAAAACAAGGACCACATCACACTTGTTCTCCATTGGATTATAAGGTTACATGATCCTTCTGAAGCACACCTTTAAAGGGGCTCGCTACTACACCAACCTTTGCTCCATTCCCTCTCATCATATCCCTTTCTTTTGTCATCATAAAGGCCAGTCATGTGTAAAATAAGCAAGGAAAGGATGGCAGGAGGTTATTGGCCACACCGAATTTGAGAAGGGTGCTGTAGAGCTTGCCAGCAAGGACCAGAATTGCTCCTATATCAACTCAGAGCTTAGCCTCTTGCAACAACCTGGTATAGGTCTCAGCCCTATCCCTTTACCCACACTTGCAATTCAAAATGAGTGCAATCTGCACTGAGTTAGCTTCAGCTCATTCACTTTAACTGTCCTTTTGTATTTTGCACACACAGAGGACAGCAACATTCCACTGCAGGAGTGTGAGATCCACAGCCATTTTGGGCTGAGAACTTATGAATTGCATCATTGATCCAATGTGTCTCTGAACTCCAGTCAAAGATTTGGCATAACTATGAGCATTTAGTAGCTTAGGTTGTGTGAATGGAATTAACTCAGCCACTGGGCCACTAGAATGGCACGGCGGCACAATGGTCAGCACTGCTGCCTCACAGCGCCAAAGACCTGGGTTCAATTCCCAGCTTGGATTGCTGTCTGTATGGAGTTTGCACATTCTCCCAGTGTCTGCATGGGTTTCCTCCAGGTGCTCTGGTTTCATCCTACAGTCCAAAAGACATGTGGGTTAGGTACATTGGGTCATGCTAAATTCTCCCTCAGTATACCCGAACAGGTGCCGGAGTGTGGCAACCAGGGAATTTTCACAATGACTTCATTGCAGTGTTAATGTAAGCCTACTTGTGACACTAACAAATTAACTTTATCTGACTATTGGCATTACATGTTATCCTGTGACTTCCCTTTACTGATGGATGGCAAAATTGATGCAGTTGCCCCCTCTTCAGTCTAACCTTCACTCTCCAAGGATGCATTCCTGTCCTTCACTCTGTAAAGTCAACGTTCGAACTGAGCCTATCGAATGGTGCTGATCCTTCTAAAAGTGTAAAATTAGAAATCTGGCTTTCTCTTGCTTCCCGTGCAGTGGGCTCTGTGGAATTCTCCTGCACCTTGTCCCCAGGGCCTGATGGAATGTACTGAGAGAGTCAAGGGAGGAAATTGCTCAGGCCTTCAGAGAAGTCTTTATATCCTCATTGGCTACAAGGAAGATCCAAGAGAATTGGAGGATAGCCAATGTTGTTCCTTTGTTTAAGAAGGATAGCAAGAATAATCCAGGGGCAATTACAGGCTGGTGAGCTTTACATCAGTGGTAGGGAAATTATTGGAGAGGATTCTTCGAGACAGGATTTATTCCATTTGGAAATAAGTGGATGTATTAGTGAGAAGCAGCATGGTTTTGTGAAGGGGAGGTTGTGTCTCACAAAATTGATCAAGTTTTTTGAGGATTTGACGAAGATGATTGATGAGGGTAGGGCAGTGGATGTTGTCTAGTTGGACTTCAGCAAGATCTTGACAAGGTCCCTCATGGCAGACTGGCACAGAAGATGAAGCTGCATATGGGATCAGAGGTGAGCTGGCAAGAATGATATAAAACTGGCTTCGTCAAAGAAGACACAGGGTAGCAGTAGAATGGTGCGTTTCTCAATGGAGGGCAATGACAAATGGTGTTCCTCAGGGATCAGCGCTGGAACCTTTGCTGTTTGTAATATAAATGATGTGGAGGAAAATATAACTGGTTTGATTAGTAAGTTTGCAGTCGACACAAAGATTGGGGGGTTTGCAGATAGCGATGTGGAACATCAGAAGATACAGTAGGATATAGATCTGTTACAGACTTGGGCAGAGGGTTGGCAGATGGAGTTTAATTCAGATAAATGTGAGGTAATGCATTTTGGAAGATCTAATGCAGATAGGAAATCTACAGTGAATGGCAGAACCCTTAAGAGTATTGATAGGCAAAGGGATCTGGGTGTACAGGTACACAGGTCACTAAAAGTGGCAATGCAGGTGGAGAAGGTAGTCAAGATGGCATACAGCATGCTTTCCTTTGTCGGCTGGGGCATTCAGTTTAAAAATTGGCAAATCATGTTGCCATTTTATAGAATGTTAGTTAGGCCACACTTAGAATATAGTGCTCAATTCTGATTGCCACACTACCAGAAGTAGTGAAGGCTTTGGAAAGAGTACAGAAAAGATTTACCAGGATGTTAAACCTGGTATGGAAGGCATTAGCTATGAGGAGAGGTTGGAAAAACTTGGTTTGTTCTCACTGGAGTGACGGAGTTTGAGGGCAACTTGATAGAAGTCTACAAGATTATGAGAGGCATGGACAGAGTGGATAGTCAGAAGCTTTTTCCTAGGGTGGAAGAGTCAATAACTAGAGGGCACAGGTTTAAGATGCAAGGAGTAAGGTTTAAAAGAGATGTACGAGGCAACTTTTTTTTACACAGAGAGAAGTGGATGCTTGCAACCTGTTACCAGAGGAGGTAATGGAAGCAGATATGGTAGTGATTTTTAAGGGGCACCTTGACAAATACATGAATAGAATCGAAAAAGAAAGATATGATCTCCGAACGGGTAGGGGGTTTGAGTTAGGTTGGGCAACATGATTGGTGCAGGCTTGGAGAGCTGAAGGACCCGTTCCTGTGCTGTAATTTTCTTTGTTCTTTATTCTTAAACCCGATTTACTGTTTTGCAGCAGTAAGGGTGTATATACTATGGATATGCCATCTATGTTACAGGATAGAGTTTGACCCTTCCTTCCTGACTGCTCATGTGTGCCTGATTACTTGGAGCCTCAAAATGAGCATGTGGTTATTGTCCTGTTATTGTCCCAATAGTGAAGAATCCTGTTGTTGTGTCACGACTCATGGATTTTTTTTTTATTCATTCGTGGGACATGGGTGTTGCTGGCTGGCCAGCATTTGTTGTTCATTCTAGTTGCTTTTGGAGGGCAGATGAGATCAACCATATTGTTGAAGCTCTGGAGTCAAATATAGGCTGGATTGAGTGGGGATGGCAGGTTTCCTTTTCTAAAAGGCACAAAATTATGATCAGCATCCAGTAATTGAATAAGTCAAATTCCATTTTTATTAAGATTTTAATTAGTACTTTGGGGAGTAGAATTTGATGACTACTCATAATTTGGTGAAAAATGTTTTTCTCAATTATGCTTTAATATTTATAATTAGCAATTTTATAAGTTGTGATTATTTTACAAGACGTTACACAAGGTATACCAATTAGGATTGAAGATCTGAAACGAGTCCTAAGTTGCGGGAAGATATGAATTATCGATTGTGCCTTTATGAGTGCAGGAATCCTTGACCAGTTGTGATGTTAGTTCCTTTTAGGAGACTTTTTTTAAAATCATGATCTCTGCAGCTCACAGCCTTAAGTGACACTGTTGTGGGAGGAAAAAAAATCTGTGGGCAGCCTAGGTGACAGGGGATTGTTTTCAGTTTTGTTTTGTCTGCAATGTTAAAAGCATCAAACCTCTGTCCCTGGCCCCGTTTGTTTTTTTTTAGATACGCTAGCAGTTAGCTGAAAACAAGATCTTGCTTTCCTAAAGGGTAGAAGTTTTCAGAGTTGGACCAGAGTCTCACAGGTATCTTGGAAAACTGTCCTGTTTGTGATGATTTGTGTAAAGTGACTTGAGAACAGGTCAAAAAATACACTTATGCCTCCTCTTCATTTTTTTGTTTTCCTTATTCCAGGATTTGGACTTAGATTCAGGAACACTTGGCAGCCAGAATGTCCAAATTGTCATTTTGTATGCTTGCAGAACATGGAATGGGAAAAGGCCATGAGGATGTACTGAGATTTGATGGCCTCAGTTATAAGGAGAGGCTGGATAGACTGGAACTTGTTTCCTCAAACGTAGGAGGCTTAGGGATGATCTTATAGAGGTCTATAAAATAAGGAGGAGCACAGATCAGCTAGATAGCCAATATCTTTTCCCAAAGGTAGGGGAGTCTAAAACTAGAGGGTATAAGGTGAGAGGGCAGAGATACAAAAGGATCCAGAGGGGCAATTATTTCACACAGAAGGTGGAGAGTGCCTGGAATAAGCTGCCAGAGGTAGTAGTAGAAGTGGGTATAATTTTGTCTTTGAAAAAGCGTTTAGACAATTACTTGAGTAAGATGGGTGTGGAGCAATATGGGCCAAATGTGGACAATTGGGACTAGCTTAGTGGTAGAAAAAAAGGGCAGAATTACCAAGTCAGGTCGAAGGGGCTGTTCCATGTTGTAAACTTCTATGACACTATAACTCCATGATTCTAATTTGATGAAATTTCTTAAGGATCTTTCAAAATCATTCAACAACAACTTACATGGCACAAAGTCTCAAGTCACTTTATACAAATCATCACAAACAAAATTTGATACCAAGCCATTTAAGGAAACATTTGACAAATGGCCAAAAACTTTGTCAATGAGATGTTTTAAAGACCCATCTTTGTAGATAAAAAGGATAGCTAGTGAGGCAGAGAGGTTCAGTGAACGGATTCCAGATATCAAGAACTTGGGAATTAAAAGTAAAACTGCCAATGGTGGAGTGATTAAAATCGGGCAATTGGGACGAGCTTAATGGTTAAAAGAAATAGGGTGGCATGAACAAATTGAGCCGAAGAGCCTGTTTCCATGCTGTTTACCTCTATAACTCTATGATACACATTGAAATCCAACCCTTTTACTAATTGTGTGCAAATCCTCTTTTTAACAACTTTACCCAGACTCTGCTCATCTGCTGTGGAATACTCTGCAAAGTTGCTCTCACTTTCAAACCATCCGAAACTAAATCAAGCAAAACTCTAGAGCATTAATCCATCTTTATAATTTACATTAATTCCTAGGTGGTTTCCGCTTCCTTGGCATAACGTTACTGTGGTCCCAGCAGCCTCAGAACTATCATGATGTGTCATGCATTATTGAGCCATCTTTTTCCGTACTTAATTTTGCAACCAAATATAGAACTTGATGCTGGCTTAACAACCATGCTCTGATATTTAACTTCATTCTCCACTTTGGTGATGAATTTTGCTTTAATAAGGCAGTGGTTTGAGGATTCATCAATAAAAATCTCAAAATGAGCAGATCTGAGCCAGTGATCACTCGGAATTATTTACAAATTTTGTCTTTGTTCAGTGCAAGTTAATTATCTGAGTGCCTAGCCTGGTAATTGTGGGGATGGCTCATTTAAACTCCACTAAACTAAAGTGACATGGAATTACTGGCAGCTGATCAGGTTGGAAAAGTTGATAGAGCCACTATCTATTCTGCCTATTGAAATGTCCGCGCTTAATACTTAGAGGGAATTGCTTTGGGCTGATGTGTGAAGGTTAATCCCTGATCTCTCTTCTTTTTCTTCATGCCTCGATGCTTTTGCGTTGATCTGCCAACTTTTATCAGCATAATGCTAAACCTCACAATAGATAATATCCCCTAGTTCTCCTGTAGTTAGTTATCATTAATACTGGAGGAGATTACTTAAAAAAAAACGCATTGTCAGAATGGAAAGCAACCCTAAATACGCCTTTCAGGATTTTAATATAGAACAGGAAGGGTAGTGGAAATCTGCTTTTTGTTTAAGTTGTAATACAAAGCCGGAATAGCTTCTGGATAACTGGGGATATTTTTAAGTCATTCAGCTTAATACAGTGCTTCCTCTGGGATGGTTACATTGCCGCAGGCATGAAGACAAGGATAAGAACTGAGGAAATCTTTGTGATACTGAAAGCGAGATTCTTGTGTCCGGATCGGTTCATATACGTTTGGCACAATCTCACAACTTTTTGGTTTGCGATGATAAAGGACTGTTAATGGACATCCCTAAAGTTACCACAGAGCCTGATGATGACACATTTCAGCTTCTCCACTAGTATTGAGCACTTCTACATTTGCATCTATTGTTGGGTGTTGGGCATAGTTTGACTGGCCTTATTGATGTCTTAGGTAGATCAACAATAAGTATTTATTAATGACGAGAAACTATATACACAAGTATACTAAAGGTCCAAGCTAGGAGCTGTCACCTTGCTTGCTTCTACACAGATTTCTGTCCAACACCCTAGGTCATTTGTTCTATGGTGAGGTTATGGTCTATCGGTATTATCACTAAACTATTAATCCAGAAGCTCAGTTAATGTCCTGGGGACCTGTGTTTGAATCCCTCTAAGGCAGATGCTGGAATTTGAATTCAATAAAAAATATGGAACTAAGAATCATGAAACTATTGTCAGAAAAACCCACCCGGTTCGCTAATGTCCTTTGGAGAAGGAAATCCGCCATCCCCACCCATTATTCAAAGTCTGAACAATGTGATTGACTCACAATTGCTCTCGGGCAACTAGGGATGGGCAATAAATGCTGGCCAGCCAGCGACATCCATATTCCACGAATGAATTAAAAAAACACTGCACTGATCCCTAGATGTGATTCATTTGCTTTCTTACATCACCGTGTGGGTGGTACTGTATTCAGTCCCATTTGAAGTCTTTCTGTGCCAGGCTTTATATTGCAGCACCCTGGAGCTTCTTTGTGTCTCTGGTCTTCCTCATGTGCCAGCTCCTTATTGACACATAATGTATCAATACTGTATCACCCTGAGCTACTGATCTAGATCTTCAGCAATGTCCTCTGCTGTACCTTGGCTTTGCTACTGCAGGCCACGTTGTTAAATGTGGCACGCGTGAGCAGAATTCATGAGCAGAATTATGCTATAATCAACTCCTGTGCAGATATATTATAAATAATGTGGTAGGCGGTGAAGAGATTGAAGGGTACATTGTGGCATCAAAAAAAAAGCTGCCTACTCAGGGCACAAACATTGCCCATTTCTCCACTTTCAGCTGCCAGGTGAGAGTGGAAGTCAATTATAACCTTTAATTTCTCTTCATGGGCTGTCAAATGCCAGATGTAGCCTGGTGTTCCCTGGCATTGCACACTGCTTGCTCTTGTAGGAGAGGTCTATAACCTTAATTGGCTGCTTCAGACTCCAGATCCTGCAACACAAGAAATCAGAATTCCGGGAACTGACAATCGCAATGGTCAACGCCAAGGAGCAAGAGTTGTAATATTTCCATGTGTAAAGCAGTGAAAGACAGAATATGATTAAAAGACCAAGGATGGTATTTAAGTGAGTGGCAAGGGTCTTGCCGTCTGGCAGGAAAGCTGGCCAGGGCACCATGACAGAAAGCCCAACATGCTGCTTGCTGGATGTACACTTGAGTAGCCAGGAGAGAGCTTTCCTGATCTAAGGGCATGAGGAATGTAAATTCTGCCCCCCTTATCTCCCTGCCACTCTGAGAACTGCCAGTCAATTGGAAGCCAGCAGCTTTCTACTTGCTGGCAATACCAGGGGGAATAGTGGCAGCTGCTGGCAATACACCCCATGGATTGGCCGAGGATTGTCAAGAAACCCAGGCCTCAGGTTAATGAGAGCTAATGAGAGTTCCTGATGGGGGGCTAAGGGAGAGGTCGGATGGGGGAATGGCCTTCAGCAGCCCATCATTCCACCCTTTCCTAATGCCAGTTCTCTTGATCAGGCACTGGTACATACCCTTGGACAAGAGACACCCCTTCCCTCCCCCAACTCCCGTGGTGCCTGCAAGTAATCCTCATAGGGTTTCATTTTGGCATCTTCCACGGTGACTGACCACCTCAAGCTGGTTGGGTATCAGCAGTTCTTAAATGGGCATGAAATGCCCCAAACTTAATCAGGATTGAGGCAGGAAGGCAGAAGTGTCCCTACCTGGCAGCAATGTGCCTGGTTAAATGTGCCTTCACCTCTAAACTGGCCACCTCTAAATTCTACCCATTATTGCTGACACAAGGGATAAGCATCATGATTCACCATAAAAGGTAATGATGCTATGGGGATGAGTAGCTATATGCATCCCTCTGATTCACCTATCCATTTTTATATGTATATCATAACAGTCTTATCTTTGCTGCTCTAGTGAGGTGAATAAGCTTCCCCAAGAAGCCCAGTGGGGAGCTCTTCCTTTAGGCTGAAGATTTAGATTTGAGCCTCACTGCAGAGATTTGAGCGCAACTAGGGAAAAATTTTCTGGCCATTCACACCAGCGGGATTCTCCGGTGCCACTGCAGCAAACGGAGATTTGGCTGAGCACCAAATTCTCCATCCTCGCTGGCAGTAGGGTGCAAATGCTGGAAAATTCCAGCCATAATCTTGGTTTACAGCTGAATGTAATATCAAGGGAGCATTGCATGTTGGAGCAAACACAGGGGACGATTCTCCCAGAAGTGCTAAATTGACAGGAAAACTGTTCTAAATCCTGACTGTTTTCTCAGTTCAACTTCACACTTGAATCTCTGCACCCTGTGCAGTACAGAGTTCCCAATCGGGAATCTCATTAAAAACCCCAGGACAGCGGGGCCTATTTGCGCCGGAGTCTGACAGTTCTCGAAATCTGCACGTGTCCCCCACACCCCCTGCTGACCATCCTCACAGGTCGCTCCAATCACTGGCCTCCTTCCAGTCCCGACTGATCCCCATGCAGAGTGGCAGTGGGACACCCCCATCTCACTGATCGTCCCTTGGCATTTCCCTGAGCATTGCCCTTGGCACTGCCCCATGGCACTGTCCCATAGGTCCACACCCTTGGCACTGCCACATGCTTGGTGGGCAGTACCAAGGTATTCCTTGGACATGGGCACTTTGCCCTTTGGTTCGTTCTAGAGGGCAGAGGCTAGCACGGCTAGGGTGCTCGTGCCCAGTGAGCACCATTCCCAGCTTGACCTGCTAGAGGGTTCTGATTGTCCCCTTCACTCTAGCGGGGTCTAACTAGTTCCCTGAAGATGTGGACCTACTTTAAACCCCGTCGGAGTGAAATTGTACTGGCGGGGTGAGAGATGCTATCTATCCTGGGCCTGATAATGACATCTAAATAAGAATAAAAATAGATTAAAATAACTTAATTTGCTATTTCTGCTGGGTTTCCAGTATGGTCTTCACTGCACCAGAGATCTGTCAGTGAGAGATGCACGAATTAGCAAACGTGCGAATCTCCTGACTCAACCCACCAAAATATTAGCAGGTCGGGATGGAAGAATTGCGGCCTATAAAACTGAGGATTAACTTACAGCTTTACTTTCCCTGTGGCAGAGTGGACAAAAACCGATCCAATTTTCGTCCTGCTCGAGAGGGGAGGGGGCAAAAGTGTCGACAGAGAGCGATCAGACGAGGGAAGAAAAATGGAACAAGAAAGGAAAAGGAAAAGGGCAGCTGGGAAAGTGAAGGAAGTGATAAAGAAGGTGGGTGGGAATTCATGGTGATGGGGAGAGCAGGTTTGCTAGCAGAAGTTTGGAGCAGAGAGCAGCAACTCAGGAACTATTAAAATTAGAACTTAACAGCTGAAGAGCCTACTTACAACAAGAACAATCCATCATGGAATTGTAGTCAAGGATTTCAGAGCTGAGAAAAGGACTCGACTCTGTCATGAACTCACCCAAGCCTTGGAGTGGAATTATCCATCTCTACAATGCATCAAGCTGCAAATCATACAGGTAGAATGTTGGAACTCATTCAGCAATTTTAATAAATAACAGCTCTGTGTAAAATTAATCAAACATCAGACTATCACTACATTTACCTGTAGTTATTCCTTCTAGATACATATATATATACATATATATACATATATATAGGGTATCCTATTCGATTACTTCCCATTCATCAATGCCTCTCTTTCAATATGAATAAAAAGTAACAAGAAGATGTACAATTATAGAACAATCACAGGATGGCTTGAGGATGGCTAAAGTACCCTGGACATTCTGTCTTCCACCTTCTTCCCTCAGGAAAAAGATACAAAATTCTGAAGTCACGTACCAACTGGCTCAAGATTAGCTTCTTCCCTGCTGCTGTCAGATCTTTGAATGGACCTACCTTGCATTAAGTTAATCTTTCTCTACACCCTAGCTATGCTTGTAACATTATATTCTATACCCTCTTGTTTCCTTCTCTATGAGTGGTATGTTTTGTCTGTATAGCACACAAGAAACAATCCTTTTCACTGCATATTAAGATATGTGACAATAACAAATCAAATCAAGTACTTTGCAGCTAGAGAAAGACATTTGAACTGTAGTAACTGTGGTAATCATGACAGCTAATTTGCATACCACAAGTTCCCACAAACAGCAAAACGACAATGTCCTACTAATCTTCTTTTGTGATGTTCACTGTGGGACAAGTATTGGCCAGAATAGCTTCCCTGCTCTTCTGTGATCTTTTAAATCCACCCGAGGATTGGCAGAGTCATGGTTTAACATCTCAATTGAAAAACAACACCTCCAACAGAGCAGCACTCCCTCAGTGCTGCATTGGAGTGTCAGTCTGATTCTGGAGCGGGATTTGAAGCCACAATTGTTAGACGCAGAGATGAGACTGCTCCCCACTGAGCCAGAACTGGCATGTTGTGCTATCAATGCAACTGATACGTTAGTTTAAAGTTTTATGTTTATTTACTAATGTCACAAGTAGGCTTATATTAACACTGCAATGAAGTTACTGTGAAAATCTCCTAGTCGCCACACTCTTACAACTGTTTGGCTACACTGAGGGAGAATTTAGTATGGCCAATCTTTCAGACTGTGGGAGGAAACCGGAGCATCCGGAGTAAACTCATGCAGAGCACGGTGAGAACGTGCAGACTCCACACAGATAATGACCCAAGCCAGGAATCAAATCCAGGTCCCTCGTGCTGTGAGGCAGCGGTACCAATCATGTGCCACCGTGCTACCCCTAGTTACCTGCTGCCTTAGATACAAGAATCAGCTGAGGGGAAGGTTAGTGAGAGGAAGAAAAAGAGAGAGAGAGATCAAGTTTAATGACTGCAGGCATTTGAAATATTTTGATGTAAAAAGCAAATGGAAAGAGCAGTCACAGAAGTGAATGCTGGTAGCCCTGGAGAGCAGAGACTATCTCTGTCAGGATGACAAGAGCTTGAGCGATCATCCTACTTTGCTACATCAGCAAGAATGGATTTTCTTCCCTTACAAAATAACTGTACAGAAATTATGAACTTACCCAGGTTCCTGGTGCTAGCATTCGCTTCCCATCCATTTTTCCCAAACTCTAGGGACTGGTGGGGAAATGGTAAGATAAAATAACAGTTGTGTTGGACAACTGTTCACAACCATCTAGTAAGCTCAGTAAGTACACAGTAAAACTAGTCTGGAGTCAGGGAATATCTGCCACTTTGTTTTACTGACAGAGAAAAATAATTGGAAGCAAATAAGAAAATACAACAGGAATGTTAAGAGAAACAAATGGAAAGAGAAAGAGTTGATGATGGAAACTAAAAGGTAAAAATACTGAAAGATGACAGGAAAGGAGAAGAGCAACTTAATTTAAGTTTTGGCAGTGAACAATATAACAGGAGACAACTGTGCCTATTAATAAGGTATTAAATCTGCTAGCAACTGTATCTTCTTATTTGCTTCCCAATGGCTATGCTGCTAACTTTGTGCTCCACTTCACCTGCACGAATTCATTCTTTGGTTTCTGCTACATTGTTAAAGCATTTGTTTCTGGTGGAGATTTGCAAGAGTTTGAACAGTGGCAAGCATGAAAGTGGACTTCTGCATGACATGTGTGGTTTATATATTAACACTGCAATGCAGTTACTGTGAAAATCTCCCAGGTTATAGAGGTTTACAGCTTGTCCATGCCACCCATTTTTTTTTAACCATTAGGCTAGTCCAATTGCCCGCATTTGGCCCATATCCCTCTATACTCATCTTACCCATATAACTGAATGCTTTTTAAAAGACGAAATTGTACCTGCCTCTGCCACTACCTCTGGCAGCTCAGTCCAGACACTCACCACCCTCTGGGTGAAAAAAATTGCCCCTCTGGAACCTTTTGTATCTCTCCCCTCTCACCTTAAACCTATATCCTTTAGCTTTAGACTTCCCTGGTTCTTTCCATCTTAAGCAAAATCTTTGCAACTACAGCTTGAAGTATGGAGTCAGTGAGTATTGCTATAATCTGTGAAATATGTATATAATGTATGTTTGAGTTTGGGGTGTGTACTGCAGTCAGCTGATGCCTGGGGGATTAGCTCCTTAGTAAGAAGTCTCACAACACCAGATTAAATTCCAAAAGGTTTATTTGGCAGCAAACGCCTCTAGCTACTAGATAAACCTGTTGGACTTTAACCTAGTGTTGTGAGACTTCTTACTGCGTTTACCTCAGTTCAACCCAGCATCTCCACATCAGGATTAGCTCCTCCCAGTGTGGTTTACATCCAACTATGGAACAGTGCATGCCTCTAAGAGAGCTCTTTGTTCAAGTTACCAAGCCCACCTTGTGATTGTTTATGCATCCTAAGTCCATTGGTGCATACATAACATAACCCTCCTATTATTATCACACATTCCCAGGAGCTCCTACTCTCCACCCAAGACAAGACATATACTCCTGATAACAACATTGTCCTACTTGAATCCTGTGGAAAATAAAAGGACCAAATGAAAATTAAGATTATGAGGAAGTGGCGGGGGAAATGACACTCGCTCACAGTGATCACTCTGTCAAGCATGCAGTTATTAAACAACAAATTGGATGAAGCTGCCAGCAGAGTTAAATTTGAAGATGATTTTAAATGTAACAACCTCATTGGCTTTACAGAGAAATGGATCCATAAAGAGCAGTAGTAATGTTAACATTGAGGGGTGCCCTGATATTAGGGCAAACTGAGATAAAACAACTTCACAGAAATCATATGGCAGTGGGCTGTCTATCTGGATTGATGATGCCTGGGTGACACTATTTCAGGTACATGAACAGATGTGTATCAGTGACTATGAAATCCTCACTGTACCATTCAGGCCCTTTTATTTACAAGACAAATTTGGTCAAATTACTGCTATATTGGTTCATGTACATGGAGCCAACAATAGAAGCTGCAGAAAGGTTTGTGAATGGTTTTAATGGTGCACTTTTACAATTGGCCGAACAGTTGGTGTTTGTACTTGGGGACTTCAATATTCTTTCCCTCTTGGTACACCTTTCCAATTTGCAGAAGTATTTAATCTGTCTCACTCATTCAACTTGCATTCTGGATCAATATTATAGCAATATATTGGACACATATAAGGTAGAGTGTAGAGCACCTCTTAGGAAATTGGATCATTATGTTAACCACCTCCCACTAACATATAAATAGCGAGTGAAATGCAAATGACCTGTCCTGACAGCAATATAGGTGTGGACACAGGAGAGTAGGGAAGAGATCCTGGAGTGTTTTGGTGTATTGCTGAGCTGATCCACATGAGTTGACAGGCACTTTAACATCATAGATCCAGTTTGGGGAGGACACTATTATCGACGCCAAATAGTTACGGCATTTCCAAACCATAGATCTTAGTTGTCATGGAATATTAAAAAAGTTTCTAAATGACAGGAAGTTTGAGATAACTCTCCCTTCACCAGATTCCCTTTATGTACAAACTTATCTCCACTGTTAAGAGTACTTCAGATTCAAAATCAGAATCCAGAGTGTCAGCAGACCTGGCATTCCTGAATATATGTACAGGTGAGACTTCCTAGTATTTAATTAACACAATCATTACCCCAATTGGGGAGCTCATATTCCAACAGGCCCACCTCATGGGCCTCATTGAGATCATTACAAAGTTGCCATTTCTTAAAGGTGAAACTAATATTGTCAAGGAAGAAGTAAGGAAATTCAAATCCAAAATGAGAAACACAAAAATTGATTTTAATACAAAAGTGAATATTGGTTTTGAACAGGCAGTCCGAGATAAACATGGAAAGGGTATGTTTATCCATTGGAAGAATGGAAGAAACAGAATGTTTCTATGATTGCCGTACTTTTATCCACGATCTCAATCAAATTTATGAAAGATTTAATATGGCTGATTTTAAAAATGAATGTAACAAAATAAGTGATAGGGTGTTTAAATTCACCTGTGCAGTTATCAGATACTGAGGCTGCATCTTTCCCATATTAAACCATATCTTGGTCCTGTGAACTATGCGATAAAGGAATGCATTCATTAGCTCAAAGCAGTTTTTAAACTGTTATTTCAATATTTATTGGGTGTATGTACTGTCCCAAATACTTGGAAAGCATCAACCATTAAACCTCTGCTTAAGAAATTAGGGACCAAATTACTTATTAATTTTAGACCCGTGCCTCTTACTTGTTTATTGGTTAAATGTACGGAGAGAGTTGTTAGTAGCCACCTCATTTGTCTGTTCCAGATTGTTTTGATCCCCTACAATTTGCTTACAAAGCAATTTGGGGAACTGAGGATGGTACCTTTTGAAATAACTCCTCAGAGACAGGTGTCTCTTCACTAGATTCTTCTTATTTACAAACTTATCTTCACTCCCAACAGTGCTTCGGATACAAATTCAGAGTCAGGCAATCATTACCTCAATCAGGGCGCTCTACTCCAAGAAGCCAATCTCATGGGCCTCGTTGAGGTTATAGTATCTTTTTCCAGTGAAACTGAAAACGATTCATCTCCTACAGTCAACTGTGCGTGCTTTATCTATTGATTTCAGTTCAGCATTCAACACAATGCAAATTCACATCCTCTTACAAAGGTTACTTTACTTTGAATGTGAATGGGAACCTAATCCATTGGATCAGAAATTTTATTTACTAATCAGACTCAGCACACTTTTATGAATTTTTTTTATCTGATGTAGTTACATTAAACATCGGTGATCCTCTGGGATGTGTCCTGTCACTCTCGACATTTTCGATATAGGCCAATGAAATGTGACTCAGGGGAACTAATACTTATTTATTTAAGTAGTGAAGATGATATGATTATTTTTAAAAGACAAAATGACAACTGAGTGAAATTACTTTGAACATGCTGCCACCTTTCAGAAGTGGTGTCAGTTCAGTACTTTGCAGATTAATGCAGATAAAATCAAAGAGCTACTTTTATACAGCAATGGTCAGCATATTTGCAAACCTCTGTATTTTAATGACCAACCAGTAGAGTGTTTAAAGTATCTGGGAACACATGTATACCAGAAGATAAGCTTCACTGAGAATACCGATTGTACTTTTAAAAGGACTAATCAGCATCTATTTTTAATTAGAAAACTGAAAGGATTTATAGTAAGTCAAGAGGATGTATAAAAGTCTGGTAGAGAATATCCTAACATTCAACATGATAGACTAGTATGGTAGCCTGAGTGTGAAATACAGAAGTTTATTTATTAGTGTTATCAGTAGGCTTACATTAACACTGCAATGAATTTGCTGTGAAAATCCCCGAGTCGCCAGACTCTGGTGCCTGTTTGAGTACACCGAGGGAGAATTTGGCGTGGCTATTACACCTAACCAGCACGCCTTTCAGACTGTGGGAGGAAAACCAGAGCACCCGGAGGAAACGCACGCAGACATGGAGAGAACATGCAGACTTCACACAGACAGTCAACCGAGCCGGGAATCAAACCCAGATCCCTGGTGCTGTGAGGCAGCAGTGATAACCATTGTGCCACCGTGCCAAAGGTAAGCTGTGAGAATTGTGATAAAATCATTAATAGACAGTAGATTCAGCTTGTAACCTATTTAACAAGACAGTTAACAGGAAAGCTCAAGCTATCATCAGTGATCCCACTCATTCTCTATATCCTCAATTTGAAAAGCTCCCTTTGAACTGGCACTTTATAATAACTATTGCATGGAAAAACCTGGGTCTGTTATTTCCAGTGCCATAAGCTTACTAAATTACATAATGCAAACTCACCCCACTGTTGTTATCTATTTTATTTATTCAACTGAAATAAGTGCTGTAATGCCAGAGTGCAATGTGTTATGTCAGCATGGTATGGATGCATATTATATATGCACAAATCTAGGTATAGATGAAATATTCACTCTTTTTAGACTAATGACGATATGATTATAAGTTATACAAGATGTGAAGTCAAAGACAAATTTCAAAGTTTGCGTGGATAATAAAGTTCTATTCCATGACATGAGGTACATCAAAACATTTCCCTTTTATCTCACTGCTGCCTAATGGAAAGGGACGGGGGGAGGCTAGTGAATTTTATTTTGCAGAGAGATGATGTGGAATTAATGGACAAATGTCCGTGTTGTAAATATTTAATGAATCTCTGATTCTATGCACTGTAATGCACATTCTAATATTTTGTTATTTAATCCAGATGCTGTCCATTTTCTTTTTGGTGTCCATTAGATGGCAGTATATTCCATCAGTTGGAAACAGTTTCATATCATTACAGCATTGTCTCTTTGTTGTAATCATGCAAATGGTCTAACTCTATCTCTGGATTACTTTTAAGGCTTTAAAACTAAATGACTTAGGTCATGTAGGCCTCTGAATGCGCATTCACATTCAAACACACATGTACACAATGTTCCCAAGGGCTGGCAGTGAAGGTACAACTCAAGTGGATTGTCTGTTGGATTGTCATGTGACTTTTCTTTCTGCCCTCTTCATCCATAACTAGCTTTGAGGGAATTTTTGGTGGCATTCTTGGGCATCCCGACTAGAATACCCAACTTTGTCCCAGTAGAACTGTTCAGAGTTAACAGTGTGGACCTGGTAAAACAAAAACAAAAATTGATTGATGGAATATCTTTTGAACTTCCCCCTATATACGCAGGACAACTAAATATTTTTATTTTTACTTCTGTCTTTAGTTGCATTGGAAATCATTGGTTTCCTCCATAAGACAAGTCAGTGTCATGCCAAGTGTTTGCTGCGTATCCGGGCATGTCACCTTTTTAAGTGATTTTCCATATACAAATTAGTTGATCAAATACTAAAGTTATTCCATGCTCAAAATCTAGGAAAGGGTCAGTATAATTCTGGCTTAAATGACAGGGGTCCGAGATGCTACACCTCTCAAGGGTAAGGCAGGAGTTCCAAAAATTCAGCCCCAAAATCTTCTATTTTATTCGGCACAGCTTGATAGATAACAAACATTTTGAATATCATTTGGGTCCCAATTCAGTTTTTAATTTGTGTTTTAGTAGTCTGGGTAACAATAAGAGATACTCAGTTGGATTAAAGAAACAAAAAAAAGTCCATTCAAGATCGCTGCTCCTGATTACTGTCCACTGATCTCTATCTGAAAGTGTGTGTGTGTGTCATTGAAGGAAACCCATTTGTAGTCATGCTCATAAAGCTGGAGTGTGGAAGCAAATTGGATGACTTCTTCCAAGATCCAACTAAAGCACAAAAGGCTGAATTGGTCCTTCTGTAATTTGGAAGTCAGTAATGGTAAAATCTTTTTGATTTATTATTGTCACATGTATTAGTATACACTGAAAAGCATTGTTTCTTGTGGGCTATGCACAGAAAACATTCCATTCATAAAGAAGGAAAAGAGAGAAAACAGAATGTAGTTTTACAATCATGGCTCGGGTGTGGAGAAAGATCCATTCAAAAGTCTGATGGCAGCAGGGAAGAAACTGTTCTTGACTCGATTGTGACATGACCTCAGACTCTGTATCTTTTTCCCACTGGAAGAAGGAGGAAGAGAATTATGATAGCTGCTTTTCTGAGGCAGCGGGAAGTGTCAATGGGTGAGAGGCTGGTTTGATTGATGGACTGAGCTTCATTCACAACCTTTTGTAGTTTCTTGCAGTCTTGGGCAGAACAGGAGCCATACTATGCTGTGATACAACCAGAAAAAACACTTTCTATGGTGCATCTGTTAAAGTTGCTGAGGGTTGTTGTAATAACTCTATGAAGGCAAAAAGTCCCATCACCAAGTTACTTTATTTACACCATACATCTGTACACAGCCAGCTCTCCAGTTGTTCCCTGCTTGAAGCAGGCTGCGACACTGACACACCTGCTTTAAATAGGAAGCAGAGGCTCCTTGATTTAACCAATTAGAACTCATTAGGTAGTTCATACTCTAGTTAGCCAACCTTATTAGCTTGGCGTCACACTCCTTCGCTCTCCAAAATCCAAGCAATGCCCTCGGTGTGCTTTCCTCAGCAATCTTTCGCTCCACTTGAGCACCAACTCAGCCTCTGATGTTGGCGATATGTAACAGTTGGGTACCCGTCTCTTCCGCTGCGAATGTCTGGTTCTTTATCCACTTCAGATTATCCATTTTGGACCCTGAGGTCCCCGTCAAATGTGCAGGAGAGGCAGTGCTGGCTTGTGAAGGGGATTCTGCTCATACCTAGGGCTGCTGGGTGGACTTGGCTCCAGAACGGGTAGAGAGCATGAGGCCCGGATTTGATCCAGGTGTTTCCTTACACCTACCTCACCTATGCGTACTCGGTAGGATACCGGTCCGATCCTGAAATCGACCGTTCTGGTTACCGGATGAGAGTTTTCAGGTGAGAGTTGCTGTTTAATTTTCTTGAAGGCCCAGTCCTGGTGGGCCGACCATTCTCAAAGTTGTCCCTTTTTTAGCAACTCTTGGAGGAGATCAGAATGGAGGCCCTATTCTGTATGAATTTCCTGCAGTATGTTACCAGTCCTAAAAGCGACTGTAGCTCCTGGATGATTGTGGGCATCTTTTATTGCTCACACCCCATCCTTCAAAGGATGTAGGCCCGTCTTATCCACTTTGTATCGGAGATAGATTGCTTTTGGTGATAAAAAGACATATTTCTCCCTTTTCAAATGCATTCCTGCTGCTGCAAATCTCCTGAGAACGTCCTCCAGGTTCTGCTGATTTTCTGCACCTGTTTTACCCGTAATGAGGACATCGTCTAGGGAAATGGCAACCTGCAGTAACCGCTGTAAGATTCTGTCCATGGTCCTTTGGAATACGGGACAAGCTGACGAAACCCCAAAGGGCAGTCTTTTATCCCAGAAGAGGCCTTTTAGGTGGGTTTATTTGCATAATTTCTGACCCAAACTCTCGGCATGTGTTGTAATGGCCCCTGCATTGGGCTTCCTGTTATCTTTCCACCTTCCCTCCCAGGTTTGGCAACAACAGGCACAGTCTGGTGAGGGGACTGCCTGTCCACCTGTAACTCTGCTGGCACAATTCCTGTGGTGGTGTCCTATAGTCAAATAACCATCTTGAGAATTTCATCTCCAATGAGGCCGCTGGCTATTTTTTTCAAGCTGGCCTTTAACATCTGGATTACTCTCTCCACTAGCCCATTTGATGCTAGGTGATAGGGTGCCATCTTGTTGTGCCGGATCCCATTTGATTTCATAAATTTTGTAAACTCTATGCTAGTGAACACTGAACCATTATTGGAAGCTAATATCTCTGGGATTCTGTGCATTGTGAATGAGGTGCTCAGTTTCTCGAATGGTTGGCGTTGTGTTTGTCAAGTTTAGTTTATAGACATCTAACCATTTGGAATGGGCATCTATTAATCACCACAAACATGGACCCCATATATGGGCCTGCAAAATCAACATGGAGTTGCGACCATGGTCTGCCTGGCAAGTCCCATTGGTGCAGCAGGACTGCCTCCTGTTCCTGTTGGCACTTCTGGCATTGTCCTACCAGTTTCACCATGTCTACAGTTCCAGGATGTAGATGCAGCTCCTGGCCAGCTTCTTCATTTTGATACTCCAGGGTGTATTCAGCCAATATGTCCCGACAGCCCTGCCTTGGGACAATATCCCGTGTTCCCCATAACAGTATCCCATTTTCCACTGTGATCTGCTCCCTCCTGCTCCAGTGTGGGTGGAACTGTGGATGGACTGGTCTTTCAGCTGCTCTGTTAGCACCAGGTGATTTACCTTCACCCATACAGAGTCTTTCTGCATCCACTGACATATTTTGGGTGCATCCACCAGAAAGGTATCTATAAAGTTTAACATCAACATGGTCTCCTCCATCCTGAGTGCCAGTGATGGGGTGTCTGGTAACAGTAGCCGGTTTAAGGCATCGGTATTTACCATCCTAGTCCCTGTGCTTCAATCGATACTGATATGCCGCCAGCAATAATGCCCAATTCTGGATCTGGCCTGATTGCTTTGCCTTCCTTCAGTAGGCCCAGCAAGGATTAATGTTCTGTTACAATCATAAAGTTTCACCCATATCAATACTGGTGAAATTTTAACTGTGGAGATTATCTCCAGGCCTTCCTTTTCAATCTGGGCATACATTCACCCTACTATTGCCAGGGTCCTGGAAGCATAGGCTATTGGCCGTTCTTGTCCATTTTGCCATCTGTGTGCCAGGACTGTGCCAACTCCATATGGAGACATGTTACAGGTGAGCGCCAATTCCTTGTTGGGGTCATAATGTTTTCAGATGAGAGTTGCTGTTTAATTTTCTTGAAAGTCCTGTCCTGATTGACTGACCACTTCCAAGGTTATCCCTTTTTTAGTAACTGGTGGAGGGATCCAGAATGGAGGCCTTATTCTATATGAATTTCCCACAGTATGTTACCACTCCTAAAAAGTAGCTCCTGGATGGTTGTGGGAGCCGAGGCATCTTTTATTACTTACACCTGATCCTCCAGGAGATGTAGACCTGATTTATCCACTTTGTACCTGAGGTGGGTTATTGGCAGTGCTAAAAAGACACATCTTTTCCTTTTCAGATGCACCCCCACTGCTGCAAATCTCCTGAGAACTTCCTCCAGATTCTGCAGATGTTCCGCACTTGAGGACATCATCTAGGTAAATGGTAACCTGCGGTAACCCCTGTAGCATGCTCCCCATGGTCCTTTAGAAAATGGCACAAGCTGACAAAACTCCGAGGAGGTTATACTGGAAGAGGTCTTTCAGTATTTACT
Organism: Sphyrna mokarran; assembly: GCA_024679065.1. NCBI lineage: Eukaryota > Metazoa > Chordata > Chondrichthyes > Carcharhiniformes > Carcharhinidae > Sphyrna > Sphyrna mokarran. The sequence goes on along the minus strand of JAGIQG010000012.1, from coordinate 69,611,941 downwards.
GTGGTGAATCTTTGCGAATCCTTGTCCAGCTGTAGTTGCAGGTATGCGTGACTCATGTCCAGTTTTGTTGAATAGGAGTCTTCCTGCCAACTTTGCATTAAGATCCTCAATCCTGGGAATTAGGTATTTGTCTAGCTGAGAGTAATGATTTATTATCTGTTTGAAATCACTGCAAAGGCGCACCGAGCTATCCAGCTTTAAGGTAGGAACCACGAGTGCCACCCATTCTGCAAACTGAACCAGTTTCATTATTCCTTCATGCAGTAATCTTTTGATTTCCACATCAAACTTTTCCCTTGGCATCGGTCAGGCTTTGCAGAACTTTGGGACAGCCTCCGGGTCAATGTGTAATTTTGCCCTAACTTCTTTGATTGTCCCCAGGCCTTCCTGAAAAACTTTCAGATATTTGATCAGGGCCTCACTCAGGCGACCATTTTCCATCTGAAGATATTTGTCCAGTCTAGCTGGATTTCTTTTAGCCAATTTCACCCTAATAGATTTGGTCCTGAACCTTCCATTACCATTAATGGGACATTAGCTAATTTCCCGTAAGCAACTGGCACATGGGTTGTACCCATCACTTTCAGTGGTTCCCCTGTATAGGTCCTCAGCCTTGCCAAAGTTTTGGTCAGGGCTAATGGTTGGAGTCTTATTAAACACTGTCTCCCCTTTGACCAATATCGCTGCGCCTGTATCGACCTCTTTTAAAATTGGACGTCCATTCAGTCTCACTGACAATTCAGTCCATTCAGTCTCACTGTCAGTCTCACTGACAATTTGATGGGTTATGATTTTATCATCGTTAGCTGTTCCTCGTCAGAGATAGGGGGAGCTTCCAGGTTGTGCATTCTCCTGTCCCACAGCCTAAATATTTTTTTCAGCCATCTTGCTTTTCCCCTGCGCATCCTGATGGTGACGACCATAACAATATCGTGTTGGGCAGCGGTCTACAGGATCTGCTGTCACTCTGGGCTTAATCTGATCTCATCTAGATGCGATTCTACAGCGGACTTGGGCTCCCTTGTATCCAAATCCTTCCTGAGGGCCACTATGCAGTGGCCTGCCTTTTAGTAGTAATCCCCTAACCAGTCTCCTTGGTGTTGGCCTCTACCTCCAATCGGGATACCTTGGAGCTCATGCTCTCTACTTGCTGCTTTTTTTCAATGAGAAAGCCAGCTGTAATACCTGCTTACAGTCCAGCTGAGTGTCCGCCAACAGGCGTTTCTGTATCATCATGTCATTAACTCCAATCAGTCTCAGACCATCTCATTTAGTGTGCCCTAGAATTCGCAAGCCTCCACCAGATGTCTTAGCCTTGTTAGGAAACTGGTGATTGATTCCCCCACTTCTCTAAATGTTGAGTAAAAACAGTTTCTCCGCAGGATCAGAGGTGGCTTGGGGGTCATAATATTCTTGAACTAAGTTTGACAACCCTCGGAAGGATTTTGTGTCCGGTGCTTCCGGGGAAGTTAAACTGTGCATAATCGGAAAAGCTGCTGGTCCACATTCAGTCAATAGGATGCTTCTTATCTGAGGTTATGTTATTTGCCCCGAAGAACTACTTCATCCTTTCCACATATTGGGCTCAGTCCTCCACTGCGGAACCTAAAGTGCCCAATTTCCCAAATAGCAGCATATTTTGTCAATAATAGCTTACACCTCTATATGTACAGTGGTTCAGCGAATTCCTTTAGGTCACTCCTTTTTCTTCATCACCAGTGTTATAACTCCACAGAGGCCCAAAAGTTCTGTCACCAAGTTACTTTATTTACACCATACATCTGTACACAACAAGCTCTCCAGTTGCTCCCCACTGGGAGTCTGACACATTTGCTTTAAATATGGAAGATGAGGCTCCCTGATTTAACTATCAATTAGGACTCATCGGGTAGCTCTTTCATGCAACCAACAAATAAAACGAACTCAAATTAACTTAGGGGCAAATTAAGAGGGGCAGCCCCCCAAAAAGGAAGGGGAAACGGCTTGAATGGAAACCAAAGTCCAAAGGAAACTTAAAACATTAAATCAAAATGTGATTTTCAGGGTTTATAATATGTGCACAGTGGATGCAGAAGGTAGGACTCATTAGGTAGTTCTTATGCTAGCAAGCCAACCTCATTATCATGGCTGAAGTCATCACAGTCATAGCAGGGCATGCCAAATTTTCTTAGTCTTCTGAGAAAGTAGAGGCATTGGTGGGCTATCTTATCTATATGTCAGCATAGGGGGACCAGGACAGGGTGTTGGTGACCTGGGCATCTAAAAACTTGAACTTTTCAACCATTTCTACTTTGTCCCCATTGAAGTAGACAGGGACAATCCATAGAAGTGTTTACATTAATCACAATGCATGATTACCCCTTGGCTATGACAGCTAACACAGGCATCATGTCATCTTCTTGCTATCATCTGTTAATTTGCATGATTGCTGCACACAGCCAGTTCTATACACTTAGTTGAGTAGCAACACGTCCCGGCAAGGGGACCAGCTTTGTGCAAGGCATGCACAACCTAAAACTAACCTGAAACTTTAAAAGGGAATTCAACCTGAAACTTTAAAAGGGAATTCATCCTGAAATTTGTTTGTGAAAACAGCGTTAGCTGGAAGCAGAGTGAATTAACAGGCCATCTGGTGTAACAGGTGCAAACCTGCTCCAAGCTCCTCTGACACAACCCAGGGACGCATTGATTGAGGACATGAAGAGGACAAGAGATATGATTTATCCACAAAGGGGCCAGGGGGCCTCCATACAAATTTGGAGAATACATCATGCTTTAGTCCAGGTGGATGCCTATTTCAGTGGCCAAGTCTGAGAGCAAATGGCATATACAGAATCATTGACGTCAGGACAAAGCCCTATAGTTCATGTCAGAGCACTCCTGATAGATTTTAGCAACTTAAGTTCCAGAGGAGCAGACACTTCTACAATTACAACTACTAATGGTCAAAACCAATCGGCAACTAAATAAGCAATTGGAGATGCATCTAAATAGCATTGGGGTTAGGGGTGGTGTGGTAGTCTTCCTGCCACTGAGTGTGTGTTCAGCAGTGCTGGGGGGTGTTAAGCTTCAAAATGGCAATATTGATGTCAAATTAGCATCATACACTGATTGGTGTTATGGTCTACCCACTTGGCATGCATTTAGCAGACACTGCTTCTGGACAGGTGTATTGCAGATGCCATTTTGGAGTGGAACTCAAAGTGCCAAAGAAACAGGAGCTGAATTTTGCACCCAATGATTCTGTGACAGAATCATAAAATCCTACAATGCAGAAGGAGGCCATTCAGCCCATTGAGTCTGCACGGACCACAATACTACCCAGGCCCTACCCCCATTCATTTACCTTAGCTAGTCCCCTAACACTAAGGGACAACTTAGCATGGCCAATCCAGCTAATCCTCACTTCTTTAGACTGTTGGAGGAAAGTGGAGCATGCAGAGGAAAACCACACAGACATGGGGAGAATGTGTAAACTCCACATAGACAGTGACCCAAGCTGGGAATCGAACCTGGGTCCCTAGTGCAGTGAGACAGCAGTAATAACCACGGTGCCATCATGGCATCCAACAGTTGCAGTGCCTCCATCTTCACTGTCTTCTTGACTGTGTAAGAATGTTTATGGTTTCAGGTGGCATGCAGTGTATTCTGCCTTTGAAATCTTTGCATGGCAGATGACTCAAATAGCCTTTTCTCAAGTTGCAGAACTCCCTTGTTTCTTGCTACTTCTTAACCTGCTCATCCATTTAACCTGATCATGACTAAACCCTGCAAGAAAAATTACTATTCTTCTTATGACTGTGCTCAAACCAGAGCCAGTGGTGGCAATGACGTTATAATGGAGGTTGGTGATTAAACTGTTAAAGTTACTAACAGCAAAAAGGGTTGAATCTTGATATACAGAAGAAGGAATTATGTAAATTTGATCATCCATTGATGTCACAATAGAGATTTCTAAAATGCATTAATATTAACCAAATCTTTGAAGTACTCGGAAAAATAAATTCCAAAGATATGTAGTTGGTTCAGAATGTATTTGTCAAATTTACAAGATGGTTCAAGTTTACTCTTTGATATGTAAAACAAATATTCCCTGATGCAACCTGCCAGTTGCAAATCTTAGTTATAAATTATATGAGCACTGGAAAAAATGAATCACCACTGAAATATAAACTTAATTTAGCAAAGCACGCAATGTTTATTCTTTGTGAAATCTTCGGGTGAGAAATTGACATCAACAGCATCTGTTCTATTTGGTGCAATTAATGCGCTTAGGGCAGTACAGTGGGACAATAGTTTGCACTGCTCCTTCAAAGCTCCAGAGATCTGAGTTTGATTCCAGCCTTGGGTGACTGTATCTGTGAAATTTGCATGTTCTCTCTGTGACTGCATGTGTTTGCTCCGGGTTCTCGATTTCCTGCCACACTCCAAAGATGTGCAAATTAGGTTGATTGGGCATGCTAAATTGCCCCTTAGTGTTTCAAGGTGTCTAGATTAGATGGATTAGCCAAAAGGAAATGTGTGGGGATAGGGCAGGGGAGAGGGACTAGCTGGATACTCTGTCAGGGAAACAGTGAAGATTAGATATGCTCTTCAGCCTCTTTAGCATTGTATGTATTCAATGACATTCTATGAAGACACAACCAAGGCATCTGCAATGTGTGTGCACACTTTTGGGGCAATATGAGCTATACTGGTGACAGCAAAAGCACTTATGCAATGGGAACATGGTATGTACGAAAGAGAGTTGATTTTCAATTCTGTTGGTAGCCAGATTTCAGAATAATGGCCAGCATTATAGAAATGCAACATAGAAAGCATTCTTTCTGGTTATATCTCAGCTTGGTATGGGTCCTGCTCTGCCCAAAATCACAAGGAACTACATAAGTACATGAAGCTAGACCAATCATCAAGCTAACCAGCCTCCTATCCATTGACTCTGTCTATGCTTCCTGCTGCCTCAGAAAAACAGCCAGTATAATTAAGGATCCCACACACCCTGGACATTCTCTCTTTTACCTTCTTCCTTTGGGAAAAAGATACAAAAGTCTGAGGACGTGTGCCAACCAACTCAAGAACAGCATCTTCCTTGCTGCTATTAGACTTTAGAATGGACCTACCTTGTATTAAGGTGATTTTTCTCTACACCCTAGCTATAACTGTAACATTATATTCTGCACTCTCTTGTTTCCTTCTTTATGAACAGTGTACAGTGCACAAGACTCAATACATTTCACTGTATGCTAATACATGTGACAATAATAAATCAAATCAAAGCACCATCTCTGCCATGGGGGCTATGACATGAAGGCATGTTCACCATCTTAGCTAGCTCCTGCTGTCTCCAGAAGTGAACGACCAAGTGCTGCAAGATGGAAAGAGGGATGCCAGTGAGTATAGTGCAATCTGTTTGGTTAATATGTTTTGGTCGAATAGGTGGCAGTGTATGCAAACTATGAGTTGTGGGTACGAAGCTTGATGTAGTGCTAGATGTGAGATGGTGCGGTGATGCACATGAATGTTAGGAAAGAATCCTGATTAGGCGGCACGGTGGCACAGTGGTTAGCACTGCTGCCTCACAGCGCCAGGGATCAGGGTTCAAATCTGGTCTCAGGTCACTGTCTGTGTGGAGTTTGCACATTCTCCCTGTGTCTGTGTGGGTTTCCTCCGCGTGCCCCAGTTTCCTCCCACACTCCAAAGATATGCTGGTTGAGTTGATGGGCCATACTAAATTATCACTTAATGTCAGGGAATGGGGTTGTGGGATTAGCGCCTGGGTAGGATTATGTTTGGTGCAGCCTTGATGGGCCGAATGGCCTCCTTCTGTACTATAGGGATTCTGTGATTCTATGATGTGGATTGTTGGTGGGTCAATGATTGAGGTGTAGTGGGATAGAACAGGAACTGAGGCTGCTAGTGCAGGTGGCGGGATGTAACATTTGAAAATGCACTAACTGACCTTGGTCACTCATATGAGATCATTGAATTTCTTGAAGAACAGCATCCAAAGCCTTGGTTGGGTCTTCACTCCATGTACTGGCCTCCATTTCCTCTGGCACTGACTGGATGCTGATATCATTGAAATGAGCAAAGTTGGCGTGCTGTCTGCACCATAAGCAATGGGTGTGGGTTAACCAGTTAACCATTGCAATTGGTTTTTGGGTGCTGCTCAATTTAGCCACCAACATGTCAGAGACAGTTGAAGCTGACTCCATTTGATGACAAACCAAACCAAGATACAAATGATGATTAACTGTATGAAATTCAATTTTGTAGGCGTAATAGGAAACTGTGCAGCGATAACAGTCAAATTAGTATGAGAAAATGTACTTATGCATGCTCGGGGGACCATAAACAAGATTCATATAAACACAAAACAAAATAATAATTAAAGAAAAATTGTCACTAGAGGAAGGGCAATATTACATTCTAGCAGCTAATTCACACATGCAGATGCTCAAACTACTGTCTGAAAAACTGCAAATACGTCTCCATTCATCCACAGTGCAAACATTTCTACCTGGAATACGTAAGTTAGTCGGGGATTTACATCATCTTATGAGGCACAGATTCTGATGTACACCAATCAATTGTCAGAATTCCACTCCTGAGATATGAAATTCTGCGCAGTTTTTACGATGAAAAAATGATTAGGTTCCCAAAGTGTCTTTCCGATATGGCAAACCTCATCCTTCAGCCAGGAAGTGATAGTCAAAAATTCTTATTGAAGGAAGTAGGGGAGGAGGAGTGGGGTGGGAGGGAGGGAGATAAAAAAAACATCCGCTTCAGTGTCTGAATGAGTTTTCCCATTTCATCATTGTTTTTCTCACACAGGAGGAATTTTCAGCATATGTATCAAATTATCCAGGAAGATGAACAATGTTTGGTTATTACGGCCATATTTATCTCTTGACAGGTTACTCTATTTTGTGGCCAGTGACAATAGTATATTGCACCATATTTAAGGTGAGATTTTGTGTCGATGGACTTTGTCACAGGATCAAAAGCAAAGCAGTTAATAATGATGTGACTCTAATAATGATCCTTCAACACTTCACAAGCAGCTATTGAGCTGCTTAGCCAATATAAATTACCATGAAATTGTAGTTCCAGCTTTCGAGAGCAAAGCTCTATTGAGAATTGGTTCATCTTTAGTCTTTGGAATTCTCTTCCCCAGAGAGCAGAGGAGAATGGATTATTGAATATATTCTAGATCAAGTTAAGGTAGATTGCTGATTGACAGAGAAGACAAAGATTTTGGGAGGGGAGAGGTGTTGTCAAGGGAAGAAATGAAGTTGAGACCACAATCAGATCACCCGTATTGAATTGTGGGGCAGGTCGAGGGGTCACGTGGTCTACTCCTGCTCTTTTTTTTGTGATCTTACAACCCACTCATATTTGATGGCTCAGCAGTATTATCACTGGACTAATGCTCAGGAGACCCAGGTTCAAATCCTGTCTCGGCAATTGGTGGAATTTGACTTCAATAAAAAATATCTGGAAATAAGAATCTATCAATAAAACCATTGTCAATTGTTGGAAAAACCCATCTGCTCTGCTAACGTCCTTACAGGAAGGAAAATTGCCATCTTACCTGGTCTGGTCTACATGTGACTCTGCAGCCACAGCAAAGTGGTTGTCATTCAACTGCGCTCCAAACTCAACTCGGGATGAGCAATGAACGTTGGCCAGCCAGTGACGCCCATGTCCCAAGAATGATTAAAAAATACATTGCTTTGGGAAACTGCCACTATTCCACCCCCAGGGCAAGTAACTCCCATCTTTGGCTTGGACCAAACTTAGCCTGCAGAGAAGGTCTGACTTGAGAAGGTCCAAGTTGGAGATGGGGAGTGGAGGTAGGAGTGGGGGAAGATGAATTCTGATCTGACCTTTTTCATACTCCTTAGAAAAATTAAAATTCATCCAATGTGCATCCGTTTGCCCTAATTGCGCTTCCAGTTCCAGCTTCTTAACTGGTGAATGGAGTGCCTCTCCCTGCTACTGCTGGCATTCTGCCAGCTCTTGGGGAGCTGGTATGTGGGGAGGCCAGCAGTTAAATTCTTGCAGCTTCCTGATGAGCCCTTTGAAAGTGGCAAGCTACCCTTTTCACACTCTCTTTGCCCAGAGGGAGCACCTCCTTGGCAACGCCACTATCTGCATGCAGTGATAATCTCAACCCCTTCCCTCTCCCGCTCCCCTGGTACCCCCACCCCTCTAGTCAAGGCTTGCCTCCAAATGCCAGTTACTTGGTTGCTCCTCCTCAGCCTCCACGTCCAGCTCCAGTGACAGCACCACACCTTTTGGCTCTGTTGAGCTCGTTACTCTTACTGACTGGCAGCATTCTTAAATATGATGGAGACCTTGGTAACAGCCCATTAATTGGAGTCAATGAATTTATTAATTAGTCTAGCTCTGAGGGCAGATACCCTCCCACAACTGCTAAATCCACCTCTGTTACGCAGGTCTAAATGTGCACATGAACACTCCTGTCCGAGATCCACGAAGCATGGATGGATTGTGATATGCATTCCAATCAATATGGTAACACGGAAAAAATATATGAAGCCAGATCTGCATAAAGTTTAAAAAGAATCAAATCACTCTATTTCTAAATCCTCCAGACTGTGCCTCCCTTAACAGCCAGTGTAAGTGGCATTAATGAAACCTTTAAAGTTTGATGTAACTCATTAAAATGGAAATTAATTGAAGATGACTATTATTCTATGTGAAACATTTTTAAAAATTGATCCAATGTTTTTAATCAAATATTCTTTCAGAGCCTTTGAAGCTACCGAGCTTCAGATCAGGAAAACAAGTTACACCACTCATGTGACTCCGAATACTTTGGATGCAGTTTATTGTTGGAACATGCACAGATTTCCCTTTCAAACTTTTCTTCTGCATTTGTAACTTTTGTAACTTATTCCTCTCTATGATAGATGAATGTAAAGTATGTTGGAGTTTAGTGTCTGGACCGTTCCTTCCACAGTCAAGTGATGCTTGTGGCATGGTGACACATTGGTTAGCACTGCTGCCCCACAGGGATCTGGGTTTGGTTCCAGGCTTGGGTCACCATCTGCACATTCTCCCGGTGTCTGCATGGGTTTCACCCAGGTACTCCAGTTTTCTCCCACAGTCTGAAAGACTTGCTGATTAGGTGCATTGCCATGCTAAATTCTTCCTCAGTGAACCAGAACAGGTGCCAGAGTGTGGGAATTTTCACAGTAAATTCATTGCAGTGTCAATGTCAGCCTAATTGTGACACTAATAAATAGAGTTAAACTTCAACCTTGGAGGGTTAGCCCTTCCCAGTGTGGGACCCGGTTGTACCATCTTAGATCTGATAGAGGAACAGTGCACATCTCTAATAAAGGGCTCCCAGTGTTCAAGTTACCAAGCCTACTTCATGGTTCATTAAGCACCCTATGTCAATTGATGCATTTAAAATACTCTCCATTTCACACAGTTCCTTCATTAGGAAGCTCAGCAATCAGTCTCTTCCCAGCTGCGTTGCTGAGAGACGTGTACCAGTAAACCCTTCTGGTTTTTCTCTTTCCTTTTGGAGAAAAGGAACTGGCTTCTGTCGACAATTCCCAGGAAATTAAGCTGACTGGCGTCGTTGTGCAGACGATGTTGTGGAAGGAAATCCTTATCATGGCAGCCCACCTGAACCCACCTGGTAGACCAATACCAGTGTGCTGTCTCTATAGTGCATCCCTCCCTTTACATTCTGCAGGATACTTGGAACAGAGAAGTTCATTTCACATCAGTTTTGCATGCAAAATGTGACACCAGATCGAAATTGTTTAATCCAGTTATCTGTGAATGCAGTTCATGGGTCAGGGGGTCATGACCAGTGTTATGGTGAGGGTTAGGGCTTTTTATTTCATACTCTGAATCAATAATAACAATGACATGCATTTATATAGCAGCTTAATACTTTTTTTGAAAATCCCAAGGAACTTCACAGGAGCATTATCAATCATAATCTAATACTGGGCCACATAAGGAGATAGTATTTATTATGTATTCATTGGTAGGGGCATGGACATCGCTGGCTGGACTAGCATTTGTTGTCCGTCTCTGGTTGCTCTTGAATCGAATGGCTTGCAAGGCTATATCAGAGGGCAGTTCAGAGTCAACACATTGCTGTGGTTCTGGAGTCACATGTAGGCCAGACCAACCAGACCAGGTAAGGAATGCAGATTTCCTTTCCTAAAGGACATTAGTGAACCAGATGGGCTTTTCCAACAATCAATAATGGTTTTATGGACATCAATAAGTTCGCAATTCCAGATATTTTTATTGAATTCAAATTCCACCACCTGTTGTGGCAGGATTGTAACCCAGGTCCCCAGAACATTAGGTGAGTTTCTGGACTAAATAGGCTAATGATACTACCACTAGGCCATCACCAATCAAAGTTAAACAGGTTGTTTTATGGAGTGAGTTTAAGATGGAGAGGGAAGCAAAGAGTTTTGGGGAGGTTCACATAACATGTAAAGAACAGGCTCGAGTGTTTTTCCTCAGGAACAGGAGAAGTCATTTGGGCTGAAAAGCTTGGCCCTTCTTAACTGGTTTAGGCAATTTTTCTGCTCTAGAATTGGAAGCTTTTCTTCAAATGCTCGTCCACCAATCCCTGCTCTTCCTCTAGGTATAAAGATCAACATTTCATGACATGTTTTGATGAATCTCTGAGCCAGTTAAATGTCCTTTAATGGTCTAGGTTAATGTACATAGTGTATGCAGGCTTCCACTCAATCTTCAAATTTGCTGATGACACCAGCGTAGCAGGTCAGATCTCAAACAATGACGAGATGGAATACAGGGAAGCGATAGAGAATCTGGTGACTTGGTGCAACTACAATAATCTGTCCCTCAATGTCAACAAAACAAAGAGATAGTCATCGACTTCAGGAAGCTTAGTGGAGGACATGCTCCTGTCTACATCAATGGGGTTGAAATAGAAATTGTTGAAGAGGTTCAAATTTCTAGCTGTCCAGTTCACGAACAACATATCCTGGTCCCTGAACACTGATGCTATAGTTAAGAAATTCCACCAATGCCTCTACTTTCTCAGATGGGTATGGAAGTTTGGCATGTTCTCTGCAATTCTCACCAACTTTTATAGATGCACCGTAGAAAACATCCTTTCTGGTTGCATCACAGCTTGGTGTGGCTCCTGCTCTGTCCAAGACCGCAATAAACTACAAAGAATTGTGAACAAAGGCCAGTCAATCACTCAGACAAGCCCTGCATCCATTGACTCTGTCTACACTTCACGCTATCTCGGAAAAGCAGCCATCATAATCAAGGACTCCATGTACCCCAGATAGACTCTCTTCCACCTTCTTCCGTTGGGAGAAAGATACAGAAATACCAACCGATTCAAGAACAGCTTCTTTCCTGCTACCTTCAGACTTTTGAATGGATCTACCTAGTATAAAGTTGACTTTTCTTTGCACTGTAACTATGACTGTAACTCAACATTCTGCACCCTCTCCTTTCCTTCTCTATGTACAGTATGCTTTGGCTGTATAGTGCACAAGAAACAATATTTTCCACTGTATACTAATACGTGACAATAATAAATCAAAGCAGAAAAGCAAATCTATTTTTCTAGTTTTCTGTTCTCTTAGGTCCAAACAGATGGCCTCATATTTGTTCACTTTGTAATTATTTACTTATTCACTTAATCCTTTAAGATCACTTTCTAATTTTGTGTTTCCATCTACATTGCCTACAATGTTGCTTAATTCTGTGTCCTCAGCAAACTTGGAAATGTGGCTTTCAATTCCATCATCAAAGATGTTAATAGTTATTGTGAAAGTTCAGATCTCAATACAGAATCATGTTGGGTACCACCAGTCACATGCTGCTAATTAGAGTACATGATTCTAATACATGAATTAGATTTTACATTTGCTGCGAAAATCCCCTAGTCACCACACTGCGGAGGCTGTTTGTGTACACAGGGAGAATTAGCATGGCCAATGCATCTAACCAGTACGTTTTTGGAACTGCGAGAGGAAACCAGAGCACTGGAGGGAACCCATGCAGACAGGGGAAAATATGCAGAATCCGCTGGGGATCGAACTTGGGTCCCTGGCACTGTGAGGTAGCAGTGCTAAGCACTGTGCCACTGTGCCACCTGTCTTAGGCTGGTTCAAAAAACCATTAAAAAAAATAGAGGGACCCAATCCTGTGATTCCCATCCCATTCTTGACGCCGTCAATTTTCACCAATGCAGGACAAGGGTGCGGGTAACAAGTCTGCCCTTTGCGCTCCCGATCTGCTGATCCCCTGCAGGGAAGTAGTGGAATAGTCACTGGACTAGTAAACCAAAGACCCATGGTAATGATCTGGGGATCTGGGCTTGAATCCCATAATGGCAGATGATTGAATTTGAATTCAATTGAAATCTAGAATTTAAAGTTTAATGATGACCATAAGCCCATTGTAGATTGCTGTTTTTAAAAAGAGGCCCAGCTGGTTCACTAATGCCCTTTAGGGGAATACATCTGCTGTCCTTACCTGGTCTGGCGTACCTGTGTCTCTTGACCCATAGCAATATAGTTGAATCTGAAGTGGTTTAATAAGCTACTCAGTTGTATTGAATTGCTACAAAGTCAACAAGAAGGAATGAAATTGGACAGGCTACCCAGCAATAACTTGAACTAGGGAAACAATAATGGCAAGCCCAGCCCTAAACACCTTGCAAAGTCCTTACTAAAAGCTGGTGGTAAAACTGGGAAATTTGTCTGACAGATCAATCAAGCCAAACACAATCATTACGGATAGTGGCTGGAATTTTACCACTCCGCCCGCCACAGGAATCGGACTGAGTAACGGAAGAATGGAAGCATCAGTTGAATTTGAGCGGGATTTTACGGTTTTGGGACAAGCAAGGTGGAAAAATGTCCCAGACACCACCATTAACACCTCTGGGAAGGACAGATGCAGCAGGGTTACCGGCACTGTAATGGCACAGCACAGGGAGGGAGTTACCCTGGAAGTATTCACCATCAACTCCGGACCTCGCGAGTTCTCATGGCAACAGGGCAAACTCAGGCATTTGCCTGACAATGTGGAAAGTTGCCCACCTTGTACAGAAGAAACAGGACAAATCCATCCCGGCCAATTACTGCCTGATCGTCGACTCTCGATCATCAGTAAAGTGAAGGAAGGGATCATCAACAGTGAAATCAAGCAGCACTTACTCAGCAATAACCTGCTCACTGACGCTCAGTTTGGCTTCAGTCAGAGTCACTCAATTCCTAACCTCATTACAGCAGTTCTTCATGGTAGTGCCTTCGGCCCAACCATCTTCAACTGCTTCACCAATTACCTTCCTTCCATGATAAAATCAGAAGTGGTGATGTTTGCACAATGTTCAACACCATTCATGACTCCACAGACACTGAAGTAATCCATGCCAAAATGCAGCAAGACCTGGACAATATCCAGGCTTGGGCTGACAAGTGACAAGTAACATTCATGCCATACAAGTTCCAGGCAATGATCATCTCCAACAACAGAGAACCTAACCATCATCCCTTGACATACAATGACATTGCCATCATTAAATCTCCCCATTAACATCACCTTTGGGCTTACAATTGATCGGAAATTGAACTGTCACATTGACGTTCATGAGATCCCACATACTGTGGCTACAACATGTCATTTGCCCAGCCATTGTTTAATTAATTAATTATTTTTCTAATTAAATTTTAACTAATGTCACTAATCCTGCCTGTGCTAATATTTTTATTATTTCAATGAATTCTCGATTTATCCTGATTAAAAATCCCTAGTTCAGATCAGAGGAAAGTGAATATACATCAGCCATTCACCTATCCACTTTCCTGTTTCACCTTGATTTTTCTTCCCAAATGTAACAGTAGCAGAAAAAGCCACAAATGATCAATCAGTGTCCTGAATTCTAGCCCTTTACGAACTCCCAAATTCTTGAACTCTCACCTTTAGAAACTACTGAAGTGTTGAACTCATGCAATACACTTCAAATTCAACTTCAATTTGTTCAACTTGTGATTGCAGTTGTATAAAGCTACATTACCCTTACCTGTCTCGAATGTTTTACTCACACATTTCTTATCTTTCTCTCTCTCTTAGTTTACTTTTTCCTTTTTCCTGCAATGCCTAAAGCACAATTTATGATTATTGATCTACTCTCTTTCCTTGTTTGCTTTCAAACTGTTGCTTATATTACTTTCTCCACCGAACCTTCTCCACTCTCCATTGAATGGTTTAGAGTCTTCAGGTGAGATTTTCCAGCCGCATTCACTACAGAGATGGAAAATCCCACCTAAAGTCAACAATCCTTTGCATGGCTCATGTTCTGCCAGTTACAATTCCCGTGATGGGCAGGACAGGAAAATTCTGCCCCGTGACTGTTCTACTTATCCTTTCCATTAAGATTCTGGTCCCATTCCTGTTAAGATGGAAGTCATCCCAAAAGGCACAATTCTTTCCTGGCACTTTGCTAGTGCAAATGTCTATTGAAGTACAAACTCTCTTCTATCATTCCTTCAGCCTTGTGTTCACCTCCCTATTTGCTTAACCCCACATTAATATGCTTGTGGTTTGTGTAATATCCAGGGATTATAATCCTTAAGATCCTGTTTCTAATTCCCAATGCTTTCCAAACAGGACCTCTTACCTACTCTTTATGATGATCTTGGTCCCAACATGAATCACAATGATTACACCCATCCCTCAGCTGCCTGAGGTGCTTTCAAGATCCTCTCACCTTGCTACTAAATAGGCAACATACCACGTGGGGCAATCTGTACTGTTTGCAAAGGATGCCAACCATCCCCCCATAATTACTGAATCGCCAAGGGCACCGGATTATACTTCTGCTCCTCCTCCTCCTCATCCGTTTGGACAGCCTTCTGTTGTGAGAAGCAATGGCCAGCTGTTTGTCTTTTCAAAAGTATTCTCACAGGCGGCAAGCAGATTGCATCTCTTGGATAGGTCAGTTTCTGCAAATCCTGGTTCTCGAACTCACCTGGCTTCTGCTGTACATTATCCGTCAAACCAATCCTATTCTGATCTGCAACACTCTTCTGAGGTCTGGACCAAACCGTTCAGACACTTCTCTTCACACCCTTGTGTATCACTGGCGCCTCTCAAACTAAATGAATATCAGCCAGAAAGATTCAAGATGGAGACATCCACTACAGGGGTGTCCACTGCAGACAGTCTTACCGCCCTGTATACTGCAGTTCATGGGCACAGCTTTGTTTTGCCATAGTTCACAGTGCATGTCAACTACTGATCATAAACTATTTCCTCTGTAGTAATATTTAATATCTATAAAAGATGAAATGTGTTACAGCATATTATTGAGACTAGAAAATAGTCTGCGCTCTTAAATGACCAACACTGCACCTTGATGTCAACTTCCCTTGATACAGTGAAGACAGATTGAGGAAAATGTGATAATGTAACACATTAAGTCGATGCTCAACATTCAAATTATTTTTTTACATGCATGACTTTTTTTTGAATTGCAAGTTTAATGAAATAGGAAATGGGATAAAAATGAAGTGTGCAAATTCAATCAAATATGTTAACAATGTTTTGTGTGTGCATGTTCACAAGGTCAGAAGGGAAAAGCGAAAGTTCAGCAAAATTGAAGATGGCTTGATATACATTAATAAAGGAGCTGCAAAGTTCAACAGCACTAGAATGCAGTCAGCCGCCTCATTAATTCCAAGGACTGTGTGTGAATATAAGGATTATCATGTGCACACCTTGGGCTTTCAGCCAATATCGCTGGTTGACCACAATAATGGCAGATGTTTGCGATTCTCTTCCATAATATAGTTTGGAAAGTTAATATATTGAGAGCGGGAAGTGGCTCAGACTGTAATAATAGAGTGTCTCAGTGGCACAGTGGTTAGAACTGCTGCCTCATGATGCCAGAAACCCGAGTTCAATTCCTGACTTGGATCACTGTCTGTGCAGATTCTGCACATTCTCCTTGTGACTGCATGGGTTTCCTCAGGCTGCTCTGGTTTCCTTCCACAGTCCAAAAGACATGCTAGTTAGGTGCATTAGCCATGGTAAATTCTCTCTCACTATACCTGAGCAGGTGCTGGAGTGTAGTGACTGGGGGATTTTCACAGTCACTTCATTGAAGTGTTAATGGAAGCCCACTTGTGGCATTAATAGATAAACTTTAGAATCGACCTGTTCCTTTATTGATTTCAATGGCAAATCGATATTCTGGCTGTAGTAAAACTTGATATTAAAAAAACTGCAGCATAATTGTAGAGTATGCTTTCAATATGTGAAGTTCATTTATTAGTTACAAATAAGGCTTACATTAACAGTGCAACAAAATTACTGTGAAATTTCCCTATTTGCCACAATCCAGTACCCGTTCAGGAGAATGCATCTAACCAGCACATCTTTCAAAAGATGAGAGGAAACCAGAGCACCCAGAGGAAACATATGCAGACACAGAAGGATCATGCAAACCCCACACAGTGATCCAAAGTTGGAAATTGAACTCAGGTCCCTGGTATTATAAAGCAGTAATGCTAACCACTACTGTGTCGCCCCCATAAAGCAGAAAGCAGACATTAGACAGTGATGCAGAATAGAAAGATACCAACCATCTGGATGCCTATGTCGACCAGGAGTTAACTTTCTTTGTTGCTTCGAATTACCACATCATTTAAATCGTAACATATATCACATTCTTTAAGCGTGTTGCAAAATGTTTTATTACATGAAAGGTGGAGGTCATTAGAGAGATTTCAACTTCCTGATGTCTTATTTTACAAATATGTAATGGTTAATATCAAGTCACATGCTAGAGCAAATCGATTATTTGTTGCAATTGGATTTTATTGAAGCGATGAAGTAAATCAAGAAGGGGTGTTGAAGATCATGTCTCATTATATATTGTACACAAATAAACACAATGCTGTTTCACTGTTAGAATGAATTTCTATTTGTGAGACAATGTTCTGGTCCCAACAGATGATTTTGCACCTATCACCTGCCTAGCCCCCATCAGCAGACTTGCAATTATATGCAAATATTTAATAAGATGATAATAGAAATGCCATGAAATTGGCACTTAGCCGCAGCTGTGAGCGTAAATCCCACTGCGCTCCATTCCTGTTAAATTATTGGTGGGACCAGAAGCAACAACAACAAACACGTTCGAATAAAAACAAGGTGAATAGTAGTAAAATGTTGTGATGAAGAGAAAGAAAAGCACTCAGATCAACATTTATGGGAGAGAAGTGGCAAGAACTAAGAATGTCCTGATTACACAACTCAACCAGTTACATAGCAATGCACTGAGATTACAGCATCGAAACAAGCCATGCAGGGGAGATGATGGTCCAGTTGTATTATTGCTAGACTATTAATCCAGAAACTCAGCTAATATCTTGGGGACCTGGGTTCAAATCCTGCCATGGCAGATGAACTTGAATTCAGTAAATATTATCTGATATGAAAAAGGGCAATTTTCCCAGCCTGCTGCGCTGCTTTTGTAGTGAAGCTGTCGTGGAACTTGTCTGGGGGTTCCCTGCTGGACGCTATGGTTTCCGGCACTGTACGTTATATAAGTGTGCATTATAATCTATTTTAAATATTATTAACAGGCCCGGGCGACACTGAAATCTCCGGGTCCATTAGCCTCATTCCTCCCTCACCTCCCCCCCCAGGAGTAGTTCAATCCAGCGGGGTTTAGCACAACTCCTATTTGTGGGAAGTTAGTAGCTCAATGCATTTGGAGTGAAAGGGGGTGGGGTTGTTTGAGCCCATCCATGATGTTGCATGCCCAAGATGCCCCCTCAGCATTGGCACTGTAGCAGTGCCAGCCTAGGCCACCTGGCACTGCCCAAGGGGGCAAAGTGCCAATGCCCAATGGTATCTTGGCACTACTCACTGGCCATAGGGCAGTGCCCAGGGGTAAAGGCCTAATGGAACTTGGGCATAATGAGGAGGGACCTCTGAGGGATGAACGCTGAACAGTGAGTCCCACTGCCACTCTGCACTTGGGCTGAGTGACAAAGGGAGAGAGGCCAGCGATCGGCACAGATCATTGGGATGGGTGGGGGGAGGTGGCAGCCTGCTGGGAGGGGGTCAGGACTGTGGGGGTGATGGTTGTGGCTGATGTTGTGGGGAATCAAGGCAGACTTGGAGCTGTAGTGGGTGGGAGGGGGCCAGGGGCCGAGGCTGCCCCAGGTATGTTTAGGGAGCCAGCAATCGGGCTATGTGGGAGTGGGGTGTGGGGAGGGAGGTGAGGTGACTGCACGGCCATCAATGAGATCGCGGGGTTGGCCAGCGATCAAGTTGGCCAGCAATTGGGAGGCCAGCAGACAGGGGCCACTGTGCATGTGCCGATCTCGGCATTAACAGGTGAGCACAAGGGCTATTCAAAGTTTTGCTGCTGGTTTTTACAGCTTGAATTTCCCCTTGAATTTCAACGGGATTTACTGGGAGAATCACACAAGGATTTACTGATGGCCATGAAACAATTGTCGATTTCAGGAAAAATCCATCTGGTTCACTAGTGTTCTTTGCGGAAGGAAATCTGCCGCCCTTACCCAGGCTGGCCTACATGTGATTCCAGGGCCACAGCAATGTGATTGACTCCCACCTGCCCTTGGGACAACTAGGGATGGACAATAAACACTGGTCAGCCTGTGACGCCCATGTCCCAGAAATGAATTTTAAAAATTAGACTAATTAGGATGTGTTTGCATCTACCATCCAAACAACCAAATTACTCTAATTAAACCTGGTCACCATGCTCCCATATCAATTCATCAATTTTACCTTTATGATTCTATCCAATTTACTCTTCAATTTTAATTGGTTTCTCCCTCAGCCATTAGCTTGGAAAGGACTTGCACATTCGCACAACTCTTGGGAAGTATTTTCACCTGTACTACATTCCACATTTAATATTGCATCTTCTACTTCTTCATGACTTGTAGCAATCTGCTCCTGCCTAATTACTTTTATCCTTGCACAATTTTGAACAATTTTATCAGACCAACTCATAATCTGTAAGCCAATGACAATTGGTTATGATTCTGCCCAAATATCCAAGTGTGTTTTGATGCATGGAATCCGAGGGGCATGTGAGAAAGGATCAAATGGTCCACCAGCAAAGAAAATGGCTTAATTGAAAACAAAAGCAGGGGAGATCATCGCCAATTGGAATCGACAATTGGAGAGTTGGGTGGAAGACTATCATGAGTTAAACACTCTGGAGAACACAGCCACTGAGGAAGCTCTAGATATCAAAGTAAACCTGACTATGGCTGAGCTGGAAATCAAGCCCACATTGTAAGAGCTTAGTAAAGCTATTGATTCATTAGCCATGGGCCAACACCTCAACTTTCTCAGAAGACAAAGGAAATTTGCCAGGTCTGCTACAACTCTCACCAACTTTTACAGATGCACCATAGAAAGCATTTTTTCTGGTTGTATCGCAGCTGGGTATGGCTCGTGGTCTGCCCAAGACCGCAAGAAACTACAAAGGGTTGTGAATGAAGCCCAGTCCATCACTTACACCAGCCTCCCATTCATTTATTCAGTCTACACTTTCCGCTATCTCGGAAAAGTAGCCAACATAATCAAAGACCCCATGCACCCAGATATTCTCTCTTCTACCTTCTCCCATTGGGAAAAAGATACACAAGTCTGAGATCACGTAGCAACCGAGTCAAGAACAGCTTTTTCCCTGCTGCTGTCAGACTTTTGAATGGAACTACCTTACATGAAGTTAATCTTTCTCTATATCTAGCTATGACTATAACATTACATTCTGCATGCTTTCCTTTGATATGAACAGTACAATTTTTCTGTACAGTGTGCAAGAAATAATAGAGACAATATAAATGAAATGAAATCAAAATCAAGTTGCAGAAGCTAATGTTACCCTGAATGTTATCATGAACTCATCAAGCATAGGAAACCACAACTAGTGAAGCAGCTCCCAGCTGAGCTTCATAGGAAATGTTTTTTGGCAGTGTTGCCCTTGACCTTGGCTATCCCACATCTATCCCAAATCCCAGTGTGGTATTGGAACAGGAATATCTAGAATGTCCTGAATCTGGTCTCTACAGGAGAAATGCTGTGAACAAAGGAGGCCATTATTTATTGCGTCCATCAATCTCACCAAGGGATTTGATCATGTGAACAGTGGTTCAAGCTGCTGAGAAAATTGGCTTCCTGCCGAAGTGACTCAGTGTGATTTCCTAGGTCCCTGGCAAGATGATGGGTAAGGTCAGCTATAATAGGGAACTCTTTGATATCTACAGTGGAGTCAAGCAGGTTTGTGTCAAATGCCTTCAGGTCAACCACAATAGAACACATCTATTACATCTACCAACACTGATAAGAAGCTGCTCAGCCTCACTTGACTGTGATCCAACACCAAAGTTCACCAAGTCCTCAGTATTAGACACGCTGCATTAACATTCCTTACTGAGGAACACCTGACAAATTGGACAGACTCTCACACCTAAGAGAATCAGGAAGATAAATGTCATGGTCACTGCGTCTGTCAACACTGACAATGTGATTCTGGTAGCTCCACATATGTTGGCTCCACAATCACCTGTCACTTGATGTTGAAATCAAAACATGCATCACAAAAGCTGTAACTCTTGTATCCAAGCTGAGTAGGTGAGTGTGGAACAACAGCAACCTGACTGAGAACACCAAACTCTGAGTGTACCGAGCCCATGTCCCTAGCACGCTTCTCTATAATGGTTAGACTATGCAAGGCTTCTGGAGAAGGTGAGAGGGCATGGGATCCAAGGGGCTTTGGCCTCGTGGATCCAGAACTGGCTTGCCGGCAAAAGGCAGAGAGTGGTTGTGGATGGGTCTTGTTCTCCATGGAGGTCGGTAACCAGTGGAGTGCCCCAGGGATCTGTTCTGGGATGCCTGCTGTTTGTCATTTTCATAAATGACCTGGATGAGGAAGTGGGGGGATGGGTTAGCAAGTTCGCCAACAATACAAAGGTCGATGGTGTTGTGGATGGTCTGGAGGGATGCAAAAGTTGCAGCGGGACATAGACAGGATTCAAGACTGGGCGGAGAAGTGGCAGATGGACTTCAATGCGGATAAATGTGTAGTGGTCCATTTTGGCAGGAATAATGGGATGAAGGAGTACAATATAGGGGGTAGGAGTGTTAGCTGTGTTGTAGAGCAGAAGGATCTCGGGGTCCGGGTCCATAGTTCTCTTAAATCGGCCTCCCAGGTGGAGGAAGTGGTCAAGAAGGCGTACGGTGTACTGGCCTTCATTAATCGAGGAATAGAGTTTAGGAGTCAGGAGGTAATGATGCAGCTCTATAAGACTCTTGTCAGATCCCAGTTGGAGTATTGTGCGCAGTTCTGGTCGCTTCATTATAGGAAGGATGTAGAGGCTATTGAGAGAGTTCAGAGGAGATTTACAAGGATGCTGCCTGGATTGGGAGGCAGGCCTTATGAAGATAGGTTGAGGGAGCTGGGACTCTTCCCCCTGGAGAGACGTAGGTTGAGAGGCGACCTGATAGAGGTTTACAAAATGTTGAGAGGAATAGATAGGGTGGACTCTCAGAGACTATTTCCCCGAGCTGAAATGGTCACTACGAGAGGACACAGATTTAAGGTGCAGGGAAGCAAATACAAAGGAGATGTCAGAGGTAGGTTTTTCACACAGAGGGTGGTGAGTGAATGGAACCGACTGCCGTCGGAAGTTGTTGAGGCAAACTCACTGGGGTCTTTTAAAAGACTTCTGGATGAGTATATGGAAAAGAATAGGATAGGGGTTATAGATAGATCTGTGGATTGGTAGATGTGATCGGCGCAACTCGTGGGCCGAAGGGCCTGTTTGTGCTGTATTGTTCTATGTTCTATGTTCTATATTCTATGTTCTAGACCTGGGCATCCTGTGCTCTACAGGAGATCAGGTTGAACAGTCCCCACCTTTACTGTCTCAGACCTATCCTCGGCATCTCTTGGCAGGAGAAGGGCACCAACTCAGAGGTGTGCCAAATCCATTAGGATACCCTCATTGCTAAACCAATGACAATGACCACCACAGGCTGACTGTTTGAAAGGGTATTGGAAGGGCAGAAGAGAAATGGGAAGCTCAGCTGGCTAAGAAGGATGTCCAGAGAAAACATGATGCCAGCAAATCCTTGACATTCTGGGCAGCGAGTGCAGCAGAGATTGCCACACCAAACACGGAATTCCTGAGCCACATTAAGAAGTCTCACAACACCAGGTTAAAGTCCAACAGGTTTATTTGTAGCAAACAGAATTGGCTGTTCTTGAGCCACACCAAACAATGCCTCATACAGAGTTCGACCAGCATGGCATAAACCATCTCTTTATGAGACAGAAGGCTTGCATGATCTATGTTATTCTAGTGCTAATTTTTGGTGATTTTTCTTCATGCATTTCCTCCTACCTGGCAGATTCCAAATGAATCTGTACAATGCATCCTTCTCGAAAGCTTTTCTCTATTTTCTACTGTGTATCCCAACATGACATATTCTGAGGTCATATTAACATTTTAGAAAGGTTTATCATTACCTCTTGGCGTTTATATCCCACTTTGCTGATTTACGCACCCCTTTGTTAATATCATCGATACATCTTGGCACCACTTCCTCTAGGCTTACATCCTAATCATTAATATACTGAGTCAACAGAAGCGGTCCTGAAATGGGAGCCTCTGGAGATTTCATTTCCAACTTCCATTGATAAACTGCCTTTAACATCTGCTTGCTATACTTTTCATCTTTCCAACCAAATTTATTCCAGTTCCTTCCTCTCTCCCCAGTTCTATATATTTTAACGTTCCCATGTGGAACTACCAACTGAGCAGCAAAATCCACCATCACCCATCCACCGAGGTGAAACTCATCTCAATGTTCATCTTAATAACGTGCATGTGTATTTGTGATGCTTAGATGGATGGCAGCACAAGGATAATATGTTTCCCATTTGTTGCTCGCACCCAACAGAAGTTGTGATTAACATCCCCAGATGTTGCGTCTCCTGTTGGCTGGGCTACCCTACATATCCCAGCACGTCGCAACCAATGGGGTAAAACTGCGAGTGGGCTGGGTTGCCTCACAGCTTTGAGTTCTTATTTATTTCTCCAAAGCAAGAGAAAAAAAAATCAGCTTCTGAAACTACCTCTCAGTTTCCGCACAGCTGGTCTTCTTCCCATTGAGGGTCCCTGTCATCTTCTTCAATCAAGAATGTACTCAGCAGCACTGCGGCCCTGCAATATTTAAAGATAAATCCTTGCTTTGTTACTTCACTAGGTTTAATCTACCATGAACACTTTTTTTTTGTTGGAAGTCCTGTAACTTGAAATTGCACAGCGAAGAGTGTTTATCTCGTGGAGGATTTTAATTGAGGGAGATTGTAAAAGTGACAAGACAGAAGAATATCTCAGAACAAAACAAAAACCTATAATTCCTGGATATTGGAAAATGCTGATGAGGTATTTGGCCAACGTTGAAAGAACAAGGCAGGCTTGATTCCGCATTTAGCAAAAAAGTCTCACCCAGATCCACCATTTTGCAAAGTAGTTAGCACTGCTGCCTCACAGCGCGAGGGATTCAGGTTCAATTCTGGTCTTGGGTCACTGTCGGCATGGACTCTGCACATTCTCCCTGTGTCTGCATGGGTTTCCTCCAGGTGCTCTGAGTTTCCTCCCACACTCCAAAGATGTGTGAGTTAGATGGATTGGCTAAGCTAAATTGCCCCTGACTATCAGGGGATTAGCAGGGTAAATGTGTGGGGTTACAAGGGTAGGGTCTGGCCGGGATTGTGGCAAACTCAGTCGGCCGAACAGCCTTCTTCTGCACTGTAGAGATTCTGTTCTATTCTACGTAAATTAATTTTTCATTTTTATGAGTGCTCCATAATGTTCATATGGTATAATATTAATGATATTGGAAGCTGTTCAATAATCTTTAGCTGAATGGCTTGTAATTGTGCTAGACAATAAACTTGTCAGTACCTTTTCACTTATTTTACATTAGGATTTACATTAGCAGGAATAATTGTTAAAGAAATGGAAGAATTTTACATCAAATATTTTATTTTTGACCTATCCTCTTGTTTTTTTTTCTCAGCTAGCCAATTTCCCTCGTACTCTCTCCTTTTCTCTTCCTTTCTCCATTGAGAAAGTGACTGAACAGCCAATGCCCATATGACAGGTATCACCCAAGTTGTCAAAGATAGAGGAGATGAAGTGTTTTGGGATGATGGATTGTTCCTGCACGGCACACATATAATCACAATGCTACATCGCTTTTAAAATTAATATCCATTCGTTTGGGAGGTGGGAAACTTTCTGCTCCCAATATTAAAACAGTGCCACTGTGGTGCAGTGGGCTTTATGATCACAGGTTTGGATTTCCTGTGATTAACTGCTCTAATATACTCTGATTAATGTGAGTCTGCTGCTGGGATGATGCCAGAGGGTAGGTGAGAAATCATATGAGTAGCCTTTAAAGCTACTATTGGCAAGCACTGAAGGGGTTGTTGGCAATGTGCAGCGAGGAAGTTAAAAAAAAAGGTTTCAGCATTTAAAGGTGGACGGCTGCTGTGTGTAGAACCAGCAATTCAAAGCACAGAACACAATGTAGGTAATTTTTAAAACCATGGATGTAAAATGTGCAAAAATTAGAAATTCTTTCTAAAGGGTTTCATTGGCACTGAAAAATCATCGGCAGATAAAATTGTGGAGGTAGGGAACAGATTCTTGCTGAGATTGCAAAGAAAGTCACTGCCACCAATGTAATTTACTATCAAATTACCTTAATGAGTTGTTCCTTCTCGGAACAATGCTGCGGTACTCCCCAAATGCACAGGCCGCTGCCTGGTGAAACAGATGCTTTAACCCCCTGAGTAACATATAACTCCCATTGATTCACTGCCTAGATTTTCTGTCCTGGTCAAAAACAGACACATCTCATCCCATTAGAAATATGGATGGCTCAGGTCATTTTTTAATAATGCAAGCAAGCTCACTATTTGTGAGTGTGAGTTTATGGGTGCTGCTGCAGGATTTAAAGATCTGGAGAGATTAGGCAATCATAGGCAAGGTAGCAAGAACGTATATGAGGACACAGTGGCCAGAAAGTCTGACAAAAGGTTCCCAGTCAACTCCAACATCCTATTCCACTGTCCCCACAGCTGCACCTTCTCCCTCCATCCCATCCACCCCATCCCAAACATCCGTATATATGAAACTTCATGATTCCCTTTAGTTATCATCATAATTGAAAGGATCCATCCTGGGATAGCGACCAGTGCAAGAAATTGATCAACTTAATATATGGTAGGTTCATTCAAAAGTCTGATGGCCGCAGGGAAGAAGCCGTTCTTGAGTCTGTTGGTTTGTGATCTCAGACTTGTATTTTTTTCCCAATAGAAAAAGGTGGAAGAGAGAATCTGTGGGGTACAGGAGTTCTTGATTATGTTGGCTGCTTTTGTGAGGAAGCAGGAATGTAGATAGAGTCAATGGGTGGGAGACTGGTTTGCGTGATAGACTAGGTTACTTTTGCAACCCTTTGTAATTTCTTGCGGTCTTGGTCAGACCTGGAGCCGTATCAAGCTGTGATCCAGAAAGAATGCTTTCTATGGTACATTTAAAAAAAATTGTGAGAGTCATAGCAGACACACCAAATTTGCTTATCCTCCTGAGAAAGTAGAGATGTTGGTGGGTTTTCTTTACTATAGCATCAGCTTGGAGGGCCAAAATAACTTGTTGGTGATTTCAACACTTAGAAACCTGAAGCTCTTAACCGATGAAAGGCATTATATAAATGCAAGTTCATTGAATTGCAACAGTGCAGAAGGAGGCCATTCAGCCCCATCGAGCCTTCACCAACAATGATCCCATCCCGACCCCCTATCTCCACACATTCACCGCTGATGATAATGGATAATTTAGTGTGGCCAATCCATCTTTGGACTGTGGGACGAAACTGGAGCACCCAGAGGAAACCCATACAGACACAGGGAGAACATACAAACTCCACACAGTCACCCAAAGGCAAAATTGAACCTGTGTGGCAGCAATGGTAACCACTGTGCCAATGTGCTGTTCCTTCAGTTTCTCCCTTTTCAAGCTGTCCTGCTATTTGGAGAGTTCTTCTTGTTTGATGAATTTTGATAAACCCTCCATTATCATGATGCTCACAAATTGCAGATGTTAAATGAATCTCATGTCAAGAAGCAATTTCCATTTGTTTCCAACAATTGGAAACTCAGTGCTGCATTTTGTCTTTTGTTTCTGCAGTGCTTCACAAGGCTTCTTTTCTCTTTAATGGCTTCTGAACATGAGAATCTTGAATCATGTAAAAGCTCTACTTTTGCATTCTCAGATAGAACACTAAGTCCCTGATTTGAATCAAGACTCATGGTTAAAATCAGGTCCTGAGAATCGCCCAGCAGCCTGGCTGAAATGTAACTTGTTGTTTCTGAGTGTGTTGGTATGTAATTTGTTAACCTTTGATCTCATACAGATTGAAAAACTTCAAACAAGTAGATGTAATTTTCATCTTTGTCATAAGTAATTCCAATTACAGCATGAAGCTGTACTTCTTCTTTGATTCCTTTTCTGGACTTTGAACCTTCTGTTCTCAACATGTTTTCCACCTCCACATCCAAGGTATTTTTTCTCCTCTCTGACATTTGTCACACTATTTATAATATGCCAGCATTCAAAAACTTACAATTGTTCCTTGATACTTAGTTCTTTCAGTTGCCTACCTGTCAATTAATGTCTTTACAAATGTCAATCCACGTTTTCCGTGTCAATTTTAGCTCCTTTAAAAGCAACTTGCCAGCATTGTTGCTAGGTATAACATATTTATGGGACCTAATACCCTACTTTAGAAGTCTACCTGGAACGCTTCATGAATAGCTCAGTGGTTAGCAAAATTGGATCACTCCTAAACCTGGGCTCACTATTATCTATTCCACCTTATGATAGTTCTCTTAGGAGCTTTGCTTTCTTCACTCAATTGCTCATCTCCGCCCAGGCTTCACACTGAATTCCCACTGCCTTTCAAATCTCTAGCAGTGTTTCATGAGGAAATCTACAGAAAATCTTTTGAAGCATCAATTTTAACAGCCCACTTGTCTCAGGAAAATGGAGTGATGGGGTAGACGCAGGGACAGTATTAACATTGCAGCAGCATACCATTGACTGTCTCTCATAATCTTTGTGTTACATGCCATCTTCACAGTTGTGTTTTGGTCAGCTTGTGAATTCTTCATCCCTGTCAGCCAAGATTCTCATTTGGATTCAAACACTGGGCCCTGATGACATGACTTCCTTCCGAACAGCACTCTTGATGTTTCTGGATTGTAGCGGTTCAAAAAGGCAGCTCACTACCATCTTCTCAAAGACACTTAGGGATGGCCAATAAATGCTGGCTTAGCCAGCAATGCCCACATTCTGTGCAAGAATACGTATTTTAAAAACTTTGGGTGGAATTTTACTGGCATGTCCACCTGAGGTTTGTATAATCCTGCCTGAGGGGCCAACAGAGAACACTGTTTTCCAAACCTGGGATTGGGGTGAGCTTGCCGATAAAATTTCAGCCTTTATCTTCTAGTTGTGATGTCAGTGCCTGTCATGAACCTCTCCAGGGACAGACTGGAAAAATCAGAAAGCTGAAGACAGGCAAGGTGATAAGTGGCATTTATTTTGTAAAGGCTTGTTTCTCTGAGTACCGAAGGATCTCCTAAATAACTATTCCACAGCCAGGTATCAGGGAATACAGATTTTCTATTCAGTCCACACTCCAAACATTGACTATCCACTTAGGGTGGGTCCCAACAGCTCGCCTCACACACCAGATCACCTGACCGGCTTCCTTAAAGTGGAAACGCCCCACCAAACAGTTTGCATATGGGTCAGGAGGGCATGACCACTCCTCACGTTTTACTATCATGAACACAATCACCAACATGCGCTATCACCTAATCCACTTATCCGACTACTAGGGATCATCCCCTTGCTACTATGAGGAGAGATTGATGATTCAAGGGGCAAGCCTTCCATGTGTCTTTTTTGAGTGGGAGCCTAATTTTAATGTACTGGTCAGAGTTCTGTGATGTAAAGAGGATCCCAAATCAATCTTAGGTTACAAATGGATGAAGTGTCTGGCATAGACGCTCTTTATACCAGAAATTGGAATGTTTAACCAGTGATTTTTAAGTTAGCACCTCTTCATACAGACACTTTTCTCCCCTTTGGGGAATGGTGGGAAAGTGGTGGAAGGATGCCTGAGCTGCTTATCATGGCTATGAATACTCTTTCTGCGGCCAATAAGTTCTGGCACTGGATTTGAATCCTGAGCTCCTGGTTAAGCAGTAGTGATCTTTGAAAAACCCCAAGAAAACAGGTACATTTAAGTCATTCCAAGAGCTATCAGGAGTGCTGATATTATATTAAAAAATTCAATAGCCTCACTGAAGCTGCTATCATATATATCTCTCATATTCTTTTTGATGCCTTTCTTCATCCCCAAACTACCGAAGAATATTA
The DNA here is from genome assembly GCA_024679065.1 of Sphyrna mokarran. NCBI lineage: Eukaryota > Metazoa > Chordata > Chondrichthyes > Carcharhiniformes > Carcharhinidae > Sphyrna > Sphyrna mokarran. The sequence goes on along the minus strand of JAGIQG010000012.1, from coordinate 69,583,358 downwards.
GATTGAACTCAACACGGATCCAATCCTTTCCTCTTCACTTCCACCTGCAACAGGAACTCTTTAAAAGCTTATCCTTTCTATCCTCTTTTTGGGCTGGACCTGGCGTTAATTAATGGCAACAAATTTTCCCATTCCACCAGCCATGGGAATCGGAGAGGGCGAGGGGCGGACCACAGAACGATCCATTGATCTCGGGCAAGATTTTCCAGTTTCAGGGTAAGTACGGTCAGAAAATCCAACCCTAGGTGTCTAATGATATAAACATTGAGTTCTTTATTTAAACCATGGAGTAAGAGCCCACCCTTATGTTACCGTGCGCCTTTAAAGTTCTTTATATTCATTGTTTGTAATTTGTGTATCAAAATATAATCATTGCTGCATCTTCAGGGCAACCTCCCCTATTTCATTCCCTTTTCTTTCCCGCAACCAATTTCCTCACTCATTTGAATAGCCTTGAAGCTTATTTTCAATAATTGTTAGTACTTGCCTGTTTATCAGTTGTTCGTGCTTAGAGTTATTCATAAAGTTAACCATCTAGACAAGCAGCTTTAACTCCTAATCAGACTATTTAACCATGGGGTGATTCACTACAATTCTTCTTCCATGCACTGACTCACTTTTGCATTTTAGCAAGTATCTTAACTAAGTACTGTGGAATGGAAAAATCTAACACAGCTTTGTAGGTATTTATTTATTTATGCATCTATCCCCAGTTGCTCTCCCCCTGTTGTAAATGCTTCGTCGGACCATGATCCCTTTCCTTGCCCAATTATTGCTGCCTTCATCTGATGATACACATCTTATTTGTATAAAAGTTAAGCAACTCCCAGGAAAACGAAACCTCAACATATCCTTTTATCTATTTCAAACTGACCACTATTTTTATCTTCATTCTAAGCATGTTTCTAACTTCCAACCTGCGTTTCCTCCAAAGATTTCCAGAGGAGCAGAGAAAAATAAGCATGCAATCAATGATACTCTAAACCCAGTAGGAGCCTTCACTTTGTTGCAAATTTCAAAATCCAATCCTGCTGTTTCCCATCATTGATGAGCAAAGTAAGGATTGCAAACTGACGATGTTACTGATGCCCTCTGCTGAGGCTTGGAAAGAACCGTGAGTGAGGAGGTTCAGGGCAGCAGTGACGGTGACTCTACAGGTAAGGCTGGAGCAAGCCTGGCAGTCACTAGAGGTCTTACTGCAGGAAGATACACAGCCATATCACTGCCCCATGGATGAAGCATTGACTCCTCAGTGCTTTGCTGGGATCCACAGATTGGACTGGATTTTATGGTCCTCCCCTCAGTCCCAGGACATCACGACAGGAGTTCCATAGGGCCAACCATTCTAAGCCCAATCATCTTCAATTACTTCATCAATGACCTTCCTTTCATCATAAGGTCAGAAGTAGAGATGTTCAGTGATGGCTGCGCAACCTTCGGTATCACTTGTGACTCCTCAGATACTGAAGCAGTCCATATCTAATTATAGCAAGACCTGGATAATGTGTAGGATTGGGCTGGCAAGTGGCAAGTAACATTCACATCATGCAAGTGCAAAGTAATAGCCATTCCCAATAAGTGAATATTTACCCTTCATCACTTGACATTAAGGGGGGCGGGGGTGGGGGGGAGGCAGGGGGGGGGGGGGGGGTGGTGTGAGTGTGGTGGATGGTAGGGACAGGAGGGCAATGAGCAAGTAACCACCCGGTAAAATTCAGCCCATGATTTCCACTCTGAGACCAAGGTTCCTCCAAATCTGTGCAGCAGATCCAGCAAATGTTGGCTCCTTTAAATTACTGTACATTTCGGCCAAAATTTTCCCATCCACCACGGGAATTGCAGTGGGCGGGGACAGGTCATGCCAGGGTGCATTGATCTTTGGTGGCATTTTCTGGTTTTGCTGTGATTGCAGCTGGAGAATCCTGCCCTTGCACCACACAGAAAGGATGAAATGAGATTTGGTAGAGATTTGGTAGAGATTCTTAAAAGCTCTTCTCAATCTGCCTATTCTTGCATGGTTTAAAGTAAAGATAAAATTTATTTATTTATTAATCACAAGTAGCATTATATTAATACTGCAATGAAACTACTGTGTAAATCTTCCAGTCGCCACATTCTGTTGCCTGTTTGGGTACATTGAGATAGAATTTAGCATGGCCAATGCACCTCACCTGCATGTCTTTCAGAATGTGGGAGAAATCAGAATACCCAGAGGAAATCCATGCAGGCACGGGGAGAACATGCAGGCTCAGCACCAACAGTAACCCAAACCTGAAATTGAACCCGGGGCTCTGCACTGTGCGGCAGCAGTGCTAACCATTGAATCACCGTGCCACCCTGATTTACAATTCCTGGTGCTCTTCTTGTGCTGCTGGTCTTTTCCCTCCTTGGCTCATAATTGAGATCTTAACAGGAAAGTTGGGTTGTTGCAAGCCTCTGACCCATTGTCAGCAGATTCTCTCTTCACAGTAACCAAGGTACCACAGTAACCACAGTAAGCCAAAAGACAGTCAAAACATTAAAACAATTTACCTAGGAGCAGCTAAGAGTCCCTTCACATATCACAATTTGTACCATACAAAGGGATTTTGTACACTTGTCCAATACAGTGGTAGCTAAAATAGAGTTTGGGACAGCATGGTAGCACAGTGGTTAATAATGCTATTTCACAGCACCAGGGACCCAGATTCAATTCTGGCTTTGGGTGACAGTCTGTGAGGAGTGTGCATGTTCTCTCTGTGTCTGTGTGGGTTTCCTCTGGGTGCTCTGGTTTTCTCCCACGGTTTAAAGATGCGCAGGTTAGGTTAATTGGCCATGCTAAATTGCCCCTTTGTGTCAGGGGGATTAACAGGGTTAATATGTGGGGTTATAGGGATGGGGTCTGGGTGGGATTGTTGTCAGTGTAGGCTTGAAGAACCTCTTTCTGCACTGTACGGATTCTATGATCCTTCTTTGAAACCAGCATGAAATCCAATTTCCACATTGAATGGTTTGTGGTGATCATACTGGCCGCTTACTTTGAGGCTGCATTCAACATTCATACTTCTGCCCCAGTGTTTCTGAAGATGTAGGGGACAAGCAAAATTCACAGAAACTGACTTCTAAATGTCTGAGCTACAGAATCATTCTTCCCCGAACCTTTTGTATCCCTCATTTCATTCAAAGTGTCAAAATATTAACTTGAAACATGTGAAATATTGAGTCTGTGCTATGAATGACATTACATCAGCATTCAGCTTAATAAGAGACTGATTAGTTAGCATTGAAAGCAACCTTTTATTGATAGCTGACTAATCTACGACTTGATGATTTACCATATATGCCTTTTTACTCTTTTTCCTTAAACATTGCAATAACTATTTTTATGCCTGTTGTTCCTGCAGCAAGGTTCCTTAATAATTAAAAAAAAGACCTAATCCTTACTGCGGGTGTTAAAACAACCCAATTAATGGCATTACTGATTCATTTATGTACAGTACCGAGTACAATGAGTAAACTGGCAGGATTCTGTTATTTTGGATTGCAAATTTCATTTTGAAGTGATGTGCATCAGGCTCACAATTGTGGATGTTCTACAAAAAAAACAATTTAAGGCAGTGATTGCCAGAGGGAGAAAAAGGATCAGACAGGTGTGGCATTTGCATAGAATCTGTGGATGTTTGATTGCCTGTAATTCATTCAGATAAGCATTTCGTCATAAGTGGTTGAGATGGCAATGCATTCCGCTAGGGCAGAGCCCGTGTCACAAGGCAGCTTCTGTGATGGACAGTTTGCTAGTGTGCCTGTTTCAAGTGAAATATGCGAACTCTTGCTACATATCTGCCAAATCTGTTCCATTGGTGGGTACGAGTTCAAACAGAAACAGTGGTACTGCCCTACTAATCATCCATTAGTGCCTGAAGACATGCCAAGAGTGTTGAATTCAAGTCATTAAGTGCAAACGTTTTCAGCTTTCACCAAAATCACAGATTAAAAAAAGAATGTGCATTTACGTAGCAATTTTCACACCTCAGCACATCCCATTTGCACTGTGACCAGTTATAAGCACTCTTAACCCTTGAGATATAGGGTGGAATTTTACAGCCTCGTTCTTGGGAGGAGAGATGGACCGGAGGGGGGTGGGGGGGGAGGGGGGGGAGGCGTGGGGGGGGGGTGGTTGCATCTCAGGCCGCAAACTTTTGCAATTGCAAGGGGTGGGGGGGAGCTGTTGGTTGAGGCTGCTGCAATACCAAAGGCCTGACAGCTCTCTCTCGCTATCAGAGTTGTCAGGCCTCTGGTGTTACAACAGCCTCCTGCTACTGCTAATGCACATGTGCAGCATCAGAGGACTGCATGCGCGCAATACCTCCCTCTACAGGCTGGCTGACAAATTAAGTCCCACTCACAGCCTCTTTGGCTAGAAACTGACTAGCCCATTTTTTCAGAGACAGAGTGCATAAGATTGGGCATGAAAACACACCCAAAGAGCATATCAGCAATTTTCTCATTTTTATGCTAGCTGGACATTTAGAGAAAGAAATCTCATAAAATTCCACCATAAAGTCTAAACTTCAAGGCCCACAGAAGGACTTGAGTCAAAAAATCAACAGGTATAGGATGGGAATAGAAGGATATAGTCTCCAGAATGATAAAAGTTTTAGCTCAGATGGGCAGCATGGTCAGTGCAGGCTTAGAGGGTTGAAGGGCCTGCTCCTGTGTTGTAATTTTTTTCGTTCTTTGTACTAACAGTCTCATATGGTATTGAGGATACGTTGCGCTGTTGAATGCACTATCTTTCAGATAATGTTAAACTGAGGCTCCTTCTTTCCTGCTTGGGTATAAGAGAACCTACAGTGCTATTTTGAAGAAGTGAAGTTATTCCTAGCCAGTATTTATCCCTCAACCAGCATCATAAAATAACAGAAATTGGGTTAATTCTTTCAATCCCACCCATCATCGGAATTGTTGCAGGTGGGATGGAAAATTTGATGGACTGCTTAGATGTCTGTTGACCTTAGATGGGAATTTCTAGTCTCAGAGTGGGCACAATTGGAAAATCCCACTCAGCATCCTGTTATTGATGCAAGTTAGCTGTGCATGAAATTGGTTGCTGCGTTTCCTACATAAAAACAGTGACTACACTTCAAAAGCAAATTAAAGTGAAAGTTTATTTATCAATTATAAGTAGGCTTACATTAACACTGCAATGACGTTATTGTGAAATTCCTTTAGTCACCACATTCCGGTGCCTGTTTGAGTCAATGCACCTAACCAGCATATCTTTCAGACTGTGGGAGGAAATTGGAGTACCTGGAGGAAACCCACGCAGACACAGGGAAAATGTGCAAACTCCACACGGATACTGACCCAATTAAATCCACTGTGAGGCAACAGTGCTAATCACTGTGCTACCGTGTCACCCAGCTATAGAGTGGCTAAAGAGCGTTTGTTGGATATAGAATATCTTAAGGTGTTGAGTGGTTGTGAAAAGTGCTACATAAATGCAAGATTTTTTTCAATGATTGATGCGATATTTCTGAAATGCACTCTGTGTACAATGTGGAAAAAACAGTAGATATTTTATGCATCACATAAATTATGCACAAACAGCCATAAAAATGAATACAGAAAATGCAGGAAATTTTCAGCAGATCTGACAGCAGCTGCAGAGAGAGAGCAGAACTAACACTTCAAATCTGGATAATTCTTTGTCATCCAGACTCAAAACGTTAGGTGGGATTTTCCTTCCCCTTTGTGGCATGTTTTGTCACAGTGGGAGGTGACACATGCTCACTGGCAGCAGGATCTAATGGACCTGCTGTTGTCAACAAGGTTTCCCATTGAATGCACCCCTTGCTGCCATAGGTATGACACCGGCGCGACTGTAAGATCCCGCTGCCTTAAACAGCAACAAGATTTTGGTGGTTAGATCCATTCTCACTCCATTGGTACCAGACCTGCTCAGATTTTCAAGCATTTTCTTCTGTTTTTATTTCACATTCCAGCATCCGCAGTAGTTTGCTTTGATGTTTTTATTATAAAATAGAATAGTCAGATCATCTTGACACAGTGGTTAGCACTGATGCCTCACAGTGTCAGCGACCTGGGTTTGATTCTGGCCTGTACGGCTGTTTGCGTGGAGTTTGCACATTTTCCCTATGCCTGCATGGGGAAAACTCCTGTGTCTCTGATTTCCTCACACAGAGACATGCAGGTTAGGTGATTGGCCATGCTAAATTGCCCCTTGTGTAAGTTCAGGGGATTAGCCATGGTAAATGTATGGGGTTAAGTGAATAGGGTGGAACATGGAGCTTGGTAAGATGCTCTGTCAGGGAGTCGGTGCAGACTTAGTGGGTCAAAAAGCTTATAGGGTATTCTATGATCTGTTTAGCATCAGTTAAGGGGGAATATGTTAGCTGGGACACCAGAAAACCTTCCAATCTATCCTTTGAATAGTATATTGGGATCTTTTACTGAGATGGAGTTTTGGTTCAATGTATCATCCCAAACGCGGCACCTCTGACACTCCATCAGCACTTTGATTGATATACAAGCTTAGATTATGTGTTCAGGGCTCTGCAGTGGGTCTTGGGCTAAGGACCTTCTGATCCAGAGGCAAGGTTGCTGCTAAAGGCCCGAATGATCTGATAGGAATGAGTGTCTTTCTTCAAAAAGGACAGCACATGTTAAAACAAAATGGTAACAAACTGCTAAGAAAGCTTAAGCTTGAAGCAAATCTCCATATAATAGGACCGTATGGCACCTGGGAATTGTGTACTTGGATCAGAAAAGTGCTTACTCGGTATGATATGTGCATGGATGGCTTATTGGACTGCAGTGCAGGGTTAATTTACTGGTACTGGACTTGCACTGCATAACCTTACCTTAGTGAATTATGTGAGGCAAGATTTCATGATGTGAGCCAGATAGGAAACATAATGAAACATAAAATAGCTGTGATTGTTGGATAGAGTGAGTGACAGAGGGTTAGTCTATTTTTATATTTATCTTTTAAATGTTATCATTTCATTAGATAATAACATTTTAAAACAACTAAACAAGAAGGTGGGGAAACTAATATTGTTTGAAAAACAACAGCAATATCAGAATTATTCATCAGTCTTATAATGAAGTGTGGGAACAATTGCTGTGCAACTATTATGAACAAAAAGCAAAAGACTGCAGATGCAGATGCAGAAACTTAAATCACAACAGAAAATGCTGGAAACTCTTCACAGATATAGGGAGAACAGTGCAACATAGGGGCACAGTCATTAGCATTGCTGCCTCACAGTGCAGAAGACCAAGGTTCTGGCCTTAGGTGACTGCCTGTGAGAAGTTTGCATGTTCTCCCTATGTCTGCGTGAGTTTCCTCTAGGTGCTCTGGTTTCCTCCCACACAGTGCAGCTTAGGTGGATGTGCAGATTAGATGGATTGGCCATGCTAAATTTCCCTTCAGTGTCCCAAGATATGTAGGTTAGGGGGATTAGCAGTGTAAATATATGGGATTACAGGAATGGGGGAGAGCAGGGGGCATAGGTAAGATGCTCTTCAGAGAATCAGAATGGACTCGATGGGTCAAATGGCCTCTTCTGCATAGGAAGGAGTCTTTGATTCAACACGGTTCATGTTTCAGCTGTAGACACTTTTGGGCAGAATTTTACAGCCTCTCTTGGGCGAGACCAGAAATCCCCACCTGAGGTCAATGAAGATTTATGTTTTCGGACCCTTGCCCGCACAATTCTGTGACAGCCTTTGTCAAAATTGAGGGATTAATTTTAACTTATTCCCATTCTGTGAAAACTGAAAGGATCAGGCATGATTTTATTTTCGATTGACTTCAGTTCAAGAATTTGAATTCAGTTTAAAGAAACAGACTCAAATTAGAGAAACAGAATCAAATTTAATCAACATTAAAAGTGACCATAAGATTGTTGTAAAAGTCCAAATGGTTCACTTATGTCCTTTAGGGTAAGAAATGTGTCCTTATCACTCTGTGTGTTTCAAACATTAGACCGACCGTGTTACTTTTTAATTGCATTCAAAAGTGGACTGGTAAGCCATTTCAGTTGCATAAAAACAGCATGTTCCACCACCATCTTCCCAGATTTAAAGATACATTTGTCAATTTCCTACTCCCACTAAGGCAGGAAAGGGTGAAATCACCATGTTAACTCCAAACCATTGTGTGAACTCACAAGGGTTTTTGTTAAGGCTTGAAGAAGTGACATTTAAAGGGAGCATACTTCTGCCAGCTTTACAATCATGGGATGAGGCAGACACTGGGTCAAGGGAAGTGTAAATGCCACTAAGATTCCTATATCACTCTTCAGTCATTGCGAAGCATGATGGCTTCACACAACCTGCAACTAAGCTTTTGCAATGCAAAGAGGGACACTCACTTTATGAAAGTTTGAGTGCAGAATAAGGGGAGTTTTGCAATTCATTCCAAGCTACACATGAGAAGCTAAGTGACAGAGAAGTTGGAAGTAAAGTGCAGGAGACAATTTGGCGAATGCAGAACAGAGATTATTAAAATGAAAAAACAAGATTTCATGTTAAAGATCATTTCTCTGGACATGTGCAACTCAGTATATTGATTAGATGAATTGTGAGAATGTGAGATTTTTATTACTGTAGAAAGGTATTGCTGGATTTGGTATGAGGATTGATCAGCAATTAGGAAAGATTTTTGTTCTGTGCGATTGTTTAATTGGAAGTAACTGGCAGTAAATTGTTACCTCATGTACTTACCTGTATGCTGCTAAGCCTCTTGCATCACCTCCTCCCCCAACAATGCAAACTCTTCCTGCAATGTAAGTTTTAAAGTTTAAAGTTTATTTGTTAGTGTCACAAGTAGGATTACAATAACACTGTAATGAAGTTACTGTGAAAATCCCCTAGCTGCCGCACTCTAGCATCTGTTTGGGTACTCTGGAGGAGAATTTAGTATGGCTTATGCACCTAACCAGCACGACTTTCGGATTGTGGGAGGAAATTGGGGTACCTGAAGGAAACCCATGCAGACACAGAAAGAACATGCAAACTCCATACCAACAGTGGCCCTAGCTGGGAATCAAAACTCAATTCCTGGAGTGTGGCAACAGTGCCATCCATTATTAATGGTATTATTTTATTTAAATTCTTTATGTTAGCCTTTTGACATTTGCTGTTGTTCTGTAATATCATATAGTATCAGAAGTTGCAAGAGTTAAAAAATCTAGACCTGGTCCTCAAAGTGTAGCACCTTTTAGCAAAAGCTGGGAGTTTCACATATATGTAGCTCAGCTGATTCTTAAGGATACAACTATCCTTTAAATACAAGGGCAGTATATTTCTTGAAGCAAATACAACCTTATTTTATCTACACTGCTGGTATATTTTGATGATATTGCACAATTGGGTTAGCCATCTACCAACATCCATTTAGTGCTTTGAAAGATTTGTCATGGCACAAGTTAATTCTGGCCTTCCAGATTGCTTGGGTCCACTAACATTTACCTGCCACTACAACAGGTCCACAGCAGACATGTACCTGGCTGTACACTCAACCCTGGAATTCTTAGACATCATCTACATTTCAGACTCCTATTTATCAACTACAGATAATCCTTCAATGCCATTATTCCTACCAAACTCATCTCTAAACTCTGTGGCCTTAGACTTGGTTTCTCCCTTTCCGACTGGATCCTAGACTTTGGAACCCACAGACCACAATCAATAAGGATAGGCAATACCTCCTCTATGATCATCCCCAAGACCAGTGCCCCACAAGGCTGTGTCCACAGCCCCTTACTATATTCCTTATACGTCTCCGACTGTGTGGCCAGATTCCTCTCCAATTTGACTTTCAGGTTTGCTGATGAAACCACTGTAGTGGGTCGGATCTCAAACAATATCAATATGGAGTACAGGAAAAGAATAGAAAATCTGGTGAATTGACGTGATGACAATAAAATTCCCTCAATGTCAACAAAACAAAGGAGGTTGTCATTGATTTCAGGAAGCGTCGTGGAGAACATGCCCCTGTCTACATCAATGGGGATGAAGTGGAAAGGTTTGAGAGCTTCAAGTTTTTAGGTGTCCAGATCATTAGCAATATGTCCCGTCCCCCCATGCTGACACTATAGTTAAGAAAACCCAACAATACCTTTATTTTCCTAGAAGACTAAGGAAATTTGGCATGTCCGCTATGATTCTCACCAACTTTTACAGATGCACCATAGAAAGCATTCTTTCTGGTTATATGACAGCTTGATATGGCTCTTGTTCTGTCCAAGATTTCACAAAACTACAACGGTTCATGAATGAAGCCCAAATCATCACTCAAGCCAGCCTCCCATTCTTTGACTCTGCCCATACTTTCTGCTGCCTCAGAAAAGCAGCCAGCATAATTAAAGATCCCACGCCTGCCAGACATTCTCTTTTCTTCTGTCAGGAAAAATCTGAAGACATGCCCCAACCAACTTAAGGACACTTTCTCCCCTGCTGCCACTAGACTTTTGAGTGGACCTACCTCACATTAAGTTGACTTTTCTCTAAACCCTAGCTACAACTGTAACACAACATTCTGCACTCTCTCCTTCTCTATGAATGGTATGTTTTGTCTGTATACTGTGCAAGAAGTAATACTTTTCACAATAATAATAAATCAAATCAAATCAAAGCTGATTAATAGTGCACCCTATCCTCAGTCAAAATTATCTGTTACCCTGAGGTTGTCCTGGAATGCAAAAATCACACTCCCACCTCATTTTCTTAGCTACCTTTTAGTCCCTCCAGTACTCCCCGTCTTCTCTACTGTCAGCTAGACAGCAAATGCAAAGAGCTTGTGGGTTTGCCATTAAAGTTAAGATGATCACTAAGTGCAGCTTACCCCTCCTTTCTCACACAACCAAACCATCTCCCTAGCTTGCCCCAGCACTGCACCCCACCTCACTTTCGCAGTTCTCCTAGCCTCGACCTGCATCTTCTCTAAAACCCCCAAATTCTGCTATCTCTCCCCCCCCCATTGCCAACAAGCAGCTGATCACATAATCTCCCCCTTGTGTGGCTCCCATGCATGCTGATATTGTATCCCCCTCCAAAACGTTTCTTCTTTCCCATAGTATGTTGTCAGTATGATTGGAAGATTTACCTACTCTCATTCTGATGGAGGCACAGTAGTTAACATTATTGCGTCACAGGGCCACATGGGACTTGGGTTCGATTCTGGCTGACTGTATATTCTCCTCGTATCTCCGTGGGTTCCTAAGGATGTTCTGGTTTCCTCCCGCTGTCCAAAGATGTGCAGGTTAGCTGAATTAGTCATGCTCGATTGTCCCTTAAGGTAGGATTTTCTGGCCACACTCACTCCAAGACTGGAAAATCCTGCCTGAGGTCAATGAACCTTTGCATGGTCCATGTCCTACCTGCGATAATACGGAGGGAAGAATGGAAAATTCCACAATTCCACCTTGGTATCAGAGGAATTAACAAGGTAATTATGTAGAATGATGGGGATAGGGCTTGAGTGAAATTGTTGTCAATGCAGACTTGATGGGCCAAATGGCCTTCTTCCGCATTGTAGCAATTTTATCTCACAGCCAAGAACATCGCCAGGCTGAACAAAAATGCAGCACTGGAGTATGTGCAGCAGCCCACATGATACTGAAGGATTTTTTTATTCATTTACGGGACATGGGTGTTGTTGGCTGGCCAACACTTACTGCCTATCTGCCTTTTTGAATCGCTTCAGTCCATGTGCTGTGGGTTGACCTGTTAGGGTGGGAATTCCAGGATTTTGACCCAGCAACTACGAAGAAACGGCGATATATTTCCAAATCAGGATGGTGAGTGGCTTAAAGGGAAACTTGTAGGTAGTGGTGTTCCCATCTATCTGCCGCCCTTGTCCTTTGAGATGAAATGGTCCTAGGTTTGGAAGGTGCTGTCTTAGGACGTTTGATGAATTGCTGCAGTGTATCTTATAGGTAATACACACTGCTGCTACTTAGCATCGGTGTTGGAGGCAATGAATGTTTGCAGATGTGGTGCCAATCAAGTGGACTGCTTTGTCCTGAATGGTGTCAAGTTTCTGGAATGTTTTTGGATATGTACCCATCCAGGCAAGTGGAGAGTATTCCATCACACTTCTGATTTGTGCCTTGTAGATGGTGCAGAAGTTTTGGGGAATCGGGAGGTGAGTTATTTGCCTCCTCCCCTGCAAAACTTACAAAATTGATAAACTTTCCGTTTAACTTTTCTCCCTGACACATTTCACCTCTTATATAAGTTAGTGCTTTCAAGTGTCCAAACCCCATATAACCATTATTCATGCACAAACCAGGCCCGTGAGTACAGGTAACCTCGTTCAGTGCGGTGTACAACCTCAGCCAAGACCTAATCTATCCTCATTCGAGATCCTGTTTCCTTCCTGTGGTTATCCCCCCCCCCCCCCCCCCCCCCCCCAAATCTTAATCTCGGGTATTGCGTTTAGTTGCAGCACTCCCACCACGCCAGCACTCTGAAATCCTGGGTCTTCCCGTATTGTGTGTGCGTGTGAATATTACACACGCAACATCATGGTACCACTGTGTAGACCCTTCCAATCATTCAGACACGTTTTATTATCGCGGACTCTCAATAAGTAGCGCTGAAACACGCAGCGTCGAACTGCAAATATACATCTTTTTTAAGTGAGTTACATCTGAAAGGCACAGTAAAAATATAAACACTGAGAAAGATCTACATCAAGGGTAGTGATTAAGTAAATACTTAGCTTGGATTTTGAAAGCATGTACGATTGTCGGAGCAAGACAAGACTTAAGACTCAATAAAATATCCAAAAATAAATCACAATAATCACGATGCATAAAAGGTGAATGGATTAACAACACGCGGAGTGGTCCAGGGGGCGGGGGCAGATTTACCAATGACAGGAACACTGAGGCCGAACCCCCATGTGGAACACTTCCTACATTCACTGCGAGACAGAGAGGGTTTTTTTTTTAACTAGAAGATGCCAGTCTCACAGAAAAGTGAGACATGCCACTAGTCCGATTTGTCCAGACAAGAGTTGATTTTTTTTCGGGGGGGGGGGGAGTCTGGAAATTTGGAGTGGGTAAAATAGAGGAATTTCATTGTAAACTCTTCCAAACACACACACAGACGCACACACACACACACTGTTCCAGCCGCCTCTGACGATGTTAGCCCATTCTTGAATGAGTTTTTATGAATGTTTCCGATTGCTTTTGTTTTCAAACGGCAAATCCCAAAATAACACTTGACATTAGGTTTGGCAATTAGAGAGGCGCATCACATATCTGTGGGGGCCATTTCACACAAAATATATATATATATAATAGTGCTATTGTGTGTTTTCAAACTGGACCGAGAGGGTTTGACTCAGTCTGCTTGTGTCTATCTATGTGTCTTTGGGGAGACGCTGACGCTAGATAGACAAGAATTAAAAGTGTGTAGTATTGGTGATGGCGGGGGATGGGGATGGGGAGGGGGGGGGAATTTATTTATTTCTGACCGTGTAGCAGCAGCGGGAACCTGCCTCACACTCACTATACTGTGATATATTTGCACACTCACGTACACACACACACACACACACACACATAGCAAGAGAGAGAGAGAGAAGGAACAGCGGACAAGGCACTAGTCTCCATTCAGGCAAAGCATTGGAGGGGCGCCGTACAACATGCAAGCTGAACCCCGGACAAACTGCAGCAAACAGGAGAGAAGAGATTGAATTCAACTTCCAAATACAGAGGGGAGAAAAACACACATACACAGAGAGACAGAAGAGGCAAGGAACAGGGGGATACTGAAGGGCAGAGATACATTGGAGAGGGGAACACATTGGATTTGACAAGGAATTGATGCTAAAAAGCAGTTTGCAGAAGATGCGAGCAGGAAGAGACGGCGATATTTGCAAGCAGGAAGATTGATTGACTTCAGATTTTGTTTTTGTTTTTGGAGGGGGGATATCCTTCAATCGCAACCACCATCCCCCCCCTCTCTTTTTTTTTTGCTTCTTCTACAGATCTCCGCCTTGCTGTTTTTTTTTCTCTCTTCTTCTGCCCCGCCACATGGAAGGATGAAGAGTGGGGGGTTGCTGCCGCTGCTGCTCTCACTCTTGTTGCTGGTGGCCGCTCTGCAATGCTCCCGGGCGGAGAGGCAGCGGCAGCAGCGCCGGGGAGGCGGAGGGGGCAGAGGCGGCGAGCCTCGCCCGCCGCAGAGGAAGGCAGCCGAGCCGGGCCAGACGTACACGTCGCGGCTGAAGCGGAAAGGGCTGGCGGTGGACTTCACCTTCTCGCCCCTCTTTCGGAACTACCTGTTGGAATTCTTCGGGCGGCCCCGGGACGCCGACTGCCGCCTGCTGCTGGACTGCGGGGCGCTGGCGTCCTCCCTGGAGCCCTTCCAGCCGGACAGCCCGCCGCCGGAGAGCGGCTCCCTCCCCTCCGCCCCGCCGCTCGCCAAGCGGCGAGCCAAGAAGCAGTCCAACCAAGTGGTGCTGGAGGTGGGCGCCGGGGAAGCCGCCCGCTGCCACCGCCACGCCGCCCAGCCCGGCTCGCCCTTCCTCCTCTACAACTTGAGCCGCGTCTTCCTGCGCTGGGCAGACTCCGCCGAGGGCAGGCTGAGGATCCGACTCATGCCCGAGAGAAAGGCCACCCACACCTACCCCCGGCGGGAGGAGATCATCTCCGCCGCTATCAGAGGCTCCGAAGCCCGGGTCTGGCTCCAGGTCTCCTTCCCAGGTGAGCCCGGCTGCTGCTGACAAGGTCGAGGGTAAAAGTCTGCCGAAGAGGGGGGATTAAGAGTGACAGACAAAGTTGGGCAGGGAGGATGAGAGGGAGAGAGAGGTGAGGGGAGGGGGAAAGGAGAGAGACTGGAAAGAGGAGAAAGAGAGGAGAGAGGAAACAGTGAGAGAAGGGAGAGAGAGAGTAGGAAGAGAGGAGAGAGTAGAAACAGAAGAGAGAGAGGGTGGAAATGGTGAGGGGAGATAGCAGAAACAGATAGAGAGGGTGTGGAAACAAAGATGAAGAGAGTTCAAACAGAGAGAGTGGAAACAAAGGAGAGAGTGGAAACAGAGGGAGAGGAAAGAGTGAAAAGAGAGGAGAGAGTCGGAACAGAGAGGGAAGAGTGGAAACAGAGAGGGGAGAAAGAGAGGAAAGAGGCGAGAAACAGACGAGAAAGAGAGAATCAGAGAGGAGGAATAGTGAAAAAGGGCAGGAGAGAGGAAAGAGAGAGAGAGAAGAGAAAAAGAGAGCTAGGAGAGAGAAAATGAGAGTAGAGAGAGGAGTGAAAGAGAGAAGGAAATAGGGGCATAGAGGCACGGATGGTCATATTTTGGGATCGTAATGAGAGCTGGAGTGCGGGATGGCGTGTGTTACAGAGAGGAACGGGACAGAGACAGAGTGAGCGACAAGTGGTTAAACTTGAGGCGCAAAGATACACACAGAGAGCTGGAAACAAGTGCTGAAAGAAGTAACAGTGCTGAAATAAAGCAAGCACAGCGATCTGCAGTTTGTAAAAATATTGAAATGTAGAAAATGCACACAAAGTCAGAAAGCAAATACTGAGGATAGGCGGGGAGATTTCCCACTGCTAGCCAGCCCAAACCAGCATGATTTCATGTTCAGCCAAGTGATTTGGCTTCCTTGTTGGATCAGATTGCAATGTTCAGGGGGAAAAGCGCGCACCATGGACAGCGACACGTCCCTCCCATTTCCCCAGGTGTCGGCAGTTTGACCCACAGCTACTGCTGGAGGACTCGCCCAAGGAGACAGCATTCCTGATATGAAAAGACGGAATTTTTTTGAAAAAAACAGTTCTCCCCTGGGGTTAGCTGGATGAGGAGTGTACTCTGTAGTAAGGGACTCGTTCGATGCTTACAGCTCAGTCCTAGAGATCAGGAGGCCCATTGATCTGATAAAATACTCCATCCCGCTGACTTCGATACAGAGTAAAACTGACAGTGCACAAGAACCAATCTTGCACCCGATCTTGACAACTTTCCGGCAGATGGATTCGTTTAGAATTGGCCAATTGGTTAAAGTAATGATGTAATATATATACCGATTATGATGGTTTGACCATGGAATTGGGTTGGGGATTGGAGAACGTGCATTCCCGCCTGAAGGTACCCCCCCCCCCCAAATAATACAGGACATGGACAGAGGAGAGCAAGTTAAGAGGATTTCAGGATCAAGTAGCAAAAAGCAGCACACTGAAACCAGAAAAGAGAAGTTATTTGTACATTAAGATTCCCCTCCGTCTCCTTAGGAAGGCTGTTGTGTTATGGTCATGTCCCGTTGACATGGAGCGTTTGCCTGTAATGTTCAGTTCAGTAGCTTTGCTTTACGTGCAGATTTGTTGGGGTTTGAGGAGCACGGTGTGGTGGGAGGGGAAAACTGGGCGGAATTGAAAGTGATGCAGGAAATTAAAGCGACTGCCAAAAGTCGGTGACACATTTTGAAAGCCTCAAAAAGTGTTTCAAGATATGAGCAGCTGAAAAACAAAGGAAGGATTGGCAATATGAAAGAGAATGGAAACTTATTTTCCAGGTGTGAATCTACCCTCAAGTAATGGAACAGCCCCCGTTCCTCTGGATGGTTGGATAGATGTACTTTGCACTACATCACACCAGCCCAAAGATGTGCGGGTTAGGTGGGTTGGCCGTGTTAAAATTGCCCCATTAGTGTCAGTAGGACCAGCATGAGGTTATGGGGATAGGGCCTGACTGGGATTGTGGTTGGTACAGTCTTGATGGGCTGAATGGCCTTCTTCTACACTGTCAGATTCTAAAGCATCACATCCCCACACCCCTCCCCCAACCCACATACACACATATCCCACAGGTTAGCATTGCACCATGCCTGCAAATACATGGGGCCAAGCTTTAGGCCACAGTTGACAACTGTTGTTACTAAACACCCCACCCTGTTGTAAGGTGGTAGCTTTGCAAAAAAGCTGGCATGATACTGCATTTTGTGGAACTGGATCTTGTGACACCTATTCTCCACAGACAGGTAGACATCTCGAAGTTCACAGGAAAGGTAGCTAGGAATTTCTTTTTTGAGCACCACTGGCTAGCCCAGTATTTATTGCCTATTACTAATTGCCCTTGCACAGAGACATTTGCTAGCCCATTCCTATAGGTTTGGAATCACATGTAGGCCAGATCAAGTAAGGATGGCAGATTTCCTTCCCTAAAGCACATTAGTGAACCAGATGGGTTTTTTTTAATGGCATGGCTGTCATTAGACCTTTAATTCTAGAGATTTATTGAATTCAAATTTCACCATCTGCCATGCCGGGATTCAAACCCAGGTCTCCAGATTACTAGTCCAGTAACAAAACCACCATACTATGCCCTCCCTATATAATCAGGTCAATCAGACTTCCTTGCCTGCTGAATACCTTAGCATTCCTCCTTTCATGCATGACATTGTGTGATTGGGCTGCTCCTGATCGAGCATACAACATCATGGTTAGTCAGGCATTTGTATATTTTAGTGTTGCCATCAGATCCATTTTCCTTTGGGTCAAGGATACTGATTTATAGGTATCTAGAAGTGGGCATAGAACACCCATCGATCAGCACGACTCTGTCTGGCACAGTAAAACTCCTTACCTCCTCATTTTCCAGACACGTCGGATAAGAGATCAAAGTCAGCATTGAGATCAAAGTCAGTTAGACGGATCATAACAGTAGTTGGAAGATTTTATTGAAATAATTGAGAAATTGGTTCTCGAAAACTTGAATGTTAACAAAAGGAAAAGGGATGCAGAAAGCAGTCAAATCATAAATGTGAAGGATTGAATTTATTTACCTGGGCCATTACAATAGCTAATTCCCTCATAACTCTGGATATTTTTAATATGGATAAGCTTCAGACTTGATGCACTGCACGCCTAAAGAATGGAAGTGAATACGTAATTTGAAAGCTTGTTTTAACCCAATGTCTGCTCATAGAATCCTTACAGTGCAGAAGCAGACCATTTGGCCCATCAAGTCTGCACCAACCACAATCCCACCTAGCCTCTATTCCTGTAGCCTCATCTATTTACCCTGCTAGTCCCCCCTGACACTATGGAGCAATTCAGCATGACCAATCAACCTAACATGCACACCTTTGGACTGTGGAGGAAACTGGAACACCCAGAGGAAAACCACGCCTACACAGGGAGAATGCACAAAGAGACAGTAACCCAAGTCTGGGAATCAAACCCAGGTGCCTGGTGCTGTGAGACAGCAGTGCTAAACAGTGTGCCACTGTACTGCTAGTTTGAGATGTTGCCCTTCCATCTTCACTAGCCCCTACTGCTGGAAGCTACATTGCATTACAAACTGGGCAGAGCTCCTGTAGGAAGGAACTTTCACCCATTGCATGCTGCAATGATGGATGGCTAGCAGAGGAAATTCCAGAGCACTCGGAACTTGTACAGTGAGAATGACAAAGTGAAACATGGCAAAGTATCGAAAAGCTGTAAGGGAAATGTTCAGGAACAGCAAGAGAGAGCAGTACAGAGAAGGAATGAGAGGAATATCAGACTGAAAAAAGCATGCGAGAGACAGGATGAAGAAAAGGGACAATGATTGAGGGAGAGGAACAAGAGCATGAAGAAATAAAGTGAGGAAAATTCAGAGATGGTGAAGGGAGGACTTTGCATATATGGAGCAAAGGAGAGAAGGGAATCAGAAACAGAATGAGGAGGAGAAGTGGACACAGAATAAGAAACAGGTAAAGATTGTAAAGTAAGTTTGATAAAGAGAGAAAGACAGAAAGAGTGAACATTAGAGTGAGTGAAGTAGAGGAAGGATAAAGGATGGCTCAAAAAATGTGTTATGCAGAAAGTGGTTCCTAATGAATAACCATAAGACAGATGAAAAATAATGGAGCTAAAAGAAGGTGACAAGATACAAGATTGAGAGAGAGTTAAAGAATTTCTTTGTACCTTCTGAATAGAGTTTTGCTGAAAAAAAAATCACTGGCTTATACTTACCTGTATATTGAAATGTGCAAATGTGATTTAGTTGCTCATTGGATCATAAAATGAATGAGGGATGGAAAGCCAAGTGTTGTGGAAAATCTGAGTATGAGGGAAATCTCATATAGCGCCTCACATAAAGAATTTTCTATGAAAATATTGAGAAAATATGTCAAATGAAAAGAGAATTTTCTATACAACTATGTTGTATCAGGAACACTATTTCTTGCAGAAAATGGTGTGTATTGACTTTCTTCTGTCTCAGGTATAAATTCTGGATTATATCCAAGTATTCACTGTTAATCTGTTTAAGAATTTTTCTATGTGAATGGGACAATGCCATTAGTCCCAATGCATCATACCATTGTGATAGATCAACTTCACCTGCCTGTCACCAGTGACTTTAAACTGTCTGCTTCAATGTATTTGTTTAATAACCTAGTTCACTATTGCATTATCCTTTGGGTGAAAACAAATTCATCTGACTTCCCTTTGCACGGTGAGTTGCGTAATTTTTAACCAGCATTCTCTGTCATTCGAATCTTTTGCTGTGGTGATCAATTTGTCTGGATCAAGTTTTGTCAATTGCCTTCATCGATGATATTTATGTGGTTTCTTCAGTGGAGATTGTTGGACTGTCAGGATGAAATTTGTTTCTGTTTCATCTTGATTGGGATTAATTGGATAGCTCTTGCAAAGAGCTTGCATAAACATAATAGGCCAAGTGATCATATTCAATGATGTATGATTCTGTTAGTTACTACTTACCCAACAGCGCACTAAAGGTGCAGAATAGGCTATTTTCATCGAGGCAGATTTGTAAGTTTGGTTTTAGAAAATGACTTCGGACTATGTTAAGTGGAATCAACTAAAAACCAATGTAATTTCATGCTAATATATATGATGTGAATATGACAGCTTTATGTTGTAAAATGCAAGAATAAGTGTTCAGGACATAGATATTTAAATAATCACCAAATGAAAATTGAGCTTGATTATGATGTAAAACTGGATTCCATGGTGTTTTATTCTGGGTCTGAATGTGGTGTAGGAAATTGTGAATGCACATAGTGTACAGTGGAAGTGCACTGCATCTGGAAGAGAAAAATACATCAGCCTTATAAGCAATATTGTGCCTTGGAGTGACCTGTCCTTTAGATGACACCTGATCTGCTTTGCTTTCTCAATTTTTTAAAATCACATGGACGTATTTGCATTTTGCAATGAATGCGGTGCTATTTACATAGAATTCAAACGCATAAAGGTGTTTGTCTGTATAATAAGTATCAAATTCACTTGCCAATGATTACTATTAAAAATGGGCACTTTTTAATATTAGTTAATTCTCTATCAAACGTAAGCTCTCACTTTCTGAATCATGAAGCTTAAAAAAAACTCCCATGTTCAATTTGTCAGTTTGAGTTAAACTGACTGAGAAACAGAAGTGCTGCAGTTATATACTATTTACAGGTCAGTCAGTCCCAACAGGGGTATGGCCAGGCAAATGCCTTCTGGATTAGGGAAGGGACAACCAGCTAGTACTTCCATTCGTGACCTCGGCACAATGATTCCTTTACTGGGTGTGTGTGTAGCCCCTACGTGAGAGCAGGAGTTTGTCTTCTGATTGTGATATTTCTCACAGTTAGGGAGCCTGCTGATGGCTCCTGTCAAGGTTCCCCCAACAGAATTGTTACCTGGGTCAAAGTACTGGAGGCTGACTTGTTCTCTGTCGAATGCATCCATGAGTCAAAAGCCTTCAGGAAGTTAACAGAGGGGAGAAAATTTGGAGACCGTGTTTTTTAATGTTGATGAAGAGGATTAGGAGTGTAAGTTATCTAACCCCTGACTACATGAAGTTTTTAAACTTTAGATTGCTGAAAAGACAGTCATGATGTTGAAGCTTTTCATCAGGGCAGGTACAAGAAAGCCAAATTTCAAAGGGATCAACAATTTACACTGCATGATAAAAGGGGTGCTAGTTGCTTAGTTCAAGACATTGCCACAGCAAATGCAACAGGGAAATAAGATCTGCCAAGCCTTTATTTATTCAAAAATGGTTCAATATCTGGGCATGTTCCTTTTGCCTGCAGAGATCAGCTCCTTATGTATGAACATATATCACTTTGAGGAAGCATAAGTGAGCTACGTTGCAAGCTGGACTAATAATCTTAAATTCTTTGTTAGTGTAATTTTTGAAACATTCAGCAAATGCCACCCTATTGTGGAATCACATCCAGCCTTAGACATTATGCTGATTGTTGTAAGTATATGCTGGTTGAGTGCTGTCAATACTCGGCCTATTGTCAAGTGCTAAAATGCTGCACTGTTTAATATGATTTGTCAGTCATTAGATGTACGGCTTATGTACCTGGCATCGCATCAGCACTGAAATCCATGCACTGCATTACTCATTTGTAAGGTCGGCAAAATGTCTTTTTGGTTTTATTAGAAAATGGCGTTCATCTTGTCACCGAGTAGCAGTGTGAAATGATTAGCTTCGCCCATTGCATAAGTTTTTAACATGGAGCGCATTTTGAAATAGAGCGCATCAGAGTTACCCTGTGGCGTAATGGCTATCTCGATTAGATCATTGCTCACTGTACATTGCAAATAGCTATGAATAGGCCAAAGGCCTTATCGTTTGGACCTAAAGAGTGCCCAGCCTGCTTCAACCTTGCCTAGAAGTGTAAAAGATCTGAACTTTTTCAACAGCAGGTGAAACTGGACATTTCATGCTGCCACTTCAGCATGCAGAAGAAACATAAGAGGTATTTTCCGTCGACAGGATGCTGCGACAAGCCATTCTAGCTATCGCACAAATGAGAAATCTGGCACATGAATTTCAGTACTGATTTTACGTCAGGTATGTTGGTGATACTTCCCAAAGACTAGAAGCAGCAGATCCATTCGAATGTTCGCAGTAGTACCAATTGTCATCTACCAGCCTGTGCTTGTGAAATTCAGAATATGGTGCCTAATGTTTGATGTGATTCCACAATTAGGCAGCATTTGCTGAATTACCCTGACTGTGCTAAGAATTGCACTAATGACCAATTTAAGATTATCAGTCATTTGCACTAACTTGAAGCTACATATATTTATATGCAGGGGCCTGTCCTCTGAAGGCAAAAGGAACATATCCAGAATTGTACTTTTTCAATGAACAAAAGCATAGGGGAACCAAAGATTCCTGGTGCATTCTCCGTTGCAACCTCTCAACCAATCAGAGAAAACTTATCAACGAATCAGCTCTCCATTTCTCATGCAGCATAAATTGTGCTTCCCTTTGAAATTTGGCATTCTTGTCTTTGTCCTGACAGGTGCAGGACGAAAAGCTTTGACAGCTTGTCTCTTTTTTCGAGCGGCGCTCAAGTTCAACGTTACCAAGCAACTATTTTTCAACTTGGTTTCACACCAATTTCTATTCTAAAAGCCTTGCTTCATGCCACTTGCAGTTATATTTCCAATGATGCAAAATTAAAACATTATGAAGCTTGAGCTGATCCTGTTTAAATTTGATTCAAGCCACCATACCCTCAAGCTGCTCTTTAGAAGAAAAAGGAACTCGTATTTACATTTCTGTCCTTAGGATCCCCTAAAAACAATTTACAGCCAAACAGTGTTATAACAGCTGTTATAATATAGAAACATTCCATTGTTGTGAAGCTAACAACATATATTGTGCAACTGATCTATTGAGGGATGAGTACATTTACATCCTGTACTTTAGCCCTTGTGTTTTTATTGTTGGTAGGGAGGCTTTTCGAGCGGTGTGGTAATATTTGCATCCCTAATGTTTTCCATTGTTGACCGCAGGGAGAAAAAAAATGTCTGGTGAATACAATTAATCAGACTCTGAAATCACATTGTTTATTGCAGACCTGAATCTATGAGATTCCAATATGGGGTTTCAATCTAGTAGTGCAAACAAAAGTAAGGCCTGCAAGTGCTGGAAATCTGAAATGAAAATGTGTTGGAAATGTGCAGCTTTTGTGAAACAAAAGATTTTAGTGTGTCGGATATGCATTTTTTGACATGAATTGATTTCTGTTTTGGTTTCAGCGAAGAATATTCAAACGAAAAGCAGATGAAAATGTATGCAAATGCCACCACAAGTCACTCTTGGTGGCTAATTTGTGTCGTGGGTTCAGGGATTAACGCGTCACATCATTGAGTTGCAGGACTCAGTTTTGAATTTTATTCAACACCTTGGTTGTCCTGAACTCAGAAAGCGAGAAGGAAGTATTGACCTGGGTTATGGTCTAGCTGTTACAGGAGATAAAAGGGATAATGTGAGTATGCAGCACTGCTGAGTTCAGGTCATTGGAAACAACAAACCTTCTCGGAGAAAAATATAATAGCGAGTATTGTGGACCTCGAGGTAGGCAATAGGAATAAAATATTTTGTTAATACCACTAGCTACACAAGAAGAGGCCATACTTTGCCAAGATGCAGTGATTCTCATGAGCTTTGAAAGTCTGGCAACAGGTACATCACTTCAGAAGTGAAGGCTACAAATTGCAGGCAAAACGCAACATGTTTGTGACCTACATTCTGTCTCTTTATTGTACTCAAGTGGATAGAACAAACAGTACAGTTCCACAAACACTTCCAGTTGGCTTTTCCCGCACCAGGAAAACTGCAGAAATGGTCACTAAAGTTTCTTATTTCCTTACTCTCAGTCTAAAAGGTAACAAGATCTGTTATAGTGGGGTTAAAGAAAGACACACCTCTCTGTCTCTCCTGAAGCTCTTTGTGGATGCATACCCTGAAGAGGCTTGTTCCCGCCCTGTGATTTCCTTCTCCCTCATTAGGTGAGCTACGGGCATGTGCTAGGAGTACAGGGGCAGAATTGTAATGTATCAGAGACAGAGTTTAATGTGATGCTGACCATAATCCAGCCAGTAGCTTCAGTATTTGAAGGCTATTCCATTATGCTCACTAATTGCCTTTGACATGACCTCTTTATGTCTGTTTTTTTTTTCATATTTTGAAAAATACTAATGATATAGCTATTTAATTATGTAGGCAAGAAAATCTATGCACATTGTCTTTGGCCTAAGATCATTTAGTCATTTTGATTTATGGAGATCTATTTGGTTTGCAGAGAGGTGCAGTCAGGAGGGCATCTGACACTGTTGTGAATGTCGGGCACCAGTCGGAGTACTGTTTGTTTGGCACCAGTAGGTGGCGGAAAAATCCTTTTTACTACCAAATAAATTTAGTGTTCTTCACTCTAGTATGGCCTTCCTTTTGCTTTCTTTCTTCTGCAGAAATGCAAGGCAGCGTTTGAATAAAAACAGTTATAAGGAAGTAGCTCAGCGTCTTTCCACAGCGTTCTCATTGAAGATACTGGCTAGAATTTTATTCCCCCCGCCCCACCTCCACCTACTCTACCCTGCCCTGGAATTGGACGGATGAGGGGCAGACAATGAACGGGATTTTACAGTTTTTGGGACGAGCGAGACAGTAAAAATCCCACCAGTACTGACTCTTTTGTAGATTTGTGTCTCGACATGTGTTGGACACGGAGGCTAACACGGTAGCACAGCGGTTAGCACTGCTGAATCATAGCGCCAGGGATCTGTATTCAATTCCCGTCTTGGGTGACTGTCCGTGTGGAGTTTGCATGTTCTCCCCATGTCTGCATAGGGTTCCATCCGGGTTCTCAGGTTTCCTCCCACACTCCAAAGACGTGCTGGTTAGGTGCACTAACCGGTGCTAAATTTTCCTGAGCAGGTGCTGGAGTGTGGCGACTAGGGGATTTTGACAGTAACTTCATTACAGGGTGAATGTAAGCCTGCTTGTGACCGATAAATAAATAAATAAAAACGTGCCTTCTACATGTGAAACACGCCCCATCAGAAACAACATTTGTCTTCACTTACATAAAACACCCTCCTTCCAGCAGGAGACACCAAGAGATTAATCCTTCATGACCCAAGGGCTGGGAGAATGGCAGAAGAAGGGGCACTCACTGTCATTCCGTACTGGCAGCCGAGGTGGCACTTTAGCTGCCAGCTGGGAAACGAGTTGAGGCAGGGAGTGGCCAGTTGAAGGCTATTTCCTATGTCCATGGGCATTTTGCCCACATTGGACAAATCTCACCAGCATATGAGGAAACTGCCCAGGGTAATGTGAGAGTCCCACAGATGGCTCTGAGTGGGGTGGGGCCGTGATGTATTCCATGGATATTGGTGACAATGACCTCCCTTGTGGCAATGGCACTGCCAGTTCTTCACAAGTACCTCTCCCCTCCACTCACCCATCCTCTCCTGAGTGCCAGGGTCAACTTGAGTGGCCTTGGCAGCTCTGAAAGTAGCTCTACTTTCTTCACGGGCACCGAGATGGGACTGGAGCTTCAGCAATTGCCTCGGATTGGACTGGCAGCTCTTGGAGACGGACCATAAGTATTTAATTGGGTAACAGCCCTGGCCTGTTAATTGGCCATTTCTGGCATATGTGCTGCCCCAGGTCCCACCGTTTGCCCTCCTGCCTTAGGCCTGATAGCAGAAGTTGCCGACAATCGATGATATTCAGCCCCTGGTACCAATCTAGCTGGATTTTCAATCTGACTTTGTAAGCCAGATTCCAAAAATATTTCTGGCTCCTGACCTCCAGGCTGTTTTGACATGCAAATTCATTCATAGGAACGGAGGCAAACTCACACACAATTAGTGGCACTAGGTAAAGCCTCGGAGCAGAAACAAGCTCCGGAAAGTGAGTTAAAAAGGCAGGCGGCAGCCATCATTGGTCTGCCATGGCCTTGTGAAATGGCCATGATGTGGAGATTTTGGACTGGGGTAAACACGATAAGAATTATAAGAAATGGAGCAGGCAGGAGTACGTGGAACCAGCAGTCACACAGCCCAAATAGGTGCCCAAATGCTCAGCCATCAGATACTTAATCTGCTCTGTTCAAGGGAAGGTAATTCTGTGCCTCTACGTAGGTATCTCAGTTTGATTTCCACTTTTTTACCAAACCTTAAAATCAGCAGCAATAATAAACTGCGCTCAACTACGTTCCTGGCAGAAATGCATGAATATGTCGTAGACCATCTACTCTACCTCCTTTCACCAGTTTATATTATAGAGTTTGAGGGCACGATCTTACCTGGCATTCGTGCCATGCTTCCGTTGCAGCGAGGTCAGAGAATATAGTGCCTAGTCTAATCTCAGTTCACTGCAGCAAGACAGGAAGATCCCACAGATGTGAATCATTCTAGCTCTGGAGTCACGCAGTGCCCAAAAGGCCCTTCAACCCATCAAGTCTGCACCAACAATAACAATCACTAAATTCCATTTTCCAGCACATGTCCCCTATCCTTGAGTGTCATGCTATTTCGAGTGTACATCCAAATATATTTGAAATATTGTGAGATTTCTGATCTCCTCAATCTTTTCAGGCTTTGCATTTCATATTCCCACCACCCTCCAAGTAAATTCCTTTCTCTCAAATCTCTTCTGAATCTCCCCTCCTGTACCCTAAGAAGATGTTCCCATGTGATTGACCCCTCAACCAAGGGGAACGGATACTCCCTACTCATCCTGTCTATATTCCTCATAATCTTATTTCATACACCTCAATCATGTCCCTCCTTAGCCTTCTCTGCTATAAAGAAAATAATCCAAGCCTATCCTGTCTCTCTCTCTACAGCTCAAATACTCCATCCCAGGCAACATCACAGTGAACCTCCTCTGTATCCCCTTTAAATGCCATCACATCCCTATTATTTCATTATTTCCCTCCTCAACTCATTAACAAGCTTCATTACGAGATTAACAGGCACTCAATTGAGGGTGTGCGCCATTCCGGTCCTCCCCACCACCCTTTGTTTTGGAAATTACAGTGCATTGTGCAGGTTGCTATCCTCAAAGTGCACCCACACACGAACTTGTCCATGGGAGCGATAGACAATCCGGCCTAAGGCATGGAAACATTGGCTGATTTACTCTTCCATTGTTCAGGAAGGAAAATTGTTGTCCCCACACTACCCCCCCCCCCCCCCCCCACACACACACACACACACACACACACACACACCCTCGCCCCCGAGATAGCTGAGTCCTCACAGACCAAATTCAGAGTCAAATTCAGTATATCCTGATCTATGTCACTCAATATTATTCCATCATCCCTTATCCAATGGGCCATCTGGGCAGCAATTTGAAAGAAAAACACACAATGAACTGTTTGTTTAATATTTAATTAATTTTTTGATTAATTGATGTGTCAGTATTTAAATTGCTAAACTTCACTGATGGACGTCAAGTAGATTGCTAATGTTGATTACAGATAGGTTTATTTTCTATATTCATTGTATAAGGTAATGAAGGGGATGGATAGGGTAGAGGTTGAGAGACTCTTCCCGCTTAGCAAAGATAGCAGGACTAGAGGGCACAGCCTCAAAATAAGGCTGGGGGAGGAAGGTGGGAGCAGTTCAGATCAGAGTTGAGGAGGAATTTCTTCACTCAAAGGGTGGTGAATCTTTGGAATTCTCTGCCTGTTGAAGTGGCGGAGGCTTCCTCGCTGAATATATTTAAGTCAAGGGTGGATAGGTTTTTGATTGACAAAGGAATTAAGGGTTATGGGGAGAAAGCAGGAAAGTGGTACTGAACCACTGCAGATCAGCCGTGATCTTATTGAATGGCGGGGCAGGCTCGAGGGGCTGGATGGCCTACTCCTGCTCCTATTTCTTATGTTCTTATATAGTTGAGTTGTTCCACGTACTGCAGAATTTCAGGATACCAGGCAAAGGGGTTTTAGTTTAACCATTGCTGAAGTAGATCAAGCAGCTAACTGTTGACCAGGTACTTGCAAAGAAACTTCATTTTGTCATTTGACCTTATATTCTGCACAGCCAAGTATCAATGTTGCTGATTTTGCTTGAAAACAATTTGCTCATATCAACCACAGTGGTGTTTGTGACCTTAGTTGTCGGCTGCACACAGTACCTAGCATTTGGATTTGAGTTGGATTAAGGACAATTCATTTGAATCAGAAACTACTGCCTGGGAAATAAATTGCAAGCGCCCACTGCACCATAGGTTTATTTTTCCAATCTGAACACAATTTGCTGGGAAATATTGATGGGATTTGATGGGAAACACATGTGGGTGAAAAGCATGTTGTAATTGTGGTGATTATGCCAATCCAAAAGCAAAAGTATTGGAGCAACAAGTTAAGAAGAGGTTGAAAACTTGAAGACTTCGGTATCCAGATAAATAAGTCTTCTAACTTCCCCGTGTCCAGAGTACAAAAGAAAGCTTATTATTTCAAAGATGACCTTTCTTCCACCCTTCCTTTGTTCCTTTGTTTCTCCATTCAATCAATCCTTTGCCTTGCTGACCTTCTGGTCATGGCTGCTATAAAGTTTCGTTTCTAAGCAGGAGGCTTGGATTTCCCCTCTCTGATCTAAACTTTCGCAACCTTGAAAGTCAAAACTCATCACATCAATTCATAGAATCCTACAGTGTAGGAGGAGGCCATTCGGCCTATCAAGTCTGCACCGACCACAGTCCCACTCAGACTCTATCCCCATAACCCCATGCATTTGTCCTAGCTAGTCCCCTTGACACTGAGGGGCAATTTAGTATGACCAATACACCAAACCCGCACATCTTTGGACTGTGGGAGGAAACTGGAACGCCTGGAGGAAACCCATACAGACAGAACATGCAAACCACACAAACAGTGACCCTAGCCAATTCTTTATGTAACTCGTCCATTTTCAGGACTCCTCACCTTTTCAACCTTGATAGAGTACTGCGATATGGGCCTCTATCTTTTCACCTGGATATCAATAAGACCATAGAATAGAATCCCCATAATTCAGAAGGAGACCATTATGTTCGCTAAGCCTGCGCCAATGATGACCTCACCCAGCCCTATCCCTGTAACCCCACATATTTGCCCTGCTAACTCCTCTGACACTAAGGGCAGGATTTTCCAGCTGCGCTTGCTCCAATCCCACCCAAGGTCAGTGGGCCTTTGCGTGGTCCGTGTCCCATCGACTACAATTCCCGTGGCGGGTGGGGCAGGAAAATTCTGGCCAAAGGGTCAATTTAGCAAGGCCAGTCAACCTAATCCGCACATCTTTGAAGTGGGGGCGGAAACTGAAGCACCCTGTGGAAACATGGAGAGAACATGCAAACTCCGCACAGACACTCATCTGAGGCCAGAATTGAATCTGGGTCCCTAGCACTATGAGGCAGAAGTGCCACCGTGCTGCCACCATTGCAATGTTCGGGATCAGGAGTGATGGCAAAGGGTTAAAGCATGAAGCAGGGGCTGCAAAATTTCTGCTTTTGGTATTCTTACTCCCCAAAGAAGGGTGAGTGCACCATCCCAGGAGGCACTGCAAGATCAGGTTGATGTTTGGAATGGAGGGTGCAAGATCTCTTTCTACCTCCCTGTCCCAAAAAAGCAGTTAATATTTGACCCCCAGCCAGGGGATGTATCAGATATTAAATTGTTAAGAACAGATACTAGTACACCTGATCTTAGCCCAAGGACTGAGAAGCGAGTAACTCAGTCACAGAAGGTATAGTACCAACAGCATGTGAGTGGATGATAGGGGACACAGAGAAAGAAACCTCTCATTGTAAAAGGAGGGTAAATTAGAGAGCAAATCAGTGAGAGATATCATAGCCAGACCTTAGGAAGAAAACAGTACGGATGCAAAATAACAATTTTCTTGCCGTAAATCTTTGGAAGAATGAGGTCAGCAAGCCATGAAGCATGAACATTACTGTAACATGATGTAAAGCTTCTGTAATAGAAACAGAAATGTACTAGAATGTTTGTGCATGTTTGTCTCGCTTGTTTTGACCTGCCAAGTCGTGTTAAAATATTGAATTGCTATGGACTGCATATGTGGGTTGATTTCAGCAGTATGTTGACAGGAAAATATCACGACAAAGCAACTAACATATAGCACATTGTTCACGAGTATATAACAGCAGCTGCTCTAAAAATAATGTTCTGTTCAGAGTGGATAGTTGCTACAGGGGATGGAGCTGGTATCAAATAGTGATGCAAAATGGACGAGAGCGCATTACCATCCCATATTACACCCTGCCCAATATCCTCTTCCATTGGATAAAGGCAAATCACTGTGGATGCTGGAATCTGAAACCCATAAGAGAAAATGCTGGAAAATCTCAGCAGAGCTGGCAGCATCCATAAGGAGAGAAAAGAGCTGACATTTGGAGTGCAGATGACCCTTTGTCAAAGCTTCCATTGTTCTCCCTGGACAGAGGAATCGACAGTGTGTCAAACAGGCTGTGGTTCTGCGTGATTGTCACAGGTTCAGTTACACCCTCTGATATCTTAAATATGTCTTTTGTCGATTACCACTATCCAGAGAGGCTGTCTTTATCTTGTAATTCTGTGTTGCTGCCCAATTTCCTGTCCGCTTCACTGAAGCAGCTGGCTTTTGCTGGGGTGCTGGATGCCAGCTAAGTGGACATCGCTATGCCTGAATATAGACAGGGACGAACAGCAGGCTTGTTAGATCCATTGTGTTCCTGTTCTCCAATAGTATCCGCATTTTACAGTGATTGGGATTTGGACCATTGATCGAATTTTTGTCACACCTTGACTGATGTTGGATATTTGATCTTATATCATGGATCAAACCTGGCCTGACTCCTGACTGTATGTCTCAGAAGCATTGGGCAGGATGAAATGGAGCCATTGAGGCATTCAGGAATTCATGATTGGAGTGAGTTGTTGTAATGACTTTAATATGATTCAAAATGTGGACCTCTTAGAATATAGGCTCCCAGATTGAGGCAATAATGGTTTGTCCAATCAGACAGCCCTATATGTCTGACAATCAGACAATCAGACAGCCCTATATGTCCAATCAGACAGCCCTACACCCTCTTAAGGGTGAGGGGAGTCAGCCCCAAGTCATTGTTCATGTGGGGACACATGATGTAGGTAGGACAAGGGAAGGGGATATTAAACAGAAATTTATGGAGTTAGGGTGGAAGCTTAGGTCCATAACAGGCAGAGTGGTTATCTCTGGACTCTTGCCTGTGCCAAGAGATAGTTTAGAGATGAACAGAGAAAGGGATAGTTTGAACTCATGGCTGCGTGGATGGTGCAGGAGGGAGGGGTTCAGGTTCCTTAACAATTGGGACTCATTCTGGGATAGGTGGGACCTCTTCAAGAGAGATGGTCTACACCTGAACCAGAGGGGGACTAATATCTTGGGGGGAAAATTTGCTAAGGCTATGATGGGGGCTTTAAACTGATTCGGGGGGGGGGTGGGATCCTAAGTAGTTGGGGTGCTGAGAGGGATGAGAGTAAGGGGGTTATAGAGGAGAGTTGTAAAACACAGCGGCGTACGGGTGGGGTGGGGCATGGTTTGAGATGCGTATACTTTAATGCAAGGAGTATTCGCAATAAGGGGGAGGAACTTGCAGCTTGGACCAGTACCTGGAACTTCGATGTTGTGGCCATTTCAGAGACTTGGGTAGAGCAGGGACAGGAATGGATGTTGCAGGTTCCGGGGTACAAATGCTTTAGTCGGAGTAGAGAAGGAGTAGAAGGGGGGGAGGAGTGGCGTTATTGGTCAAAGACTGTATCACGGTGATAGAAAAGAAGTTTGATGAGGACTTGTCTGTTGAGGTAGTATGGGCTGAGATTAGAAACAGGAGAGGAGAGGTCACCCTGTTGGGAGTCTTTTATAGACCTCCTAAAAGTTCTAGAGAGGTAGAGGAAAGGATTGCAAAGTCGATCCTGGACAGGAGTGAAAGTAATAGGGTAATTGTTATGGGGGACTTTAACTTTACTAATATTGATTGGAATAGCTATAGCTCTAGCTCGTTAGAGGGGTCAGTTTTCGTACAGAGTGTGCAGGAAGGTTTTTTGACTCAGTATGTAGATAGGCCAACTAGAGGTGAGGCTACATTGGATTTGGTGCTGGGCAATGAGCCAGACCAGGTGTTAGGCTTGGAAGTTAGTGAACATTTTGGTGATAGTGACCACAATTCGGTTACGTTCACCTTAGTGATGGATAGGGATAGGCATGAAGCTGGGGGCAGTAGTTATAGCTGGGGAAGGGTAATTATGAGGCCATCAGGAGAGAATTAGGGTGCATAGATTGGACTAGGGAACTACAGGGACTGGGAACATCTGGAATGTGGTGCTTATTCAAGGAGCAGCTGCTGCGAGTCCTTGATAAGTATGTCCCTGTCAGGCAGGGAGGAAATGGACGAGTAAGAGAGCCTTGGTGTACGAAAAGAGTTGATTTGCTGGTTAAGAAGAAAAAGGAGGCTTATGTCAGGATGAGGCTTGAAGGCTCAGGTAGTGCAATGGATAGCTATAGATTAGCTAGGAAGGAGGTAAAAAGTGAATTGAGGAGAGCTAAGAGGGGACACGAGAAGATGTTGGCTGATAGGATTAAGGAGAATCCTAAAGCTTTCTTTCGATATGTTAAGAATAGAAGATTGGTTAGGGCAAGATTAGGGCCAGTCATAGACAGCAGTGGGAAGTTGTGCGTGGAGCCTGAAGAGATTGGTGAGGCACTGAATAAATATTTCTCTTCGGTATTCACGCAGAGTGCTGGAAATGTAGCTGTGGAGAGCACTGAGGTACAGGGTTGCAAATTGGGGAGTATTGTAGTAGATAGGGAGGATGTGTTAGAAATTCTCGAGGGTTTGAAGTTGGATAAGTCCCCTGGGCCGGACGGGATTTACCTAGGATTCTCTGGGAGGCAAGAGAGGAGATTGCAGAGCCTCTGGCTCTGATCTTCAGGTCCTCGTTGGTTACGGGTGTGGTTCCGGAGGACTGGAGGATAGCGAATGTGGTCCCATTGGTTAAGAAGGGGAAGAGAGACCTTCCTGGGAATTATAGGCCAGTGAGTCTTACTTCTGTGGTGGGCAAGGTATTGGAGAGAATTATTAGGGATAGGATTTATAGTTATTTAGAGAGAAATGAATTGATTGGGGATAGTCAGCATGGTTTCGTGAAGGGTAGGTCATGCCTTACTAACCTCATTGAGTTTTTTGAGAAAGTGACCAGAGAGGTGGATGGGGGTAAGGCGGTTGATGTAGTATATATGGACTTTAGTAAGGCGTTTGATAAGGTGGCCCATGGAAGACTTCTACAGAAAATGCAGATGTGTGGAATAGAGGGTGATTTAGCTAATTGGATTAGGAATTGGCTGGCAGATAGAAGACAGAGGGTGGTGGTTGATGGGAGATATTCATCGTGGAGTTCGGTGACGAGTGGTGTGCCTCAGGGGTCTGTTTTGGGGCCCCTGCTGTTTGTAATTTTTATAAATGATCTGGATGAGGGTATTGAGGGATGGATCAGTAAATTTGCAGATGACACTAAAGTCGGTGGAGTGGTAGATAGTGAAGAGGGGTGTTATAGTTTACAGAGTGACTTGGACAAGTTGCAGAGCTGGGCCGAGAGGTGGCAAATGGAGTTTAATGTGGAAAAGTGTGAGGTAATGCACTTTGGCAGGAACAATAAATGTGTAGAGTATAGGGCTAATGGTAGGGCTCTTAATAGTGTTGAGGAACAGAAGGATCTTGGTGTATGTGTCAATAGATCCCTGAAAGTAGGCAGTCAAGTGGATAAAGTTGTTAAGAAGGCATATGGAGTCTTAGCTTTTATTGGTAGGGGGATTGAATTTAGGAGCCGCAGCATCATGTTGCAGCTGTACAAAACTCTAGTGCGGCCGCACTTGGAGTATTGTGTGCAGTTCTGGTCGCCACATTATAAGAAAGATGTGGAGGCATTGGAGAGGGTACAGAGGAGGTTTACTAGGATGTTGCCTGGTATGGAGGGCAGGTCCTATGAAGAGAGGTTGAAGGATTTGAGGTTGTTTTCGTTAGAAAGGAGGCGGCTAAGAGGGGATCTTATTGAAGCATATAAGATGATTAGAGGTTTAGATAGGGTGGACAGTGATAGCCTTTTCCTAGGATGGAGAAAGCTAGCACGAGGGGACACAGCTTTAAATTAAGGGGTATGAGTTATAGGACGGATATCAGAGGTAGGTTCTTTACTCAAAGAGTGATTAGGGAGTGGAATGCCCTGCCTGCAGCTGTTGTAGATGCGCCAAGTTTGGTGGCGTTTAAGAGGTTAGTTGATAAGTATATGGATGAGAAGGGAATGGTTTAGTTAGGAGGGGCATTGCTTTTTATTTTGGTCGGCACAACATCGAAGGCCGAAGGGCCTGTTCTGTGCTGTATTGTTCTATGTTCTATGTTCTATATGTGATGATGTGGAGTGTCAGGGTTACTAGCACTCTGAGTTTATGCTCTGTACGAGAAAGTAATTCTTACTATGTAAATAAATTTGAATTTGATGATTGGACACCAGCCCTGGAGGAGTTGTAACCAAAATGACTTGTAGGTTTATGGATACTACTGACCACAGACCTATATACAGCCATATGGACATAATAATCTGAAAAGTACAATGCGGCACGGTGGCACAGTAGTTAATATTGCTCACAGTGCCAGGGACTCGGGTTCAATTTTAACATTATGTCACTGAATGGAGTTTGCACATTCCCCCTGTATCTGTGCGGGTTTTCTCCGGGTACTCCGGTTTCCTCCCACAGCCTGAAAGACATGCAGGTTAGGTGCACTGGCCATGCTAAATTGTGCCTCAGTGAATCCGGAACAGGAGTCAGAGTGTTGTGACTAAGTGATTTTCACAGTAATGTCATTGCAGTATTGATGTAAGCCTACTAGTGTCACTAATATTTAAACTTATCAACTTAAAAAAAATAGGAACAGCGGGAGGCCTTACACCCCCTTGAACCTGCTGTGCCAGTCAATAAAACTCTACTAATACCTTAACTCCACTTTCCGAACCACCTGTATCCCAAATTTCAATGTTGATTTATTTTTGAACATGTATTGGGATACGGTGTAAAGTATTGTTTCTTGCACGCTATGCAGACAAAGCATACCATTCATAGAGTACATATGGGAAAGAAAAGACTGCAGAATATAGTGTACAATCATAGATATGATGTAGAGAAAAATCAGCTTAATATATGGTAGGTTCATTCTAACATTTGATGGCAGCAGGGAAGAAGCTGTTCTTGAAGCGGTTAGTACATGACCTCAGAGTTTTGTATCTTTTTCCCAATGGAAGAAGATGGAAGGGTGAAAATCCGGGGTGCATGGGGTCCTTAATTATGCTGGCTGCTTTTCCGAGACAGCCAATGGATGCGTGATGAATGGGGCTTCGTTCATGACCCATTGTGGTTTTGTGCAGTCTTGGAAAGAGCAGGAGCCATACAAAGCTGTGATACAATCAGAAAGGATGTTTTCTATGGTACATCTGTAAAATATCATAACATCATGTTAAAGTCCAACAAGTTTATTTGGTAGCACAAGCTTTCAGAGTGTTGCTCCTTCTTCAGGTGAGTGAAGAGGTGAAGAGTGAAGACACTACTCTTCACTCATCTGAAGAAGGAGTGACATTCTGAAAGCTTGTGCTAACAAATAAACCTGTTGAACTTTAACCTGGTGTTGTGAGACCTCTTATTGTGCTTACCCCAACCCAATGCCTGCATTTCCATATCACATCTGTAAATTGTTGTTACAGTTGTTTATGTTACAACTGTACAAAACTCTGGTGCGGCCGCACTTGGAGTATTGCATACAGTTCTGGTCGCCGCATTGTAAGAAAGATGTGGAAGCATTGGAAAGGGTGCAGAGGAGGTTTACCAGGATGTTGCCTGGTATGGTGGGAAGGCCTTATGAGGAAAGGCTGAGGGACCTGAGGTTATTTTCATTAGAGAGAAGAAGGTTACGCGGTGACCTAATTGAGGCGTATAAGATGATCAAGGGATTGGATAGGGTGGATAGTGAGAGCCTTTTTCCTCGGATGGTGATGACCAACACGAGGGGACATAACTTTAAATTAAGAGGTGGTAGTTATAGGACGGATGTCAGAGGCAGGTTCTTTACACAGAGGGTGGTGAGAGCGTGGAATGCCCTGCCTGCAGCAGTTGTGGACTCTCCTACTTTGGGGGCATTCAAATGTTCGGTGGATAGGCATATGGATGATATTGGAATAGTTTAGGTTAGAGGGTCCACTGGCCGGCGCAACATCGAGGGCCGAAGGGCCTGTACTGCGCTGTAATGTTCTATGTTCTAAATGTCAGTGAGAGTCATGGCAGGTGTGCCAAATTTCCTTAGCATCAAATATCTTCAACTACTGACCATCCACAGTCCTTCAGGGTAGAGAATTCCAGAGCAAAAGCATTTAATCTCTGCAATGATTTTGACTTCCAAATTCCAAAACTGATTAGTTTGTACATTTCAGTACAATTTGCTCTGTTGATCTCATTGTGCCAAATAAATTTACATTTGCAGCTGACAACTCTGAATGACAGGATGTTTGAAAGATAGGCACTGGAAACCATTATTGACAAGGCCGAAAGATCTGATGTACTTTTTATCTTTTCCTCACTTTTGTATGTTTCATTTCTTATTTTCTTTATAAACAGTAGCTCACAGATAAATGTAAATTTATTTAAATATAAATCCACCAGGGGATTGCAATCGAAGAGCTGGTTCACTATTTATTTGCAATGAAGATTGCCTACTTGCATAATGTGGTAAATTATATATAAAAAATACAATTTAAATCAGGCAAGATGCCGTGAAGCTAAAATGCCTTTGCTCTGAAAAGCATTCCCTACGAAGTTACCAAGCTTTATCGAACAGTACAGATGCAAGTGCAATGTGTAAAATTTCAGTATTATCAGGAATGAGTGTTTGTTATGTTTCTCTCCCATCTTGTTCTAAGTGCAGATTCTTCTAACTGACCCAGACCTACACAGTCTCTTTGTTGGTGCTTGGGATGAATGGAGTAGGTGACAAGGGCATTCTCCATCAAATTCCCTTCGTTTGTGTCTCAGAAAGGATCTGAAGAACTGGGAGATTCACAAGAAATGACAATAGTTCTGACCGCTGTGAAGTGTTGCCTCAATTTTCCTGTTTCCCCTGTTGTTTTACATTGCATTCTGTAAATAAACTGTGTTACTTTCTGGAAAAAGCGATGAGCAGCGAAGGTAGTTCCAGCGGTGTTTCCCCTCTGACCCTCAGCACAGTGAATCTTTGATTCTGTTTTGGAACTTACCTGTTAGAGGCTCCAGTTCTCCTCCCAGTTTGAGGCCTGAAGTCATCTACTGTCTCATCAGTGAGCATCTCTAACAGAGGCGCCCTGAGGCTTCTGGGGTTGTGGTCATCTGAGTAGGCTGACGACATCTACAGCCTGCCCGCTGTCTTTAGGAATCATTGAATCCCTACAATGCAGAGGGAAACTATTTGGCTCATTGAGTCTGTGCTGACAACAATCCCATCCAGGCTCTACCCCCATAACCCCATAAATTCATCTTGCTAATCTTCGTGACACTTAAGAAGAAATTTAGCATGGCCAACCAATCAAAGTGTGGAAGGAAACCGGAGCATCCGGAGGAAACCCATGCAGATATGGGGAGAATGCGCAAACTCCACATAGGCAGTCCAGAATTGAATCCAGGTCCCTGGCGGTCTGAGGCAGCCGTGCTAACCATTGCACCATTGTGATGAGAAATTGAACCTGGGTTCCTGATGCTGTGAGGCTGCCTCACAGTTAGCCATGCTAACCACTGTACTACTGTGATGGGAATTGAACTCAGGTCCCTGGCGCTCTGAGGCAGCTGTGCTAACCGCTGTGCCACTGTTGTGCCCATCAAATGGATGGCCCACTGCTGGTCAATCAGGAGGATGCCTGCAGTAAATTAGACCCATAGCTGACAAGTGTGGGCTAAGATCCTGCTTTTTGCTACAAGGTCAGGGTACCGATGTGTGCAATAAAACTCAGGCCACTAACTCTGTTCCTCTTTTCATAGATACTGTTTGACTTGCTAAGCATATCAAGGGTGCTTTTGTATTTAATTCAGATTTCCAACATTGCTTTCGTATAAGAGTTAGCATGGCACTGATGGTCTAGACAGTAGCACATGATAGTCTTCACAATGTGGCATGGAGTTATCAAGTTGCTTCAAATTGCTGGTACAATTAATGGGCAGATGCTTTAACTCAATGTCACCTCAACCTCACCATCCCTGATACTTTTCATTCTGGACCACTTTGTTATCCCGGGATCTGTCTGCTCCATGTGTGTGCAGGTTTGGGTTCTAGCTAGTCTTCTTCCAGTTTGGTTTCTGTCCATTACTCTTTGAATCACTTTCTTCATTAAAAAGACAGAGAATGAGCTTCTGAATGGCTGATAACAATGGATGAAGTTTATTTATTAGATCACAAATAGGCTTACATTAACACTGCAATGAAGTTACTGTGAAAATCCCCTAGTCACCACACTCTGGTATCTGTCCTTGTACACTGAGGGAGAACTTATGGCTGATCCACCTAACCAGTATGTTTTTCAGACTGAGAGGAAATTGGAGCGCCCTGAGGAAACCCAATGCAGACATGGAGAGAACATGCAGACTCTGCACAAACAGTGACCCACGCTGAAAATCGGACGCGGGTCCCTGGCACGGTAAGCAGCAGTGCTAACCACTGTGCCATTGTGCCACCTCCATGTGTATGCGTGCATGGCTCCCTCAGACAATATACCTGCAGAGAGTGAGCAGAAGTGATGATAGACAAGCAGTCAATGGAAAGAAAGGCGGCGGACTGTGAAATGAGACAGTATTTATCAGAGAAGAATATTGCTTTCTAATTGCTACCAGGTAACCACAGAATGTAGTTAGCACCTGGTGTGAAGGCAGGTAGCAACAGTCAGACATCAGATTAGAATGAGAAAGAGATGCCATCCTTTTTTGATTGACAAAAAAGGATGTAGGATGTGATATGGGCAAAGGAAAGTGTTTGGAGTGGTGGAGGCGTGGGAGGTTGGCAGTGGGATTGTGGAAGAGAACAGGAGGACTGCGATCGAGGTTCAGAAACTGCAGTGGGGAGAAATGGAGATATGCACTGGAATTTCTACTGCTCCACTCCCCATGGGGATTGGAACGGGTGGGGGGCGGATAATGGAAATGCCTGTTGATCTCGGGCGAGATTTTCTGATCTCGGGTCGGGCTGAGACTGGTAAATCTCTCTTGAGGTCAAACGACCTTCCCATTGTCTGTCTCTCATCCGCTCTGATTCTGTGGCAGGAGGAGCGGGTGAAGACATATACTTGCTCATGTTGCTCCAAATCAGCTTGAGACATTTCTTGTATTGAAAGCAGACCTTTGAGCAGATGCGCTAAGAATTCGTTTCTCTGTTAAAATAGGATGTCCCTCAACTTCCCAAAGAGGACATCTGGGGGAAATGTCTGAGAACTGGAGAGTGGCATTTGTTGCGTCAGTTTGAATATTTAGATGTTTCTAGCGAAACTGAAGATTGAAACTGGAGGTGGGAGTGTGACGTTCTTTTAAAAAGTGTGTTCACACTTTCAGTGGCCCTCAGGAGAACCACAAGTTGCTGCTCATTATTGATGCGAGCATCTAGGCATCACACTGATCAATGAGGCCCAACAGATAAAATCCTCTGGGCCAAACACTTGACCTCAGTCTAATATCCCACTCACCCCTGCTAGCACCCACCTGAAAACTGCGACTGGTTATCATCTTGCTTCCTGTTCCCTTTGTTTTTAAGTGGAATTTTCTTTCATTCATTGATAGCATGTGTTTCCTTAATTATAAAAGTAATTTCAGTGGCATGATATTCAATTCAAAAAGGGGTGAAATAATTACAAAGTTAGCATGCATTTTTCTTTAGCTCTGATGCAGAAATAAAATTGATGTGTCTAAAGGAAAAAAAAACTATCTCTACATACATATATATAGTACTTTTCACAACTACTGCATGACTAGATTCCCCTGTTATTTTTCAAAATAGGAAGGGAGCTTTCACATCTACTTGAACAGATAGATGGGGCCTTCTTTTAACAATTCATCCAAAAGATAATAACTATTAAAATAAATATTTCATGGGATGTGGGCAAGACTGACTTGGCCAGCATTTATCACCCATCCCTATTTTTCCTTGAGATAATGGTGAGTTATCTGTCTGTCTGTTGCAGTCCGTATGGCATAGGTACACCCACAATGCTGACAGGAAGGCAGTTCCAGGGTTTTGACCCAGTGAAGGAACAACATAGTGTTCCAAATCAGGATGGTGTGCACCTTGGAGATGAATTTCTAGATGGTGATGTTCCCGTACATCTGCTGCCCTTGTCCTCCTCGGCAGTAGAGGTTGTGGGTTTGGAAGTCGCTGTTGAAGAACCCTTACTGAATTCTTGCTGTGATTCTTATAGATGGTGTACAATGCTGCCACTGTGTATCAATAGCGGAGGGAGTGGATGTGTAATGTAGTGGATGAGGTGCCAATGAAGCACGCTTGTTTTGTTCTGGATGGCATCAAGCTTCTTGAGTGCTGCTGGAGCAGCAATCTTCCAGGGGAGTGGAAGGTATTCCTTTGTACTACTGGCTTGTGCCTTATAAATAGTGGACAAGCTTTGGGGAGTCAGAAGATGAGCTACTCACCGCAGGATGTCAAGGAGAGATAGTTTGACGTCAAGGGGAGATGGTTTGATTTTATTTTGCTGGAGCTTGTCTTGCCTCACAGATGTGTGTGCCATGAATGTTCCTTGCCTCTTATCAGCCCAAGACGTGATATTGCCTAATTCTTGCTGCATTTGGCTGTAGACAGTTTCCGTATCTGAGGAGCTCAGAATAACGCTGAACAGTATGCAATCATAAATGAACATCGACACTTCTGATCTTATGATGGAGGGGAGGTCATTGATGAAATAGCTGAAGATGATTGGACCTAGAACGCTACCCTGAGAAACTCCAGCAGTGATGTCCTAGAACTGAGAAAGTTGACTTCAAACCCACAGAATGATCTTCCTTCGTTGCTGTTCATGATTCCAATCAGTGGAGAGATTTCCCTCTGATTCCCATTGACTACAATAGTGCTTAGGCTCCAGAATGCCACACTTGGTAGAATCCCTACAATACAGAAAGAGGCCATTTGGCCCATCAAGTCCGCGCCAACCACAATCCCACCCAGATCCTAACCCCATATCTCTACATACTTAACCATTAATCCCTCTAACCTATGTCTCTCAGGACATTAAGGGCAATTTTTTTAGCATGGCCAATCAACCTAACCCACGCATCGTTGGACTGTGGGAGGAAACCGGAGCACCCAGAGGAAACCCATGCAGACACAAAGAGAATGTGCAAGCTCCACGCAGACAGTGACCCAAGCCAGGAATCGAACGCAGGACCAACACAGGCTAACCGCTGTGCTACCATGCTTGGCCAAATGCAACTGCTGAGATGTCAAAGGCAGTCAATCCCACCTGGCTCTCAGTTCATTGGCCCATGTTTGGAACAAGGCTGAAATGAGGTCGGGAGCTGAGTGGCCCTGAAGGAACCCAAAGTCAGTATCAGTGAGCAGGTTATTGCTGAGTAAATTTTGCTGGATAGCACCACTCGTGACTCCTTAGATCTTTACCGATGATTAAGAGTAGACTAAGGGGACAGTAAATGGCTGGGTTGGATCAATCCTGATTTTTATGGACAGGACATATCTGGGTAATTTTGTGCTGTAGCTGGAATGGAACATCTTGGCTAGAGGCTCAGCTAGTTCTGCAGTACAGGTTCTGAGTATTAATGCAAGAACATTATTCAGGGCTCCGTAGACTTTGCAGAGTCCAGTAGCTTCAGCTGCTTCTTGGTATCAAATGGTTATGAACCGAATTGGTTGAAGATTGACATCAGTGATGCTGGAAACTTAAGGAGGTGGCCGAGATGGATCACCCACTCATCAATTCTGACTAAAGATGGATGCGTTGCTTCAGTCTTGTCGTACTCCCTCAGTACTGCACTGGAGTGTCAACTTTGATTTTTGTGTTCAAACACCAAAGTGAGACTTAAATCTGGAACCTTGCAATTCAAAAATGGGAATGCTACCAACTGAGTCGTAGATGAAATTGTTCTCAGATGTGTTAGACCTATGCCCAATTAATTGTATGGAGATAACAGAAAGCACAGTTGAGGGTGGGGAGTTGCACTTTGGTGAGGAGAGAAACCCTGCTATGTTTAATGGCAGGACTAGTTAGAATTTTTCAATAGCTTCCCCTCCTGTCCCTCCCAACAAACAGCTTGACAGGGCAAGAAGACAATTGGGGATTGAATCGGTGGTCATTGGGGGTGGTGTGTATGAACACTTATTGGGAGGGGTGGTGTTTGTGACAGGGATACATCAAAGGGTTTTGGGGAATCAGAAATTGTGCAGGGGCCATTCAACATCAGGGGAACTCTGAAACTGGTGCCTGTGCGTGTCAATAGTTGCTGAGGCAAGGGGGCATTGATGGGGGCATGATCAGGGAGATTAATGGAGGAAACTTGATGGGCTGAGGTAGGTGGTTGGAAGCATTTCTCTTGCTCCTGGCCCACAAGCTATGCTGGAAAAACATTGAACTGTCAGATTGACCTATTCTTGCCTCTGTTCAGTTGCTGGGATTCCCGTGGCCAGCAAAAAAACAGCTTTGAAGTGTTAAGAAATAAACAAATGGAGCAGACAACTTCATAGAATCATAAAATCATAGAATCCCTACAGTACAAAAGGAGGCCATTCAGCCCATCAAATTGCACCAACCACAATCCCATTCAAGTTCTATTCCTGTAACCCCGCTTATTTACCCTGCTAATCCCCTGACACTAGAGTCAATTTAACATGGCCAATCAACCTAAACCACACATCTGTGGAGTGTTGGAGGAAACTGGAGCACCAGGAAGAAACCTACACAGGCACAAGGAGAATGTATAAAATCCACACAGACAGTAACCCAGCCGGGAATTGAACCTGGGTCCTGTTGCTGTGAGATAGCAGTGCTAACACTGTGCCACTGTGCCGCCCCGTTAAGATACTTTAATGATGGCCAGTCTTGTGAGAACAGATTCGTTGCCTTCCCCCGCAATGCAGACAGTCTCATTGGAACCAGGAGTGGGCCGATAAGGCTATCCTCATTCTAAATTTTTAATCTATTCCTTAATGGTCAGGATTGGGAGAAAGACTTGACTTTACTCCTCCTCAACTCAAAGATCCTGTGGCAAAGATTTTGATTTGATTTATTATTACTACATGTATTGGTATACAGTGAAAAGTATTATTTCTTGCACACTATACTGATGAAACATACCATACGTGGAGAAGAAAAAGAGAGGGTGCAGAATGTAGTGTTATGAGCATAGCTAAGATGTAGAGAAAAATCAATTTAGTATATAAGATAGGTCCATTCAAAAGACTGATGGCAGAAGAGAAGAAGTTGCTCTTGAGTCAGTTGGTCTATGACTTCAGACTCAGGTAGAAGAAGGTGGAAGAGAGTATGTCCGGGGCGCGTGAGGTCCTTGATTATGCTGGCTGCTTTTCCGAGGCAGGGGGAAGTATAGACAGAGTCGAGGCTGGTGATGGACTGGGCTTTATTCAGGACTCTTTATAGTTTCTTAAGGTCTTATAGCACCTTCACTGCTGTCCTGGCATGGAGCACCTAACAGACTATGTGGGGCAACTTCACTAAATGAAGACAGGAGATTTTGTACTACTCCAGCTAGCCTCTCCAGAACTGAGGCATAGGCCTCACTTCAATCTGCCAATGCTGGTTGTACCTTCACATTTAGGAATTGAATTTGGGTGCGATTATCTCACTAACGGTAGGTGCCGCTGAGTGAAGGAGCTGGGCGGATTGTGCAGGGCAGCAGGAATGGGACTGATTACAGTGATTAGCAACTGCTCCACAGAAACCCTTTAAAGCCAAATGGTTAAACTGAATGTAATTCCTGTCGGCAGCCAATGTTTAATCTACAGTGAGGAACGCTGAGGAGAGAGTGGATTTGCTCATCACTGCCTACTGTCTGTGAGGGGAGCTTTAAAATAAGCACTGTGCTGTCCATTTACAATAAAAGCCAGGCATCCTCTGTCAGTCAGGCAGCATCTGTGGCGAGAGAAACAGACAACATTTAAACTTGATAATCATTCATCAGAACTTACGGTCATCAATCTGAGTGTTGGGCAGGACTGAGCACCCACCCCTTAGGTGAGTTTGGAGGTTAAAGGCATTTAATCGGACGGATGGTGCCAAGTGGTGACTCCACAGCCTTTCCGCTTCTGTCTGCAGAGGATGGGGGAGGCGAGGGTGGAGAAGATGTGTGGGTGGTCTTCCTGTCCCACCAACTGTTGAGACCCTTCAATGGGAATTTAGTACCATTGGTATTCAACCATCACGGGATGGCCACTCACCACACTGGAAGTTCAAAGTCCGCACCCTGTTGTGATAGCTTGCGGGAGAGGGTGTCCCTTGTGGTCATGTGCTCAGCACCTGATGGAAGCTCCAGGTATCAGGAAAGCTGGGAGCCAAACTCAAGTCCCCCTTTCACCCTACCCCCCACCTCCCTCAATTACACAACCAGCAAAACCCCCTCGCCCCACCCTCACTATGACCTCCAACTCAACTTGGTCCTTTGCTGATTATTACCAGCAGTTGTCACCCCCCCACAAAGGCCTTCATCACAGGGAAGGCCCAGGGAAGGCCACGTTAGGTCCCTGACTGGCACGAAATCCAGCGAGCCAACACCAAAGGAGGCGACGTGGATCTCACGCTCCAGGAAATCCTATCACGTGGATTGAATTCTCCCATGAACTGTATTTCTTGCCATATGCCATCTAACCTGCTGAGTACTTTCATCATTTGCTATTTATACTTCAGATCCTGAC
Source organism: Sphyrna mokarran (assembly GCA_024679065.1). Classification (NCBI taxonomy): domain Eukaryota; kingdom Metazoa; phylum Chordata; class Chondrichthyes; order Carcharhiniformes; family Carcharhinidae; genus Sphyrna; species Sphyrna mokarran. The sequence continues at coordinate 69,538,624 of JAGIQG010000012.1, read as the reverse complement.
TTCTTCAGTGTGTTGTTTCTGTACATCCCCTATTTACATATGCAAATGAATAATTGCTTATTCCCAATGACTGTCAAGATCTGAGCCAATTTCCAATCAGATGTCTCTCAGTAACAGGTTGTTGAAAATGGAGACAATTTAGTCCATTATTAGCTGCCATGGTGAAATGTGGAACTTTCTCAGTTTGCGTTGAATAGAGCCACCCTTTATTGTATAATTACTTTTTTTTTATTCATTCATGGGACATGAGTGTTGCTGGCTGACAAGTATTTATTGCCCATCTCTGGTTGCACGAGAGCAGTTGTGAGTCAACCACATTTCTGTGGCTCTGGAGTCACATATAAGCCAAGGATTGTGGATTTCCCTCCCTAAAGGACATTAGTGAACCAGACATAGGGAGGACCAGACACTTGGTTTTTCTGACCCTCAGAAGATTCTTAATTCCATTTTTTTTTTGTGAATTCAAATTCCTCCATCTGCTGTGGGTAAGATTTGAAAACAGGTCTCCAGAATATTAGCGAAATTTCTGGACTAATAGTCTTGCGATAATACCATCAGGCCATCACCTCCCAGAACCTCAAATGTATCATTTCTGGGTTGGTTTTGCTTTCGCTTTATGAAGGAAGATTTCTTTCTTGAAATTTCCACTCTATATGCTTTCTGATCTCTCTCCTTTCCTGTTTCTGCCTTCATTATTATTAAGGGCTGGTTTCAAGAGCACACTTCCATTCATTACCTCAAATGATCATTAGCTACAACATTATTTAAATTGCTGGGGTGGGAAGAGATTCTTTTATGGTTCCCCATTTCATAGTTGACTGCATCATGGACACATTGACATGTAAATGGTTGTAGTAGCTAATAGTTTGCCCTTGTTTAAAAGGAGGGCTGTCTGTGACCTTGCAAATGCTTCCAATTCAATCTGTACCGTGTTTGTTTTGCATTGGAACATTGCTATCTGTGTTGTCGTGTGCAGGCTTTTCCCATTATTTTTTGGTAATTACAATCTGTGCACACTTGAAGTTTCCTAATGTCTAAGCTTATGTGGATTTGACCTGAAATCCTGGGAGTTCTGGAAAGTGAAGTGAAAGTGGTTGAATGTGGCCAGAGATCTATTTTGGTGTAGAACATTGTTACGCTGGGTACTGCTTCTTCTAAGGAGCCACACAGATTTCAGTCAGGTCTCTCCGTTCTGTCACCCTAATATCTTTTTCTTACTTACTGTTCTCATTGTGCAAGTGTTTGGGGTGTTCCCAGGCTACCTCAGGAATTAGGTCCATTCCTGTCTCCTTGGGTCCAGCAGATCCCAACCCCAATCAGAAGTGCTCTGAGTTCTACTTTTATTTTTAAATATGATGACACCTTATTGTTCCTGACTCACAAGATGCAGTTTATGAGCACTTTAAACCTAAATGCATAACTGTGTGGCATAGTGGCACAGTGGTTAGCACTGCTGCTTCATAATGCCAGAGATCCCAATTCCCAGAGATTCCCAGCTTGAGTCACTGCCTGTGTGGAGTTTGCATGTTCTCCTCGTGTCTGCATGCGTTTCCTCCGGGTTTCCTTCCACACTCCAAGGGACGTGCTGGTTTGGTGTGTTAGTCGTGCTAAATTGCCACTCAGTGCACATAAACAAGTGTCGGAGTGTGGCGTCTAAGGAATTTTCAGTAACTTCATTGCAGTGTTAATGTGAGCCTACTTGTGATACTGACACATAATACAAACACAATTCTAGAAAGCTTCCCCTCAAAGATACTCAGCTCCAGAAGGGATCACTTACATTTAGATGTCTGCCTGTTGTCCAGTTGGAATGAAGTATTAACCTTTTCATCTTGATGGTTCATGAATAGCTTTCCTTCCCTCATTGGAGTGGCAGGGTGCTGTTCTGCTTGTTTGGATAGTTCTCAAGAGGGATGCTTAGGTTTAATGGTATATGCACCGGGTCAAATATTGCAAAGCTGAAAGAATAAGATCTCACCCATTTACTACTGGCATGCGTTGTAATTTGTTGCACTATTACCCATGCCTTCAAATAGCACCATCTTCTGCACCAATACAACATCACTTTTGGGACATCTCTCAACTCCAAAGTACTTCTGAGCCTTACAGATACTAGAGGTAAGAGACTGTCATCTCCCTTAGGGATAAATTTGAATATAGATCCTAAAGGTTAAAACACAGAGTTAGTCCCATTGTACCTCTGGTTCCCTTCTTCACAAGGTTTTGGAAGCAGTACTGCAATGTTGGCAATTGTCTGGACTACCTCTGGGATGAATATTTATCCTGACTTCCAGCACCTTTTCAGGTAGAGCGTTCCAGATTCATACAAATCTACTAGTTCTCTTCATTGCCTTTTTAGATCTTTTGCCAATGATTTTGAATTGGGTGAGCTTCGGTTTTTTTTCATTCTTCAGAGAGTAGTTCGTCTCTCACAACTAAAACCTCTCATCCATCTTGAAAACCTCTTTCGCCTTTTCTGATCCAAGGCGAATGTCCATTATGACTCTCGTCAATTTTTATAGGTACACCATAGAAAGCATCATTTCCGGATGCATCACAGCTTGATCACAGCTGCTCTGTCCAAGACTGCAAGAAACTACAAAGGGTTGTGAATGTAGCCCAGTCCATCATACAAACCAGCCTCCCAACCATTGACTCTATATACCCTTTGTGTTGCTTGGAAAAGTAACCAACATAATCAAGGACCCAACACCATTCTCTCTTCCACCTTCTTCCATTGGGAAAAAGATACAAAAGTCTGAGATCATGTACCAACTGATTCAAAAACAGCTTCTTCCCTGCTGCCATCAGGCTTTTAAATGAGCCTACTATATATTGCGCTGATCTTTCTCTTTATCTGGAAAATGAAGTACTGCTGATTTAATCTTTGGAAGGATCCTGGTAGCAAATTCTAAATCTAAATGTTCGAGCATTGCTACTCATCATGCTTTTAGCTGCCAAAACTGGAATTCTTTTCCAAAACATCCTGATTTTCTGTCTTACTTTGATCTGATTTGATTTATTATTATCACGTGTATTGGGATACAGTGGAAAGTACTGTTTCTTACATGCTATACAGACAAAACATACCATTCAAAGAGTACATAGGGGAAAAGGAAAGGAGAAAGTGCAGAGCATAGTATTAAAGTCACAGATGAAGAGAAAGATCAGCATAATACATAGAAGATTCATTTAAAAGTCTGATGGCAACAGGGAAGAAGCTGTTCTTGATTCAATTGATACAAGATCTCAGAATTTTGTATCTTCTTCCCAGTGGAAGAAGGTGGAAAAGAAAATGCCTATGGTGCGTTGAGTCCTTGATTACGTTGGCTATTTTTCCGAGACAACGGGACATGTAGACAGAGTCAATGGATGGGAGGCTGGTTTGCATGATGGACTGGGCTATATTCACAACTCTTTATGGTTTTTTGCAGTCTTGATCAGAGCAGGAGCCAGACCAAGCTGTGATGCATTCGGAAATGATGCTTTCTACGGTGCATCTACAAAACTGATGAAAGCCATAGCAGATATTCCTCCTTTAATAAAGTCCTGAAAGCATAGTTCTTTGATCAAACTTTTTGTCAATCAACTCCAATATCACCTTGTGCTTTGGTGTCAAGTTTTGCTTTGTAGCACTCTTCTGAAGTACCTTGGAATATTTTACTGCATTAAATGTGGGACATACATGCAAGATTTTACCATTGTTGAGAGGGTACATAGGTAAGCAATAAATATAATTTCAGGTTATGAAGAAAGGGCAAGGTTAGATGAGAAGCTGCCCAATTAAAGCTTCCAAAATTCTGAAAGTGTCTCTTAAATTATATTCAAGCAAGCTGTCCATTAAAGTGAGGTGCACGGACAGCAGAGAACAAACACTTATATCAGAGCCACAGAATGGCATAATCCCACCAAACGCTTCCAAGTTAGGGCTCAAAGGCACTCAGCTTTCTTTCTGAATAGAAATTTAGAATCATACAGCACAGCTGGAGGCCATTTGGCCCATTGAGTTTGCACTGACCACAATCCCACCCAGGCCCTATCCCTACAACCCCATGTACTTACCCGAGGTAATCTCCACGACACTAAAGACAGTTTAGCAAAGCCTACCCTGCATACCTTTGAAGAGTGGAAGGAAACTGGAGCACGCAGAGGAAATCCAAGCAGACATGGGGAGAACATGCAAGCTCCACACTGACAGTGACCTGAGGCCAGAATTGAATCAGGTTCCCCGGTGCTGTGAGGCAGCAATGCTAACAATTGTGCCACCGTGCCATTTCAATTTAGGAATAAGAAGCAGAGTATTTTTCATCCAAACAGCTCACCTGAGCTCCAGAATAAATTCCCAGGGTAAGGTGAGTAAGGCAAAGAGAAATATCCGGAGGTTTTAAGAGTTATAGTTATAAAAAATACTCAGGGTTCCAAACCTTTATCAGATCTTGATGAAGCTGCATAGATAGCACAATGTTTAGCACTGCTGCCTCACAGCATCAGGAATCTATGTTCAATTCCTGGCTTGGGACACTGTCTGTATGGAGTTTGCACATCCACCCCGTGTCTGCATGGGTTTCCTCTGGGTTCTCCAATTTCCTGCCACAGTTCAAAGATGTGTTGATTAGGTTGATTGGCCATGCTGAATTGCCCCTTAATGTCCTGGGATGCATAGGTTAGAGGGATTAGCGGGGTAAATATATGAGGTTACAGGAATAGAGCCACGGTGGGATTGTTGTTGGTGCAGACTCCATGGAACGAATGACATCCTTCTGCACTGCAGGGATTCTATGCTGAGGTAGGGTCATAAGTCTCTTGGCTACAGAGTTCTCTGGGTTGAATCCTAGCTTTATGTAAGAAATGGCTCCAAAGGCAAGCTACTTCGGGCTGGCTGGTCTCTGGGGGACTGTATTCCATGATGTGATGATATAAACAAGAAAACAAAAATGTTGGAGGAAAAAAGCAACTGGAATTTTCTGACATTTTTTCCGAGTGTCAAAATCTGATTGAAAACTAAGTTGTGATTCTCCAGCTGCGCAGATCAATTTTTAGTCCAGATCTTGAGCATCCCAAAAAAAAGGGTTTGGGAATTTGCAACATTATGTGGTGGGACAAGACCTGATAGAGCTGGCAAGATCAGCTCCACAGAGATCAGGGCGCCATCTTTAAAAGGCACCTCAATCAGCACAACAATTGAATTATCCACCACCCCATCTTCGGTCCTCCTGTTAGGGCCCCCTTCACAAGCATTGAACATAGAACATAGAACATTACAGTGCAGAACAGGCTCTTCGGCCCTCGATGTTGCGCCAACCAATTGAGAAAAAGCAATGACCCTCTAACCTAAACCATTCCCTTTTCATCCATAAACCTATCCACTGACCACTTAAATGCCCCCAAACTTGGCGCATCTACAACTGCTGCAGGTAGGGCATTCCATACCCTTACACCCTCTGGGTAAAGAACCTATCTCTGACATCCGTCCTATAACTACCACCCCTTAATTTAAAGCTATGTCCCCTTGTACTAGCTTTCTCCATTCAAGGAAAAAGGCTATCACTGTCCACCCTGTCTAATCCTCTGATCATTGGGGCTCCATCACCGCCCCCGCCCCCCGTCCCCTCTACCACTACACAAATGATGTGACTCCCTCCCCCTCAACAAGAGCAACATTGGAGCCCCCATCTTTGTAGTTATCAGCATGATGCCCTCTCACCCTATCTCCTTACAGACTTTGGGGTGATTCCTTGTCACCCCCACTCTCGTTGCATCAGGGCAACACACCCCTCCCCTTATGAAGGGGCCACTCTCCTCCTCTCACAAGCATCAGCGCCACTCCTTCCCCCCCACCCAGCGCGTGGAACACCCTCAGGTCCTTTCCCCGTACTGCCCCTGGCCACAGGTTGACACTGCCAGTTTGGTAGTGCTATCCTGTGCCAACCTGGCAGTGCTAACTTGTACCAGAGGACATTGCCCAAGCTTGTCCCTCTCCCATGCAGGGGGGTAGAGGGGAGGCTACAATTACTTGGTGTTGCCGGCAAGATCTGGTCGACTGTTCTCCACCTTCACAATCCTGTTATGGACCTATTCTGTGAGGGGTGGGGGAATAATGTGGAGGAGAGACCCTTTAAACATATCTTAAAACAAAAAAATATATTTAAAGAGGTTCTCATTGTTACCTTCCAGCAAGAGATAGGGAAAGTTGGGAAACGTAACCTTGCCAGAGATAATTGCGTTTCCTGATTCTTTCCATGTTTCCCATCCGCATTATTATTTTGTCTGACGGCAAATGTGGGTTGAAAGTCACCCCTACAATGTGCTCAGGAATACAGTGCAGTGAGATTCAGGGACATGGTGTGGTGGGATACAGTGTGGTGGGATGAAGGATGCAATGCAATAGGACAGACAGATCCAATGTGATTGAGGAGTACAACGTGATGGGATTAAGAGGCATGATATGGTGGGATTAAGGTATACAATGCAGTGGGCTTAAGGGATAGGATGTGTTTGATTGTGAGCTACAATGCAGTGGTTTAAGGGCAGGAGCACAGTGGATTTGAGAGGTACACTGGGACGGGTTTGAGGGTTATAGTGCAATGGAATTGATGAGTAGAATGAGAATTATGTGAGAGATATGGTGAGAGGTCAGTTAAGTTAATGTGTCAAAAAAGGAGAGGCTTGTAGTGCTTTATAGCTTCGTAATCTTTTCCTGTTCACAGTAATTCTCATGCACTTAAGATGGAGAGTGCAATTTCAGAAAGAAAGCATAATTTAAGAAACATTGAACAGAAGGAAGCATGGTCTCTGGTATTTAAACGTTATTACTACACTGATCACGTATGGTGCACCTACTACTGCATCAATAAGGGAGCTTTTCTAGTCAGTGTTATCATCACAATGTTACTGATAATTAAAGAGGCTTCATACTCCTGGATGTCTGCGAAACAAGAGGAATGAAGAACTTACAAATAAGAGAAAAGAATTGATGAAGGGTCCATTACTCTGCCATTATCTTAGCTGAAATCAATCGTATTCATTTGAAACTTCAATGCAAACTTGCTATTTAGGTCTATTTCATGGGGCATTAGAGATGGATAGTTTGCTCATTGAATGTAAAATGATCACTGTTTATTTCACACAGAAGAGAATTTAACACGTCAATCATGACTTAATGAATGGCATCACACAGCCAGGGACTGAAGATCTTAGCTTTTTATTGTAACCAAGAAGATATATTTAAAATGCACATTCTGTGAGTAGGACTGAGCGAGCATGGGTAGGATCTAAGATTTTGAAAAAAAATTGTCTGGTGTAAAAATAATTTTTTTTCTCAGTTGAAGTGTTGATGGGAGGAGTGGTGCTGATTGCTGTTTTGAAAAGCGACATCTGTTCTTAAAATATCAGTTTAATTTTCGAACATTGACAAGTGATTGTCAATTAAAGTGCTTTGGGTCCCAGCTCTTGTAACCTGCCCTGGTATCTCACTTAATTAATGTGTGTTTCAGGATATTAACTTTTACATTTATGCTATCAAATATCACTCAGATTTGAGAAAAACATTTTAATATAGGGAGATATTGGTTCGACTAGGCCTGTATTCACTAGAGTTTAAAAGGATGAGAGGGCATCTGTTGAAATGTATTTCAAAGTTCCTACAGGGCTCGACAGACTGGATTCAAGGAGGATGTTTTCCCTGTTGGGGAATCAAGAACTAAGGAGCACAGTCTCAGGATATGGGGTAGACCATGCAAGACCAAGATGAGGAAAAATTTCTTCACTGAAAGGATAGTGAACTTGTGGAATTCTCCACCACAGAAGCAAAGGAAACCAAGTCACTGGATTTATTAAAGAGATATATTTTTATTTAAATTTTAAGGGTATCAAGTAATATATCATAGGATCTCTACAGTGCAGAAGGAGGCCTGCAGTCCATTGAGCCTGCACTGACAACAATCCCACCCAGGCCCTATTCTCGTATTCCCCACATATTTACTGCAAGTCTCCCTGACACTAAGAGGGAGTTTATGTGGCCAACGAACCTAACCATCTTTCGAGTGTGGGAGGAAACAGGAATGCCTGGAAGAAACTCATGCAAACACGAGGAGAACAGGGGAACATGGCATTGAGTTAGAGGATAAGCCATGATCACATTGAATGGTGAAGAGGCTTTGAAGGATTGAATGGCCAACTCATGCTCCTAATTTTTATGTTTCTATTATATTTCTATAGGTCTGCATTGTTTTTATATTATGGCTGTAATGACTGCAATCAGGCTATTGAAGTAGGCCAATTGGACTATGAACTCCCTGATTAAGGATCCAAATGATAGGCCAATCTAAGAGCCTTTACCTTGTACTTAATCAGAAGTACTAGTTCCTCTGACACTCCCTGGAGTTAGACTGATTGATAGTGCACTGTGTACTGCTGTTAGAGTTTGTAAATGAAACGATTTTGGTTTGGGGGTTCTGCTTCCAAAGACTTATTACAGTGGCTATTTAAATAATTTAATAAGTAATATTTTCAGAACTAAGTGTTAAAAAGTTGCCTCAAGTGAAGTATTTCTTGCGGCATTCTGTGAACCAGGTAAAACTTAACTCACGTCTAAGTAACTACTCTACCCAACTGGACTTCCATTTCTGTCAATCGACAAGTGTTTACGGATAAGCAGCAAGGTGAATATACGGCTTAAAACAATGGAGACACAGAATAACGAACTCTGCACAGAATCTGTATTGCCCAAGATATGAGACTTGTAACTCACAAAATGATAAGCGCAGATGAGGGAGTTCATTCAACCCTCCTTGGCTCATCCTTTCAGAAGAACTCAGTTTCACCACTGCATCTACAACCCGTCCCGCGAACTGCTGTTGCTAATACTGTTGTTGGCTCCCTGTTTATGGGGACTTCACAGTAAGAAGTCTCACAACATCAGTTTGAAGTCCAACTCCTTCGTCAGGTGAGAAGGAACAGCACTCTAAAAGCTAGCGGCGTTTCCTATTAAATAAACTATTGGATTTTAACTTGGTGTTGTGAGACTTCTTACTGTGTTTACCCCAGTCCAACCTTGGCACCATCACACCTTGGAGGATTTACACAGACACCAGCTGACAGCTGGCAAGATCATGTAAAAAGAATTGCAGCATGGAACCAGGGCCATGTGTCCAAACAGGTGCCTTTCTTTGATGCTTCACTTGAGCCTTCTCCTGCAGCCTCTGCACGTCACCCCATCAATGTAGCCTTCATTTCCTGTCTCCCACGCATGCTTATCTAGCTTTATATTGGCGCTGACATTAACTGTGTGACACTTATATATCAGAAGACAGCAGCACAAACAAGGCTTTGGAGGAATACGAAAGGATTTCTAAATGTCTCTGAGGTTTTTGCTGCCATTATCCTACTTGGAAGTTTATTTAAATGCTAATTACTGTTTGTGGGGAAAAGAAATCCCTGTTATTGGCTTTAACTTTGCCATTTGCAATTTAAACCATGTGCTTCTTTCCCCGAAGGACACCTTGAAGTAATGTTCAAGGTTTACTCATCTTAGAATGTCTAGTTGCAATCATGGTGGTTAGCCTGGGATTGCATCCCAAAATGCCCTCCAACAAGGTTGGCAGTGTCATTGGAGAGACACCTTACTTGCAGAGGCAGCAAGCGAGCCTGTGCCACCTAAGGCAGATGATTGGCACTCACCAGCCCCACTTACTTCCATTTCATTGGTCAGATCTGAGGCCTCCTCCTTTAGAATGCCTGAGGCTCTTTATTTGCCTAGTGAGTCAGTGGACAGAAATTCCATTCCTTCTACATCACTTTGAAAACTCGTAGGAAAGGAGTGAAGCCTTTGACAAGGTCCCTCATGGCAGACTGCCGCAGAAGGTGAAGTCGCTTGGGATTAGAGGTGAGCTGGCAAAGTGGATACAAAATTGGCTCAGTCAAAGAAGACAAGGGTAGCAGTGGAAGGGTGCGTTCCTGAACGGAGGGCTGTGACAAGTGGCTTTCCTCAGAGCTCAATGCTGGTAACAATGCTTGAAATAGATAAATGATTTGGAAAAAAATTTAACTGGATTGATTAGTGAGTTTGTGGACGACACAAATGTTGGCGGATTTGTGGATAGTGATGAGAACCATCAGAAGATACAACTAGATATAGATTTGTTGGAGACTTGGGTGGAGAGGTGGCAGATGGAGTTTAATCTGGACAAATGTGAGGTAATGCATTTTGGAAAGTCTAATACAGATAGGAAATCTATAGTAAATGCAGGACCTTAAGAGTAATGATAGGCAAAGGGATCTGGGTGTACAGGTACACAGGTCACTGAAAGTGGAAATGCAGATGGAGAAGGTAGTCACGAAGGCATACATTATGCTTGCCTTCATTGGCCAGGCATTGAGTTTAAAAATTGGCAAGTCATTTTGCAGCTTTATAGAACCGAAGTCAGGCTGCACTTGGAATATGGCGTTCAATTCTGGTCACCACACTACCAGAAGGATGTGGAGGCTTTGGAGAGGGCACAGAAAAGATTTACCAGAATATTGCCTGGTGTGGAGGGCATTAGCTATGAGGGGAGATTGAAAAAACTTGGTTTATTCTGATTGGAACGACAGAGGTTGAGGGGAGACCTGATAGAAGTCTAAAAGATTATGAGGGGCATGGACAGAATGGACAGTTAGAAGCTTTTTCCTAGGGTGGAAGAGTCAATTACTAGGGGGTATAGATTTAAGGTGCAAGGGGCAAAGTTTAAAGGAAATGTACTGGACAGATTTTTTACACAGAGGATGGTGGGTGTCTGGAACTCGTTGCCAGGGGAGATAGTGAAAGTGGATACGGTAGTGAAATTTAAGAAGCATTTTGACAAATATGTGAATAGGATGAGAATAAAGGGATATGGTCCCAGAAGGATCAGAGGTTTAGTTAAATCGGGTAGCAAGGTCAGTGCAGGCTTGGAGGGCTGAAGGGCCTGTTCCTGTGCTGTAATTTTCTTTTGTTCTTTGTTGAATGTAACTAGCTTGCCAATGTTTCCGTGATGAATTCGCTGGTGTCCCTATCAGGTGAAACAGAACGTCTGAGGGTTTTCAAGTCTGGTTTATTGTAACTTTTGATTACTTTTCTAAGTTTCCTCTAACACAGATTCAGAAGAGTTCAGAAGATGAGAAAATACGTGGGTGTCAGGATCCAGCAAGGTTGACAAAGTTAGGGTGTGACTTTGAGACTGATTATAAATTCTCAGTCTGCTTTAGAATGTTCCTCCATATGGCTGTACCAGCAGTGAGTGCAATGCCTCAGAAAGAATGTTCCCAATAGTGAAAAGGTTGATTCCTGGGATGGTAGGTCTGTCATATGAGGATGGATTAAGTCGGTTAGGATTATATTCACTGGAGTTTAGAAGAGTGAGAGGGGATCTCATAGAAACTTATGGAATTCTAACAGGGTAGATTCTGAGAGAATGTTCCCAGTATGGGGGAGTCCAGAACTGCGGGGCATAGTTTGAGGACAAGGGGTAAACCTTTTAGAACTGAGGTGAGGAGAAATTTCTTCACCCAGGGGTGGTGAATGTATGGAATTCACTATCACAGAACGTATATGAGGCCAAAACATTGTCTGGAGTTAAAGGATCAAGGGCTAAAGGATCAAGGGACATGGGGGATCAGGATATTGAATTCGATGATTAACCATGATCAAAATGAATGGAGGGAAAGGCTCAAAGTGCCAAATGGCCTCCTCCTGCTTTTAGTTTTGATGTCTCTTTATTTCTCAAGAAAACTGGAAGGAGGTGTTTTTGGGGAAAAGCACAGAAGGAAGGTGGCAGATATTCAAGGAATGCTTGTCTGGAGCTTTGCACGACAACGTTCCGGTGAGACAAGGAGGTTTTGGTAGGACGCGGGAACCGTGGTGCACGAAGGCTGTGGTGAACATAGTCAGGAAGAAAAGAAAGGTGTATAAAAGGTTCAAAGAGCTAGGAGATGTTGGGGATCTAGAGAAGTATAAGGCTTATAGAAGAGAGCTTAAAAAGGAAATTAGGAGAGCCAGAAGGGGTCATGAGAAGGCCTTGGCTGGTAGGATTAAGGAGAATCCCAAGGCCTTCTACAAATATGTGAAAAGTAAAAGGATGAGAAGAGAAGGGATAGGACCTATAAAAGGTGAAGGGGGAAAAGTCTGTATGGAACCGGAAGAAATGGCAGAGGTGCTTAATGAGTACTTTGCCTCAGTATTCACGGTGGAAAGTGATCTGGGAGGATGCACTACAAGTTTGCGGCAGACTGAAAAGATTGAGTATGTAGATATTAAGGAAGCGGATGTGTTAGAACTTTTAAATGCTATCAAGATAGACAAGTCTCCGGGACCAGATGGGATGTACCCCAGGTTAATGTGGGAGGTGAGGGATATCATTGCAGAGCCCCTGGCGATGATCTTTGCGTCGTCGATGGAGACGGGAGAGGTTCCGGAGGATTGGAGGATTGCGGATGTGGTCCCTATTTTCAAGAAAGGGAACAGGGATAGTCCTGGAAATTACCGACCGGTGAGTCTGACCTCAGTGGTTGGTAAGCTGATGGAGAGGCTTCTGAGGGACAAGATTTACGAGCATTTGGAGAAGTTTAGGTTGATTAGAAATAGTCAACATGGTTTTGTAAAAGGCAGGTCGTGCCTTACGAGCTTAATTGAGTTCTTCGAAAATGTGACTGAACACATTGACGAAGGAAGAGCAGTGGACGTGGTGTACATGGACTTCAGCAAGGCATTTGACAAGGTCCCACATGCAAGACTTCTTGAGAAGGTGAGAGGCCATGGGATCCAAGGGGCTTTGGCCTTGTGGATCCAGAACTGGCTTGCCTGCAGAAGGCAGAGGGTGGTTGTGGATGGCTCTTTTTCTGCATGGAGGTCGGTCACCAGTGGAGTGCCCCAGGGATCTGTTCTAGGACCCTTGCTGTTTGTCATTTTCATAAATGACCTGGATGAGGAAGTGGAGGGATGGGTGAGTAAGTTTGCCGATGACACGAAGGTCGGTGGTGTTGTGGATGGTCTGGAGGGATGTCAGAAGTTGCAGCAGGACATCGACAGGATGCAAGACTGGGCGGAGAAGTGGCAGATGGACTTCAACGCGGATAAATGTGTTGTGGTCCATTTTGGCAGATCCAACGGGATGAATGAGTACACTATCAAAGGTAGGAGTCTTAGCTGTGTGGAAGAGCAGAGGGATCTTGGGGTCCGGGTCCATAAGACTCTCAAATCGGCCTCCCAGGTGGAGGATGTGGTTAAGAAAGCTTACGGTGTACTGGCCTTCATTCATCGAGGGATTGAGTTCAGGAGTCAGGAGGTAATGCTGCAGCTTTATAGGACCCTTGTCAGACCACACTTGGAGTACTGTGCGCAGTTCTTGTCGCCTCACTATAGGAAGGACGTGGAAGCTATTGAAAGGGTGCAGAGGAGATTTACAAGGATGTTGCCTGGATTGGGAGGCATGCCTTATGAAGACAGGTTGAGGGAGCTGGGACTGTTCTCCTGGAGAGACGAAGGTTGAGAGGCGACCTGATAGAGGTTTACAAGATGTTGAGAGGAATAGATAGGGCGGACTCTCAGAGACTATTTCCCAGGGCTGAAATGGTCGCAATGAGAGGGCACAGATTTAAGGTGCAGGGAAGCAAGTACAGAGGGGATGCTAGGGGAAAGTTTTTCACTCAGAGGGTGGTGAGTGAATGGAATCGGCTGCCGTCGGTGGTGGTCGAGGCGAACTCGCTGGGGTCTTTTAAAAGACTTCTGGATGAGTATATGGGATCCAATGGATTGGGGGTTATAGATAGGTCTATGGCTGGGTAGGTTTTGATGTGTTCGGCACAACTTGTGGGCCGAAGGGCCTGTTTGTGCTGTAGTGTTCTATGTTCTATGTTCTATGTTCTAATCCCTTCAGATGTTTTGTTTATTAGTGACATCACTTTGACTTACTGTGGATCATGCTGGATTGCTAAGGAGAAATCTTCCTCCTAATAGTTGTCTTTTGCATGAATGCTGCCTGGGACACGGGAGGGCTGGTAGAATAGCAGCCCGAGGGAGAGAGAAGCCTGACATTGTCCAGCCATCGTGAGATATTCCAGAAGCACGAATGGCATCGGAATGACTAACTGCTGACCAGAAGCGGATATCCACGTGTGGTATCTGGGTGTCATCCTAGGAGATTCCCAGGGTGTAACCGTGATGGCAAAGGTCACCCTCACGTCTCATACACTACCGCTGGAGTGTTCATCCCTCGGTGATGTCAATCTGCCTGCCCCCAGGCTCGTTAAAACGAGTTTTTGCCTGCCCTACGAGGGTGCCTAAACATGGAGGTGCATCTATTGATGATGCTGCTGACCCCCTGATTGGATCAACAGTTTGGAAAGGCGGGCTGCTATCCTTAACTAGACAGTGATCTCAGCAGTGGCCTCTACATTTGCCGTTGCTGTCAGCCCATGCTGCCCCTTCAGGACTAAGAGCCATTCCTAGCAGTGGGAATATCTACCTATCTTTTGCAGTGTTACATTTTAGTAGGAAGAAAATGGAGAGGCAGGATAAAATAAAAGGGTAAAACTCTAAAAGAGGTGCAGGAGCAGAGGAGACCTGGGTGTATATATGCACAGATCATTAGGATAGGTGCAGGATAGGTGAGGGAGCAGTTAATAAAACAAACACAATCCTGAGCTTTATTAATAGGGACATTGAGTACAAGAGCAAGGACACTATGTTAAATGAATAGTAGATACTAGATAGCCTGTGTAAAATTCAGAGCACCAAGCTATAGGAAGGATGTGAATGCATTGGAAAGAGTGCAGAAGAGATTTACAAGAATTTTCCATGGATGAGAAACATCAGTTCTGAGGATAGATAGGTTGGGGCTGCTCTCCTTGGAAAAAAGAAGGCTAAGGGGAGATTTGATAGCAGTGTTCAAAATCATAATGGGGGTGATCTGGACAGAGTAGATAGGGAGAACCTGTTCTTGCTTGTGAAAAATCAAGTATGAGAGGGTATAGATTCAAAATGATTTGCAAAATGAGCCAATGTGATGTGAAAGACAACATTTTCATATAGCCAGTCATTCTGGGTCTGGAATCATTGCCTGGAAGTGTAGTGGAGACAGGTTCATGCAAGCGTTAGATGATTTATTGAATAGAAACAACGTGTAGGGGTATGGAGAAATAGCAGGAGAATGGCGCTCAGTCATAATGCTCATTTGGAGAGCTGGTACAGACACGATGGGCCAAACGGCCTCTTTCTGCACTGTTACAGATCTGTGATTCTGTGTTTCAGCCTTACACTCAAACAATGAGTCTAGGATCTGGTCTGCAATCACAATGAAGAGTAACCGAGAACACCCCCCTTCCCTCCCCCACCTCCATTCGGAACACTTGAGTATAGCATGACAATCTCAGTTACTCCTTAAAAAAGCTGGAGAACTACATTTTCTCCAGCCCTTTCTTCATAATTGAATCATTTGATAAAGATCAGCCTTGTAGCTCTTTTCAGCGCTGTTCCCAAGGCTTGAATCTTTTTCTTGTGTCAAATAACAGCTTCACTTTTAATAAAATGGCTACTGTCGATCTCCTTGTGAAAAAGCCTTTCACTCACAGTGTGATTTGACAACCTTTGACTGGACGGAAGGTTGAGTTTAATTATTTTACTACACCTGGTTTCTGAGATTAAGCATTCTACATTTTCTTATTAATCTGCATTCCAAAAATGAGAATTTCTGCAAATATAATTCTTCTCCCTGCAATACTATACGAACGTATGAAATTAATGGGCTGGAAAGGACAGTTAGTTCATCAAGTCACATTTTCTTTACTTTCAATTTGATTTAATTGAGTGTAGCAAAGTTGAATAAAGTCGATATAGGTAAATGTATAATAACATTAAAATATCAGCAATGGCTCCACGACCGCTTGAGTCTCCTCCACCATTCATTAGGTTCAAGACTGAACCTCTTCATGAGTTCCACTTTGACACTCTATCCACACAGCCCCCAAAATTTACGATCACTGTCATTCAGGGCATAGCAAAGAATAACAAAGAACAAAACAGCATGGGAAACAGGCCTTTCAGCCCAATGAGCCCGCGCTACCACCCCGATGTTCCCACCTCTACCCGTGATCCCTGTCTATGTTTATAGATCTATGGATTAAAAACCAAATTTGAGATAATTTAGGGAGAATTTGTTTTGCCAATTAGCCTAAGAGCACATCTTTGGGATGTGGGAGAAAACCAGAGCTCCCGGAGAAAACCCACGCAAGCACGGGGAGAATGCACAAACTCCCACAGACACAGGCCCAAATCCATGTATCTGCACAGCACAGCGATAGTCACTGAGCTGTTGTGTTGCCCATCAACTGGTCCAGGTCAAGCGTAAACTAACGTCATGAAGCACTAGGATGTTCTCGAAAAAGAAATCCAAGAGCAGCCTTCTCACGACCCATCGCGTGTATGCCCCTTGTTAGGCAACAAGGTGGACCAAAGCACTTGTAGGATAAAAACAAGTACATCAATATCATTAACAAGTACATCAATATCATGGTAAAGAAATCCCAGAAGGGAAGTTTGGAAAACCTGGGGTGGGATCCTCCCATGTCATACACCCCGCCACTGTTGCCAGCGAGAACGGAGAATTTGGCGCTCGGCCAAATCTCCGTTCACTGCAGCAGGACAGGAGAATCCTAGCTGTGGGCGAGATTGGAGAATCTCCAGCCCTGCTTTCTAATTTGGTACAGCATGAAGTAAGTTGTGGAAACGAGAGAAGGATGTCCCATAAGTCTTTGCGATGACCTTGAATGAAATAAAGGTTTATTTAATAATAAAATTCACAGCGAGGAAGTCAAATAGAAAACAATGAACTAACTCAATGACTGGGATTTTCCGTCCCTTTTTCCGGCAGGCAGGAGTGGTGGCAGGAGCGGAAAATCCAGTTGGCAGGATCTCCTTACTGGATTTCTCACTCACCACCAACCACGTCACTGAGTTCCTACTTTGCAATTTCCGGAACCCCATTTGGAAACATTTTAATATTTTAAGTGGGTTTTCCTGCTCTATTATCCACCCACACTAGGATTAACACCCTCTTTCTCCATTGGTGGGGTTTTTGGCAGCTTCAGGAGAACAGGACCCTGGGTGAACTCCTGCTGGGGTTAGAGATGTAAGTACAACCTCATAGAGGGAAGGGGGACATGCTGAGATAGTACCCTAGAATTGTCTGGGGCAAGGGGGCATTAACATGGGCAATAACTCAGGGAGGGTGGGGACTGTGGTTGGGAATGTTCAGGGTTGATGGGGGGGCGTTCCCAGTGTGGGAGGGGTGCAGTCCCTTGTCCATGGGAAGGGGAGAGGGATCCTTTTTTATTTATCAGGATGGTCTGTAAAGATGGCTCTACAATCTCTTGAAAGGTTACTGGTGAGGTGGGCTCATTGAGTGTCTGCCTTGTCAGTGTGACACCTTCAGATCTATCTCCAGAACGTTTTCTTTTCCCCAACTTGCTCAACCATTTAACCGGAAAAGCTGACAGCACAGCAGGTGGGATGTGCATCACTTCGCCCGCCTGAGACAACACTGAATTGGAAACTTTTGCCTGATGGCGATGTATATTGATGGGAATTTCTGCTCTTCTCTCCCCCACTCTCCCCACAGCGTGTTGGCAGCAGTGGAGGTGACCCTCCATCGACCTGCAGTGAAATCTTTTACTGTCACTGTTGTCAGTTGGATTTTAGGTTACTCGTGCCCCAGCGACCAGGGGTATGGGGCAGGGGGAGCATTGGAAGATCTTGCTGGCAGGAACACCTGGAGAGTCTCACCCAATATCTTTAAACTTATCCAGTTCGAAATCCCAGTATTTCCCTAACTTCAGCGCTAAACCTCCCAAAAAGCACCCTGCAAGCTTTCAATAATTCCACTAATAATTATCACATCAGCCGCTTATATCTCTCGGGATTGTATCTGATGCAGAGCAGTATAACTGACGGTTCAAACAATCTCTGTACAGAGGCTGGGAGTTAACACAGCTTTGCTTGATGTAGGTTGAGTTCTCAAAACAGTTAACTTGCATCAAAAGAATACTTCTTTTGATATATCCTTTTCTATTGTTATTCTCCCTCAGAAGTCCTACTTTAATACCTTCGTTCCCTGACTCCACCATTTAGAATGTGACTATGAAATTCACACCTAGAATTATAATATCATGCAATCCTACTGCGCAGAAGAAAGCCATTTGCTCCATCGAATCTGCACCAACCAGAATCCCACTCAGGTCCTATCCCCATCCACCAAGGGGAAATTTAGCATGGCCAATCCACCTAATCTGCACATCTTTGGACTGTGGGAGGAAACCGGAGCACCCAGAGGAAACCCACGCAGACACAGGAAGAACATACAAACTCCACACAGACCCAAGCCGGGAATCGAACCCAGCTCTCTGAGGCACTAACCATTGTGCCACCGTGCTTCCCCAATGCCACTGTTCCTCATTGCCTTCTCTGAACCTCTAAAATCTTAAGTCAAACTTTTGATATTTTATTCTCCATTGTTACCAACCTGCTTTGGTTAGACACCCATTTATAGTGTTGTTATGCTTATCAAAAGCACCAGTTCCATCAACCTCGCCAAACTGTCTCCACCGCTGTACAGCTTCCATTCCAGAGATTCACAGTCATGTGAGGGAAAGAATTTCTCCTCATCTCAGCCCTAACTAGTTAAACCATTATCTCGAGGCTAAGAGCAGAATTTTCACCATCCTATGGGGGGTGAGTACAGGGACAGATGGATGTGAAAATTTGCACTGTCTGTTGGTTTGTGACTCTATCCTGCCTATGAACCATTATCCCAGAGACAGGATTGAGACCAAAGGCTCACAACTGACAGCTAACCGACTAAGGCAGCTCAATGACTAATTAAGGCCAAGTGACAGAGGCTGACTGACACCATGGATGTGGGAATTACATCAACCACCCAGTGGCTGACAGGGGAATTGCAGCTTCAGACAGGCCTTGAGGCCCGACCATCACAGCTGACCATAGCTGTGGCTTAAGCTGCCCATTGGAAGGGCTCCCTCTCCATGATGGCAACTGTACCATTTGGTTCAATGCATTAGTTATAAATGTGACAGAGAGTGTGCCTCAAGATGGAAATCTCCCAGTCTTGTTCTTCACTAAAAACCACAAAGAATGCCATCTTGCTATCTTTCATTGGATACCAAGCTAGTCCCCTGGCCATTAATTGGACAATTCACGGAATATCACTGCCTGGGGGAGGGTGGTATTACACACAGTGAGGGTTCGGGCCCAGAGTCTCAAACCTCTGCCCTGTGACTTGTGGCTCAGCTCTCTCCAGACAGTCATCATTTGATCGCAATTGCTTAGCGATAACCAGTCCTCAAAAACTGAGATCATAGAATCCCTACAGTGCAGAAATAGGCCATTCACCCCATTGAGCCTGCACTGATAAAAATCTGACCCAGGCTCTATCCTCATAACCCCTGCTAATCCCACCGCACCGCCCCCTCCCCCCCCAACTAAGGGACAATTTAGCTTGGCCAATCAATCCAAGCCACCCATGTTTGGAATGTGGGAGGAAATCGGAACACCCAGAGGAAACTTGCACAGACATGGGCAGAATATGCAGACTCCACACAGACAGTGACCCAGGACCAGATTCGAACCTAGGTCCCTGGAAGCGCAAGACAAGAGCGCTAACCACTGTGTCACTGTGTCGCCCCATGGGTAACTTTCCATTTATTAAACTCCTACCCTTTTCGTTTCTCTGCATGCATGTTGTGTGTTCTGAGTGAAGGTAATTACAGTTAAAAAAGATACTGATGTCAGCCAGCTCACCAGTCAGTTTGTAGTTGAAGAGGTTTAATTACTTTATCTAATCATTACAGCCAAGTGTGACATTTCTCTGCTCTGTCTGCAAATGAAACAATTTCACACATTTATTTAATTTTCAACCGCTTCTATTTTTTGTTGTTTTGTTTCATGTTTACAGCTTCAAAATACATTATCACTAATACAAAGCACAATTTCAGTCCGAGGTTAGGATTGCACGACTAGTATGCAAGCCAGAATGTGCTCGAGAGGGTATGAGCACAAGTGAGTTCATAAAATAGTGCATGGCGCCACAGTGGTTAGCAGTGCTGCTTCACAGCAACAGGTACCCAGGTTCAGGTTCCCAACTTGAATCACTGTCTGGGGGGAGACAGTTCTTTGTGTTCTCTCTATGGTTCTCTGTACATTCTCCCCCTGTCTGCATGTGTTTCGTCTGGATGCTCCAGTTTCTTCCCACAGTCAAAAGACAGAGAAACAAAGAATTAAGGAGCAGGATGTAGCTATTTGGTCCTTCGAGCCTGCTCCACCATTCATTACCTTCATGGCTGATCATCCAACTCAATAGCCTAATTCTGCTTTTTCCCCATAATCTTTAATCCCATTCATCACAAGTGCTATATCCAGCAGCCTCTTAAATACATTCAATGTTTTGGCATCAACTATTTCCTGTGGTAATGAATTCCACGGGCTTAGCACTCTTTGGGTGAAAAAACGTCTCCCACCTCTGTTCTAAATTATCTACCCTGAATCCTCACACAGTGACCTCTGATTCTGAACTCCCCCCTCCATCAGGAATATCTTCCTTGCATTTATCCTGTCTGGTCCTGTTAGAATTTTATAAATCTCTATGAGATTCCCGCTCATTCATCTGGTTACATGCTGGTTAGGTGAATTGGCCATGCTAAATTTTCCATCAGTGTGCCCGAACAGATGCCAGAATGTGGTGATTAGGGGATTTTCATAGTAACTTCATTACAGTGTTAATGTATTACTTGTGACACAATAACTAAGCTTCTCAAATTCCCTAATTCTCTGATGCACCGAGAGCTGCCAAGAATCGACTGATAATTTTCTAGCATCCCAGTTTAATGGGATAAGGTGTAAGATTTCGGTAAAATTACTAACCTTTTGGATTCTGAATCTAGTTTGAATTTCTGTGTGCTGAGGGAGAGAGGCAATGAAACAGAGCAAAGCAGCTGAGAAGCAGGAAAGAAGCTATCTGTGAAGAAATTAATCATAGTAAGAGGTCTCACAACACCAGGTTCAAGCCCAACAGGTTTATTTGGTATCACAAGCTTTCAGAGCACTGCTGCTTCATCGGGTGATGCTGCTTCACTCGCCCGATGATTCCAAATAAGCCTCTTGGACTTTAACCTGCTGTGGTAAGACTTCTTACTGTGACCACCCCAATCCAACGCTGATATCTCTGCATCTAAATTAATCATGTTAAAGGTGTCAAAATGTTGAGGGAAACTGAAGCCCCAAAGAAATGAGCAATTTCTCAATTTTGTCAACAGATTGACCTCAACGTGCCTTCTTTATCTTGATACCTGATAAACAAGAACCATTGCCAGAATTTTACCCAATTCCCTCCCCCCCACAGGTGGGTTCTGAGGCAATGAGGGGAGCGGAAAATTTCATGGACAGGATTACCTCCCGGGTATCACCAGCCTTCACCTGGTCATGAATTTACACTAGCAGGGGTGGGGACTTGGACAAGAAGTCCACCCCTGTCCCAATTAAAGCTTTAAACGGTCTCTCAATGGTCGCTTAAGGAACTTCTCCCTCTGAGCCTCACTATTTAGGCTGGTCAGCAGATGATAGATCAAGTCGGGAACTCAAAATTAAACCAAGTCCAATCCTGTGTGGAAAAGAGATGGGTTGCACTTTCTTCCGACTGGGGACACTCTCCCCTCGGCTCCCTCTGACCTCTGGACTTCCCTTTCTCCCCTCCTCCCATGATCTATCTCCAATCATAGATCCCAATTTTCTCTCACAAAATCTCCCCTGGCCTCTCCTAACCCCACTCTTTCTCCTTAATCCCTGCCACTTCGCTTTCAGGTAGCTTGCTGCAGTTCCTCTTCTGGCCATTGCAGCACTATCCCTGGAGTGAGCAGAGAACTGCTGGCTAATCGGTTTGACTGGCAGCTCTCCAAGGCAGGACTTCCTCCTGCTAATGGGTCAAATCCTGCCTTCAGCCAAGCAACATTTTTTCCAGTGTGAAATGACATCCGACCTGTTGGAAGCTGATTCGCTATCCTGAAAACTCTGGCCCATGTTTTTAAAAATTGACTTCAATAACTGGGAACACAGGAACATGAGGAGGTCATTCAACTCCTCAAATCCACTCCGCTATTCAACAAGATCATGGCTGATTTGTGGACTAACTCCATGTACCTGCTCTAGGCTTATATCTCTTGATATCCTGTTCAATAGAAACATATCTATCTCAGACTTAAACCTAACAATCAAACCAGCATCCAATGCTGTTTGAGGAAGAGAGTTCCAAACCTGCACCTCTCTGAGTGTAGAAGTGTTTTCTAACATCTCTATTTACAGTTATGACCATTAATTTTAGAGCCTTCAACTAGTGGAAACAATTTATCCTGTCCTTCCCTGTAAATATTTTGTACCTTTATCTATATTGATTGTATCAATAGAGCACCTATATCTCATGAAGCCACCTTGCTAGGGATTACTGCTAAAATTTGATGATAATTTTCTTAGTGTCCATGGGAATAGGGTAGCATGTTTGTGTAAATCACTGTAATGTTTCATTCCCTGGGATGTAACATTGTTTGTGTAACTGGAAAAGGGTGTGTCATCTGTTGACAATGTAATCTAACCTTCTAGGATCCGGAACTAAGAGGTTAACAATTGTCTTAGACAGATGGGCCCCCATGCATAGCCAATAAAAAGAGTTCACCTGAAATAATTTCTAATAAGAGAATCAGAGACAAGCAATTTAAATTTAAAGTCTCCCTTTGCACAGTTCCACCTTTGCTTCTGTGGTGTAATTCTTTCATGACAAAGTTGAATTCCACCATCAGAAACAAAGGACTTCAAACTATGCAGTCAATACTCAGGAAACCTCGGCCTTGAGGAGGAAGAATCTTCCATATTTTCTTGCCTGCTTTTTCTTAGGTATATACAAGATCTTGCTTCACACTGGTTATTTGTACCCTGATAGAAACACTACAGTGCAGAAGGAGGTCATTCTGCCAATTGAGCCCGCACTGACCATAATCCCACACAGGCCCTATCCCTATAACCCCATGTATTTACCCTAGGTAGTCCCCCTGACATTAAGGGACAAGTTAGCATGGCTAATCCACCTAACTTGCACATCTTTGGAGTTTGGGAAGAAACTGAAGCACACAGAGGAAACCCACGCAGACACAGCAAGAATGTGCAAACTCCACCAGACACCTTGTTAGGTCAGGCACAACTGAGGACCCCATTGTTATTACTTAATGATTCAGATCCTAGATATTTTAATTAAAAAGATTCTTTTTTTACCTCAAAACCTGTCAAGACTTACCTGGGACATCAGAAGTGCTCCTCTTAGCCCTGTAGATAAATTCTGGCCCATACAAGGGGCCCATTCCAGGTTGGCCTCTTCTACCTGCAGACTGTGGATGGCTGCCTATGCGTAATACCTGGACCTCATGACAATAACAGAGACCTGCTCTGCCTACCAACCAACCTCACATCCTGCCTCACAGCTAAAGTGCCATTTCTGAATATTAAAGAGTTTTTGAAAGCCATAATTGCAACTTTTATTTTCTGGCCATGGACTCCAGTGTTAAGATAATGTTGCTGGAGATCAGTGATACACAGATGGCATGATGGTGTAGTCTGTGCCACCACAGAAAATGCCAGCTGCAGGGTCATTTGTATCTGGCTAAGACCAGTTACTGAGGTGGCACTTTGTGGCTTTGGGGGTGGCATCGCAGCCTCATTTGTGTTACAATTTGGCATCAGAATCGGGAGTACTGCCAGCTGAACCTATGGTCTTATTTTGGCCAATAGTGGGAACAAATGATGGTGCCCAGGGAAAGGCTGGTGTTACGATAACTGCCAACCTATCCACCTTCAGACTATTTCTTCCTCTAATGAGCACTGACAGGGAGAATTGGAAATCTGGCACCAGCTGCTTTTGAATCTGCTGTCAGCCAAAAGATTGTCACACGGCTGTTGCTGTTGTTCTGAAGTTATCACCCAGAAGGAACTCCAGGCCCCTTTTAGCTCTGCTTTGGGGCAAATGTGCTTCATTGATGAACAGAAATTGCTCACATCTTGGATGACTGCACGCACTGCATCACAACAGTGGTGGCATCTTTGACTTGGTCCCCCTCAGTCAGAAATTTGATCACGTAATCTTGGCTGATACTGGACAGCTTCCGAGTGAACCAGTGATTCCCCCCCTCCCCCTTGCTGTTGCTGCAGATATAACAATCCCCATTGCACTTTTCAGACAGGTTTTCTGACAATGTTCCTTTTCATCACTATCTCTTTCTCCATTTGTGGGATATTGTTGTGTGTGAAATGGTTGCCTTGTTTACGTAACTAACTAAGGGCTGGATTTTTACCCATTTGAGGAGGGCACAGAGGAAACTTGGAAGGACAAGGAGGCCTTCGGATAAGTGGGGGCTTGAATGAGCATGGCGGGGCATGAGGATTATGAGCAGGTATGTAGGTGGCACAGGGAGTGGAACAGACTTTGAAGAGACTCAATGGGCAGAATTTCTCCATCCTGCTTGCCACAGGAATCATAGCGGGTGGGACAAAAAATTCATCAGATCCCGCAAAGGTCAGTTGATCATGGCTGAAAAATCCCACTCAACCTCTAAGAATCCATAGTCATCTGGGGTAGAGTATTTCTAAAACACTCAACCCTCTGTATGAAGACATTTTTCTTCGTCTCAAGCCAGTGTATTTCACTTGTATATTTACTGAACAAATGTCTCCCATCATTCATTAACTAAGATGGTAAAACATTGACAACAATCGCACACTTTGCTTTCTGTCTTACCATTTTACCAATGACTCCTCACCAGGGCTAGAAGCTTACTGAAGTTATATGCCCAACAAAAATGTCTATTTCTCATTTCTAAAATTCACTAATCTGAAATGCAATTAGCAACATTTCGATTCCCAATTAATCATGCGAGGTAAATCAGATTGATTTTTTATTAGATTTTATTTCTTAGTTTACAACAGTGACCACAGTAAGAAAGCACAGTAAGAAGGCTCACAACACCAGATTAAAGTCCAACAGGTTGGACATTAATCACGAGCTTTCGGAACATTGTTCCTTCCTCAGATGAAGGAGCAGTGCTCTGAAAGCTTGTGATATCAAATATAATGCTACAAATAAAATGGAAGTCCCCTTGCTGCTACTGATGTTCCCCAACAGCTCTTGGCTTGTTCTATTATTCAGACAAATTGCAGGAGTGTAGCTGTCTTGAGCACAAGGTTTAAGTTTGTATCACAAAGTTGAGAACATGTTTTCAACGTGCTGACATTGGTGATGGAACATAATCATTCTCACTTGTCTCCAACCATGGAAGCTATCACTGATGCAACAATCTCGGGTTGGGATCATGTATTGATACCTCTTGGTTAACAGCAATATTGGTAATCCAATTCGACCGACTGACTCCCTGAAATCCAATAATATTTATTTGCAGCTCCATTGGTATGTCATGAACATTCTTTTAGATTGCATCACAGCACGGTATGACTCCTACTCTATCGAAGATTGCAAGAAACTACAAAGAGTTGTGAATGAAGTCCAGTTCATTACTCAAACCAGCATTCCATCCATTGACTCTGTCTACACTTCCTGCAGCCAGCAGAATTGAGGACCTCTAGCACTCTGGGCATATTCTCTTCCACCTTCTTCCATCACGGAAAGGATACAAAAGTCTAAGGACATGTACCAACCGAGTCAAGAACAACTTCCTCCCTGCTGCTATCACTCTTTTGAATAGACTTGGATTACGTTGATCTTTTTCTGCATGACTGCAATATTACAACCTGCCCTCTCTTCTTTCCTTCTCCATGAATGGTATGCTTTGACTGTCTAGTGCGCAAGAAACTTTGGTTCAACTAAGCTGCAGTGAGATGGTAACAGTCCATGGGGAACATCACCAGAGGGTAGGATTTTCAATCACCTTTATAAAGAGACCTGAAATTCTCCATTTCTTCTGAAACAAATATTGCCCTTGGCCTGCCTTTATCTTCTCGGGTAAACATTTCAGAATTTAAAAACCGGCATTAAGAAACATCAACCAAATAAAGAAATAAAGATTCGCTGGTTAGAAAACATCCTATCCTATTAAATAACAGTGTTACTTTTCTTCACTGAGGACAAATGGTTCATATGTATGCATCAGTACACCTTTAGTGTCTTTTATACTGGTACGTCAGTTCTGAATTCAAATTGCTCCAATTCAAGAGGATTGAAAGGATTGCTAAAAGACCGTCACTTCAGGGATTTGGTTCGACTGTCGTGTTGCAGCTCCTGAGGTTTGAAAGCAAATATAACAACACCATTTTGTTTCAGCTCACTCCGAGAGCACACAACAACAATAACGAGAAGCTACCTGACAACCAGAACTGAACGAGCTAAATGTGAATGAGTATTTGCACATAAGCTCAACGGAATGAGACACCCAGGAAATCCCTCACTGACTTCCAGAGTTGAGATAATCTATTTAGTCAAAATTTGGCATGGAACTGGGGACCGGAAAAAAACCATGAAGGCAAGGTTGATAAATCACATTTAAGAATGAAGTAGTGGAATTAGTCCTTAAAGTAAAGTTCATTTATTAATCACAAGAAGGCTTACATTAACACTGCAATGACGTTACTGTGAAAATCCCCTAGTCGCCATACTTAAGCATCTGTTCGGGTACATTAAGTGTCAACTTGCCATGGCCAATGCACCTAACCAGCACAACTTTATACTGTGGGAGGAAACTGGGGCACCCAAAGGAAACCCACAGGAATAATGTACAGACTCCACACGGTAAGTGACCTAAGAGAATTGACCTGGGTCCCTGGCCACCATGCCGTCCAGTAGTATTCTGAAGGAGAGAGGACTGAGATACTTTGGAATCACCAACAAGGTGTTGGGGCTTTCACTCAGTTCTTTCTGACAAACTGGGGAAGGGAAATCCTTATTTTGCTGATAGCCCAGTTTGGGACAAAGTCAGAGTTGGCTTTCTCTATACACTGCATTCATGTGGTCAGTTTTCTCAGGTAAAATAAGCAAAACCAACTGTCCTTGAATAGTCCACTAGAGATTGGCACCTAAAAGTTTAATCTTTAGTCTGATTGCGCCCCACTTTTTGATTCAATTTGTTTTATTATTGTCACATGTATTTGTTTATGGTGAAAAGTATTGTTTCTTGTGTGCCACACAGACAAAACATACCATTCATAGAATACATAGGGGAGAAGGAAAGGAGGAGATGTGACAGCCACAGCTGGAGTGAGTGCAGAGAAAAATCAGCTTAATATAAGATAGGTCCATTGAAAAGCCTGATGGCAGCAGGCAAGACTCAATCCAATTTCTAAAAGTTTTGTTAAGTGATGGGTAAATAGCAATAAAATATTACATTGATGGGACCAGTATGTTTTCAGTAACAGTAAATTTGAGAAATTAGCCATGATATATATCAACTATGTTGTGTCTAAGCTTAAGTGGAAGTGCATTAATCATGAGAGATTCCACTCAGGGCTTACTCCATCCATGCAAGCTTGACTTGTAACTTGTTAACGGCATGAAGAATTTATCATGCCAAAATATTAATTTTTGCAAATAACATGTTCAGTCAGGATTATTAAAGAAATGGAGGGAGCTGTGACCTTTTCAGCACAGTGATGCGACTTGTCAATTTTATGCAGACTTGCATTTCTTTGGTAATTATACATATTTTTAAATGGACAGTGTTGGTTGGTGTGCTTTTCTCTCTGTCTCTGTGACCTTCAAAGTGGAGAGGAGTTTAAGTTGTTTCGACAAGCTCATGATGACACTCTCAAATTGTGTGCAGCTAGGAATAGCCTGTTTGCCTCCACTTTCTCCGCGAAAGTGAGATGCTCTGAAAAGAGTTGGCAAGACTTAACAGAGACGTTTCACACTCGGCACTGAGACGTGAGCATGTGATCGCATTTGTGAACATTTGAGTACAACACAGGCAGGTGGCTGTGCCATAATATCCTGCGCCTGAAACCTGTGAGTGAACATCCTGTTCTTTATTTTAGTCGGAATTTTCACATCGGCTAAATAAAGTAACAGTTCGTTGCTGAAGAAAGCAAAAGAGCCAATGCAGAGCACTGACAGCTTTTTATTTGTCAGTCCCAAAGTATCACAGTTATCCCTCCTTCAGGATACCACTGGGTGGCATGGTGGTTAGCACTGCTGCCTCACAGTACCAGGGACCCAGGTTTGATTCCCGGCTTGAGTCACTGTCTGTGCATGTCTGCATGGGGTTCCTCCCACAATCCGAAAGACATGTTGGTTAGGCGCATTGGGCCATGCTAAATTCTCCCTCAGTGTACCCGAACAGGCACCAGAATGTGGTCACAGGGGCATTTTCACTATAACTTCATTGTGACGTTAATGTAAGCCTACCTGTGACATTAATAAATAAACTTTAAACTTCCAGTTTCTCTGAGACTCATTGAAGTCACATTGGTGATTTATGTCAATTTATGTGCTGCTTTATACCATATTCTTACCAACTAGTTGTGGATTCAGATTGTTCAGAATTGTTTGACACAGGGCTCTTAAAGTTGACAGAGTGAAAGATCATTTAAGGGATTTAAGTCCAAGCCCACCATTGAAATCACAATATGATGACTCAATGGCTAAATTTCACATGTCGTTGCCCCCATTGTGCCCCACCTCCCCCGCCCTATCCCCACCACCACCAATAATCATCCCCTCCCCCCAGGGGCTCAGTTGACAGACGTAAGGATGTAACATTGTGTACCATGGTAGTGATGCTATGCTAACCCACCACTGTGGATATTTTTTTCATGCTGTGGGGAGGTGTCAGGTGGCCCACTTGCCTGCAGACTAATTTTGTTGTGTGGAGAGGGATATTCTTATAGTTCAGGCACCCTGTGGCCAATGGAAGAGCACCCTTTTAAGTTTTCCAAGCTTCCCCATCTCTTGTTTATTACCTCACTAATCCCTCTGTTCACACCGCTGATGCCAGTGTCCTACATCTTGCCAACCTGACCAGGCAAAGACCCTGAACTCCCCTTTGTTTGGGCTTCAAAGGGTCCTTGAGTGCAGTCCCAGCAATGACCACTGCTCCCTGTGGTGCTGCACTGCCCAGACTGGCAGCTCCCAGATGTGGGTCTTACATATGTAGAAATATTGAAAATTGGAGCAGAAAGAGGCCATTCAGCCCTTCGAGCCTGCTCTGCCACTCATTACAATCGTGGTTGATCTCCAACAGAATAACCTGATCCTGCCTTCCCTCCCTTATCTTTTGATCTCCTTCCCCTCAAGAGCAGTATCTAACTGCTTCCTCAAAACATTCAATGGTTTGGCCTCAACCGCCTGCTGTGGTAGTGAATTCCACAGGCTGACCACTCTGGGTGAAGAAATTCCTCTCCATCTGTGTCGTCAAGAGTCAACCCTGTATCCATCCTGGTTCTGGACGCCTCCATCATCGGGAACATTGTTCTTGTATCTATCCTATCTGGTCGTGCCTTCCTCTCCATTGAGCTGGAGGTCCTCCCTCAAACCAATCATTGGCCTGCCATTCACCCCCAGCATAATGCAAGTGCATGCGTACGTGCACACACGCGTGTGTGCATCTGTGTGTGTGCGTGCATGTGCTATCGTCGGGCCACCATCCAATTCAACTCAATGTGTGGGCTAAATTTTGATTGTACAATTTCCATTAACGTGGCTTTATGTGTAAACAACAATGACTTACATTTATATAGCATCCCTTTTGCAAAGAATGCTCAAAGATGTTTTACAGATAGGCATGAGAAAAAATGGTGCCAAACCCAGGAAGGAATGGATTTGGTGAATGTTCAAAAGTTTAGACCAAAGAGATGAGTTTGGGGAGATTTTCGAGGTGCAGACAGAGAGATGTGCCATGATAGAGGGAATTCCATGGAGTCGGACTGGAGCCAGCCACAAGAACACGGACTGAGAAATGAAATTGATCAAGTAGGTGAACTGAATGTGGAGCACTGACCACAATCTGATAATGAGTTATTTGTAATTATCAGCTTTCTCAGAAGGGGACAGGAACTAACCTGTTTTTTAATTCTCCCTTCCAAATGTGTATCTCAATAGAGGGATGGCAAGAAGCCATTTGAAAATGATTGATGGTAATGGGGTGGAGTGGGAACGAATACCCTGAATGTGGAATATTCTGAATGACGTGTTTAACAAACCATACTTGGTATTCACCATCACCAACAGAAGACAAATTGGGAAACAGGAAAGATATGGAACCATAGGATCCCTGCAATGTAGAAGGAGGCCATTTGACCCAATTAGCTTGCACTGACAACAGTTCCACCCAGGTCCTAACTCCATAACCACGCAAATTTACCCTGCTAATTCCCCTGACAT
The DNA here is from genome assembly GCA_024679065.1 of Sphyrna mokarran. Taxonomy (NCBI): domain Eukaryota; kingdom Metazoa; phylum Chordata; class Chondrichthyes; order Carcharhiniformes; family Carcharhinidae; genus Sphyrna; species Sphyrna mokarran. The sequence goes on along the minus strand of JAGIQG010000012.1, from coordinate 69,508,190 downwards.
TACGGGCAACTTCACATGGCCAATCTACCTGACTTGCACATCTTTGGACTGTGGGAGGAAACTAGAGCACCTGGAGAAAACCTGCACAGACATAGGGAGAATTTGTAAACTCTATGCAGTCAAGGTTTGAATGGAACCTGGGTCCCTGGCGCTGTGAGGCAGCAGTGCTAACCACTATGCCACATTGCAGAGCATGTCTGCTGAAGAAGTCTTTGTAAGTTTTCTGTCTGTAACAACAAGTCTTTAAATACTTATCACTATATACCAACAACTAGATCTTAACATGCCTCTGGCTAACACTATGATGGTGCTATGTCTGGGTCATGTGCTTTCTTACATCAGTGTGTGAGTAGTACTGTACCCTGTATGTGCCAGATCTTTCTATCCCATCACCCAAGTGATATGGATTATGTGCAAGAATGGTGAATGCTAGCTACATATTCTGCCACGGGACGATACACTTCACAGACAAACCCAGCAAAGTACTCAACTAGTTTCTCTCTGTTTCTGACAGGAATCACTGGTAGTGATGAGGAGGAGGAATCAGCAAGTTCAGCACTATGTGTTGATTGAAATATATTTCTGGTTTAGATGAGTTGCTCACTGAATTAATTTGATTCCTCACTGAGAAAGTAATTCATGAAAATATAAGTCGTATTTACATTGCAATTACAATACCAACCTAAAGACAAATTGGTAAAGAGGAAAGATATAGAATCACCGAAGGCCCACAGTACAGAAGGAGGCCATTTGGCCCACTGAGCCGGCACTGACAACAATCTCGCCATCCGGAAAAGACAGAGTAAAATTTTTCATAATTTCTTTCTTGGCTTTTCTCTATTTCTATTTATTTATTAGTGTCACAATTCGGCTTACAGTAACACTGCAATGAAGTTACTGTGAAAATCCCCTAGTTGCCACACTCTGGTGCTTATTTGGATACACTAAGGGGCAATTTAGCATGGCCATTGCACCTAACCTGTACATCTTTGGATTGTGGCAGGAAACCGGAGCACCCAGAGGAAACCCACGCAGACGCGGGGAGAACGCTCAGACTCTGCACAGACAGTGACCCAAGCTGAGAATTGAACCTGTGTCACTGGCGCTATGAGGCAGCGGTGCTCACCGTTGTGCCACCATGCCTCTTTTAGGAGATTTATTAAGTTGGAGAGCACCAATAGAATGGGAAGCTCCTGGTACTCTCTGACAAACCAGTCCATGCCTATTTATAGGAATGGCAGAGAGGGTGGTAGGGAGATGCGGGGGAGAGGTCGAAGGAAGGGAAAGTGATGGGTACTCAAAACTATAAGGCTGAACCAATGGATGATGGAAGGGAGAATGCCCAAAGTAAATGATAGACCCTGCCATGGCCAATCCTGCGTTGAAACTGTTGACTCTGATAAATAAGGGAGTGAACACCTGCTTGAATACATCCTTATTTTTGTATTTGTAATTAATTATCTTGCTGAATACATTGGCTGGATTTCCCACAACCTAGTACTTATTCAATAAGGGAAAATTTTACTTCATAATTATCTGATTTTCGCATAGGCCCCTTTTTTCACTTGGTATGACCTTAGGTTAATTCACTTTGAATTGCAATTAACATTCATGGAGAAATCGAGGTGGCCTATAGAAACAGCGTATAAGGATATTAAACAGGTGTTGTTCTGGGGAAGATGTAAAGGTAATTACTAATTTATGCACAGTGTTGCAGCTCATGTTCAAAGTCTAGAAGTGTGATCTACAGTCAGCTCCGATAATTGCAGACTTGCAAATTGTACATTTAAGATGATGCACGTGTGAAGGAGTTTGCACTCTGAACCTTTTATTTTTGCATTTGGGACTGAGATTTTTGAATGGCACTAAAAGTACCTTTGAGTTAAAAATTAAGCACAGAAGAGTCGTTTGTAATTATCAGCTTTCTCAGAAGAGGACAGGAACTAACCTGTCCTTTAATTCCCCCTTCCCAAAAATATAGCTCAACAGAAAGATGGCATGAGGCCATTTGAAAATGATTAATGGTAATTGGGTGGGGTGGGGGCAAATAACCTGACTGTCAAATCATGAATATGGAATGTTCTGAATGATGCGCTGGAGAAAGGTCAATGTCTGATGAACCATACTAAAATGTTCACCAACAGAAGACAAATTGGGAAACAGGAAAGATATGGAATCATAGGATCCTTGCAGTACAGAAGAAGGCCATTCAACCCATCAGTCCTGCACTGGCAACAATCCCACCCAGGCCCAATCCTCATAACCCTACATATTTACCTCGCTAACCCCCCGACACTAAGAGGTAATTTATTCATGGTCAATCCAACTGACTTGCATATTTTTGGAGTGTGGGAGGAAACTGGAGCAGCCACAGGAAACCCACACACAAATGAATGCGCAAGCTCCACATGGACAGTCACCTGAGGCCCGAATTGAACCCGGGTCCTGGCACTGTGAGGCAGTTGTGCTAACTGCTGTGCTTCCATTTGTTAAGAGATGGAGCCCAATCTACATCAAGCCTGTATCTCAAACTGTGAAACAATTCTTCTTTCTCGAGTCATAACTGTGAACTTTGACTTTGTCACACTTATTGGCTGAAACAAGATTTTGTTTTGATTTCATTGAATCATAGAATCCTACAGTGCAGAAGATGGCCATTTGGCCCATTGAGTCTGCACGAACCATAATCCCAGCCAGATCCTATCCTCATCACCCCATGTATTTACCCTAGCTAATGTCCCTAACACTAAGGGGCAATTTAATGTTGCGAATCAACCTAATCTGCACATCTTTGGACTGTGGGAGGAAACTGGAGCACCCGGAGGAAACCCATGCAGACACAGGGGGAATGTGCAAACTCCATACAGGTAGTTACCCAAGCTAGGAGTTGAACCTGGGCCCCTGGCACTATAAGGTAGCAATGCTAACCATTGTGGCATCTATGTAACAGTAGTACGAGAATTCATGATTATCAGGCCTTGCACACCTAATAATCCTCAAGGACCCTTTATCTGGCATTTGGCTGTTGGGCATGTTCACCAAACTGATGTGCCTTCCTGGATGGGATATTGGGAGAGCGCAGTGGGACACAAATTGGGAAGGGCAACAAACCCACGCTGGACATCATGATAGAAAGGAGAGTTGAATGGAAATAAGGCAACACTGTCAGTCAGACCTGAAGACAGGATAAGATGGAACTTGAAATCAGGGCGGTGTCTGCGAATGACAACATAGAACTCAGCGAGAGAGATAAAAATAGAGGAGGAGGAGAAGCAAAAGCCTAAAGAATGGACCAGAGATGGTAAGAAATGTACAAGGGAACAAAACAGCTATATATTAATGCTTTTTCATAGTCAACCAACATTATCATTCAAATGCTGCACTCATTGAAATGCCAAGGACTTAGGAAACTGGAATCAGATTGCATGACAACTGGGACCATTAACGCTATGTGATTTAATGAATTGGGAAAAATAAAAGTAGAGAATAGTGTCTACCTATTATTTATCTTTGAAGATAAGGTAGGCATTTTGGGACCATAAAAGCCATTGAGTCCTGCAGCCAAACTACACTGTAAATCACTCAGCTAAAGTACATGCCACGATATCTCTTGTCTGTAGTGATGACTAAATCATTATGCGAGGTACTGTGTCCTCTCAGCTTGTTTTCAAACCACAGAATTGCAACCTAAACACTGAGTTTGAAACCCATTCCAAGACAAGTCTGAAAACAAATGTATTTTCTGTATACCATACCTGTATCCAATCATTGTGTGCTCTCCTTGTAATAATTACGCAGATTTTAGAATTGTGATGTATTCATGTAAGATTAGTTCCAAAATCGGGTGAAATTGGTCCTGAATCAATCTTGGCAAATTTTCAAAATGTCCTCCCTCCTGACAATGTTTTATTCCCACAGTTTACAATCATTTTAATCATTCTTTTATCATACTATCCTCCTTAGGGTACTTTACAAAATAGATCATCTCCTTTTCTCTTTCTTCATATTTATCAAAGTGAGGGATGTTTTCACTGCAAATGGAGCACTTTCTTATGTAAAGTATTGTGTGTCAGCCTCGATCAGTCAAATCTCGGCACAGCATGTGTTGGATGCAAAGAAAGGCTTCCTCTTTTTCTCGCAATGCACCTTAACCTGAACAATAATAGCGTTTCTCTTGCACTGGTATCACATTGCTGTTTCACATCGTCTGTAGTTTGAATGACACTAGCAACTAAGACGGTAGGTCACAGCGGGACCTGCACAGCTCTTTAGAAACAGGATATTTTACCCATTTTGCAGGCTAGCATTTCTGAATTTGCCTTTATAGTGCTACTCGCCATAGGTGAGCACCAAAATTCTTCCATCCACTTTGTGGGTGATGCATCAAGCTTGGAAGGCTTTTTTTTAATGTATTCTTTTATGGAATGTGGGTGTTGCTGGCTAGTTCAGCATTTCTTGCCCATCCCTAATTGCCCTGAGAAAGGGGTGGTGCTGAGCTGCCTTCTTGAATCGCTGCAGGCTGTATGTTGTAGATACATCCATAGTGTTGTTTGGGAGCAGGTTCTAGGACTTTGATCCAGTGACAGCAAAGTAACAGTGAAGTTCCAAGTCAGGGTGGTGTATGGCTTGGAGCGGAGTTTGCAAGGGATGGTATTCCGTGCATCTGCTGCCCTTGTCCTTCTCTGTGTTGGAAGTCACAGGTCAAAGGAGCCTTGGTGAACTACAAAAAAAGAACAAAGCAGCACAGGAAACAGGCCTTTCGGCCCAACGAAAACTGTGCAACTCGTAGATAGTACACACTGCATCAGTGCTGGACGCAGTGTGAATCAAACAGACTGCTTTGTCCTGGGCAGTGTTGAGCTTCCTGACTGTTGCTGGGGCTGCACTCATTCAGGCAAGTGGAGGATGTTCCATCACATCCCTGACTTGTGCCTTACAGCTGGTGGACACAGGAGGTGAGATACTCTCCACAGAAACCCCAGCTTCTGATCTGCTCTCAGAATTGATGTGGCTGGTCCTCTTCAATTTCCCACCAGTGGTAACCCCATGATAAAAGCAAAATACAGCGGATGGCATGAATTCCCACGGCTGGGGCTGCTGTCCATCCGAATGCAGTAGCTCATCCCTCGCAGAGCTGCTAGCCCAATCAGATTGTTACAGGCGGCCACTGCCACGATGGAGAGGGCATCTCAATGCTGAGATACCCTCACAGAGAAGGTAGATGTGTTCAGCAACTCTGGGCCAGAGAGGCACGTTGAGAGACAGTTTGTCTTGAATGTGGGAGGGAGGATGGTGGTGCCATCGTCACCAGCGAGGCTTCCTTCCCCCAGGAACCACTGGAAGGCTGATAGCATTTACCTGGCAGCAGGCCCAATCCATACAATACAGCACAAAAATGCTACTAGATGCTGGATATGAGCCTCAAATGAGCCTACAACTGATTCAGTAGGTTGGCCTGAGCATCCCGTTGAGCGACCTGTCTCTGACAATATGCTGTGGGAACAGGTTGGGTTTTCCTCTGGAATATTGTTGTCTGGATTGGGGGGCATGCCTTATGAAGATAGGTTGAGAGAGCTAGGTCTCTTCTCCCTGGAGAGACGAAGGTTGAGAAGCAACCTGATAGAGGTTTATAAGATGTTGAGAGGAATAGATAGAGTGGATTCTCAGAGGCTATTTCCCAGGGCTGAAATGGTCGCTACGAGAGGACACAGGTTTAAAGTGCTGGGGGGTAAGTACAGAGGAGATGTTAGAGGTAAGTTTTTCACTTAGAGGATGGTGAGTGAATGGAATCGGCTGCCGTCAGCGGTGGTAGAGGCAAACTCGCTGGGGTCTTTTAAGTGATATCTGGATGAGTACATGGGATTTAATGGGAGTTACAGATAGTTCTATGGCCTGGTAGGTATAGATATGATCGGCACAACTTGTGGGCCGAAGGGCCTGTTTGTGCTGTAGTGTTCTATGTTCTATGTTCTATGTTCCCAGCCACATTCCCAGCTATTCATAGAACATAGAACATAGAACATAGAACATTACAGTGCAGAACAGGCCCTTCGGCCTTCGATGTTGCGCCGACCGATTATAAAAAAGCAATGACCCTCCAAACTAAACCATTCCCTTCTCTTCCATAAACTTATCAACTAACCTCTTAAACGCCACCAAACGTGGCGCATCTACAACTGCCGCAGGCAGGGCATTCCACTCCCTAACCACCCTCTGGTAAAGAACCTACCTCTGATATCCGTCCTATAACTATCACCCCTTAATTTAAAGCTGTGTCCCCTCGTGCTAGCTTTCTCCATCCTAGGAAAAAGGCTATCACTGTCCACCCTATCTAAACCTCTAATCATCTTATATGTTTCAATAAGGTCTCCTCTTAGCCGCCTCCTTTCTAACGAAAACAACCTCAAATCCCTCAGCCTCTCTTCATAAGACCTGCCCTCCATACCAGGCAACATCCTGGTAAACCTCCTCTGTACCCTCTCCAATGCCTCCACATCTTTCTTATAATGTGGGGACCAGAACTGCACACAATACTCCAAGTGCGGCCGCACTAGAGTTTTGTACAGTTGCAACATGACGTTGTGGTTCCGAAATTCAATCCCCCTACCAATAAAAGCTAAGACTCCGTATGCCTTCTTAACAACCTTATCGACTTGACTGTTTACTTTCAGGGATCTATGCACAAATACACCAAGATCCCTCTGTTCATCAACACTATTAAGAATCCTACCATTAGCCCTATACTCTACACATTTATTATTCCTGCCAAAGTGCATTACCTCACACTTTTCCACATTAAACTCCATTTGCCACCTCTCGGCCCAGCTCTGCAACTTGTCCAAGTCTCTCTGCAAACTATAACACCCCTCTTCACTATCTACCACTCCACCGACTTTAGTGTCATCTGCAAATTTACTAATCCATCCTTCAATACCCTCATCCAGATCATTTATAAAAATTACAAACAGCAGGGGCCCCAAAACAGACCCCTGAGGTACACCACTTGTCACCGAACTCCACGATGAATATCTCCCATCAACCACCACCCTCTGTCTTCTATCTGCTAGCCAATTCCTAATCCAATTAGCTAAATCACCCTCTATCCCATACATCTGCATTTTCTGCAGAAGCCTTCCATGGGCCACCTTATCGAACGCCTTACTAACGTCCATATATACCACATCAACCGCCTTACCCCCATCCACCTCTTTGGACACTTTTTCAAAAAACTCAATAAGGTTAGTAAGGCACGACCTACCCTTCACCATCCCCATTCCACCATCCCCAGCCCATCACTGAAACGTTGGGAAACGAGGGCCCAACTCTTACCTTTGCTAAAGTATTACACAGTCTCCCAAACCTACCCAATAAGTCATTACATTATTTCAGTCCAGTGTAACTGCAGTAATTATGATAAACTCCCAGAATTGCACTGTGTGTGGTGTGAATAACAGTCTTTGAAATTATGCAGTGGGATTAATGGCGTACAAATGCTTAACAAGCTGTTTGGAAATTTTGTATTTTAGTGGAGGCATTAACCTATTTAAAATAAATAGTCTTTGCTAAAATGCTGAAGAAAAGAATTTCTGATGAATCTTGTTATACATTCATCCCATGGTGTAATTACAGAACCAATGGCAATTAGGTTGATTACATATAAAGCATGACTTGAGTGTATGTTTACTAACCATGTATGGCTAAAGAAAATTACTTCGCCAAATTATCATTTGCTTGTAAGATAGTTTAATGAAAGTTTCTGGGGTAGTTTTTTTTCTGATGGCTCACTGTAACTTTGGTGCACGGGTTCAAACCTCAGAAAAACTAGCTTCAAACGATCTTTTAGACCATTTTGTCTGATGAAGTTCTTAAGAATATTCAGGAGCATTTTTCCAGATGCTCTCGGTATTTTCTTTAACCATTGATTAAGTACCATGTTGACTTAATAATCCATAACACAGTAGATGCAATGCCTGTCGTGTTCAGGGTAAAACCAATTTGGGTCTGAATGCAATCTTTGCTGACATTTTCAAAGAAGGAAGAAGAAGGACTTGCGCAATATTGATGGCTGGACAGCTCAAAGTGCTTTACAGCTGATGAATTTCTTTTTCTCATCAGTAGAATCCTGATAGTGCAGAAGGAGGCCATTCGGCTCATCGAGTCTGTAATGTCAACAATCCCACCCAGGCCTTCTCCATGTATTTACCCTGCTAATCCCCCTGACACAAAGGGCAATTGAGCGTGGCCAATCTACCTAACCTGCTCATCTTTGAAATGTGGAAGGAAACTGGAGCACCCGAAGGAAATCACGCAAACAGGGAGAGAATGTGCAGACTCCACACAGACAGTCACCCAAGGCTGGAATCGAACCAGGGTCCCTCGAGCTGTGAGGCAGCGGTGCTAACCACTGTGCTACTGTGCCGTCTGGCCAAATTAGAATGGTGTCAGACCTATCCAAGACTCTTCTGTCCTTCATTGAGTTCAGTTTGCTTATCATTCCATAATTAATCTACATTCATTCTTTGTCTCCAAAACTTCAAATTCACAATGCTTGACTTTATCTATAAATAATTCCATGACTTTGCATAACATTAAACTGTATCTTCCATTTACTCAATTCCACAATTATCAATTTCACCAATTTGTTTTAACTTAGTATTTGGCTCTCAGGCCTCTCCACTGCCTCAGCTTTACTCTTTAGAATTCTTCCCTGAATCGTTCTCTTTCTTCCTGACCTTTCCTACCATTGAGAACCTGTTATTAAGATCCAGTCCTTTACTCAAACTTTCTATCAGGCCTCCTCATCATACCCAGATTCAGCATCCATCTCTATGCACATGTAGAACATAGAACATAGAACATTACAGTGCAGAACAGGCCCTTCGGCCTTCGATGTTGCGCCGACCAATATAAAAAGCAATGCCCCTCCAAACTAAACCATTCCCTTCTCTTCCATATACTTATCAACTAACCTCTTAAACGCCACCAAACTTGGCGCATCTACAACTGCTGCAGGCAGGGCATTCCACTCCCGAACCACCCTTTGGGTAAAGAACCTACCTCTGATATCCGTCCTATAACTATCACCCCTTAATTTAAAGCTGTGTCCCCTCGTGCTAGCTTTTTCCATCCTAGGAAAAAGGCTATCACTGTCCACCCTATCTAAACCTCTAATCATCTTATATGTTTCGATTAGGTCCCCTCTTAGCCGCCTCCTTTCTAACGAAAACAACCTCAAATCCCTCAGCCTCTCTTCATAAGACCTGCCCTCCATACCAGGCAACATCCTGGTAAACCTCCTCTGTACCCTCTCCAATGCCTCCACATCTTTCTTATAATGTGGGGACCAGAACTGCACACAATACTCCAAGTGCGGCCGCACTAGAGTTTTGTACAGTTGCAACATGACGTTGCGGCTCCGAAATTCAATCCCTCTACCAATAAAAGCCAAGACTCCATATGCCTTCTTAACAACCTTCTCGACCTGACTGCCTACTTTCAGGGATCTATGCACATACACACCAAGATCCCTCTGTTCATCTAGACTACTAAGAATCCTACCATTTGCCCTATGTGGAAGACCAAGAGACATTCTTCATTAAAGACACTATGGTGATTGGTCTTTAGCCTAAGCAAGGATTCCCGATGGCCCATAGAATCAGGCACAAGGGTCCGAATGGGATTCTCACCAGGAGTCAAATTTATAGCGAATCTCTCAACCTATCCCCCCGATGACATCAGATTCTTGCCCAGAGAGGGCAAGAAACATGAGTAGAACTCATGAGCATCCATCTCAATCTCATTAGTGAGATTGAAGTGGAATGCTGCGACCTCCCAGAATGATCCCGGCATCCCAGCCCCTACCCCGCCCCCCCCGAACACACACACATACATACACAGACACATACATACCCACATGCAAGTGCTAATCAGTACTAGTTAGGTCTCCAAAGAAATAAGTTCAAGTTTTTACTCTCTGTCAGGGTGCTCATGAATTATACAGCTTTTACCAGATTTCAGAAGTTGGAGGTGGAGGGGGGCAGGGTTCCTTCAAAGGCCATGGAGGTTGGGGGCTTTGATCTAGGGGGAAGAGGTTGATTTGGCAGAGAGATTCCTCAAAGATAGTGGTCGCATGATTATTCTTCTCCTTGTAATCTTGAAAAACTTGGAAATTCCTCTCAGATTGGTAATTTCAGTACCTTTCTGGTTAAATTGTAGATTCTTGTCTGTTTTTTGTAATAGCTTTGAAATTACCTCATCACATTAAAATCCTTCTCCTATGGGCATCCCAAAACCTTTTAAATCACAGCAGCATTCCATTCCAAATTAGGGATTGCCCTTGATAGATGCCATAAACTCCAGGTGTTAGCAGACTTCTTTGGACTGTTAATATTATCAGCGGCACTCTATATCAAAAGAGAGATTGCCCTTGATAGATTTCATAAACCTTTGCTGCTTTCATACCTCTTTGAACCACTTTGATTGACAGGAACTTTCAATTTCAATACAGGCATTATTGTTTATTTATACAACCACCTTCCACTCCATTAAGTTTTACAGGATTGTTCCATTTAGAGGTCTAGGCAATTTCAAGAAGATTAATGATGCTTTGTTCATACAAGGAACAGAAGGTGCATAAGCTGGCGAAAGCTGCTTTTATTGACAGCACCTGGGAAGTTCAAAGACTGCATTGTTCAATCAGTTTATGCTCAATTAAACCTAAAGTGCTTCCTCTTTCCACCACAGGTGTTCTCTCTGGCATTTTCTTTTTGCATTGCTTTGCTTCAAGTCTCCAAACCTTCTGAAAAAGCAGAGGTGCCTTCTAATAATTCTTTTTTAATGTTGGCTTTTTTTTCCCTTGCCTTCAAAGCTTCTAACAAAACCAATATGCTTGATATAACCATGTTTCTTCAATTCAATCTCAAAGAGTCGCCAGTGTTGTTACCTCTGCACTACACAAATACCAGGACCGCTCAGACAAGAAGGTCAAGGATCCCTCAATGAGGACCTCCTGTCAGAGTCTCTGGTAATCCCTACATGAGGGTCACAAAGAAGGTCGGAAAAGCCTTGATGTTGCTGTCACTGATCTGGGGGATCTGGGCTCCTGATTTGTGTGGGAGGGAGTGTAAAGTTTGAAGCTTTCCAGTGCAAGGGGCTGTCCGCATGCCTCTCACTGAGCCAAAGCTTGACAGTCAAGGGCTGGGATTTTCCAACCTCACCTGTGGCTGAGATTCTCCAGTGCTGTTGCAATGAATGGGATTTTGGCAGAACGCCAAAGTCTCCGCCTCATTGGCAGTGGTTGTGGGGTACGCCTCTCCTCTACTGCTTTCAGCATACAGTTCAGATCTGCATCTTTGGTGCAGCTGTTCTTCCAGCCATGGTTCCTGTCTGGACTGTCAACCAGTGTCCAGGGGAGTGTTTAAATGATGTTCCTTCTGGTCAGCTGATGCCTGATTCAGGAATCAGGGGAGTTTGGCCTGGCACGATTCCTGTGGGCAGAGCTGTGCCTGGGGCCAGCAAGAAATGTGTCGATTTTCCCACTGGCCAGCAGCACTTTGGGCTTTTTTTCCAGAGAATCACGCCCCCGATGTAAATAAAAATCGTGATTGTGGACAGTGGCTGTCCTGGAGTATATCGTTCTGATCATTATTAATAATAATGGCGTAAAGACAGGAAATTGAATGGAGGATAATGGGGTCTTCATTTCGAGACAAACAGTCTGCCCAGAAGAAATAATAAGTGGCAGAAGTAGCTGAAGAATCAGCAGCTGAAAGAGAAGGGAATATTTTACAAATGAGCGTTCTGGGCAGACAATAGCCCTGTCAAATTTTCAACGTGTGTTCTGTTGCAAAAGATTTGAGCAGCAGACATTGCCAATTTAGAGGAAAAAAAGCCCTCAGGAGGTAAGCCTGTGTCTTCAGAGCTGGTGAACTGGATGGGTCAGAATATAACCCTGAACAACATTTTCTCTTTTTAATGTTACCTGTTGATATTCAAATTTTGGTGGCACTGTCACCCACACCACCCTCCCCCGCCCCTCACCTGCCATTCCCAGCCCCACCTTGAATAATCTCTTAATTATAAAGAGTCTAGGATGCACTGCCTTAGAGTATGGGGGTAGCAAGTTGCAGATTGGCATTCAGGAATAATTCTAATAAACTGTCTAAGGACAAAGAACAAAAAGCGGGCGGCACAGTGGCACAATGGTTAGCACTGCTGCCTCACAGTGCCAGGGACCTGTCTTGGATTATGTCTGTGTGAGGTTACACGTTTTCCTCATGTCTGTGTGAGTTTCCTCCGGGTGCCCCAGTTTCTTCCCACATTCTGCAAGACGTGTTGGTTAGGATCATTGACCGGAACAGGTGCCGGAGTGTGGCGACTAAGGGAATTTCACAGTGGCTTCATTGCAGTGTTAATGTAAACCTTACTTGTGACTAATAAGTAAATAAACTAGAAACTTAACAACACAGTACAGGGACAGGCCCATTGGCCCACTAAGCTGATTTCTAATCATTATTTAGACCCACTACTTATTGCCGGTATATGGTTTTGATTCTGTTCATCTCTCTTTCATTTGTCTATCAAAATATTCCTTCAACGTTGCTAACCTACTTTTTGCTACTACCTTCAGTGGCAGCACAGTCAGCCATTCACTGCCTTCTGTGTGAAAAACTTTTCCCGCACGTCTCTTCTGAACTTTCTCTCCCCTTAGTCACTGTGAAATTCCTCTAATCACCGATGCCTGTTTGGGTGAATGCTCCTAACCAGCACGTCTTTCAGAACGTTGGAGGAAACTGGGGCAACTGGAGGAAACCCACCTACACGTGCCTTCTTGTAGTCCACTGTTACAACTGTTATCTGAAAAGGAAAAATGGACAAGGTGACAGGGAAATGGTAGGGAATGGCACTAAGGGAATTGCTCATTTGGAGAGTTGATGCAGACACAATGGGCTGAATGGGAGCCTATAATCATTCTGTGATTATTACTGGTTTCCCATTGTTATTTAACTAAAGGTTCTCGATCAGGTTGAATCTGGACTTCTGGCTGAGCCAGATCAGTGAGAACAGGGACTATCCAGATTGCAATTTGGGATCTCCTGCCTAAACCACCTCCCCACACCCTCACTCCTCATTTCACTACCTCCTCCTCTTTCACTCCTTCTTTAAGATTTTCTTAAAATGCATCTCTGACTAATGTTTTGGTCAACTTTTCTAATTTCTGCTACGTTGATGCAGTTCATTTTCCCTCTCAGGAGCTTATAGATGATTTTCTCTAGCGGGGGATCTTATATTCTCACCCCATCAGCCGACCAGTGGGACAAGCCAGTAAGATCATGAGAGAGCTGAGGAATCAGGTTTTCCTCCGATTTCTTGTCTCTCGCAAGCTTACAGGCATCGGGTAAATTCAATTTGAAATAGAATTTAAATATTACAAGTGAGTGTGGGATGTAAGCAATGCGGACCTGTTGTGATGGCCTCGTAGGTAGATCAAGAAGCCATTAAAGTTCCCACAAGAGGGCGAGGGTAGGGGGTGCCCCTGAGGCAATGCCACTTGGCATCCTGGAGATGTCGGCCTGACACCATGGTACTGCCCAATAGACACACTGGCACTGCCAGCTTGGCACACTGGCAGTGCCCACCAGGAACTGTGCAGTACAAAGCAGTGGGGCCTACGGGGAGGGGTGATGCCTGAAGGGGGCAGGGCCCAAGAGAAGGCAGGCAGCTAGACACTGCACACTCTGCAACTGGGATTGGATGGGCTGGTGGGAAAGCTGTACATTATGTCCAGCTAAACAAGCTTGAGCTTTTGTGATCTTTTGGACTAGTTTAAAAAAATATTGAGCCAGAAACTAGCTCTTCCCACAAAAATTGATTATGCCACCAATTGAGTTAAAAACTGCAGGGAGTTTTCTAGCATAAGTTACAGATATATCTAGAAGCTCTAAAACTTTTAGGCAAAAGTGGTGGAATTCTCCCAGCTGGAATTGAGTCAGGTGTGAAGACATGGAGTCTCTGCAGAGGAACTGCACCATATCTTCTGGCCCCAAACCCTTTAGTTATGCAACTGGGTGCTTTGCCTTGTATTCTGTGGTGGGGCATCCCTGATGACGCATAACCTGTCATCCTGTCAGGGTGCCATGTTGAAAAGTGATGGCCATGCCCATGATGCAAGAAAAGGAAAGGTGTAAGATGTAGGTGTCAAGCTTGCAGAAATGCTAAATGTGTCAATGTGAGGTAAAGCTGTAAATGTGAGGTGAAGCTGTAAATGTGAGGTGCGAGTTATGATTGATGGTGACTGTTGGTAAATTAGTCGAGGATTGTGGTGTTTGTAGAGTGTCACATTTAGAAATGCATTCATTGATCTTACTCATTCTTGTGAGGTCATTGAATTTCTTCTAGCGTGGCATCCAGGATCTAGGGGCTACGTTGATCTGCACAGCAGTCTGTTGCCATTGCCTGCTGAGAGTTTGGCTGGATGGCCTCCTGGCTCCCTGTGGTAGAGGGACCTTTCTGCTGACCCTGTTTACCTCCTACACCAAGGTCTCCACTGCTGACTCAGGGAAGTCTAGAACTGCTGTCTGTAGTAACAGAGTGTTCAGACAGAGTAAGGTTTAATGTGGGACTGGGAAAGTATATGGTGGTGTAAAATCTCATCTGATTATAGGCTGTGTGTCGGAGAGTCTAGGAGGAGCTAACATGGAGACATCACCTTTGGAGATATGTATGGCTATGTGTTAACAATAAACAGTTTATGTTCAACCACACAAGCCTCCAGACCTCTTAGCGAGATACCCAATTAACTGTACAGTATTACCTTATCTGCCATACTATGCCATTATCTGTATCTTCCCCAAGTCCAAGTCATATTTGCAATGAATTCAAGCATCTGCTCCAGCAAATTGTGAGCTTGTTTTCACTCATGCGTGCTAGTTTGTACTTGTGCTACGCTGTCATGACGTTGCATTCTCAACCGCACAGTTAGCATTGGCTACGTGCTGAAATCATGTGAATGAGCAAATTGAGTTTGAATGCTGCCTGCATCGCAGTGAATGGGCACAGATTAATTATGCATGGCAAATCCCATGCCTGTTTTTTGTACCTTATCCAATTCCATCCCCACCCTTGACTAAATTGCTTGCTTTCTGTGATCAGTCCATTTTAGGCCCTGTTAATAATACCTTTAGATCATCACGCTTAAAAATATCATGGACGTTTTTTTAAATGCAGAAACTTGTTAAATTTTACATTCCTCAATACGTAAATGCTTTTGGCAACCTGAGCAAAACCAAACACTTCCGAAAAATAGTGTAATTTTCGGCCAGATTGGCAACTGCATGCAAAGCAGGAACTCGTGATTAGTTTATTTATTAGTCACAAGTAGGCTCGCATTCACACTGCGATGAAGTTACAGTGAAAATCCTCTAGTCGTTACATTCCAGCAACTGTTTGGATACACTGAGGGAGAATTTAGCATGCCTACACACCCAACCAGCACATCTTTCAGACCATGGGAGGAAACCCATCAGAAATGAGGAGAATGTGCAGACTCCACACAAATAGTGACCCAAGCTGGGAATTGAACCCGGGTCCCTGGCGCTGTGAGACAGCAGTGCTGACCACTGTGCCACCGTGTCACCCTGATTAGTGTACATGTTGAGTGAAATATTACCTGGTTACAGGCATCCTACTGTTTATAGAATGCAAACTTCCGACAGTAGAGTCGCACTGTGGTCAACAGTAAAATGATCTTAATTTGAACTGAACGCAGAAGACAATGGAGAAAAAGAGAATGCTATTTTGTGGTACACCATGCGTTTTATGATCGGTCAACCACTAAACACCTACTCTTCGCTTCAAAAAACATGCATCAGATTGTTGGAACTTGTCATACGCTGGAGTTAATATTAGCACTTTCAGAGGCTCCAGGAATGGGCATTTCTCTATAAAAAGCAGCCATGTGGTTAGAAATCTAGAATTGCTGAATAATCAATTCGCAACCTATTGCTGTGAGTGTTTTTTTCCACTTTGTGTGCATCGAGACGGAAGCACGGCGAAGTTTGCTCCCTTCAGTTCATTTGCCAATTTGGGGCTGGTCATGGTGCGACCAAAGTTTGGGAATAATTGGCAGTTTTAGACTGGCGTTCAGGTGCTAAAAGGAGGATGGGTTCTGATCTTTGCTGCGGATGTGCTTGCTAACTGAGGCAGTGGCTGACAACTAAACACATCTCAGGATGCTATTCAAGCAGAAATGTCATGTCTCCTTGGAGCTTCTGCATTATAAGTTACGGTTTCTGCCGAGCGATGGCAGATGCATGTTAACTAAATAAAAAAAGGTGAAGAGGAATTTGAAAGTACTTTTCTGTGGGGCTTGATCTCTGCTTGCGAGAAGTAGCCTCATTACCATTTGGTGCCATCAGTCCACCGGGTCCCAGGTTCTGTAATTTCCTCCCTCATAGTTTCACCTCTCCTCGCTCTTAAAAGTCACTTCTTCCACAAAGCTTTCTCTTGTTGCCATGGAGACAGGTTGCTTACATTACTGACTATATGGCTGTGAGGGTCACAGAGGGACACTTTGAAGGACATTGCCGTGCAGGGACCTTTTGGAGCCCTACCTCACACTGCCATACTGGAAAATTGCAAGTGCTATTTGCAATTTTTGGACATGGTTAGCAGCTGGAGCATTTGGCCAAGGAATCAGGGATGATACAATTCCCTACAAATTCTTGGAGCTCTCATCTTCTGTCTCTAAATGTTGAGCTCTTGGGATGATGTCCATATGGCTGGATGGGCTGTGATGCTGAAACTCAATTATCATTGCCCTTAAGCAATCTGCCCCCAGACTTCAATTTCTGACAGAAATTGATGAAAATGGTGAAAGTGAATGTAGCCCAGTCTATCATGCAAACCAGCCTCCCATCCATTGACTCTGTCTATACTTCCCGCTGCCTCACCTAAGCAGCCAGCATAATCAAGGACCTCAAACACCCTAGACATTCTCTCTTCCACCTTCTTCCATTGGGGAAAAAAGATACAAAAGTTTGAGATCACATACCAACTGATTCAAGAACAACTTCTCTGCTGCCATGAGACTTTTGAATGGATCTATCTCACATTAAGTTATCTTTTCTCTACATCCTAGCTATGACGGTAACACTACATTCTGCACTCCCTCCTTTCCTTCTTTATGTACAGTATGCTTTATTTGTAATGTGTGCAAGAAACAGCACAGTGGCACAATGGTTAGCACTACTGCCTCACAGTGCCAAGGACCCAGGTTTGGGTTCCAGCTCGGGTCACTGTCTGTGTGCCGTTTGCACATTCTTCCCGTGTTTGCATCATTTTCCCCCGGGCGCTCTGGTTTCCTTCCTCAGTCTGAAAAATGTGCTGGTTAGGTGAATTGGCCATGCTAAATTGCCCTTTAGTGTCAGGAAGGGAACTAACCAGGGTAAATGCATGGGATTATGGAGATAGGGCCTAGTAGGGTATTTGGTTGGTGCAGACTTGATGGGTGGAATGGCCTCCTTCTGCAGCATAGGATTCTATGAAGACAATACTTTTCGCTGTATCCCCATACATGTGGCAATAATGATCTAAATCAAAGTCTGTATGTTGTTGATGTATTTACTTATGCATCGCTTCATACTTCGGTGTAGTTGACCAGGATTTATTTTGAATTTAATGCCTGGCCAAAACTTTATTTCAGTTCTGCCAAATATTTAGATTTGGGTTGATAGATGTTTCAAGCTTGGATAGCAATCGTTTGCCGTTGATTGTAATGGTTGCTGTGTGGACCATGATATTACTGTTAAAATGCAGAGATAACAATTTTGATTGATTGACCAGTGTTCACAAGTTAGCTTTATGTAAATAAGCTAGCCGAGTGCAGCGTGGTGGAGAGAACTGGTTGGAACCAATGAACTTGAGCAGTAATGCTCAGCAAGATATACTAAATGCCTTGAGTCAGAAATTGCTGATAGCAGCCAATTCTCTTCTGGGATCAACTCAACTGTGTTTTCCTTTATGGCATGAAACATATTTGGTTATAATTTCATGCATGAATGAAAAAACTACAGGCACTTTGTATCAAAACATGCAAGTTTTTGGCTCTTATAGTAGTTAGAAGCAGTACTTGAAAGCCACGTAAATATTGGCTTTTGGGTGATATTGTCACAGCAGCCTGAACTTTTAACATGTAAAGAAGCAATTTATGATTGTCTTCAACCTGAGGATTTATGTCAAATATCTGATATTTTGCCTTTGCGTAACTAGATCTTCCCGAGAGATTAATATTGATTTTGTGTGTTTGGAGATGTGCGTGAGTGGGGTGGCAGGGTGGATGGGATGTGGAAGGGTTTGGGGGTTGGGAAGGGTGAGCTTTCACACTCCCGCAAGGAAAAAAATGCTTTGATGTATGTTCATCCAGATTCGAAACATTGGGTCTACTCTCTCCCCGCAGGAACTGCTAAGACCGGATGAGAGTTTCCAGCAATTTTTGTTTCTGTGTGTGAAAAAAATGTTATTGTTTGACTTTTTACTTATACCTTTTTACTTATACTCTCCAATTTCTCTCTTCAGTGAGACATGGAGTGGCCTGGTAGCGCAGTAGTTAGCACTGCTGCCTCACAGCGCCAGGAGCCCAGGTTCAATTCCCAGCTTTGGTCACTTTCTGTGTGGAGTTTGTGCGTTGTCTGCGTGGGTTTCCTCTGGGTACTCCAATTTCCTCCCACAATCTGACAGACGTGCTGGTTAGGCACATTGACCTGCCCAAATGCTGAACTGTGACAACTAGGAGAATTTCACAGTAACTTCATTGCAGTGTTAATATAAGCCTTACTTGCAACCAATAAATAGAACTTTAAACATTTCTTGTGGTATAGAGTCATAGAGGTTTACAGCATGGAAACAGGCCCTTTGGCCCAACTTGTCCATGCCACCCTTATTTTTTTTTAAAACGCTAAGCTAAACCCAGTTGCCCACATTTGGCCCATATTCCTCTATACCTGTGTTATCCATGTAACTATCTAAATGCTTTTTAAAAGATAAAATTGTACCTGCCTCTACTACTATCTCTGGCAGCTTGTTCCAGACACTCACCACCCTCTGTGTGAAAAAATTGCCCCTCTGGAGACTTATGTATCTCTTCCCTCTCACCTTAAACCTGTGCCCTCTAGTTTTAGACTCCCCTATTTTTGGGAAAAGATATTGACTATCCACCTATATAACGATCAATGGATTCTTTGATACTTCTTGTTCATCTTATGCTCTAAAGAAACGGACCCTATGGGTTTCTCATCTTTCCTAATTCTGGGGTGAAATTTAGATGTATTAGCATCCACAATTTTAACTCCTTTAAAGGGTAAAATTTTCCAGTCCCATCTACCACAGGAATCATAGTGGGTGGGGGGTAGGGGGGCAGACCATGCAAAGGTCCATTGCCCTCAGATTTTCCAGTATTGGGACAAGCATGGCTTTAAAATCCCACCTCAACTCTTTAAAATTGTAAAAGGTATTTCCTGTCTCTTAGGTTTCCCTTCTCTCGCTACAACCTTTTGCCACATGCCTTGTATCATTCAGCCCTTGATGCGGCTTTTCTGATTGCAATGTTGGTTGGATTTTCATCTTTGAAATGGGTGGCGTGAGTCCAGAAAGTTCCTGGCTCACTGCAGCTGCTTTGGGAGTAACTGCCCTGAATGGCAGAATTGTTGCTTTTGGAGGCAGATGCAAGGTAGATTCGGGCCTGCTGCCTTCAGATGCACATCAGAGGTAATGAGAGTGGCTACCTGCTGAATGCTGAGACAGGCTGTTTAAAAGGCCTGCCTTGCTTCACTGGGATTTTGTCCCAGTTGTTTCTTTATTTTTGAGCTCCTCTTGCCCTCAATCCACACCTCCATGTCCCATGCTGACTCCTGCTCTCCAGCTATTCCCAATGGCTCCTCCTAACCTTCTCTGTCAATTTGTTGGACTTAGAATTATAGTCTCATAGAATCCTTTAATGCAGTAGGAGGCCATTCGGCCCATCCAGTCTGCACCCACCTAGGCCCTATCCCTGTAACCCCATGTATTTACTTTGTTAGTTATCCTGACACTAACAGGCAATTTAGCATGGTCAATTAACCTAACCCACATGTGTTTGGAATTTGGGAGGAAACTGGAGGATCCAAAGGAAACCCACACAAACACCAGGAGAATGTGAAAAAACACAGTCACCTGAGGTCAGAATTGAATCCGGACCCCTGCTGCTGTAGGACAACAGTAATAATCAGTGTGCTGCTCCATCCTGTTGAGATAATCGTAGGTTATGAGAAGTAGCCAAGCATTCATAAAGAGCCCATTTCAGCCAAGGCCAATGCACCTAATCTGCACATCTTTGGACTGTGAGAGAGAACCGGAGCACCCGGAGGAAACCCATGCAGACGCGTGGAGAAGGTGCAAACTTAACACAGTCAACCTAGGCCAGATACAGAATCCCTGGCACTGTGTGACTCATGTTGTGGAGATGCTGGCGTTGGAATGGGGTAAATACAGTAAGAAGTCTCACAACACCAGGTTAAAGTCCAACCAGTTTATTTGATAATAAACCCACAAGCTTTCGGAAACACTGTTCCTTTGTCAGGTGTGTAGAAAGTTCTTGTCTGATCAGAAATTTCCACACACCTGACGAAGGAACAGCGTTTCTGAAAGCTTTATTATCAAATAAACTGGTTGGACTTTAACCTGGTGTTGTGAGACTTCTTACTGTGTGACTCACACATGAGAGGACCTGAACTGAGCGGGACTCTTTGAACCTGACCACCCAATCAACTTTGAAATGCAAGACGTTTCATTCAGATGGTACTTCTGCTTGAAGCCTAGATTGGTCATGCAGAGATTGCAAAATTTATCTGGTAGTGGACCACAAATCTGGACAAAAAAATAGCAAAGAAGGATCCCATGCCAACTTACATTCCTCTTTCAAATGATGACGGACTCCCTGCCCCTTGCCACATTTTCTGCTTTCATTATTTAAGGTCTCCAAATTCATTCTTTTAAAAAAAGAAATCTCATTATCCTGTAATATTTTAGCGACGAACATTATAATATGACACCAGAAGATTAATTGTGAATTAACTTCTGCAATTAATGTGACTTATGCATCGTAAAATGGTTGCAAATGGCTGCTTTTGAATAAACCTCAGTCTTTAAGTAGATTTATTTTCTATGACGAGTGATTTACTTTTCCTGAACATATTTTTGGCTAGCACAATATGTAATCATTTCATGTGTACCAATTAATAATCAAATTATTATATTTATACAGTCGAGTGTAGTTACTGGGCTCAGCTGTGAACCCTTGCAATAGAGATTAATGTGCACTGAAGCATAGGACCCTGAGAGCAATGTGCAAGAACTATAAAACACAAGTGCTTATTTTCTGAAATATGCTCTTTCAAGGAAGAAACAAAATGAGTAAAATCACAGGGTGAAGTCAAAAGTTAACTAAAATTGAAAAACTAGTAAGGCCACACTTGGAATGCTGTGTACAGTTCTGGTCACCCTATTATAGAAAGGATATTATTAAACTAGAAAAAGTGCAGAGAAGATTTACTAGCATGTTATCAGGATTTGATGATTTGAGTTATAAGGAGAGGCTGGGTAAACCAGGACTTCTTTTCCCTAAATTGTAGAGGCTGAGGGATGATCCTATGGAGGTCTATAAAATAATGAGAGGCATAGATCAGCTGGATAGTCAACATCTTTTCCCAAAGGTAGGGGAGTCTAAAGCTAGGGTGCATCAGTTGAAGGTGAGTGGGAAAAGAAATAGAAGTGTCTAGATGGGCAATTTTCTCACATAGAGGGTGGTGAATGTCTAGAACAAGGTTGCAAAATCTCACTAACTGTCGTGGCTGAAGACAATGCACATCTCTTTAACCAGTGCTCAACCCTCTCTCCGCTCACGTTGTCTGTACCATTAAGACTTGATTACCTGTAAATATTTGCATTCCAACCATTATTTTGTAAATTGAGTTTGCGTCTTTATATATCCTGTTTGTGAACTGAAATCCCACCCGCCTGATGAAGGAGCAGTGCAATTGAAACTTGTGAATTGAAAGTAAAACTGCTAATGGTGGAATGATTAAAATTGGGCGTACTCAAGAGATAAAGAGAGCAGATAAGTTGAAAAATGTGGAGTTGGAGGGGGTTACAGAGATAGGGAGTAATGAGCTCATGAAGAGATTAGAAAACATGGTTGAAAATTTTACAATTGTGGAGCTGCTGAGCTGACACACATTGTAGGTCAGGGACCACAGGGCTGATTGGTGAATAGGACTTGGTGCAAGTTAGGAGAATGCAGATGGCATGTAAACAAAACAAAAGGAAGCCATTTAGCCCCACAAATCTGCTCACAGATTCAATAAGATCATGACTG
This sequence comes from Sphyrna mokarran, assembly GCA_024679065.1. NCBI lineage: Eukaryota > Metazoa > Chordata > Chondrichthyes > Carcharhiniformes > Carcharhinidae > Sphyrna > Sphyrna mokarran. The sequence goes on along the minus strand of JAGIQG010000012.1, from coordinate 69,485,785 downwards.
ACCTGATTGGGGCCTCAACTCCACATTTCCACCCATTCTCTGTACTCCTTGACTCCCAAATTTGTCAAAAATCTACTACGTCTGTCTTAAAAATATTCAATGACACTGCCTTCACTTGTCTCTGAGAAAGAGAGTTCCAAAGATTCACAACCTTCAGAGAAAAATAAAATCTCACCTCCATCATAAATGGAAGATCCCTTATTTTCAAACTGTATTCTCTAGTTCTAGTTTCTCCGCAAGGAGAAACATCTTTTCAACATCCAACCCCTCAAGTCTCCTCAGGATCTTGCATGCATTAATAAGATCATCTGTCAACCTTTTAAACTCCATGTCCAGCTTGTCCAAGATAACACCCTATTCTAAGTACCAGTCAAATGAACCTTCTTTGAACTGGTTCCAATGTATGTATGGCTGGAATTCTCTGACCTCACCAATGGCTGGGATTGTCTTGTCCCGCTGCAGTGAGCGGAGTTTTGGCTGCGCGTCAAATTTTCCATTCTGGTTGGCCGCAGTGGTGAGTTGTATGAGGTTGGAGAACTCCAGTCTATGTCTTTTCTTCAGTAAGGAGATCAAAACAGTATTTCAGAGGTGCCTTAGCGATGTCATGTACAGCAGTCGCAAAACATCCCTATATTCATATTCCATTCACCTTACTATAAAACAGCAACATTCCAATTACCTTCCAATCACGTGCTGTACCAATGTAACAACATTTTGTGATTCATGTACCAGTTCACTCAGATCCCTCTGTAATTGATTTTTGCAATATCTCTCTGTTTAAATAATATGCTGCTATTTTATTCTTCCTGCCAAAGTGAACAAGTTCACATTTTTCACTTTTCACTCCATCTGCAAACCTTTTGCCCAACCACTTAACAGATTCCCTTTGCAGACTCTTTATATTATCTTCACAATTTATTGTATAACTTGCATTTGTGTCATCATCAAATTTAGCAACTATACATTTAGCCCCTTCATCCAAATCATTGATATAAATTGTATATAGTTGAAGATCCAGCATTGGTACCCGTGGCACTGCATTTGCCAAATCCTGTCAACCTGAAAATGATCCATTTATGCCTACTCTCTGCTTCTTGTAAGCTTACCAATCCTCTAATCATGCCAACATATTACTCCTGACACACTGAGCTTCAATTTTGCACAGTAACCTTTGATGAGGCACTTTGTCAAATGTCTTCTGGAAATACCAAATACAGCACATCCACAGGTTCTCCTTTATCCAGGTTCTCCTTTATCCTCAGAAGTTTATCCTTACTCTTGTACCCCATACATTTACCCTGCTAATTCCCCTGACACTAAGGGTCAATTTGGCATTGCCAATTAACCTAAGCACATCCCTGGACGAAACTGGAGCACCCAGAGGAAATCCACGCAGACCTGGGGAGGATTTGCAAATTCCGCAAGACAGTGACCCAAAGCCAGAATTGAACTTGGGTCCCCGGCACTTGTGAGGCAGCACTGCTAACCACTGTGCCACCATGCTGCACTTGAAGTTTATTTATTAATGTCAGGAGTAGGCTTACATTAACACTGCAATGAAGTTACTGTGAAAATCCGCTAGTTACCACAACCCAGCACTCATTCAGATACACTGAGGAGAATTTAGCACAGCCAATGCACCTAACCAGCATGTTTTTTGGCCTGTGGGAGGAAACCCACCTGCAATTTCCTTATTTTTTATTGTTAATTTTCCATTTTCATGCTCCAGAAAACCAATGCTGACTGTACTTGCTGTGTAAGGTAAGCATTCATGTCGAGAAAGCTAGACTGCAAGAGCAGGTACGGATTTCTGAGGCTGCTAAGGTTCTAGTAAGGCCCCATTTGGATTATTGTGGACAGTTTTAGGCTCCATATCTGAAGAAGCATGTGCTGGCCTTGGAAAGGGTCCAGAAGAGGTTCACAGGGAGAACGTGCCGACTCCACACCAACAGTGACCCAAGCTAGGAATCGAACCTGGGTCCCTGGCGCTGTGAGGCCAGCAGTGTTAACCACTGTGCCAGCCAGGAGTGTGAAGAGAAGAGTCATACTTACTATCTTCCAAATTGATCTTTCCAGAATCTAGGGAATTTTGGAAAATTAAAACGAATGCACCTAGCATTTCAGCAGCTACTTCTTTTAATACTCTAAGGTGAACCAGGATCTTGGGGCTTGCTAGCTTTTAGATCAAATGATTTTCCCTCTACCCTTCCCTGGTAAAGGTAACTGTTTTAAGTTCGTCCTTCTCTTTCACATCCTGGTTCACAATTATTTTTGTATCCTCTAGTCTTGCTAGGTGTTTATATGTTTGTTTCTAGCTAACTTTCTCTCCTTTCTGATTTCTCACTCCCTATTAATCTTATCATTATTATTTCTTTATACCCTGCCCCATCTTCCACCGGCCATCTATTTTTGTGAAATTATATGCTTTTCTTTCAATTTGGTACCATCTTTAACTTCCTCTAGTGAAGACAGATGCAAAGGCAGAAACTCTCCAAGCGATTTTCTGGCCTTGTTCCAGTGAGTGGAGATTTAGCTCAATGCCAAGTTTTCTGTTCTCACTGGCCTTGGTAGCAGGCAGGCGAGACCAGAGGATTCTAGCCAAAATATCTATTCAATTAACCTGCCATTTCCTTATTTTCCATTGATAATTTCCCATTTTCATGCTCCAGAAAACCACTGCTGACTGTACTCGCTGTGCAATGTTAGCATTCATGTCAAGAGAGCTGGACTACAAGAGTAGTGATGTACTTCTGAGGCTGCTAAGGCTCAGTAAGGCCCTATTTGGAGGAAAGTGATCAGTTTTGGGCTCCTAATCTAAAGAAGAATGCGCTGGCCTTGGAAAGGGGCCAGAAGGGGTTCACAAGAATAATTCCTCGAATGAAGAGTTTGTCGTATGAGGAACGGTTGAGGACTCTGAGTCTGTACTTATTAGAGTTTAGAAGAATGACAGGGGGGATCTTATTGAAACTTACAGGATACTGCGAGGCCTGCATAGAGTGTATGTGGAGAGATGTTTCCATTAGTAGGAAAACTGGAAGTCTAAAAGAATGATCCTTTAAAATTAGAGATGAGGAGGAATTTCTTCGGCCAGAGAATGGAGAATTTGTGGAACTCTTTGCCACTGAAGGCTGTGGAGGTCAGGGCATTGAGTTCTCTTAAGAGTGAGGTAAATAGGTTCTTGATTAATCAGGGAGTCAGTCACGAGGCAGGAGAATGGTAATGAGAAAAATATCAGCCATGATTGAATAGCAAAGCAGACTCGATGGGCTCAGTGGCCTAATTCTGCTCTTATGTTTTATGGTCTTATTTCTTTTGAGGCTTTCATTTTCTCTGAAATGAATCTTTTCCAATTATTCTGTACGACCTCCTTAAGTGCTTGCCATTGTCTCTCCACTGACCTATCCCTTAACTTAAAGTCATTTTAGCCGGCTCTGTCTTCATGCTCTCGTAATTGCCCTGATTTTAAGTATAAAACACTAGCCATAAATCCATACCTCTCTCCTTTAAACTGAATGTGAAATCCCATCATATTATGATCACTGCTACCTAGGGGTGGCCTTCATTAATCATTCAGATCATTCATTAATTCTGTTCCATTGCACCTTTCCAGATCTATTGCAGTCTGCGCGCTGGTTGGTGCTGGAATGAGATGCTTTGGGAAACTTACCAGGAACCACTCTCTGAACCCATCACCCAGGCACAAGTAGAGTTTGGATTCCCTCTAGTTTGCAGACTGTGAAAGATGGGAAGCTGGCCAGATTTGTGCTAGAATAGTTAAATCTAAAGGAGTGGCACAGTGGTTAGAAACATAAAAACTTAGAGACTAGAAGCAGGAGTAGACAATTCAGCCCTTCAAGTCTGCCCCGCCATTTATTTTGATCATGGTTGATCATCGAATTCAATATACTGATTCTTTCTCCCCCCCATATCTGTTGATCCCTTTAGCCCAAGAGCTAATAGCTAATTTCTTCTTGATAGAAACTTAGAAACTAGCAGTTCGTACTGCTACCTCACAGCACCAGGGACCTGGGTTCGATTCCCAGCTTAGGTCACTGTCTGTGCAGATTCTGCACGTTCTTCCTGTGTCTGCATGGGTTTTCTCTGGTATCCCTTCTTAGTCTGAAAGATGTACTGGTTAGATGTTTGGCCGTGCTAAATTTTCTCTCAGTGTGGCGACGAGGGGATTTTCGCAGTAACTTCATTGCAGTATTAACGTAAGCCTACTTGTGACACTAACAAATAACTTGAATTGTAACAATGGTACAGATGAGTGTCTCAGCAGCAGATGAGCTGAGGCAGGAGTGAAATCAGGTGATGTTCTGGAGGTGAATAGAGGCCATCTTAGTGATGTTGCAGACGTACATAAGCTCAGAAGCTCAAATGCAATATCAAGGCCATAGACTGTCTGATTCTGCCTTGGACAGAATTCTCAGCACTTTATTATCACAGATAAAAAAATATAAATATAATCTGAATCCAAGAGCTAAATCTGAGCTCTCTGTCTACAAAGCAATTGTAAATATCACAAACTGCTGTGGTGCACTTTCTGTATTTATTCATCTTGATGTGGGAAGTTAATTGCAATCCCCATATATGAGGAGATTGAAGTATCTTGCGTGGCTGACACCAGGTCAAGAACATCAAATGTTTCTTCTCCCCCTCTGCTGCTTGTTAACTTGAACAAATGCCTTGCTGACAGAGGTGAGTGCCTCACGTTAAAATTTCCCCGTCCTCTGGATGCAAGAGTGCAAATTATCTCAAATCTGTGAGCTAATAGTGCTGGCGTGTAACTTCACTTGATGGAAGGGTAAATTAGATAATTAGATGTGTAGATCGGTACATCCAAGTCACTATCTTCACAATTTTGTGAATGGGGGAGGGGTCCGAACCAGCCATTCTGACCTCCACACTCCACTGTTGGGTCTGCCTCCCTGTCAAGTACGTGCCAATTTATGAAGTTCACCACCATAATTTTACATTTCTCCATTGGTGCACATAGAGTGTTCCTTAGTAATCCCAACTCTGTCTGCTTTAACATTATGCTTTTACTGAGTAACCAAAATGAAGGTCAGGACCCTCCGTTGATAATAGGGGCAGTTTTATGGCCTCCCCTCATCTGCCTATTTGAGCATGAAATAAAATGGATGTTCCACCGCTTTCGTGACCAACTGTGATGTGCCCTCCTGCCTTCACCCCCCTTTTCCTTCTTTCAGGGGGTTGTTAAGAAGTCAGCCAACCCATCCATTATTTTGCCTACTGAGACCAACATATTACAATAGGCAGGGGAAGACGTGTGGGTTAGGCTGATTGGCAATACTAAATTGACCCTAGTGTCAGGGTGATTAGCAGGGTAAATATGTGGGATAATGGGAATAGCATCTGGATGGAATTGTGATCAGTACAGACTGGATGGGCCGAAGGGCCTCCCTCTGCACTGCAGGGATTCTATGATTCTAGTCTATGAAAAGTGGCCAGTCACTACTTTATCTACTTGGGGTAAAAGGCTGGAACGGAGGTGGGTATCTCCATTGGTGAAATTTCCTGTGCCCTCTGAGGAAGCTCTCCCATACCAACCCTGCCTCAAGAAATAGCACTGCCATTGTGAATCTCCCCTGGCCTCTAAAACATGATCCCGCCTCCCATTCTATGTTTGGGTCCCCAACATCATCCTATCCAAAAATCCTCACCTTCAACTGGCACCCATGTTGTCGGCTTCCTGGGATTCCCCTTGCAGTCCTAGATATTATTCCTTGCTAGCACTTCTGTGACTGGTTAACTGCTAGGCAATCAGAGTGGCTGAATTCCCACTCTTAGCTTGGTAAGGCCGCCTCCACATGTTATTACTGCAGGACAGCCCATTATAAAGCCAGTGAGCTGCTGATTGACCTTTCAGGGAGAGAGCAACACCACCGCCCCCTGAAAAATTCACCCCAGTGCAATGGTCTTGAATCACATGTAGGCTGGAACAGGTAAATTTCATTCCCTAAAGTATATTAGTAAACAGATGGGTTTTTGAGATACTTGCTATGGAACTTACTGCTGGGAGAGGTAGTGGGAGCAAGTACGATAGTGAATTTTCAGAGGTGCCTTGACAAATTGGAGTGACCTGTTAGAAGTCTACAGGATTATGAGAGGCATGGACAGAGTGAATAGTCAGAAGGTTTTTCCCAGGGGTGGAAGAGTCAATTATTAGGGGGTACAGATTTAAGGTGCGAGGGGCAAGGTTTAAAGGGGATGCACGAGGCACGTTTTTTACACAGAGGGTGGTGGGTGCCTGGAACCCACTGCCTGGGGAGGTAGTGGAAGCGGATACAATAGTGACTTCTGAGGAGTGTCTTGACAAATGCATGAATAAGATGAGAATAGAGGAACATGTTCCTCGGAAGAGTAGGGGGTTTTAGTTCAGGCTCGCAACATGGCTGGTGCAGCCTTGAATGATCAAACAGCCTGATCCTGAGCTGTAATTTTCTTTGATCCTTGTTCTCTTTGTTACTGTGACCAAGTCTTTAAAATGGACGTTCCCCCTCTTTCCTACATAACAGATTTTCTCACAGGAGACAGTGGCTAGCGGTAATGTTGCTGGACTAGTAATCCAGATACCCAAGGGAACGCAGGCTCAAATCCCATTACGGCAGCTGGTAAAATTTAAATTTAATTATTAAATCTGGAATTATAAAAAAGCGAGACTCAACAATGATGACCATGACAGCTATCATCGGTTGTCGTAAAAACACATCTGGTTCAATAATGCCCTTTAGGGAAGGAAATCTGCCATCCCTATCTGGTCTAGCCTTCATGTGATTCAAGATTTATGGCAAGGCGGATTATTCTTAAATGCCCTCTGAAATGGCTGAGCAAGCCACTCAGTTCAAGGGCAATTAGACAAAGGAAAGAAATGCTGGCCTTGCCAATGATGCCTGCATCCCATGGACGAGTAAAGGAGGAAACAATACTTTAGATATTACGAGGCTTGATATTGCTAACAATATTAACACTAGTACCTAGCTCTGATGTTAACACATTAAGAAATTATTGTGTTAGAGAGGGGTGGCATGGTAGCACCTTAGTTAGCACTGCTGCTTCGTGGTGCCAGGGATCTGGGTTCAATTCTCACTGGGGGGTGGTCACTGTCTGTGTGGAGTTTGCACATTCTAACATGTCCGCGTGGGTTTCCTCTGGGTGTTCTCATTTCCTCCCACATTCTGAAAGACGTGCTGGTTAGGTGCATTGACCTGAACAGGTGCCAGAGTGTGGCGACAAGGGAAATTTCACAATAACTTCATTGCAGTGTTAATGTAAACCTTACTTGTGATTAATGAATAAACTTTAGATATTGCGGATAAATGGACTGAAAATTCCAGTTATGTTCATACCTGACTGGGTATTGTTGTTCAGGCCAACACATTCAACATTGTACTTATTTTGCCGTTAAATAAAGAGAATTGTATACAACATATTACTCATCTCATTCCTTATGGCTACCTTGATTTAGAAAGCTGGGAGAAATAATATTGTGCTGAACTCAGATCTCCCCAACTCCAGTCCACTATTTTGTACAGTAGCACAGTGGTTAGCACTGTTGCCTCCCAGCTCCAGGGACCCTGGTTCGATTCCCAGCTTGGGTCTTGTCTGTACGGAGTCTACACATTCTTCCTGTGTCTGCGTGGGATTTCCTCCATGTGCTCCATTTTTCTCCCACAAAACTGAAAGAGTCCGTAGAATCCCTGCAGGGGAATCGGAGGGAAACCATCTCCTATTGAAGCACAAAAGAAGATGCTGTGGTGTTTGGAGGTCAACCATCTCAGTTCTAGGACATCATAGAATACCTACAGTGCAGAAAGAGGTCATTTAGCCCATTACGTCTGTATCAACTACAATCTCACCCCGGCTTTATTCCTGTAACACTGTATATTTACCCTGCTAATCCCCTGACACTAAGGTCAATTTTGCATGGCTAATCAACCCAATCCACACATTTTTGGATTGTGGGAGGAAACTGGAGCACCCGAGGAAACCCGTGCAGATACAGGGAGAATGTGTAAACTTCCCCTCGACTGTGATTGAGAATTGAACTCATGTCCTTGGTGCTGTGAGGCAGCAGTGCTAGCCACTTTGCCACCGTGCTGTCCTTGATGTGCTAATTAGGTGCATCGGCCATGCTAAATTCTCTCTCAGTGTACCCGAACAGGCACTGGAGGGGAATTTCACAGGAACTTCATTGCAATGTGAACGTAAGCCTATTTGTGACACTCATAAATAAACTTTAAAATTATCCATGGTTTGTTGTGATAAAATGGGGACAGTTTTGTATTTCATTTTCATATCATTTAACAGCTCGAGTTCAAATAGGAACTCTTCGGCAATGCAAACCAAAGGTCAGGAAATGTTTTTGCCAGCGGGACAGAATCAGTATAATTAATCTGGAAGCTTGCCAAGACACAGGTGCTAATTAATTTGTATATGATCAAAGAATTAACAGATCCTCGGTGCCGAATGGGCACCTGCTGATCTCCATTCTGTTTAATAATTCCAACGATTGCGTCTCTAGTAACGGCCAATTGATAGTTTTGACTTCAGAGTCTTTTGGACTGGCTACGCACCGGGGAATTCTCACATGTTTTTAAATTCTGACAGAAAATCAATACTGCAGGATAAACTCGGATTTGCATCATCCACCAACAACATTGTGGCTGGATAGCATTACTGGGAGCCAAACCGCACGCTCTTCCAGAAGCCTTATCTGACTCAAAGTGAACCCACATCTTAAACTAAAATAGTTAAAGTTTATTTATTTATCATAAGTGGGATTACATTTAATGCTGCAGGGAAGTTACTGTGAAATTCTCCTAGTCGCCACACTCCAGCACCTGTTTGGGTCAATGCACCTAACCAGCATGTCTTTCAGACTGTGGGAGAAAACCCACATAGACACAGGGAGAACGAGCAAACTCCACACAGACAGTGACCCAATCCAGGAATCGAACCCTGGCTGTGTGAGGCGGCAGTGCTAACCACCGTGCCATCCTTCATTGCAGTGTTAATGTAAGCCTACTTGTGTCATAATGAATAAAGTTTAACTTTCGTTGAGTGGCAATTGAATGGATGTCTACAAATGATCTCCTGGCTTTTTAAGGTATCAGCATGAGAACAAAATGCTGCATCAGACCAATGTGCACAGGCTGGATTATTCATCGATTATATTTGCTTGTATGACAATTAATTCATGCAAACTAAATGATTCAGCAAAATCGCTTAAAACAACTGAATTAAATCCAGTGCATTTGGGGTTTAAAATACTTCTCTCTCTTCTATATCTATCCCCAGAGTGGCACAGTATGGTGACTAGGAGAATTTCACAGCAATTCATTGCAATGCTAATGTAAGCGTGACTAATAAGTAAACTTTACTTTGCATTAATGTGAAAACCCCTGAGACGCCACTCTCCAGTTCCTGTTTGGGTACACTGAGGGAGAATTTAGCATGCCCAATGCACGTAACTGGCACATCTTTCAGGCTTGTCAGAAGAAACCAGAGCATCTGGAGGAAATCCATGTAGACAACAGACTCTGCACAGACCCAAGAAATGAATCTGGTTTCCTGGATGCTGTGAGGCAGCAGTGCTAACAACTGTACCAGTGTGAAAATTAGGTTACCCATTAACTTGGACACATGAGAACTACTTGGTGTTGCCAATGGACATTGCCTGGTACTTTCTACCCATTTGATTCAATGGACAGATAATCTTGGTTGCTGCATTCCTGATATGTCAGATACAATTATGTGGGGATGAATGGGTTGTGGGGCGAGGAATCTGGAGATGATGTGATGAGGGGGCTTGGGAAGGTCCCCTTATTAAAGGAAAGATTTATTGGCATCAGAGGCAGTCCAGAGTAGGTTGGCTATGTTGATCCTATGGAGGGGTTTTCTTATGAGGACAGATTGGGTAAATTAGGTACTCTATTCAGTGCAGTTTAGAAGGATGAGGAGCAACATACAGGATTCTCAAAGGGCTTGATAGAATAGGTGCTGAGAAGTTATTTCTCCTTGTGGAAGAGTCCAGGACCAGAGGGCATAATTGCAGAGTAAGGGATCATCCAATTAACACAGAGGGTAGTGAATCTCCGTAATTCTTTTCTGCAGAGGGCTGCAGTGAGGGTAATTAAGTATGTTCAAGGTTGACATGGACAGATTTTTAGTTAGTAAAGGAATTCAAGGTTATGGGGGTAAGACAGGAAAGTAAAGTTGAGGTTATCATATCAAAAGAGTCATTGAATAACAGAGCAGAGATGATGGGCCAAATGGCCTATTTCTGCTCTTATTTCTTACGATCACATGGGGGCATTAGCTTGGGAGTGGAAAACTGTGGATAAGGGGCACTGGACATGAGTAGATTTTAGATGGGGTGATGCACGCAAGGGATTGGGTGGGGTATGAACATGCTGGCAATGCACACTTGGAAAACGATCCTTCTTAACTCGATCATGGCATGTATCAGGACACATAACAAATCCCAGAAAAAGCCCTAAACAGCAGCTGCCTGCCATAAATGCAGGGCATTAGCAGTAGTGGAAATCTCACACTGAGTTGTTGGAGGGGTGAAATTCTCCTGTCCCGCACACCACAGGAATTCTAGCAGGCAGGGGGGGAATGGGGGCTGGAGATGGACTATGCAAAGGTCCATCGGTCTCAGGCGGGAGTCTCCAGTTTTGGGGGGAGCGCGGCCAGAAATCCCGCTCATTATGTTCACACGGTGTCACACAGTAAACGGAATAAGCCTGGGGATGACTGAACTATCTGAGGATTTTCGATTCTTGAAACTGAATCACTTGAGCACAGATGAAAGGAACATGAAACTTCAAGAATCGCAATTTCCGCAGGGTGCCTCCTGACATACCGATATTCGGTGGAGGATCAGCAGACACCCTGAATGAACTGGGAATGGGCATTTCCTCGAAGACTTTGCTGATCTCCCAGATATGGCAGGAGATTGAAAACACTCTCATGAAAGTTCCAGGTACAACTGTCAATTCAGTTAGCACAAAAGGATTTGGATTACTTGGTTTAGAAGAAGGATTTTGTAGTAACGATTTTTTGCTGAGTTACAAGACTTTCAAGCCTTGCTTCCTCATTCGTGGAAATTCAGATACCAGTACTTTTATTTACACTGACTGTTATCTGATATGATGAATTCACTATGCAAGCTAATAGTACACCCGAGTCTAAGGTGAACTTAGGCCGCAGTATGAATTAAATGGCATGCTGTATCACTGTACGTGTGTTTAGAGTGAGTTTTGTGCCAGACCTTTCTAAAAGGCAATGGTTGCAATATTTCCAAATCAATATGCTTTGGATAGATTTACATCCCTATCCTCAATTGCTGAAATGCCACACGATTCTTCTGCATTCATCATAGAATAGAATCATAGAATCCCTACAGTACAAAAGGAAGCCATTCAGCCCTTCTAGTCTGTAACAACCACAATCCCACCCAGATCCTATTCCCACAATCCCACACATTTATCCTGCTGAACCCCGAAACTAAGGGGCAACTTAGCATGGCCAATCAACCTAACCCACACATCTTCAGATTGTGGTGGAAACTGGACCACCTAGAGGAAATCCACACAGACACGGGGAGAACATGCAAACTTCACACAGATAGTGACCCAATGCCAGAATTGAACCCAGGTCTCTGGCACTATGAGGCAGCAGTGTTGACCACTGTGTCACTCATCAAGGCCCATCAACTTTGAAAAAATGCAGTTTTACATTGTTATTGTTGTATGGAAATCTTTGATTATTTCTATACATAAGAATATCTCAAATAGGTGTGGGAATAGACAGAGTAGCACCTTGGTCTGCTCTTCCATTTAATAAGATCATTGAATAGAATAGAAGCAGCTTTTTATAGAAGACCTACAGTGTATATTTAGCCCATTGAATTTGCACTAAATCTCTGACAGGGTATTTTACCCAGGCCTCTCCCCCACCCTATCTCTGTAACTCCACACAATACACATGGCTAATCCATCTTACCTACATATCTCAGCAACTGAGGGGCAATTTAACATGGGCAACCCACCTAACTTGCATATCTTTGGACTGTGGGAGAAACATGGAGCACACAGAGGAAACACACAGACACAGGGCAAATTCTGCACATTCTCCCACCGGAAATGAAACCCGGTCTTTGGTACTGTGAGGCAGCAATGCTAACCATGTGCCACTGTTTTGGATTAATGAGTAAAAGAATGGCTCATAACTCAATATAAACAATTTCATAAAACCAGCAGAGTTCTCGTAGCTGTGAGGTAGCAATGCTAACCATCCTGCCACTATGCCACTTCTGGCTGATCTGTTCTTGACATCCATTCCAGTTCCTTGTCAGAGACTACACTTGTCTCCACTATAGTTCAAAGACTATCTAGACTGACTTTGAATATATTCAGTTACTCAGTCTCTGCAGCTCTATGGGCTCAAGAATTCCAAAAATTCACAACCCTGAGAGAAGAAATTCATCCATATCTCTCCTTAAATGATCAACCCTTATTCTGAGATTGTGCACCACCCAATTTTCTAGATTCCTCACAAGTGTGGACATCCTGTTAGCATTGACCCTGTCAAGCTATCTCAGAATCTTACATGCTTCAACTAAGTTACTTCTTATTCCTCTAAACTCCAGTGACTATAGGCCCAACCTGCTCAACCTATCGTCTTAAAAGAACCCCTTCATCACAGGAATCAGCCTCACAATGTGGAGTGTTAGCCAGACTTTCCAACCTTTATATTCCATCTCCCTTGTAATAAAGTCCAACAGCACAAAGTATTGATTGATTTCAATGGGTTTGAATGGTCAGCAATAATAATAACTTGTAATTATAAGCTGACTCATTGGAAATCCACTTGGATTCCTTTGGTCCAGCTGGTGAATCAGCTGGTATGTCAATTTACAGAGGATACAGCAAGATATAGACCGGTTGAAGAATTAGGCATGGAAATGGCAGATGTATTTTAATCCAGATAAGTGTGAGGCAATGCATTTTGGAAGGTCCAATGCATGAAGGAATTCCATAGTAAATGGTGGAATTCTTAGAAGTATTGACAGAGAGATCTGGATGTATGTGTCCACCGATCGCTGAAAAAAGCAGCGCAGGTGGATAAGGTCGTCAAGAAGGCATATGGCATGGTTGGGCTATTGAGTATAAAAATAGGCAGGTCATGCTGCAGTTGTACAGAACCTTAGTTAGGCCTCATTTAAAGATAAGTCTAGGATTTTGGAAAGATTTGACTGGCAGACCCCCAGAGGGTGAGAAGGAAGGGATGTGGGGGGTCCAAGTTGGAGAGGCCATGGTAGGGGATGGGGAGGGTTAAAGTGGGGGCATGATCTTGAGGGGTGGTGGCAGAAGGAGGGACCCTACTTCCTGCCCGACAGCAACCAGCAAAGTGAAAGCTGCTGAGAAATTTGCTTTGCTTCTCCTGTCTGCATGTAAATCACAGCAGAGATGGGGAATGAGGCCCTTTAGTGTCCATTAATATGGTGGGTGGGTTTGTCTGATGTCAATGGTAATATGGGACACAGGCTGGGGGTGAGTGGGAAGGCCACCTGTTTTATTTTGCAAGCTCCCCTGCTTTTAGATATTCTGATAGGAGGCTGGAAAATCCAGCCCCATCTTGCTAGTTGCATGTTGAGGTGTTACACTCATTGCGCAGAATGACTGTGAATGTGGATGGTTCAACAATTTCCTGTCACCAATTGGCATGCATGATCCTGCATTTCTGGAGAGCCTCGCTGAGGAGTTTGTGGAGGGTCATGAGGGGGTGGGGGATGGAGATAACATTGAGACTGCCAGCTACCCACAGGCAATAGGTAGCTATTAATGAAATTAAAAAGCTTACAGTGGTCAATGTTCTGAAGATGACTGGCACATCTCTGGTGGCACCACCTTTTACCAGTGGCTGAATTTTAGTGATGGTCTGCCAGGCATTGGACCAGTGCCCCATTATCATTTTAAAACCCCTGCCCATTCCTGCCAGGAAACTGATTTTTTTTCACTATGCTATATCCTCCATCTCTGCCCACCGTGAACGTTGCTGATGGTCGAACGGGATGATCCCACCTTTAGCAGGTGGAAGCTCGTGTTATTGGTCTGAGGAAGATTCCTTGAAGGAGGGAAGAAAATTTGCCAGGGTTGGAAATTAGTTATGATCAGGAAGGTCTGATCTCTTTCTTCATCACTCAAATGTGCTCCTTAACAGCAATGATTATCACACTCCCTGGAATGTCCTTAACACTACTGTGTCCCTTAGCTTGAACACAGTTGTGGGAATACAGCAAAGAACAGGCAAGAAGGAATAATTCACAGTAGTTAAATATCTGTGCAGTTTGAGACTTCTTAAAGCCTTATAATGACTCCTAGTGGAAAAATAAAAACTGTTGTATTTTGAGCTTTTCTTTATTATTATTCTGATGCTAGTCTCAGTACCAGGAGTCATTACTACCAAGTGAGCAATCCTTCTGGAAAGGTCAGAGCTGACTTGTATAAATCCCTTGGAGAAAGTTATTCACGCTTCCCTGCCACATTACCATGTTTTATCATATAAAATGAGCAGGCTTTCACTTAATATTAGAAGCCACTCAGTCAATGAGCAGAAAGGCTGTCTGCAGCCACTCATTTAATACGTCAGTTACATTTTAATAACCTGTCTAATGCAGCATTCAAACAGATTGCCTCTCAACGCACGTGAAAGCTGTGATAGAGCTACAAGTTCCCAGTGCCATAGTACACGTAGTGTTCACACTTCAAGCTGAAAGTCGATGGCATCCATGGAGATTAAATTAGTGACTTCTTCTTCAATGGAAATGTATTATTACTTCACTGGCTCTGGTAGGATTTTTTTCTAAAAGTCCACAGCCTTTCTTCGCTATGGTGGTCTTGGGCTATAATCTCCATATGAACTGAATAATGATTTATAACGATTAGCTAGAAATGGATTAAAGGAAGCAATCTCCACCCTCCCTGTTCAGTCCAAAGTGCTTGAATATGTAGTTCCTAATTTCCCCCCTCTCCACCAATTTCCATATTCTGTTCCTATCTGTGTCTCCACCTACAAAGAACAAAACAGCATGGGAAACAGGCCCTTCGGCCCAACAAGCCTGCGCCGCCACTTCTACCCGTGATCCCTGTCTATGTTTATAGATCTATGGATTGAAACTAAATTTGAGACACTTTAGGGAGAATTTGTTCTGTCAATCAGCCAAAGAGCACATCTTTGGGATGTGGGAGGAAACTGGAGTACACGGAGAAAACCCACGCGAGCACGGGGAGAATGCGCAAACTCCCACAGACACAGGCCCAAATCCATGTATCTGCACAGCACAGCGATAGTCACTGAGCTGTCTTGTTGCCCATCAAATGGTTCAGGTCAAGTATACACTAACGACATGAAGCACTAGGATACTCTCAAAAAATCCAAGAGCAGTCCTCTCACGACCCATCACGTGTATGCCACTTGTTAGATAACAAGGTGGACCAAAGTATCTGTAGGATAAAACAAATACATCAATATCATCATCTATTTACACACTTCCCAGGGACTCCCAAGGCTCATGATCCCTATTTTAAATCAGTTTTCTATAAACCTCCATTCCCATTCTGTTCATGTGCCCATCTAAGTACCTCTTTAATAACTCCAGAGTGCCTGCCTCCACCACTTTACTTGGCAACGTGTTCCATATCCCCACCACCCTCTGTGTGAAAAAACTCCCTCTAGCATCCAAATTATACCTTACCCCCCTCATCCTAAGTCCGTGACCCCTTGTGCTATTTGAGTCCATCCTAGGAAACAGCTTAACCCTGTTTACTCTATTTATACCCCAGAACTCCATGTTTGGATCCCTCTTTCAAGTTTTCCACCCTTGTCACAGTGACGGGCCAAATGGCCTCCTTCTGCATTGTAAGGATTCTATGATTCTGCCAAAACAGCTCTCAGTAAAATCTTAAGCCTATATAGAGTCATAGAAATTTAAAGCATGGAAACAGGCCCTTTGGCCAACTTGTCCATGTTGCCCCTTTTTTTAACCCCTAAACCAGCCCCAATTGCCCACGTTTGGTTCTCCTGTCTTGGGTTTGATCTACATGATTCAAGCTGATTGGAGTAGGTGTAGCTCCTCCTCCAAGGCTTTATCTTATTGCTGCTTAGCCAAAATACCAAGATGCCACTTTAAAAATTGCTTCAAATGAAGCTGAAATGTAACCTAATGACTTCAACTAAGTGCAGCATGTCGATACTGCACTTGATTTTAGCCAAAAGGCGGAGAAGCGATACAAAAGTTACTCCAACTTGGATAGCATCAACAACTGTCCCCCTTGCATCATTTCAGTCTCTTTTTCCAAGATTCCATTGAGTATACATCAAACACCAACTTACAAGCATAACTTCAGTTCTTTTACCATGCCTCTTCAAAGGGGTAACTTCTCCCTTAAGACTGGGTCATCACTCCTCTGCCGCCTTCTTGGATATTCAGGGATTCTCCTGAACCTTCTTCAATTGTCAGGGCTTCCCTTGAGCTATCTACACTTAAATTCTGCTACCCCCATCCTTTTCCTGCATGGATACTTTCTTTCTCCGCATGTCTTTTGTTAATTGATCGGGATCTTCTGGAACTCTTCCTTCAGAACCTCTCCCAGTCTCCTATCACTTGTCCCTTGTCTAAGACACTTCTTCTCAATGACCCTGCTCTCCTGATCATCTGACCTATGTTTGAACATTGTTTCCTTATGCTCAAGTGCGCTGTGTCTAGCAAACCATAAAAATGTTGATCCGAGTGTGTGCAGAAGATCCAAGGTCTGTTAGGAGTTGAAGTTCTTTATCCCTGTACTTTCCAATGAGGCAATTTTGGGTTTCATAAAAATAGCAAGATGATCTCACAATGTTTTCTTTTCTGGTGTTACCCCAGAATCGACCCAACCCCTCCTCCCCCCAAACTCGTATTTCGCATTTACATGCTGCTTTGGCACCATCGTTCAAAGACACAGCATTAGTTTTCATAAATATTCTGATGACACCCAGCTCCACTTCACTGCACCCCTCCAATTCTTCTACTATTCCTAAATTATTATTGTTAATCTGACGTCTACTACAGGATGAGTAGTTGCCTCCAATTCAGTCAGCCTTGCTGAGAGTTCCCACACCCAGCTCAATACCCTCTGACTCTGTCCATCTCTCCGGCAAAATTGTAGAATCATAAAATCCTTGCACTGCAAGAAGAGGCCATTTGGCCCATTGCACCTGCACTAACATCAATCCCACCCAGGCCCTGACCCCATAACCCCATGTATTTACCTTGCTAGTCCCCCTGACTATCATCTCTGCTGCCCATGTCTTAACTTTAAACAGATCCTGTTTCAATACCAAGCCTGTGCTTATTGACTGCTGGCCAAATAGCATCTTGGTTTTCAAATCCCCATCCTTGTTTTCAAATTCTTTCAAGTGTCTTTCAGAGAGTTGGTGCAGACTCAATGGACTGAATGGCCTCCTTTTGCACTGTAGCAATTCTGTGTTTCTGTGGCTTGGTGTCGTACCTATGCTCCTGTGAAGTGCCTTGAGATATTTCATTACATTAAAGATGTCCAAGAAAAATCATGTTGGGCAAGATTCTCCAGCCTCCTAACTGCATGTTTTTTTTACCCAGGAGAGGCAGCATGTTGTTTAGAAACATAGAATTCCTGCAGTGCGGAAGGAGCCATTTAGCTTATTGAGTATGCACTGACCACAATTTCAACCAGACTCTGTCCCTATAACTCTATGCATTTACCCTAGTCAGACCCTCTGACACTAAGGGGCAATTTAGTATGGCTAATCCACCTAACTAACTAACCAACTTCACTAACGGCAAGATGCCCTGATTCCGCCACTGAAAATGGGAATTCCCAATGGTCTCACTCCACGCTGGCAGGAACCCACGGGTGGGAGAGTGCGCTGCCAGCAGGACTGGAAAATCCTGCCAGCGTGAACGATCAGAGAATTATGACTGATATTGTTGTCTTAATCTGCAGAGTGGGATATTTAATTAGCATTGCAACTCTTCTTCTCTATTCAATCATCAAGTAATTACAGAGCACTCATTTAATATTTAATTGCATACGCTGATATTATTGGCTCATTCGATGTGCATTTTTTATCCCATGTGTGGCATTGTCCAAGTAATAGATTGTCTTCACCACCACATATTTCAGTCTTGGTGACATGCTGCACTTGTGCCCTGTTAGGTTATTTTAATTTTTTTTTTGATTAAAAGTTGAATACAAATGCTGCAAAAAATGTGATTCGAGTGAGACTAAAGCATTGAAATATTTCAGACCTTATGAATAGAATTGTGGGGCACGAAGGTTTTGTCTGCATTGTCTGAAGAACCAAATTTTTTTTGTGTGGCACTTGTAGATTTCCTCCTGAACTAATCAAGGTGAGTCAGAGACAATGCTTTGCTACGGGAAATTCATCAGATCGACAATCTGTAAGCAGGTCATCAAACCTAACCATCCCACGCAAGCAAGTAGTGCCATTCATATTTGATTACTGTGTGTGTGGAGTCTGTGTGGAGTTTGCACATTCTCCTCGTGTCTGCGTGGGTTTCGTCCAGGTTCCTCCGACTGTCCAAAGATGTGCGGGTTAAGTTGGTTGGCCATGCTAAAATTGCCTCTTCGTGTCCTGAGATGCATAAATTAGAGAGATTAGCAGTAAATACGTAGGGATGTGGGGTAGGCCCTGAGTGAGATTGTGGTCGGTGCAGACTCGAGAGGCCAAATGACCTCTTTCTGCAATGTAGGGTTTCTATGATTTCTATGATTCTATGATCATCCTGTAACTGTGTTTATTTGGTTTGATACCTCAACTGCATGGTTCATTTAATCATTTATTTTCTGCATGAATATCATTCTCATCTATTTCTCCCTTCACTAACTGATCCTGGTTCCTTCTCCATAGTTTGTCATTCCTCCATTTAATTCTTTTGCCAGTAGTTCAACCTGACTGGGATCTGTCCCCACCACATGCCAATGCCCAACAAACTAGAAATTGCTGCCTCTGAGATGACACCTTCCGCCATGCATTGTGTTCCCAAATCTTCTGAATCTTTCCTGTTTTAGTGCATGCCTTAAGGAAGTAATCCTGAGATCATCGTTGGTAAGATACTACTGTCTGATCTCCTTTGCTGGACCTCAAACTTTATTTGACCAACTTCATTAGCCAGGATTAGAAGGGGATTTCATTCAACTTGCACAATTTTTTCCAGCGTATTAAGTATGATCCTTATTCTAGAAGTTGGGAAGCAACAAAGTGTCTATAGAACCTTTGGTCTGGATTGTAAACAATTATACCTACACTTTATACTTAAACTGCACAGATTTGGATGATTTGATTTGATTTTTATTGCCACGTGTATTAGTATACAGTGAAAAATATTGTTTCTTGCATGCTACACAGACAAAGCATGTCATTCTTGGAGAAGGAAGGGAGCAGGTGCAGAATGTAGTGTTACAGTCATAGCTAGAGTGTAAAGAAAGATCAACTTAATGTGAGGTAATCCAGTCAAAGGTCTGACGGCAGCAGGGAAAAAGCTGTTCTTGAGTTAGTCAGTTGGTACATAACATCAGACTTTTGTATCTTTTTCCCAACAGAAGGAGATGGAAGACAGTTTGTCCGGGTGCGTGGGATCTTTAATTATGCTGGCTGCTTTGGCAAGGCAGCAGGAAGTGTAGACACAGTCAATGGATGGGAGGCTTGTTTGCATGATGGATTGGGCTACATTCATGACCTTTTGTGGTTTGTTGCAGTCTTGGGCAGAGCAGGAGCCATACCAAGCTGTGATATAACCAGAAAGAATGTTTTCTGTGATGTATCTGTAAATGTCAGTGAGGGTCATAGCTGACATGCCAAAATCCTTTCGTCTTCTGAGAACATAAAGGTGTTGGTGGGTTTTCTTAACTAAGTGTCGGTGTGAGTGGGACTAAGGACAGGTTGTTGGTGATCTGGACACCTAAAAACTTGAAGTTCTTGACCATTTCTACTTTGTCTCCATTGACGTAGACTGGGGCGTGTTCTCCTCTACGCTTTCTGAAATCGATGACAATCTCCTTCATTTTGTTGAGATTGAGGGAGATTATTGTCATCGCACCGGTTCACCAGATTTGCAATCTTATTCTCGTACTCTGTCTGATCATTGTTTGAGATCTGACCCATTATCGTGGTGTCGTCAGCAAATTAAAAATTAGGTATGTCCCAAAAATGAGGAAATATGAATTCTTGATTCAGCAAATAAAATGTTTATCTCAGTAATTCTTAAATACTGGCTGACTATGACTCTATAGGATTAGAGGGATGTGGGCCAAATGTGGGCAGTTGAGACTAGCTGGGAGGGCACCATGGACCTGTTGAGGTAAAGGGCCTGTTTTCATGTTGTATTACTCTATGAATCCATGACTAAAAATGGATAACATACAATATTGTTCTGTGGAAATTAGTTTAGATACTATTTACTGATCATTTTTAACCTTGTTTTAACTATTTGTATGCAAATAAGCTCTAATTACTGTTACTATTGATGATGGTTTTGCTGGGGTTTTTACAGATGGGAAAACAAAGGTAGATTTAAGGGATTTATTGGTAAGCATTAGAAATAATGTATAGTTTTAAGTGGGATTAATTTAATGTTTCTGTGTCTGAAAGGGTGAAACCTATGGTTAGATTCATGCTGGACAAAGGTGTTTGTATGTGCAGAGGTTGGTTTTGTTCCAACTGTGATTACATTGAAATTAGAAAGGGTTACAGCATGAAGAATAAAGAGTAGTAGCTGTTGCTTAGCAACTGGAGACCCTTCTAATGGTAGAAAAGCTTTCAAACTTTAGGTTTAGCTGGATATATTGCGGTTGGAGATAGGACACCAAAGAGTGAACATCTCTCAATTCTGCCAGAAATTGCACAAAAAAGAGTTGCAAAGATGTAAGCTTCCTCAGAAACAAGTTATAGTCCAGATAGCCAGAGAATTTGGACATAAAGAGTATACTAAGATGACTGAAGTTAATTGAACAAAGACTAAAGTATTGTTCTGAAGAATTCAAGGAAGAGTAAACAAAGGGTTCTGAGTTTAAGCGATAATTGCAGTAACCAGATTCAAAGTGGGATAGCAAACGTCAGAGATAAATTAGAGGTTTGATGTAGTTTTATTAGAATCTGGGAATTGAGAGTTGGAGCAATTGTGAACAGTTTGTACAGCTGTTGAGACAAAGAAATCCTAAAGATGTTGGCACAAACTCCTGGAATGGATTCACTGTTAAAAGTGGAGTAGAAGCTTTGCTTAAAAGTGGCATTTGGAAAACCTTGACTGGATTTTGGGAAGCAACCCACTAAGGGAAAGCATAATTATGAAAGGAGATTTTAACATTTGTTTTTGTGAGTGAAGTTTGGAAACTCTCGTGTGACCATCATCTGAAGGAATTCTGAGCAGAAATCCACAGACAAAAATCTGAGTTCAGAGCAGAGTGTGTGTATTTGACCACAGTCAACTTGTATGCTTGAAAGGGACTTTGTGTGCTAATGATAGCTTAAGATGTATTTTGTAATCTGTGTTAATCTTAAAATCTGTGTGTAAATGTTAGAGTAAGGGGTGAGTAAATGTGTATTGTATCATCATTATTTTCACATTTAATAAATTTTTTTCTCTTGGTGTTAAAAATAATTAGCCAGCCTGACACTGGGCAAGTTTGAGGGCAAAGGTAGATGCCTCTTGGGCAGTGACCATTGGGCAGTACCAGAGGTGCTACTGGTACCAGGGGGATGTTCCTACATATTGAATAAAATGAATGTAAATGTTACAGTCTTTTGAGCCCTTTGGGTTGGTTCTAGAATTTTCCCATCCAGTTATAAAATCAACTGGGTTAGTAACAGGTCAGTGCTCAATATTGTTCCTCCATTGAACAAGAACAGAAGAAACTTTCAAATGTAAAACATGAGCGTGCTGTTTGAAAATGAGTTCTGGAAACACATGTTGCAGAGTTGCAGTGGGACATTTTGGAGTTTTAATCTGCTACCTGTTGTGCATCAACGTATTAACTTGAGGGAGCCACAGGAATTGGAACCTGAGACTGTTCGAAAAGCAACTGATCTCCAGGAAGCAGAAGAGATAATGCTGGAAAATCTCCAGCAACCATTGTTTGTGAGGTATTTGTGCACATTTATAGAAATTTAATTACAGTCTTTTAAATATGATCATTTCTAATGTCTTTTATGATCATCCAAATCTTATTTCCAGCAGTAAGCTTGTCGGTTTAGTAAGGAACTTAGGTAGCAACAGAAAAAATGTTCACACTTGTATTTATAGCAATCAAAATAGTCCTTCTCCTGAATTATTAAATGTTTCTCATGTGTCCCCTATAGCTTGATTAATTAGTTCCATGTATCCTTTGGGAGTTGGTGTACTCTGCTTTTCATATTATTGACTGGAACAGTCCTGAAGTGTTTAGTTGTGATTGGTCACTGTTTTATGGAAATGACGGTTGAACCAGTCAGGTGTAAGCTTGGTTGTTGTCACAAAATCAGATCTCCTGTGGCACTATTATGGTCGGTCGAAAGTATGTCCTTCTACTGTCGAGGATCAGTCCCCTTTTAGCCATAAAGTCAGCACGGTAGCATAGTGGTTAGCACTAGTGCCTTACAGTGCCAGGGACCTGGGTGACTGTCTGTGTGCAGTTTGCACGTTCTCCCTGTATCTGCGTGGGTTTCGTCTGGGTGCTCCGGTTTCCCTCCACAGTCCAAAAAGATGTGCTGGTTAGATGGATTTGGCTGTGCTAAATTGTCCCTTAATGTCAGAGGGACAAGCTAAGATAAATGCATTGATTTATGAGGATAGGGTCTGGGTGGGGTTGTGATTGGTGCAGACTTTCTATGAAAGTCAAACCAACTTGAGACGAATCCTGCAAAAGCACAACAGAAACCACAAGAGGAACAATGATGCTGCTGGGACTAAATGAAAAAGTGTGTTAAAAGGCCCATGTGCAGCATAAATACTGGCTTGCTGTTGGGCCTTATGGCCTCATTCTGTGCAGTAAATACTCCACAATTGTTGTTAAGCAAACAGAGCCTCAGTGAATCTAAGTTTAATTGTTTAATTGGGAAACTACGCAAGGAGACGTGAGACAGAATTTAATTGCTTTACAGGCTGTAGGTTAGAAACCAAGATATATACTTTTAAAAATTCATTTGTAGAATGTAGGCATCGCTGGCGAGGCTAGAATTTACTTCCCAGAGCTAATTGCTTTTCGGAAGGTGCTTCTGGAGCTACTTTAGACCATGTTGTGTAGGTACACTCACAGTGCTGTTAAGGAGAGAGTTCCAGAATTTTGACCCAATGACAGTGAAGGATTGGCGATATATTTCCAAGTCAGGATGCTGAGAGGCTTGGAGGGGAACTTGCAGGTAGAGGTGCTCCCATGTGTCTGCTGCCTTCAAGATGGTAGAAATTGGAAAGTGCTGTCCAAGGAGCCTTGGTGTATTCCTGCAGTGCATCTTATGGATGGTACTCTCTGCTGCCATTGTGTAACGGTGGTGGACAGAGTCAATGTTTGTGAATGGGGTGCCAATCAACTGGCTGCTTTGTCCTGGATAGTGTAATTTTCTTGACTGGTGTTGAGGTGTTGAGGTGCACACAACCAGGCAAATGGAAAGCATTCCATCACACTCTTGACTTGTGCCATGTAGAAGGTGGTCAGGCTTTGTTGAGTTAGGAGGTGAGTTACTCGCTGCAGGAATCTTAGCTGTTATGTGCTGTTGTAGTCACAATGTTAGTTCAATTTAGTTTCAGCTCAATGGTAACCCTCCCAGGATGTTGATAGTGGGAGATTTAATGATTGTAATGCTATTAAATGTCAAGGAGTAATGGTCAGATCATGTCATGTTGGAGATTTCCTGGCACTTGTGTGATATTTTCCAGGTCTTGCTTCATTTGGACTTGGACTGATTCAGTATCTAAGGATTTTGATTTGATTTGATTTTCAATTTTTGCATGTATTGATACACAGTGAAAAATATTGTTTCTTGCACGTTTTACAGACAAAGCATACCATTCATAGAGTACAGAGGGGAGAAGAAAATGAGAGGGTGCAGAATGTGCAGTTATAGCTAGGGGGCAGAGGGTCATGAGTGATGCTAATATAATATTATGATGCAATATGAAGTAAACATCTCTACTTTTGATCTTATGATGGAAGGAAGATAATTAATGAAGCAGTTGAAGATGGCTGGGCTGAGGGATTCCGTAGCAATGTCCTGGAACAGAGATGGTTGACCTCCAACCACCACATCATCTAACTTTGTGCTAGGTATGACCCAAATAGCAGAGGATTTCCCTCCTGATTCCCATTGACTCCTGATTTGCAAGGCTCCTTGAAGCCGCATTTGGTCAAACGCTGTCTCGATATCAAGGGCAGACACTCTCACCTCACCTCTTGAGTTAAGTTCTTTTGTCCATATTTGAGCCAAGGCTATAATGAGGTCAGGGGCTGAGTGGACCTGGCAGAACCTAAACTGAGTGCCAGTGAGCGGTTTATTGCTCAGCAGGTACTGCCTCACTGTACTGTCCATGACCTCTTCTATCATTTTACTGATGATCGAGAGCAGATGATGAGATGGTAATTGGCCGGGTTGGATTTACCCTGGTTTTAAATGAAAAGATTTCTCAGGGGATATTTTTGGTCGACTGCTCAGAGTTTAATTGCTCTTAAAGATGCAGTCAAGAGTGCAGAATAAAACACCTAGCTTTTTATCATTTTTTTTAACAGCTGCTCAGGAAAGACTTTGGAGTCATTTTTTAACATTGGACTGGTTAGTCCAGTATATTCTCAGAAAAAGTCCTTGTCTGACTCGAGTGTTGACAGAACAGACTTTAATTATTCTTCAGATTTGAGGTCAGAATCAAGTACACACATAGAATATCTATAGTGCAAAAGGACTCTGTAGTCGAGTCTGCACTGACCACAGTCCCACTCTTGGTCTATCCCTGTAACTCCATGTATTTACCCTACTAATCCTGCTGACACTAAACAGCAATTTAGCATAGTCAATCCATCTAACATACACATCTTTAAATCCCACATATTTACCATGTTTGACACTAAGGAACAATTTAACAGCGCCAATCAAACTAACCCATGCATCTTTGGACTGTGGGCGGAAACTGAAGCATTCAGAGGGATCCCATGCAGAAAGGGGGAGAACGTGTAAACTCCATACAGACAGTGATGACCCAAAGCTGGAATCGAACCCAGGTCCTGGGTGCTGTGAGGCACCACTCTGCCAGCGTGCCGCCCAAAGTTTTCTTTCAATTTTCTAAGAGTTTTTCTTAAAATGTTAAAGTTGTGGGATACAGAAGTCGTGATGACTGTATTAATAAAGTGTATTTTTTGGGGGTGTATTCCAAGTAATTGGCTTTTATATAAAAACAAAAAGGAATCTCTCTATTGGGCAATGAATAGCAAGAATTCTTTAAGTGGAAAATGACATTGTGCAACATTGCTATGTGTCAATATGCCTCAGTGTCAGTGAACCAGCTCAAAGTGATTGTACAAAGCATGAGAATAAAATTGTTAGTGTAGGTTTCATTTGCAAGTATTGTACTACTCATGAGGCTGAATTCACTGAGGTGCCGAGTCTGTGCTGCCCCTCAGAAAGCTTTGGGGAGGGAAAGGGAGTCTGCTCAAGAACCATTTACATCGGAACAAAGCAATTAGGAGAATAGGCAAATCAGCCCTTCAAGCCTGCCCCCGCCATTCAATCAGATCATGGCTGATCTCTCCCTGGTCTCAAATCCACCTCCCTACCTGTTCCCCGTATCCCTTTAACGCATTTTTAAAAATCAGAAATATGTCTGTCTCCTTCTTAAAATTATTTTATGATTCATTTGTAGAACTCGCTGTGGGGCGATGAGTTCTACAAATTCACCATCCTCTGCGAGGACTAGTTTCTCCTCATCTCAGTTTTAAATTCACCACCTCCCAAGCTATACTTGTGACCTCTTGATTGAGATTTCCCTACAAGGGGAAACATGTGGTCTACATTTATTTTACCATCAGTGCACTGAAGGCGGGTCTTTTGTCCCGAGAAGCAGGACGTCCTGCTTCAGCGAGATGTTGGCCAATTAAAAGCTGGCAGCTCTCCAGCGCTGCCGGGAGCAATGGCCACAGAAGGTAATGCACTTGGGCAATGAGGAGGCATGTGGCGCTGGATTTAGGAGGGTAAGTGTGGGGTCTCTCCAGGACCAAACTTGCAGGCCTTGGCAAGAGAGAGTGGGTACAGGTGTAGGTGGGGGTACGGATGATAGGCATGTGAAAAATGCTAAGAGAGGAGGGGAACCTATTGAGTGGGTCCATTAAAGAGGGACCCTCCCCAACCCACCACCAGGAAAACACGCAAGGGCATTCAGCGTGGGCTTCTCCTGCAACCACATAAATTTCAGTGGCTGACGGATAAACCCCTTAAGAACCATAGAACCATAAAAAGCTATAGTGCAGAAAGACAAACAGGGGGCAGGTGCAGGTGGGTCGGCGGCAAATATGCTACCAGCTGGATTAACATGCTTCACCTCACCTTCAAATCCAGCTCATAGCACTTTGGCATGCTCAGTATTTTTCATCAGAAATTGCCCTTAAATGTTTGTTCTTAATCAACTTATTTTAAGCCTTGCCAAGTTAATTTGCAATTGTGAAGTTGCAGTGCCTCTGTGTTTGGACATTCTTCAAGAATCATCTTCATTCTGTGCTATTATTATGGATACTTATTTCAATTTAAATCTTATATTTAAAAGATGTGGATTTACATGGCTGTGTAAGATGTAGAGATGAATGTTACTGGTACACAATATGTTGTTTACTGATAAAACCATAAGAGGCAGCTTTCATTAAGCCTGTTACTATTGTTTACAATACTGTATTATGCACCCCAAGATTAAGGTCTGCCTTATTACCTTAGCATCCTTTTTCCTTCTATTTTATTTGCAAATGCACTAAGGTCTCACATTGCATTTCTAAATAAAATATAAGTATGTATTCTCATGACTATATCTCAACCTTTGAAACTGGACAAAGAGCTATAAAAAAAGGCTGATTCTATATCTGTCTATGACTCCTGAACAAAGTAAACTGCCTGGCAGTATTGGGAATCCCACATGTCGTTATCTCTGTAGCACCACTAACCATCTCACTATGGGCTGCACAGGCCAAATTCAAAGGAAGCTAGGCAAAGGCTATTTGCATTTCATGACCCAATCTGGCCGACTGGAGTCTATTTGCCTGCAAAGACAAAAGGCCTGAAACTTTCCCATCAATTTTTAATGGGTGAGACATTTAACAATCTCAATGACCCAAACAAAGCGGCATGGTGGCACAGTGGTTAGCACTGCTGTCTCACAGCACCAGGGACCCGGGTTCAATTCCTGGTCTGGGTGACTGTCTGTGCGGAGTTTACACATTCTCCCCATGTCTGCATGGATTTCGTCTGGGTGCTCTGGTTCCCTCCCACAGTCCAAAGATATATGGAGTTGGGTTGATTAGCTATAGTAAATAACTTCTTGGTATCAGGTTAGCAGGGTAAATAAGTGGGGGGTTATAGGGATAGCGCCTTTGACGGATTGTAATCGGTGCAGAATCATGGGGCAAATGGCCTCTTTCTGCCATGTGGGGAGTCTATGATTCTATAAAGGGTACATATCCTTCATTGCTGACTCAATGTAGTGATGAGAGTCACATGATATAGGTCTCTGGTTTGTGGAATCAGTAATATTGCCTTGCTAAACTGCAATGTTCAGTTTACTAGCATCTAACATCTAACTGGCAGACTCACAGAAAGAAGCTCTGCCCAAGTTTGACACACTTGTCCCTCTCTAAACTGCTTCTGCTGAAAATTCTGCACTGTTACCTACAAGACTGATTCACCTTTCTATGCCTATCTCTTCACGTAAAGCCAATACCACTAGAAAAGTAAATTCTACAACATGGGTTTTTAGCCTGTTGACCTCTGTGAAAGAATATCTCATTGGATTTTGATTCTGGACTCTAGAACTCAAAAGAAGCAATATTTATCTTCTGTGAGCTCTGTGTACTTTAAATTAATCTTTTATCTATCCCTCATCTTTATTATTAGAGTATGGGAGTGATGTTGCAAATAAATTAACCCTTTGAGTTCATCCTATCTCGAGTTTGCTGTAGGGTTATTACTAGCAAATCGGATCACACAAAAGCCAAGGGGTTGAGGAAACGCCCCACCACTTATAAAGATGGAAACAAATCAAAATATCTTTCTGTTCTTGGCAGGTGATAAGAAAAGAAATGAGTAATGTTTAAGTTGACTCTGCACCCTGTCTGTAACATATGCTTCAAACTTCAAATAGGGATAGCATTTTGCCTTAATATTTTCCTATCTTTGTAAGTCTGTTTTTATTCAGATACTGATTTTGAAAAAAAACTGCATCTAGAATCCAACAGTGCAGAAGGAGGCCATTCAGCCCATCAACTCTGCACCGACCACAACCCCACCCAAGGCCTATACCCATAACCCCATGCATTTACCCTAGCTAGACCCCCTGACACTAAAGGGCAATTTAGCATGGCCAATCTACCTTATCCACACATCTTTGGACTGTGGGAGGAAACCAGAGCACCTGAAGAAAAGCCACACAGACACGAGGAGAATGTACAAACCCTACACAGGCAGTGACCCAAGCCGGGAATGGAACCTGGGTCCATGGTGCTTGAGACAGCAGTGCTAACCACTATGCCACCATGCCAATCCAGAGGCCGATCATTTATTTTGCCTGAATCAGAAACTGTTCTCACTCTGACTGTTCTAGCACATCAACCGTACCAGATTTAAGAATGTAAACTGTACATGATCAGCAGGATTGAGTCAATATTTTTTGTGATTTTGCAAGCTGAAAGACAAAGTCCTACCACACAAGGGTTTATCTCTTCTCAGCAGCCCATTATGCCTCAATAAGTTAAGATGGTGGCAATGTTTCAGAGTAAAGTAATTATCCAGTCAGTGATCTGTGTATTTAGTGGGGGATTGTTACCAATGGATTGCTGCAAGGGTCAGTGCTGAGGTCTCAACATTCTCCAATAATGATTTTGACAAAGAGATCAAGGGTAATATTTCTACGTTACTGCTGTTACAAAGCTCAGCAGGACAATAGGCTGTGAGGTAGACGTAAAGAGACTGCAAAGAAATATAGATGTGTTACATGAGTGGGTAACAAGTTGGTGCATCTGATTTGATTTGATTTATTATTGTCACATGTATTACCATACAGTGAAAAGGGTTGTAACTGGCAGAGCATACCATTCATAGAGAAGGAAATGAGAGAGTGCTGAATGTAGTTTACAGTCATAGCTCGGGTGTAGAAAAAGATCAACTTAATGCAAGGTAGGTCCATTCAAAAGTCTGTGGCAGCAGTGAAGAAGCTGTTCTTGAGTCAGATGGTACGTGACCTCAAACTTTTGTATTGTTTTCCCGGTGGAAGAAGGTTGAAGAGAGAATGTCCGGGGTGTATGGGGTCCTTAATTATGCTGGTTGCTTCGCCTAAGGCAGTAGGAAGTGTACACAGTGTCAATGGATGGGAGTGTGGTTTGATTTGTTTGATTTGATTTGATCTTTTCTTGTTGCATGCATTGGGATACAGTGAAAAGTTTGTTTCTTGCATGCTACGCAAAGAAAGCACACCATTCATAGATCATAGAGGAGAAGGAAAGGAAAGGGGACAGTATATAGTGTTACAGACATAGCTAGGATGTGGAGAAGGAGCAGTTTAACGTATGGTTGGTCTATTCAAAAGTCTGATGGCGGCAAGGAAGCAGCTATTTTTGAGTGGGATAGAATATAATGTGGGAAGTTTGAGGTCTTTCATTTTGGTAATAAGAATTAAAAAGGCATAAGACTATGAAAAGCTTGAAACTTGCAAATGTTGATATTCAGAGAGACTGGTGCATTCATACAAGGAACACCAAAAAGTGTGTCGGTAAACAAGCAAATAAGAAGGCATTTTGGCCTACATTACAAGAGGATTGAAGTTCAAGGATAAAGAAATCTAGCAACAATTGTACAGGGTTCTCGTGAAATCACACCTGGAATATTGTGTACAGTTTTGCTTTCCAAATTTAAGGAAGGGTGTATTTGCTTTGGAGGCAATATAGTGAAGGTTCACTAAGTAGTTTTTGGGATAAGGGGGGTATCCTATGATGTGAGGCTGAGTAAATTCTCTGGAGTTGAGAAGAACAGGAACTGATTTCATTGAAACATACAATGTTTGGAAGAGGCTTGACAGGCTAGGCACTGGTAACTTTTAGAGCACAGTCTATGGGCACTGTCTCAGGATAAGACAAACAGAGGTAAGAAGAAATCTCTTCACGTAGAGTGTTGTTGATACTCTATTGTTGAGTATATTCAAGGCTAGGATAGATAGAGTTTTGATCTCTTTGGGAATCAAGGAATAGAGGAGCAGGTGGGAAAGTTGAGAATTTTTTAATTCATTTGCAGGACATGGATATCATTGGCTGGCCAGCATTTATTGCCCATTTCTAATTGGCCTTGGAGGGCAGTTGAGAGTCAACCACATTGCTGTAGGTCTAGAGTCACATGTAGGCCTGACCAAATAAGAGCAGTAGATTTTGTTTCCTAAAGGACATCAGTGAATCAGACGGATTTTATTCAACAATCGACAATGATCATCAGTAGACTTTTAATTCCACATCTACTCTGTTGAATTCAAATTCCATCATCTACCGTGGCGGGATTCAAACCCAGGTACTCAGACCATTAGCTGAGCCTCAGGATTAATAGTCTCGCGATAATATTATGAGGCCACTATTTAGTTGAGGTTGAAGATCAGCCATGATCATATCAAATGGTGAAAAAGGTTCAAGGGTCCTTGTGGTTCACCCCTGCTCCTGTTTGTTATGTCTTTATGTTCTGACATTGTTCAGTCAAATGCTGAATTGTTTTTTTTTTAATACGGTCATGAAATGTGAAACTATCATTGATTATTTAATGACAATTTCTCATAAATCTTTTCTTCATCCTTTCTTCTTGGGATCGACCCTCTGTAATTTCTCTATTCCTGTTTAAATCATCGGTCACTTGCTTAATCCTTTAAGAAGCAGCTGGTAAGAAGGTTTTATACACTTGGCTTTGGAAGAAATAAAATTTAGAGTGAACGGAGAATGATTAAGACCAGGACTGGGGAACCAGGACAAGTATTGAATACTTAACCCCAACACTAGAACATTAAAATAATATTGATGAATAAATCATTTGGATTGTGACTTAAATATTGGTTAGAATTTAATTGGAGCACATATATCATTCAGAAGTCTTACAGGATGATTCATTTTGTTCAATGCAACACTGACTCTTGAATGATCCATAAATACCCTTTTCAAGACTTATGACTTTATAATGCAAGTCATGTTGTTTAGTTCACAGATTAATGGGGTAGAAATTGCTCCCTTGTGCTCTTCTTATGGGAGGAAATGAGGGGGACATGACTAATTCTACAGGGTTATGCCTTTGCTCCCCAAGGGTGCTGAAATCTATCTGGCACAATATTAGCCATGGGCATCTTTTAGGCATTCAGGGCTCCTTGAGTTCATACGAAATGTGAGCAGGAATAGGGTCTCTTAAACCTGTTCTTCTAGTCAACATATCATGCAATAAAATTCCATCAAATAGACATTAAGTCCCCTGCATAAACCAATGTGGAACCTGTTTATG
Organism: Sphyrna mokarran; assembly: GCA_024679065.1. Lineage (NCBI taxonomy): Eukaryota > Metazoa > Chordata > Chondrichthyes > Carcharhiniformes > Carcharhinidae > Sphyrna > Sphyrna mokarran. The sequence continues at coordinate 69,453,979 of JAGIQG010000012.1, read as the reverse complement.
GATCCTTCAATCCAGTTCAAGTGGGAATGCTGCAGTTCGACTATAACTATGAAACCCTAGGTCAAATATCAGAAGCCTTGCCTGAAGTGTATGCCCAAAGCATGCAGTTACTTATACGTTTGCAAAAACAGCCTGTAACAATTTTAACCTCAATGAGTGACATGCAAATTATGCAGTATTTTGATCTGACACTGATTGCATAAGTTAAAAGATGTGAGAATTATGAAAGAGTGTTTTTCCATTAGCGTGGAACTGACAGGACAGGATCTCGTGCTCTCACTGGTAGTGGGAAGGGCCTGTGAGGTGCTGACCTGCCTGGCCTATGCTATTTTCCTGCCTCTACTAGAATTGAGTTCTGGGTGATGGTCCATGGTCGACCTTCCTGTCCATTGCCAATTGAGGCTCTTCAGTGACACATTAATGATTACTGAAGGACCTTATCCCACTGCTCCCTCTGGTAAACCAACTACAGGTGAGCCTGTCACCATGGGATGGGCATGACAACTAAACTGTGCGAGCCAACTTATCACCTTAGGAGAGGTGAGGGGGACAGGCAGGAGAGGTAGTGCAGTTCCCCGATCAAAGGTATTCAGTGCATGAGCAGGGAAATTGGACATTAGAAGTGGGGGGCCCACTGGGAATCATTCGCCCTATCTTATTGCTGACATCCCTGTAACTGTCTCCCCAAGACCCCTGCGCTATGAACACCGGCACTGTGTGAAACCAAGTGTGAGGGGCTAAATTCTCTCTAAGTTCTCTTCTCTCGGAGCAACACGGTGGCAAGTGGTTAACACTACTGCCTCACAATGCCAGGAATCCAGGTTTAATTCCCAGCTTAGGGGTCACTGTCTGTGTGGAAGCTGCACCCTCTCCCTGTGTCTGCATGGGTTTGCTCCTGGTATTCCAGTTTCGTCTCACGGTCCAAAGATGTGTGGGTTAGGTTAAGTGGCCATGCTAAATTAATCCTAGTGTCAAAGTATTATTAGGGTAAATATGTGGGGTTATGGGAATAAGTCCTGATGGGATTTGGTCAGTGCAGACTTAACAAGCTGAGTAGCCTCCTTCTGCACTGTAGGGATACTAACGTCTAGTTTTTTTCTTTAATTTAACAATTAGCTAAAAATTACAACTTCAGCTAAGAGGTAAGCGAAGCTTATTCCAGCCTTAAATAGGGATGTTCAAGCTCTCTGAGAGCAGCTACAACCAATTAATTAGGTTGCTATCTTTAACTAGTTTCTGAACTTTAACAAGCCTTGACTGATTTGCTTCTCTGAACATATAAATACAGGGCTTTCTCGGTGCTGTTTGCTTGCACTGCATGTTGCTTGAGTACACAGTGTCAAGCTGGGAATTCGATGACAGAGTTAGGTGAGCAGGGAAAATATAAATTAAGAAGAATAAATTTAATTGACATCATAAAGGATAGGCCATGTGTCACAGCTGCAGCATGTGGGAATTCCTGGATGCTGCTGCACTCAGTGTTTGTGGTTTGTGGAGGTTTGCCTCTGAGTTGGAGGCTGAGCTGCAGACACTGTGATGCATCAGAGAGGGAGCAAGTTGCAGAAAGCAGCCTAGCTTTGTGTCAGCTGATGTGGTCAATGGTCAGGGACAGGAGGACATGAGTGCAAGGCAGGAAGGTAAGGGATTCAAGAAAGTGGGAGTGGTGAGCCCTTGCAAATGAGTAACAAACCGTGAGTCTTGGTGCTTTCAACAGAGGAAAAGGAGAAATGTGGCTTATACATAAATAATGTATTTTTAATCCAATCAATCATGTATTTGTTTAAAAGTTGGGTTGAAGAATGACTTACCCCACAGTAGTTATGTGGAGCTGTATTTTACAAGGTGGAGGGTATTATTGTTCCACAACAGCAAATACCCTTCCCATTCCCCAGCTCACTTCCCACCACCTGATCCCCATTCCACCACCAACCCTCCACATCAAGCTTCACACCCTCCCATCCCTTCACCCCCTGGAACTACCCCCCCCCCCCCACCTTCCATCCCACCCCCCCCCCCCCACCCCCCCTCTCCCCCCCCCCCCCCCCTTCCCCTGAACCTCCATCTCCTGCCATGGGTACAAAAGTTACGTGTAAACTGAGCAACTTTAAAAAGCTCAGCCCATGAAAAGACTTAGATATCTAAGTCTTGGGATTTTAGTCAGGAAGAGATTGGGGACCCTGAGGAGAGAGGTATGGTGTTTTGGAGGCTGTGGGGAGGAGGTGTCACAATGTTGGTGGGAAGGGGAGGGGCTGGCAACATGGTCAGGTAATGGATGCCCCAAGTGGGCACAAGGCAGCCCCCAAATGATGACCTTGGCCCCCTCTCCTTGCCTCACTTTTCCCCTGCCTTCCCCTAACACTGTTGGCTTTGGAGGAGGGAATGGTGGGGGGAGGTAGGGGGAAACAGCCTTCTAACTGGCCAGTTAAGGGCCTCAATAGGCCTAAGCATGGTTGCCACTGGCAGATGAATCACCCGCTCACCATATTAGGGGCACGCATTGCTCGTGGTAGTGAAGGTTACTCACCAATTTATTTTGGCTGTTCCTTCCCCACAAACACCCCTCTACTACACCCAATTGCCAGCTGGGAGCAGAGGTAGGAACAGAGAGCATAAAATGTCCCCCATGACATCCATTTTTCTGAATGATCTCTTTGCATTTGCAGAGAAAAAAAATCTTAGCTACTTTGCAACTTCCCAGAAAAGGCATGGTTGTTAAAACACGAAAATGTTATTCCTCACTTTTAATTGGTGTCACAGATTGATCTGTTTCCGACACTTCCCGCTGTGTCATGTGTTATTTATTTACTTTATTTTTTGGCAGAGAACACTGTTGGCAAATAGCGCTGTTCCAGATTTAAAGAGGTAGTGGTTATAATGTTGATTCAACCTGGCTATCTAATTAAAAATGTTGGCAGCCAACTGCAGAGGAAATCTTTTTTTAATCCCCTGTGCCTTCAAGCTGGGCGTATTTCATTTTACTGTAACTTTACAGACTCATTTGCCTTCAGAAATGTGAACAGACTAAGAATTTAGAAATAGATAATGACTCCTTATGTGAGACATGAAACCTCTCTCTTTGTTTCATCTCTTTACCCCTGGGTAATGAGTCAACCGCATACTGGCCCAGCCAGAAAGCTAAAAAGAAAAGCTGATTAATAGCCAAAAAATGCTAAATTTTATTGAGTTGTGTGAGATGCGAGAGATGTTGCGAGGTGCACGCGCTTGAACTTACATAGATTTACATCCAGCTCCATTACAAGTTTATTTAGTGTCACAAGTCACACTGCAATGAAATTACTGTGCAAGTCCCAGAGTCGCCACACTCCGGCACCTATTCAGACACAGTGAGAGAGAATTTAGCATAGCAAATGCACCTAACTAATAAGCACTTCTTTCAAACTGTGGGAGCAATCGGTGCACCCGGAGGAAGCCCATGCAGACACAGGGAGAAAAATGCGGAGACAATGGCCTAAATCATTGCTACCCTGCCACCCTACAAAGAGAGTGAGGTAATTAAAACAGGATTAAAAAGTAATAGGGCTGGTTGTTCACTGAGTTGGATTGACTTGGAAACCCTTTATAAATGGTCAGCAGATCCTGACTCCAGCATTCCCAACCCCATTCCTGCAGCTTTCAGGAACACTTTTTGAGGATGTCTCAGGTCATGAGCTGCACTGCGTGCTCACAATCTGGCCAAACCCAATTCCATAGAGTTGGCCAGCTTTTTAAAGCATCTTCTTTAATGTCTTGAAAGTCATGTCAACCATAATTTGCACGAGGAAACCTTTTGAACAACAAGAGCTCCTCATGCCAACCATACCAAGGTATGTTCCACCAACAACCCCCATGCACCTCATGCCCTCCATGCTCTGTATGACACTTCTATGCCCAGTGAAGCACTATATACTGTAAAGAATCCACAAAATCTATAGTGACCGTTGGATATGTTTAAAAAGAGCTTTAGAAAGAATGACCTTCATTGAGAACTTTCCATTTCCTCAAAAAAACTTTAGTAGAACCCAATAAAAGTATCAATCATCCAGACCCATTGAAGTATCAATGTCTGAAACTGCAAACACTTGAAATCTCTTTAGCTTGTGTAAATAAACATTGTAAAACTTACGATGTGGATCAGGGAGCCAGAGCTTTCAGGCAAGCAATATTTTCCCTGGGGCACAGGTATTTAGTATGCTAATAGATTTCTGTGCCCTTGAACAAGCATACATAATGAGGTTTGGCAGGGAGATCTGCAATCGAATATCCATGGATCCCCCTCCAGATGGGGTGAAGGTCTGCAGTTTGGTGACATGTTAAGCCTGATTCACTGCTGTTATTACTATACCATACTCAAAGTATGGCCCAAGGGACTTCCAGCATCAGAGCTTCTTCTGCCTTGGCCCCAACTCCTCTTATACATGAGGACTTTGAAATAAGCAGGTGACACTGGTGCCCATTCAAAATTTCAGTACAAAATAAGTTCCACCCCAAACAAAGGGTGTGCCACTAGCAGTGGGACACGTCATGAATGCAGGGTAGAAACTTACTTGACATGAGGCCAAAAACAAAGATTTCCAATGGTGAGTTGAATTTTCAAAATTAAATGCTCGGGACTTTAAAGGCGGGTCAAAGGTAGGTCAAGCTTCCCATTGAACAATTTTGCACGCATTGTCAAGTTATGCATGTTCATTAAAAGGATATCTTGGCAGAATAGGGTGGAATGAGGAATGGGGGGGGGGAACACTGAGTGGTCGTTGCTGTCTCACAGCAACAGGGACCCAGGCTCAATCCCAACCTCAGCTCATTATTTGTGTGGAATTTGTACATTCTCCTCATGTCTGCATGGGTTTCCTCAGAATGCTCCAGTTTCCTCCCACAGTCCAAAGATATGCAGGTTAGGTGGATTGGCCATGCTAAAATTAACCCTAGTGTCAGGGAGTTTAGTAGGGTAAATGTGTGGGGTTATAGAAATAGGGCCTGGGTGGGATTGTGGCCGGTGTAGATTTGATGGGCCGAATCAGCTCCTTCTGCACTGTAAGTAATCTATGAATTAGGTTTCCCTTTCAAATTAAATTCCCTACCTGTGAGAAATTAGAACATTCATATTTACAATTGCACATAAGTGACATGCAGCTGGCAAGGTTGGTTCTTCCATCATTAATAGTGGATTGCTGCTGCATTGTCCACTTTGAGAGTGTGTAAATACCAGCCTATGCTCAAGACCAGGTGCTGGCAATGCAAGTTACATGGAGGATAATTGTACCTTACAGAATACTGAAAACGTGTATAGAGTGGATATGGGAATGATACTTCCATTAGAAGGAAGACTAGAATCCAAGGGTCCAACCTCAGAATAAAGAGATGATCCTTTGGAACCGAGATGGGTAGAAATTCTTTGAGCCAGAATCGTTAGAATTCATGGCGACAGAAGGCTGTGAAGGCCAGGTCATTGAGTATATTTAAGACAGCAATAGATTGGCTCATGACTGGTAAGGGGATCAAAGATTACAAGGAAAAGGTGGGAGAACGGAGTTGAGAAATTTATAATCAGCCATGATTGAACAGCGGAGCAGGCTTGATTGGCCAATGACCTAGTTCTGCTGCTATATTGGTGGGTGGGAGCACAAGCATTTTAAAGAGCTTCCCCATGCAGAAATGTTGGAAAATTACTGCTGCATCAAATGTGGATACTCTGGTGAGGAGAGGGAATAGCATTTGTTTATGAAATGTAGCAAAATTTCCTATTAGAGAAAAAATGCAAAAGAATTGTATTTTTGATCAGTCTTAATTTGGAATATTTGTAGGCACTCCCCCGTGGTGAATTATTTCTGCTGTGGTGATTGTTGTGGAGACAAGAGACTGGAATTTTGCAGTTGTCCAGACTGGCTGGATATTCTGGTCCCACCGACAGCATTCCCACGTCATGGGTTTCCCAGCAGCAAGGGATGCATTCAACGGGAAACCCAGTTGATTCTAGTGAGACCAGGAAATCCCACTGCCAACCAATGGCGGGCCACTTCCAGCGCCACAAGACAGCCAGCAGGTTACAAGGAAAATCCTGGCTAAAATATATGTACAGATGGGGCATTGATGTTGTACGCAGTTGTACACCAAGCTTTTTTTTAATATGCAGGGCTTTTTTTAAAAAAATGAGGTAAGTCAGTGTGGGAGAGTAAGATCTTTTATTATGTTCATCAGCCTCAGTAAATTCTGGATAAAACTCATCTTTCATTCCCTTCCTCTGCCATATAAATATCTCCCTCTTTCTATGCCTTTTAACTTTAACAAAAGGTCCTCTGGGCTCGAAATGTCAGCTCTTTTCTCTCCTTACAGATGCTGCCAGACCTGCTGAGATTTTCCAGCATTTTCTCTTCTGGTTTCAATAAATTCTGGGTCTGATATAGCACAGGGAAAGGCCCAGTAAAGTTCTGAATCAAAATATCTTATCTACCAACCTGAGACACATTTTCATTACCCATAACCATGTGTCGCCTTTCTTACGGAGGATCTCAATTCAATGCTACGTTTTGTTGACCTGGATGCAAGATTGTGGGTCCCTCCTCATTGTCATCTGGGTTGAGACTTCACAGATCCTTCTTGCGTGGAAAGCTCACTGTCATCAACAAGCAGATACTGGCAACACTATACCCTGCATCCTCTCCTTTCCTTCTCCCTGCTGTATTCTATCAACAGTGCATTTTGACTTCATAGCATGCAAGAACCAATACTTTTCCCCATATCCCAATACACTTTTCAGTTTGATCCAAATATTCTCCACAGACAAAAGGACAGTTTATTAATTCAATGCCGAACGTTTCTTTTAAAGTGAAATATTGTGGGTGCCATTCTCATATCTGAAACAGGGTTGGACAAATTTATTGAAACCCCACCATGCTACTGTTGGAGCCTCAGACATAGATGCTCCTGGGCGACATGGTGGCACAGTGGTTAGCATTGCTGCCTTACAGCGCCAGGGACTCAAGTTCAATTCCGGTGTCGGATGACTGTCAATGTGGAGTTTGCCCATTCTCCACATGTCTGTGTGGGTTTCCTCTGGTTTCCTCCCACACTCCAAAGATGTTCAGGTTAGATGGATTGGCCATGCCAAATAAACCCTTAGTGTAAGGGATTTTGCAGGGTAAATACGTGAGGTTACAGGGATAGGGCTTGAATGAGATTGTTGTTGGACCAGGCTCAATGTGCTGAACAGCCTCCTTCTGCACTGTAGGGATTCTGTGAAATACGAGGTGATTTTTTTAAAATATATATCTTATCCACTTCAGTAGTTGGAAAATTGCACAGAGCGTTCCTGTGATTGCCCGATAAATGACCAGAAGGCTCCATCAGAGATCAGGGATTCTGCGAAATGCTGGCCGATGTTTTATGCTGTTAGAGTACTCTGAATTAATCACACTTGTGTTTATTTAAAGATTCAACAGTTTTTGAATAAATTCGTTTAGCATTTTCAATTGGAAAGCTTAATGGAGCAGTGCCAAAATCAATCGAGGTTTAAAAATCCTACGCGCAAAGTAGCAGGTGGGAGTCAAAGCCAAAGTCTAATTAAATATCATCAATGGATTAAAAGAGCACATGTAAGAATTTTTGTTAGTTATTTTGAACTTCTGATGCGAGCATTAAATTTCCCTTTTTTCTGAACTCCCTTTTTAATTTTTCATGTTGCCTCTGTTGCTGTAAATTGCCCATATCAACAAGAAGCATCAAAGTTGTTCTTTCAAGATCCTTACTCCCCACTACTCTCGACATCCTGCCCTCTCTGTTCCAGCACCACATCTCATTGATTCTGCACTTTGACATGGCAGAGTATGAACTGAACACACTGGGCAAATTTAGTGGGCAGGATGTGGCACACTGGTTAGCATTGCTGCCTCACAGCTCCAGGGACCCAGGTTTGATTCCCGGCTTGGGTTACTTTCTGTGCAGAGTGTGCAGGTTCTTCCCGTGTCTGCGCAGGTTTTCTCCAGATGCTCCAGTTTCCTCCCACAGTCCAAAGATGTGCAGGTTAGATTGTTTGGCCATGCTAAATTGCCCCTTAGTGTCCCGGCATGTGTAGGTTAGAGGGATTAGTGACTTATATACGTGGAGAAGCGGGAATAAGACCTCGTTGAGATTGTTGTGATAGCAAGCTCAATGGGTCGAATGGCTTCCTTCTGCACTGTAGGGCTCCAAGATTTTCTATGAGGGCGATGGGGAGGCTGGGAACAGGAAGCTGTTGGTCTGATTCTGAACAAAGGGAAAACTGTCTCACATTTAATGAGCAGTGGAAGGTGGTCATTGTTGGAAACCCACTTGTTAATGACAGGAAGTTAATGAGATTCATTAATGAGCTACTTAAAATCACTTATCCCTGAGTCCACTGGAAATTAACTGTGGTTCAAGAATTGCATGAGACTTGGATTCAATTCCCAACCCTCCAGAATTCTCCCCTAGCAAACCCTGTCAGTTTTGCCAGTGGACCACCAAGATGAGGGGATAGGGGAGTGGGGTAGTCCTTTGCTCACAGACGCTCAAAGTCATGTTGAAGGATCTGGCATTTGGAAATGGGGGGGGGGCCGCTGGGGGCAGGTGCAGGGGATGGTGTGGGAGCTGCTGTGAGCCAATGTGCCTCCCTCCTCGCAATCCTTATCTTGCCCAGTTACCCCTCTCCAGGGATCCATTGTGAACCCCCGTTGAAAAACTGTACTACTGGCAGTGACCAGAGCTCACAGTAACACTGTGGGGACTGGAGAATTACCAGCCCCTGATTTGGATAGGATTTCAGGGGTGGGATTTCTATCCTATTCCAGTGGGAAGGCCCCACACCAGTTACTGGTAAATGCTTGCATACCTGATATTTAATTGCATGTACCCACATCAGAGAGGCTCCAGCAGCGCATGAAGGCAGCTGACCATCACCTTCTCAAGGGCACCTAAAGATAGGCAATAAATACTGCCCCAGCCAGGGGATAAACTGGGAGCACCGCCAATGCCAAATTCCACCCATTGTGATATAACCCTGCTGTTTGGCTCAGGTTGTTGGTCTCAGGTTGACCCGCTGCTGTGCTTATTTGTTGAAGTTTCTTGTCATTTTAAAGCACATAATCAAAAGGGACAGAGCACAAGTGTTTTTTTCAAATTCATTTCAGAGAATCCCTACAGTGAAGAAGGAGACCATTCAGCCCATCAAGCCTGCACCAAATCTCCCTGTCATAGCATTTGGAGGGAGCTAAAGAGTGAATTGAGGAGAGCGAAGAGAGGACACGAGAAGACTTTGGCTGATAGGATTAGGGAGAATCCTAAAGCTTTCTTTAGATATGTTAAGAATAGAAGATTGGTTAGGGCAAGATTAGGGCCAGTCATAGACCGCAGTGGGAAGTTGTGCGTGGAGCCTGAAGAGATTGGTGAGGCACTGAATAAATATTTCTCTTCGGTATTCACGCAGAGTGCTGGAAATGTAGCTATGGAGAACACTGAGGTACAGGGTTGCAAATTGGGAAGTATTGTAGTAGATAGGGAGGATGTGTTAGAAATTCTCGAGGGTTTGGAGTTGGATAAGTCCCCTGGGCCGGACGGGATTTACCCTAGGATTCTCTGGGAGGCAAGAGAGGAGATGGCAGAGCCTCTGGCTCTGATCTTCAGGTCCTCGTTGGTTACGGGTGTGGTTCCGGAGGACTGAAGGATAGCGAATGTGGTCCCGTTGTTCAAGAAGGGGAAGAGAGACCTTCCAGGGAATTATAGGCCAGTGAGTCTTACTTCTGTTGCGGGCAAAGTATTGGAGAGAATATTAGGGATAGGATTTATAGTTATTTAGAGAGAAATGAATTGATTGGGGATAGTCAGCATGGTTTTGTGAAGGGTAGGTCGTGCCTTACTAACCTCATTGAGTTTTTTGAAAAAGTGACTAAGGAGGTGGATGGGGTAAGGCGGTTGATGTGGTATATATGGACTTTAGTAAGGCGTTTGATAAGGTGGCCCATGGAAGACTTCTGCAGAAAATGCAGATGTATGGGATAGAGGGTGATTTAGCTAATTGGGTTAGGAATTGGCTAGCAGATAGAAGACAGAGGTTGGTGGTTGATGGGAGATATTCATCGTGGAGTTCGGTGACAAGTGGTGTACCTCAGGGGTCTGTTTTGGGGCCCCTGCTGGTTGTAATTTTTATAAATGATCTGGATGAGGGTATTGAGGGATGGATTAGTAAATTTGCAGATGACACTAAAGTCGGTGGAGTGATAGATAGTGAAGAGGGGTGTTATAGTTTGCAGAGGGACTTGAACAAGTTGCACAGCTGGGCCGAGTGGTGGCAAATGGAGTTTAATGTGGAAAAGTGTGAGGTAATGCACTTTGGCAGGAATAACAAATGTGTAGAGTATAGGGCTAATGGTAGGATTCTTAGTAGTCTTGATGAACAGAGGGATCTTGGTGTGTATGTGCATAGATCCTGAAAGTAGGCAGTCAAGTTGAGAAGGTTGTTAAGAAGGCATATGGAGTCTTAGCTTTTATTGGTAGAGGGATTGAATTTCGGAGCCGCAACGTCATGTTGCAACTGTACAAAACTCTAGTGCGGCCGCACTTGAGTATTGTGTGCAGTTCTGGTCCCCACATTATAAGAAAGATGTGGAGGCATTGGAGAGGGTACAGAGGAGGTTTACCAGGATGTTGACTGGTATGGAGGGCAGGTCTTATGAAGAGAGGCTGAGGGATTTGAGGTTGTTTTCGTTAGAAAGGAGGCGGCTAAGAGGGACCTAATCGAAACATATAAGATGATTAGAGGTTTAGATAGGGTGGACAGTGATAGCCTTTTTCCTATGATGGAAAAAGCTAGCACGAGGGGACACAGCTTTAAATTAAGGGGTGATAGTTATAGGACGGATATCAGAGGTAGGTTCTTTACCCAAAGGGTTGTTCGGGAGTGGAATGCCCTGCCTGCAGCAGTTGTAGATGCGCCAAGTTTGGTGGCGTTTAAGAGGTTAGTTGATAAGTATATGTAAGAGAAGGGAATGGTTTAGTTTGGAGGGGCATTGCTTTTTATATTGGTCGGCGCAACATCAAAGGCCGAAGGGCCTGTTCTGTGCTGTAATGTTCTATGTTCTATGTTCTAACCCCCAACGCCCCATCCCGAACCCTTAAACTTACACAATTATCCTGCTAGCCCCCCTAACCTATACATCTTGGAACGCTAAGGGGCAACTTAACATAGTCAATCCTCCTAACCCACACATCTTTGGAGTGTGGGAGGAAACCAGAGCACCTGGAGGAAACCCACGCAGTCACAGGGAGAATGTGCAAACTCCACAAAACAGTCATCCAAGGTTGACATCGAAGCGGATCCCTGGCACTTTAAGGCAGCAGTGCTAACCACTGTGCCACCATGCCACTCTGTTTTAGTTTATCCCCAGGGTGTGAGCGCTGCTGGCAAAGGCAGTATTTATTGCCTATCTCTTGATGCCCTTGAGAAGGTGATGCTGAGCTGCCTTCATGAACTGCTAGAACCCCTGTGATGTAGGTACATGCTCAGTACTTTAGGGAGGGGGTTCCAGGATTTTGACCCAGCAACAGTGAAGGAACAGCGATATGTTTTCAAGTCAGGATGGTAGTTGGTTTGCAGGGGAACCTCAGGTGTTGGTGTTCCTAGCTATCTGCTGTTCTTCTAGATGGTTATTTTCCTAGGTTTGGAAGGTGCTGTCTAAGGGACATTGGTGAGTTCCTACATGAATCTTGTAGCTGTCACTTTTTGGTAGAGGGAGTGAATGTAGAAGGGGTAGCAAGAGAGTGAACTGCTTTATCCTAGATTTTGAATATTGCTGGAGTTGCGTTCATTCAGGTCCATGGAAATAATCCATTACATTTCTGCCTTGAACTTTGTAGATAGTGGACTAGCTTCAGGGAATCAGAAGGTGTGTTACTCACCACAGGATTTCTAGCTTTTGACCTTCCTGCTTTGGTAGCCGCAGTATTTATATGGCTAGTCCAGTTCAGATTCTGGTCAATGATAACCACCAGGAGTTTGATGGTAGGGGATTCAATGATGAAGGGTTCAAAGATGGCATTGCCATTGAATGTCAAGGGGCGATGGTTGATCCTTGTTTGAGAGCAGTAATGTTGCTTAGCTTTGTGAGTACAAGACAACTGATTTTTTTTTTCCAGAGCAGAAAGGATTACAAAAGAAGGTCTTATTTGTGCATATAGGCTCCCTAGAGTGTGTACTATTTTACAAGACTATGAATCCAGAAACTCAGCTAATGCTTTGAGGACCTTGGTTTGAACCCCACCATGGCAGATGGTGGAATTTGAATTCAATAAAACAAATCTGGAATTAAGAATCTACTGATGACCATGAAACCATTGTTGATTGTCAGAAAAATCCATCTGGTTCACTTAAGTCCTTTAGGGAAGGAAATCTGCCATTCTTACCTGGTCTGGCCTACGTGTGACTCCAGAGCCACTGCAATGTGGTTGACTCTCAACTGCCCTCCAAGGGCAACTAGGGATGGGCAATAAATGCCAGACAGCCAGTGATGCTCATGTCCCACGAATGAATAAAAAAAAAATCACCCAGTGGACAGCCGGCTTCGTTACAACTGTGCTTATGCTTCAAGGCTTTGTCTGAACTCTGCAAAGCACTTTGAGGTTGTGAAGGTTGCTTATGAATTGCAAGTTTTTTTTTTCAACTGTTCTGCAGCTTGTCAGATGTAATTCTGGAGATTGGAGATTCCTCGGTACATGTTTTGATATTTAGTACCCTTCTGATGTCTACATCCCAGCACTAATTAATTTTTTCGTGCTATCATTTCACTTCCATAGTCAAGAAGTAATTTCAAATGAACTATTTTCCATTTTAATAAGTGAAAACTCGGTCACTCTGGAGGGATTTTTTTTTAGCAGCCTTTAAGCAGCAGATCGTGATGTTGGCTGGCTACCTGTGGCTAGCTATCCGCGGTTGTGTGAAAATCAGTTAGAGGGCATGCCTTGTATCAACAGGAAACAGTTCTTCATATCGTACACACTGGCACCTATTCAACTTGCACGTTTCAGAGTTCCTCATTTTTTTCCTCACAACAGATCCCCGTACAATGCAGCAGATTTAAAATAAGAGAAACCATTAATTATATGACATCAGAACTGAGGAGCTCCTTACCCAATTCATTACTTCTGCTGTAATGTAGAGTCGCTGGCGTTGGACTGGGGAAGGAGCAGTAAGTAGACTCATGACACCAGGTTAAAGTCCAATCCGTTTATTTGGTAACACAAGCTTTCGGAGAACTGCCCCTTCATCAGGTACACTCATCTGTTGGACTGTAAGCTGGTGTTGTGGGATTACTTACTGTTACTTCTGCTGCGCACACACCAAGGATCTCACAAACAGCAAATGGATTAAATGTTTGGTTTAGGTGCTGTCAGTTGAGGCATTGGCCAGGACACAAAAAGAACTTCCTCATTTTCAACAATACTGTAGGAATGTTTCGGCTGGTCCTTTTTGGCCTTGCGGAGACAGCTGTGGAGATGGAGTCGTGGGGAGAATTTTGGACATTGTGCATCAACTTGGCTCCCAGACACATTGCTGCCTCCTTGTATTTTGCCTGTGCTGCTGGTTCGAAGAGACAGAGGCCTCACTGCCCAGTGGTGATGGATAGCCAATTAGGCCACTCAAGGTCTTACTTTGAGACAAACTTCAGACCTAATGGTGTTTTCTTGGTGTTGGGTTGGCCGCCTCCTCCTCTGAGTCAAGGGGCAGACAGCAATTTAGAAGCGACACCATGCGGTAGGCCAGCGACCAAATTCCACTCACTGGCTCAAGGAGTGAAATGCAGAATTGAAAAGTCCATGGCTTTAGTGATAACCACTCCTGTCCACACTGATGTCTCTGTGAACTGTGGGCCTTTACTTTTAAAATTTAAGCATGGTACAAGAGTGCCTCCATTTCGAAGATCCCTCACACAGCTGACATGTCTCAGCAGTGCTCACCTCTCCTGGTCGAGCTCCAGTCCCTCCAGTGCTGGACCTCCCACCTCAGGAGGCTGCCCGCTGCTCCTAACTGGATGGTAAATGCAGAGGCTACTCGGGAGGGGTAGTCAGAGTTGGGGGGGGGGAGAGGAGAGGGTGGTGGTTGGGGGGAGGGGATGCTCAGTGTGTGGTGAGGGGTTCAAAGTGTAGTTGGAGAGTTCGGGAGAGAAGCTGTGGAACAATAGCCGGGATTGGAATTTTGTTATGGGGTTGGGAGGGTAGTTAGGGGCACAACATGACATTGGGGCTGCTGGATTGAGGAGGGGACATGTTCCCCAACAACTCTTCAGGCCAAGCACTTGCTATCCTAAAATTCTGGCTAATGTTGTATTGTTTTCCGATAAATTACTAATCTGTACTCAATTGAGCCCTTGTAGTTGACCATTAGAAAAATCTTTGATCTTTCAGGCCTAGGAAACAATTGAATCCAGATCCCAGAAGGGAACTCTGCATCAGGAAAATCCATTGAGGTTTAAAATTATCTGTTGAGCTCATTAAGAAATAAATTATTTTTATGCTATAGGAAGACCAAGTCTTATTACCCATGTTTGATTTCTCTGAGAAGCTGGTGGCCATTTCAGAGGTCGGCAAGCAGTTGATGTTGGACTGGAGTTCAAAGTTGACCTGGGAGGCAATGGCAGAGTGGTACTATCACTAGACTATTAATCCAGAAAACTCAGCTACTATTCTGGGGACCAGCGTTCGAATCCTGCCATTGGCAGATGGTGGAATTTGAATTCAATTAAAAAAAAAATTAGAATTAAGAATCTGCTGCTTGGAACCCCATTGTTGATTGCCAGGAAAACCCATCTCATTCACTGCTTTAGGGAAGGAAATCTGCCATCCTTACTTGTTCTGGCGTACATGTGACTCCACAACTGCAGCAATGTGGTTGATTCTTCAACTGTCCTCAGGCAATTAGGGATGGGCAAAAGTGCTGGCCAGCCAGTGATGGCCTGTCCCACAAATGAATAAAATGAATGGGTCAGGACAGCAGATTTTCCCAAAGGATATGTGCATAGAACACAGAACATAGAACATAGAACATTACAGCGCAGAACAGGCCCTTCGGCCCTCGATGTTGCGCCGACCAATTAGGAACAAGCAGTGACCCTCTAAGCTAAACCATTCCCCTTTCATCCATAAACTTATCTACTAACCTCTTAAATGCCACCAAACTTGGCGCATCTACAACTGACGCAGGCAGGGCATTCCATACCCTTACCACCAGGACAGTTGTTTTTTTTTGATGATCACTTTAAATTTTACCAGCGTTTTTATTCCAGATTCTTTTCCATGACAGAAAGAATTCAACTTTTTAATCTATCATGGCAGGATTTGAGCTGTCCAGCAACATAATCACTGCATAACCTGACAAATATAAAATAGCTCTGAGTATTATCAGGAACAAGGTGAGGAGGCTATAGCCCATTTAAAAAAAAGCCTGAGGTGAACTTTGTTCTCTCCTGGAATTGGATCTATAAAGCATCAGGAGCCATTGGTTCAGGCAATGCCCGAAGACTTGAAAATGATGAAAACATCTGTGGGAAACAGACGCTCCATATCACCATTTTAACAAGTTAATTCAAATCAATGCAGACGCAAAATATGTCCCTGGCTTTTGTCGATCCGAGAGCACAACTTCGCACCAATTCTGGCCAACTCATAGCCATGCAATGATGCAAGGCATTGTGTGAAAGCCTGCATATTGCCAGGGAGGGTGGGAAGAGTGTGACGCTAAGAACAGTGGGAGTGTGGGGACAGCGTTAGGGGACAGCTTCTGGGAGTTTTCTCAGGGAGAAACTGACCTTTGGAAAATAGTTATTGATGTTAAAAGTATGCCTCGAGTGTCCAGGCAGCACAAGCGGGCACAGAGATGTGACTCCAGAACCACAGCAATGTGGTTAATTCTTCAACTGTCCTTGGGCAGCTAGGGACAGGCAATAAGTACTGGCCAGCCAGTGATGCCCATGTCCCACGAATGAATTAAAAAGAGAGACTGAGTCAGGAAAGCAGATTCCCCCAAAAGATGTCTGCAGAACAGTTGAGGATTTTTTTTTGATGATTACCAGGCAGTTTGATGATCACTTTAAATTTTACTCAGCGTTTTCAGTTCCAGATACTTCCTCACAGTAGAAAAAAATCAACTTTTTAATCTGTCGTGACAGGATTTGCTTGTTTTCATCCCTCCTTGGATCTATGGTGCATCTAAAATGTAAAGGCTCCCTGGCCAATAGCCCACTCACCAACTGTAAAAGAAGATAGGCCATGTAAAATTACGTTCTGTTGGCCCCACAATGGCCTAACTTGCCAGCTTGACTGTCAGCGGGCACACTTGCAAATCTTGTATGTGCCTGCGGACCCAAATGTTGCACGAGTGTGTGATGTCATCAGGACGCACACCCTTCACCTTCTCACAGAGCTTCACCTGCAGTTGCTTCAATTGCCCGCTTCCCTGGGTACTTGGCAGAGGGTTCCACCAGACAGAAATAGCTGCAAGATTGGCTTTATTGTCTTCTCCAGCATTTGCATAGTGACAAATGTGGAACATGGTCTGGAAGTGACTTCACATTGGCTGAAACCAGTCTTCAGACGGGTCCCTCTTTGAGTGAAAAATATTGTGCTATAATAGATTCTCTGAATAACTGATTCCTGCTCTTCTGGAATCTGTTGTTGAATTTCCAGGGGGGGTGCGTGCAATTGTTCTGGGGTTTCTGTGGCTGTTCTGCTAGATTTATGATGTGTTAAATTCAGTCCTACTCCCCCATCCCTCTGCCAAGTTTGTTAAAACCAACCAACGCAGTGGCATTGCAAGTGCGTCAACTGTGTTACTTTCACCGTTACATCATTCAGAACTTGCTGCACTTCTGAAAAGTGACTGACTTGAGAATCCTCACCTAACTCAGTGAAACTCTCAACTTGCGAGACATTGAGTGGGTGCTTACTTTAAGTGATAATGATGCAGAGTGCAATGGTGAGACTTTGTACCGAGGCGACCTTGCGTTTTGCTCTTGGAATTCCGCCACATCTAAAAAAAAAGAATTGAACAAAAACTCACTTGTTGCTGTGCAGGTATTATGCAGCACACCGCATGGCGCAACATACGTCACTGCCTTACACCTAGTGAAACACATTTGCACACAGCAGGTATGTCATTATAATAGTACAAACGTGAATTGCATCCTTTCCAATGGATTCAATTGGCATCTTTGAAAGCGATGTCACCATTTGTCACGGCATCACTCTGTAACCTACCTTCCCTTCTCTGTAAGGCATGTTGTGAATGCACCGAATCAGTAGATATCTAATATTGCCTGTATATTTTAGGCACAGCAGTCATATCTCGTGAATAGCTTTCTTGATGATAATCCACCTCATCTTCTCAGAAACTTTCTTTGCATTTGAAAGCTGACTAAGTGCGTTATAATTGTCAGATGTAAATATGAATAATCATCATGCCTCATCTTTAATCTGACTGCACCGCACGATGTTAGATTCTTTTTTGACCCTGCTGTGCTAATTATCACTCCCTTTTGTGATACATTTGCAAGTCACTGTATCAATTTGAGTAATTTGTCAGGCAAATATGCCTGACATCTGTAAATTAATTTGACCATAGCCAGCTACATAGATTAGCATGCATATACGATGAACTATGTTTGCTCACACTCATTTTTATTCCTGATTTCAAAATTTCTTTTCCGCACATAGCTCGAAAGTCTCCTGGTTTGTGATTCTGAACGTGCCACAGTGTTTCCGAACTTGTTTTTCTAGTCTCAGCTGACAGCATTTATTTTGTCTCTCGCCAGCGCAACTATCTAGGCTGACAGGCCATTGCAGTACCTAGGGAATGCTGTACTGTCAGAGGTGCTGCCCTTCAGACGAGAAGTTAAACTCAAAGCTCCTGTCCACCCTCTCAGGTTGACATAGAATAGTTGCAGGGGAATATTCCAAAAAAGAGCTGGGGATTTAAGGCCATCAGATATCGGAACAGAATTAGATCATTTGACCATCAAGTCTGCTCCATTTGAACATGGCTGATATGTTTCTCAATCCTGTTCTCCCGCCTTTCCCCTGTGATTTTTGATCAGTTTATCAGCCAAGAACCTATCTATCTCCGTTATAGATACACTCAATGACCAGGTCTCCCCAGTCTTCTGTGACAGTGAATTCTACCCTCTGGCTGAAGAAACTCTTCCTCATCTTGGTTGTAAAGGGTCATCCCTTTACTCTGAGGCCGTGCCCTTGGATCATAGTCTCTCTTATTAATTTACTTCTGCTGCCCTGGCTAATATTCACCCTTCAATCAATATCAAAAAACAAATTATTTGGGTTTTAGCATATTGCTGTTTGTGAGGGCTTATTATGTGCAGATTGGCTATTGTATTTCCGACCTTACAGCACTGCGATGACCGTCCAGGCAAGTACTTTGTAAAATGCATTGGGATGTCCAATGTCACGAAGAGGTACTGAATGAATGTAAGTCTTTCTTTCTCTTTCTGGACATTGCCACTTTGATCTTGCGCTCTACAGATCATAGAAACATAGAATCATAGAAGCTGGAAACCATTCAGCCATTCGAGCCTGCTCTGCTATTCATTTTGATCATGGCTGATCATCGAATTCATTTCTTCAGTGAATAACTCATTATGTTCTCACTCCGATTCCTCCAGTCCGGGGATTATGTTCTGCATATCTTGCTTTGTACATTGGCACTTCTCAAAGAAATACAGAGATTTTTCTTATATTTCTGGCCAATATTTATCAATCATTAGTGTTGCACCCCAATCCATGTTATCTTTGCTTTCACACTGCCAACCCCACCACCCCTCATCCCCCACCCCCATGCCTCTTCAAAAAAAATCAACTGGGTATTCATTTGATTTGTTGGTGTATGGCTTTGATATGTAGAAGATCTTTTTTATTCTATCATGAGACATGAGGATTGCTGGCAAGGCCACCATTTATTGCCCATCCTTAATTGTCTTTGGAAAGGTGAGAGTGAATCGCATTTCTGCCCTATCACAGTTTATGTGGCATAGGTACACGCACAGTGCTGTTAGAGAGAGAGTTCCACAAATTATATCTATCTACATAACAATGATTGTACTCCAAAAATAATGTTTTTACGCGGAGCACTTTGCGATGTTCCGAATTTGTGATAAAATGATAAATGCACCTAAATGCCTTTTTTTATTTATAACTTTACATTCCCCCTTTAATTCTGGCAGGGATTGTACATTCACTGCCCAACAATGTTATTTATTCCTACTAAGTCACCATTTAGTTGGTTGTTCTGTGCTCTTGCATATCCAACTGGCTTCTTGTTGCAGACAATTTACTGACAGCAAACTACCCATTGGGCATTCATGAACTGTATAGAATGAGGTCACAGCTTTCGTGAGAAATAGATTAAAAATCCCATTTCTCACATTATCTAGGACTAACCCCAACCCTTTTGTGTTTTCACTTCTTCTTCCCTTCACCAAAGTGCAGGTTTGTCATTGTTAGCATAAGTGGGCAAAATGACCAGTACGGACCCAGGATGTAGTCCAATAATGGCACAGCTTTATTTTCTTTTATATTGATGGAGGTGCAGCCAGTACATATAATTGGACTGTCCCGAAAGCACTCTAAAGACCCGCCGCAACGGGTTACAGTTATACCTGAACTTCGGTATATTGTACAAGTCAAATGCTAATGCTTTATTTACAGCATTCGACTTTAGCCATCCTGTCTTGATATTTTCGAGTTTGGGACAATTGTTTTAAGTGTATGTTAATAGTCTTTGTCTGATTGGTTATTAATGATCTGGAATCTCCGGGGTTTGAACAATGGATGTGCGATTATTCTCAGGAAGTTTGAGGGGCCAGGGATGTTTCCTTAGCTATGTTAATCTTTAGATGTCTCTATAGATTATTTGACTAGGTTAGAAGTGCTGATCTGGTGGGGTAGGAATGTGTTTTTTAATTTAATTCCTGTAGATGCCATCCTGTCCTGTTCTCTTGTGTGCTAGCTCTCATTTGCATGCAAAAAGCATACTCTTGCCTGCTAGTCTGTGTCTGTTCCTTTGTGATTTTAGTGGAGAGGTTCTGAATGTAATTTAAGTCTGCTTCCATATTGTGTGCCCAATTTCATAAAATTTGTTGTCCAATAACAGTCATTGACTATTTAATTGCTTATTAAAACTTCCTTAAGTTTAAAGTTTGTTTATTTACTAACATCACAAGTTTACACTGCAATGAAGTTGACCATGGAAATCTCCTAGTTGCCACCCTTTGGCAACTGTTCAGGTACACTGAGGGCAAATTTAGCATAGCCAAAACACCTAACCAGCACGTCATGCAGACTGTGGGAGGAAATCGAAGCACCTTGAGGAAACCGACGCAGACACATGGAGAACATGCAGACTCCACACACAGACAGTGACCCAAGCGAAGAACTGAACCCAGCATTTCTGGCGCTGTGAGGCAGCAGTGCTAACCACTGTGCCACTGTGCCATTCATATTTCGCTCATTTTAAAGGAGTTCCTTCTTTATTTTACTTCCATCAATAAAGGAACAAAAACCAAATTACTATTCGGTAGCAGAAATTGAAAGAATGTGCTTTGTATTCAATGTAAATAACTCAGAGACGCAGTCCCACCTGTATGGAATTTGCATAACACTAACGAGAGTAAGTGAGGTACTTATGCTGCCAATTTGACAATCTGTAATTATTTAATGAGTTATAGTTACAAATATGGATTTTTTTTTATCTGAAGCAAGATTTGTTCTGGTCTATTTTTAATAGTGCTGGTGAACTGGTAGTAGGCAGTCAGACTGAGAGACTAGAGGACCATTCTCACTTGGCCCTTGGCCCACACTGTAACAGCCAAGGTGAGCTGTTGGTACTTGCCATACCTCTAAGGGTTGCTTGCCTCTGCAACCTGATTCAGTTTGGGCCATTTACCTCATTGGTAGGTGAAGTGTTGGTGAGGAGGAGAACTGGAAGAGGGCCTAGGAAGTGTCCTGGAACTGAGAAGAATCCACTTTATGCTCTTGGTTCCACACCAAGGCAGGTGCGGAAACAAACTTGAGGGGGGGCAATCTTACCAAAATATACATTCAAAAGGTCTTACTCATGTTAACCTGTGTGCCCTACTGCTCATCCTCCATAGTTTCCTTACTCTCCATGACATGTTTTGACATTTCTATGCACAAGCAAGCCTCATTATGTATTCTGACTGAGCCTGAAGTGCTGAAGCTGCTATATCCTGGGGAAGGAATGCTGAATTGACAGCTCTGGTTCTCTGATCTATTTTGTCAATTGCACAAAGCTTATTTGAACAAGATAAAGAAATTTCAAGTGTTTACAGTGTCTGCTATTGATACTTTAAATGGACACTGACTGGATTTGGTAAAAGCAATTCTTACAAATGAATGATGTTCTCAGAAACTGTTATAACACATCTCATAGTTATCATAGTGTTCATTGGTTCTATACAGTGTTTATAGTTAGTGAATGTTCACAGAATGAATGACATTGAGGGGTTGTGGCAGATGGGTGGAGCAGCATAGCTTTGCATGGAGGGCTTGAGTGACCATGGGGAGTTTGTGGGAAGGGCATGATGTGGAATGGATGAGGCATGGGGAGTGTGTGGGGCTGAGGGCTTTGCTGTTTTTGTTTTAGCTGGGACTAAGTCCCAAAGCACCAAGGTGGACCTTTCAAACAGGTGGCCTTTATGGCTGCCTCCAAATTCTTGCTGGGAGGCAGTGGACCCAACTCCTGTTAGCACTAGCCGCACTTCCGCCCTCCCAATCAAAAATCGTCTTCATTTCAGGCACTTTCTCCCAAGGCCAACATGCCAAGCCAGTAAAGTTCCTAACTCCTGCTCCCCATCTCAGAGGTGCAAATCCTCCACTTGAGATCCTACCTGAACCATGGCTGCTTCAATGAAGAATCAGACAGTTGTGGAAAATTAGAAAAAAAATGAGAAAATTGGGGAAAAAATGTAAATTGCTCCAATATCAACAGTTAGGTATTAATGAATATCTAGCAAGGATTAAAAGGCAATAATTCAATTTTTCATTTCAGCCGATGGCAATAAGCCATTCTAGTTATGCTGTTGAGCTTGAAATGAGATTACTGCCTAACAATGGTTCCCATATCTATACGATATATACTAAAACATATATAAAAGATAAATTTAATTGAAACAGCCATCAGAAAATCAATCTGCATTGGAAATGCTCATAATCTTATATCTTCTTGAAGACATTCTATGGATTAAAATATGGCATGATCCATCTGTATCTAATTTCTCTAATATTAATTCTACTGATTAAAGTAGATGAACCGAGTTGCAAAGTAAATCATTTAAACACTTTCGAAATGAATAAAGCAATGAAACTACAAAAATTCCACTTTGGTATTCCGAATACCTCTATTAATCTCCCATTTGATATAAAACAAACAGTTGAAATATGTGTACACAGTGTACACTTTTTAACAAAAAAAAAAGCATTGATCAAAAACATGTAATGACATTGCATTGGTGGTTCGGGTTACTACAGTATCAACAGTCTGAAAAGTACCTTCAGAGGAAGAGTTGGATTCAGGGGGAATCAGTACGTCATGTTTGAAATGTGAAAGAGAAGTTTAATATACATAATCAACTGGTTTATTTTATCAAATCTTTCTTTTTACTTATCTCTCATTTATTGTGTGTGTAAAAAAGGGTAGACATTGCAAAACTCTTGTGTGTATATGTGTGTGTGTTTTTTTCACTCATTTATGGGACATAGGTACGATTGAATGGCCAGCATTTATTGCCAATCCCTAGTTGTCCAAGGGCACTTGAGAGTCGACCACATTGCTGTGGCTCTGGGATCACATGTAGATGAAACCAGACAAAGACAGCAAATTTCCTTCCCTCAAGGACCTCAGTGAACCAAATGGGTTTTTCCAACAATTGGCAATAATTTCATGGTCATCTGTAGATTCTTAATTCCAGATTTTTTACTTGAATTTAAATTCAATATAAAAGCCATGGAGGGATTTGAACCCAAGTCCCCAGAACATTAGCTGAATTTCTAGATTAATAATCCAACAATGATATCACTCGGCCATCATGGCCAATGCACCTAACCAGCAAGTCCTTTGGACTGTGGGAGGAAACTGGAGCACCTAGTGAAAACCCATGCAGACATGGGGAGAACCTGCAGACTCTACACAGATAGTGACCCAAGCCAAGAACCAAATCTAGGTCCCTGGTGCTGTGAGGCAGCAGCACTCACCACCATGCCGCTGTTCCATTCTTAGGGTGACTGCCGCCTCTGGACAGATTTTATTTTTAACATTTAATCAATTAGAAAAAAAGATAGATTGTGTTATCTGGATTACAATTCAATAAACTAACCTAATATTTACTTAACATAACCCTTTATGGTTCTAAAGAAACACAGCTTCATCTTAGAACAAGGTAGTACTTTGTAAATTACATGGCATAACGATATGTTCTTGCAATACAAATCCATGAGCAGTGCCAGAAGAGAAGTATTAGTGTATGCTGTGTTTGAGATATGAGCCTCACAATAGAAAATGGCTATAAATTTCTCAATTATCGAAAAAAGCCAATCATTTTCAATATCCAGAGAAATCACACCCAAAAAAATGCCTTTTATGTGAATTCACACACACACACACTTAGAAAGAGAGCAACCAGACTTCTGCACTGTCGCTTTGAAAATACAAGTGTTATTTGTCAATTGTCCACTCCGTAGACAAGGACGAGATTTCATGAGCATGCGCAAGTTCAAAGAATTGGGAGATTTCAGAAGCTTTGTGCCAGGGTTACTTACCTAATAACCAGAAGCTTGGAAATATAGTGTGACAGTTGACATTGAAATTCAATGGAAAATTGACAGCATCATTTGTAATGGTAAAGGTTGACAGAAAGGCTCAATGGAAAGCTTGACATTAAGTCATTATTGGCGACATGAAGTGCACATCTAGCACAGATCTTTTAGTAATAATGTGTGAGAAAACGTAATCTACAATGACAGATTAGAAAGAAAATATTAAACATAATGTTAAAACAGTGGCAAGTGTCCCGTGGCATTGGACATGAAATGTAGAGGCAAAGCTGTTTCAGAAGGACAAGAATAATATCCAATGCATTATTACATTGTTAAAGTGCAGTTCAGTGCAACATTATGCACTGGTTAAAGATCAAGATATCAATAAAACTGTGATTGTTCTTATTATCTGTATTCTATTCAGTATTTTTTTAATATTCTTTCACAGGCTGTGGGTGTCCCTGGCTGGGCCAGCACTCATCCTCCATCCCCAGTTGTCCAGGAACTGAATGGCTTGCATTGCAGGCTTATCTTCAGCAACTGGTGCACAAGAAGCCGTTGCCTCTTATTTTTCTTTTGATTGTTCACTGACTCTGTTCTATTTATTGACGAATAACTGAATTCATAGCATCCTTACAGTGCAGAAGGAAGCCATTCGGCCCATCGAGTCTGCACCAACTCTGCGAAAGAGCTTTTTTCCCAGGCCCATACCCTATCCTATCCTTATAATCACATGCATTTACCATGACTAAACCAGCTAACCTGTACAATTTTGGGCTGTGGAAGGAAAGCAGCCATTTCAGAAGACTGAGGTCACAATGATGCAGATTTATTTCCCTGAAGAATATTGATGAACTAAATGGGTTTTTATAACAATCAACAATAGGTTTATGGTGTTGCATCTGTCCAATTCAGACACTGCAGCCAGCTTCTTAATCAAAATTTTACCCAGGTGCTTTTATTTATGAGAAGAACAAAGTATGGACACAGATATAAGTCACAAATTTTATTAGATCTCATTAACCTGTAAATGACCCGCTGTGCGTGCAAGAAACAACCAGGATTCGGCTACACTATAGATTTAGTCCCTGAGTCCCTCTGGTTCATTTTCACAAAGGTGAATCTTGGTAGCTTTTTCTTCCTTGCTTGCTTCCTTTCTTTGTTCTCTGGTCTGGTCTCTGTTGTCTCCCATCTTGAATCTTCATTCCCAAGATATTCGGAGTGTCTGTTTTTATCCCCCCATTGCCACGCACTTCTTTTCCCACCTGCCCTTTTGGCCATCTGCCAATGGGGTCTTAGGTGGTGGGGTCTCAGTGCCTAGTGATCTAGTTGATGACCTGTTAACAGGATACCTGAGCCTGCCCCGGGCACCTTGGAGTCTGGCCCCAACTAGCCTGCGGACAATAGGGAAATAGGAGCGATGATCACTTGACTGGTTAGTGGGAGCTGATCCAAACATTCCCCAGCAGGCTGTCTGAGTTCAGTATAATCAAACTTTGTCCAGGTCTGATTTTTCAGCAGGCTACTTGCTGGAACTGACTGTAGTTTAACTCAGTGTGCCAAATTCTTTAATTTCAAATGTCCAATTTTATTTTGGGCTCAGCACTACAATGGTCATCAGAAATTTCTTTTTTTTAAATTTAAATTTAAGTTTTATTATTTGCTATGGTGAGATTCAAACACCCTCCTCCCCTCCCCTCTCCCCCCACCCACCCGTCACCCCTCCTCTCTCCCCCTCCCCCAAGTCCCTCCTCCCCTTCCTTCTCCACCTCCTCACCCCCTCCCTACCTTCTCCTCCACCCCTCACTCTCCCCCTTCCCTCCCTCCTTGCCCCCTTTGCTCTACCTCTTTCCCCCTCCCTCCCCCAGGAACCACCATGGGGATTACGTATTCAATGTCATTACCACTACACCACCTTTTCCTTTAAGGGTACATTTATTAAACTCTCATTTAATACAAAGGAAACATAAGAAATGTATGCACTTTGCAGTGAAATGGTCTTGACTAAAACTGCAATAATGCTGCACTGGTAATGCAGGTTTACTTCTGTGGTGGGCAAGGTATTGGAGAGAATTATTAGGGATAGGATTTATAGTTATTTGGAGAGAAATGAATTGATTGGGGATAGTCAGCATGGGTTCGTGAAGGGTAGGTCATGCCTTACTAACCTCATTGAGTTTTTTGAGAAAGTGACCAGAGAGGTGGAGGGGGGTAAGGCGGTTGATGTAGTATATATGGACTTTAGTAAGGCGTTTGATAAGGTGGCCCATGGAAGACTTCTACAGAAAATGCAGATGTGTGGAATAGAGGGTGATTTAGCTAATTAGATTAGAAATTGGCTGGCAGATAGAAGACAGAGGGTGGTGGTTGATGGGAGATTTTCATCGTGGAGTTCGGTGACGAGTGGTGTGCCTCAGGGGTCTGTTTTGGGGCCCCTGCTGTTTGTAATTTTTATAAATGATCTGGATGAGGGTATGAGGGATGGATCAGTAAATTTGCAGATGATACTAAAGTTGGTGGTGTGGTAGATAGTGAAGAGGGGTGTTGTAGTTTACAGAGTGACTGGGACAAGTTGCAGAGCTGGGCCGAGAGGTGGCAAATGGAGTTTAATGTGGAAAAGTGTGAGGTAATGCACTTTGCAGGAACAATAAATGTGTAGAGTATAGGGCTAATGGTAGGGCTCTTAATAGTGTTGAGGAACAGAAGGATCTTGGTGTATGTGTCAATAGATCCCTGAAAGTCGGCAGTCAAGTGGATAAAGTTGTTAAGAAGGCTTATGGAGTCTTAGCTTTTATTGGTAGGGGGATTGAATTTAGGAGCGCAGCATCATGTTGCAGCTGTACAAAACTCTAGTGCGGCCGCACTTGGAGTATTGTGTGCAGTTCTGGTCGCCACATTATAAGAAAGATGTGGAGGCATTGGAGAGGGTACAGAGGAGGTTTACTAGGATGTTGCCTGGTATGGAGGGCAGTTCCTATGAAGAGAGGTTGAAGGATTTGAGGCTGTTTTCGTTAGAAAGGAGGCGGCTAAGGGGGGATCTTATTGAAACATATAAGATAATTAGAGGTTTGGATAGGGTGGACAGTGATAGCCTTATTCCTAGGATGGAAAAAGCTAGCACGAGGGGACACAACTTTAAATTAAGGGGTATGAGTTATAGGACGGATATCAGAGGTAGGTTCTTTACTCAAGAGTGATTAGGGAGTGGAATGCCCTGCCTGCAGCTGTTGTAGATGCGCCAAGTTTGGTGGCGTTTAAGAGGTTAGTTGATAAGTATATGGATGAGAAGGGAATGGTTTAGTTAGGAGGGCATTGCTTTTTATTTTGGTCGGCACAACATCGAAGGCCGAAGGGCCTGTTCTGTGCTGTATTGTTCTATGTTCTATGTTCTATGTTCTATATCTATCTTACTGCGATGTTACTGTTTGAAGCACACTGCCGGGAGAAGGAGGGAAGTCAGGTCATTGACATGTGTATTTGCAGAGGGATTTATCACATTAAATTTCCTCAGAGTGTTGCAAATGATCAATTGCTTTGGTAGGGTGGAACTGTGATTAAGTAGGTAAGAGTGCCAATGTAATGATCAACAATGCCTCCAAAACAGCAACAAGATGACTGATGAATTAATCTGCTTTGGTTGAGGGGATTATTTTGGCAGTGGTACCAGGAGAGCTTGCTGCTGTTTTTTCCTGGGATCTCCAGAATGCAGAACCATTTGAAACTCATTTTACTTCAGAAGTTCTGTTTATCATTTCTTTCTGAAGACGTGATTGAGTCACTAAGATCCCAGTACAAATTAATCAGTGAAACCATTGTTGTCAACACATTTTGTATATTCGTTCCACATCGACCTGCATCAAAATAACATAAAAACATAAAAGATAGCAGCAGGCGGAGGCCATTTGGCCCTTTGAGCCTGCTCCACCATTCATTGTGATCAAAGTCTGACTATCCAACTCAACAGCCTAATCCTGCTTTCTCCCCATAAGCTTTGATCCCATTCTCCCAGTGCTATATCTAGCCACCTCTTGAATGCATTCAATGTTTTGATAATGAATTCTGCACACTCACCGCTCTTTGGGTGAAGAAATGTCTCCTCACCTCTGTCCTAAATGGTCTACCCTGAATTCTCAGACAGTGACCCCTGGTTCTGGACTCCCCCATCATCGGGAACATCCTCCCTGCATCTACCCTATCTAGTCTTGCTAGAATTTTGTAAGCTTCTATGAGATCCTCCCTCATTCATCTGAATGCCAGCAAAAACAATCCTAACCTAGTCTCCCCATACAGCAGTCCCTTCATCTCCAGAATCAGCCTGGTAAACCTTCGTTGCACTCCCTTGAGAGCAAGAACATCCTTCTGCAGAAACCTCTCACAATGAAAGCCAACATACCATTTGCCTTTTTTATCTCCTGCTGCACCATATGTTTACTTTCAGCATGTGGTGCACAAGGACCTTTGCCTCTTACTTTTCTTTTGACTTTTTTTTGACTCTATTCTATTTATTGATGAATAACGTAATTCATAGAATCTTTATAGTGCAGAAGGAGATCATTCGACCCATCGAGTTTGCACCAACTCTCCAAAAGAGCAAATTATCTATGCCCAACCCCCATTCTATCCCCATAATCACATGCATTCACCATGACTAAGCAACCTAATGTGCACATCTTTGGGCTGTGGGAGGAAACTGGCGCAACCAAAGGAAACCTATGCAGAAAACATGTAAGCTCCAAACAGACAGAGGCTGGGATTGAAGCTGAGTCCCTGGTGCTCTGAGACAGCAGTGTTTACCATTGTGCCACCATGCTGCCCATCACAATTTGGATCCTTTTAATAAAATTGCAATGGACTCCGTTTTGTGAAGGACCTGACTGTGTTATGAATTTGGACATCTTTTGCTCCGGAATAAATTTGTGTGTAATCTTTTCACAAATTGGAGGAATAAATGGCCTGACAAGGTTTCGTCGCTAGGTAATCATTTCCTGAAAATAAAACGCAGTGCTAAATAATATTTTATTTATGTTAATGACTGTAATAAATCATAGAATTCATTAATGAATTTATCTTTGAAATGGCCTCGGTGTTTCCTGTTGCTTAAAAATAGTCAATAATCCTCCCTCCTATTTTCTTCCCTTCACTCGTGAAATTATGATACTTGGTTCCTCAGATGTCAGATGAAAAGAGCTCAGAACTACAAAAAGCTGAGAAGAATACAGAGAGTGTGGTGGCGAATTTGAAAGGGGTGTTGAAAAGAAAAACCACAACAAGGACATGAATAAATATTGGCAAGTAAAGTCAAGGAAAACCCAAAGATGTTTTGCTAGCTTCCCTTTCTAGTATCTAGAGCCAATGAGTGTGGGCAGGCTATTTGATCCACTCCCTTACCAGTCATTTGTTTGGCAGTGAAAGGGTGGCACGATGGCACGGTGGTTAGCATTGCTGCTTCACAGCGCCAGGAACCCGTGTTCAATTCATGGCTCGGGTCACTGTCTGTTTGCACATTTTCCTCATGCGTGCTGGGTTTCCTCTGGGAGCTCCAGTTTTCTCCCACAGTCTAAAGATCAGTGGGTTAGGTTGATTGGCCGTGCTAAGTTGACCCTTAGGCCAGAATTTTACTGCTGCGCCCACTCCAGAATCTGGGTGGGCGAGGCTCATAAAACGGCATTCTCCACTGGTCTCCGACGGGATCTTAACAAGCCTCAGGCAGGCAAGGCGGTAAAATTCCGGCATTAGTGTCGGGGGGCTAGCAGGGAAAATGGGGTTATGGGGATAGGACTTAGGTGGATGGGATTCTGGTTGGCACTGACTGGATGGGCCAAATGGACTCCTTCTGCATTGTAGGGATTCTATGAAAAGATCAGTTACTGGCTATTAAGTATGATAACATTGGCTTTTTATGTGTATGTGAGGTGGAAGAGGGTAGCTAAGGAAAGGGTAGGTCCACTCAAGGACAGTAGAGGGGATTTGTGTGTGGAGCCAGATGAGGTCTTTAACGAGTACTTTGCATCAGTACTACAAAGGAGAAGGATGTGTTGGATAGTGAGTGTAGAAAGAGGAGTACAATTCTGGTCACCATACTACCAGAAAGATACTGATGCATTGGAAAGGGGGCAGAAGAGATTTACCAGGATATTGCCTGGTTTGGAGGATATGGACTATGAAAAGAGACTGAAGAAACTTGGACTGTTTTCACTAGCACGTCAGAGGATGCAGAGGAACCTGATAGAAGCTTATGAAATTATGACAGGCTTCAATAGAGTGGATAGTCAGAGTCTTTTTCCCTGGGTTGAAGGGTCAACTACTCAGGCGCATTGGTGAAAGTGAGAGGGAAAATTTTGAAAGGTGATGTAAGAGGCAGGATTTTCACACACTGGGTGGTGAATGCCTGGAACATGTTGCTGGAGGAGGTGGTGGAATCAGATTCCATAAAATGTTCAAGCGACATCTTCTTGGATAAATGAATAGACAGGGAATAAAGGGATATAGACCGTGTATAGGCAAGAAAATATTAGATTAGAGAGGCATCTGTGTTAGCTGAGACTTGGTAGGCTGAAGGGCTATTGATGTGCTGTACTGTTCTTTGTTCTTTGTAAAGACCTTCAATCATATCCAGTCCAGTGCACTGAAACTAGTTGAAATTTCATAGAACCATAGACTCCCTACAGAGTAGAAGAGGCCATCTGGCCCATCAACTATGAATTGACCCTCTGAAGAGCACCTTACCTGGACCCAACTCCCTGCCTTAACTCCATATTCTGCACACTGACCATGGCCAATCTATCTAATCGGCATAACTTTGAACAGTATGGCCAGAATTTTACCATCCTGCCTGCTATGGGATCAGGCGAGGGTTCAAGCATGGAAAGACCTGTTGACCTCAGGTGGGATTTTACAGTTTCAGAACAAGCAAAGCTGTATAAAATCAGGTCCTGTGGGGCAAGTTAGCATGGCCAATCCACCTAACTTGTATGTCTTTGGACTGTGGGAGAAAACTGGAACACCTGGAGGAATCTCATACAGACACAGGGAGAACATGCAAACGCTGCACAGATAGTCACCAGAGGCTGGAATTGAACCCAGGTCAGTTGGAGCTGTGGGGCAGCAGCAATAACCACTGTGCTACCATGCCATCCACTGTAATACAGAAATTTATTTATTTCCAATCTCACTTAATCAGTTTGTTGCAAAGTGTCCTTGCCTGTACAAACTGTGTGGTCAGGAATCTCCTTGCACCTCCTGGTAAAGTTACAGTGCTGAGGCTGTAGTGAATTTAAGGAAGCTCCTTCCTTATGATTTTCATTTTGTTAGTCCAGTCTAACATTGCCAGTTTGTCTCATGCTTCCAGCAAGGGTCAAATTCATGAGATAGCTGTCATTGCTACAGTTATCTGGGGTTGCACATAGGTGAGTGTTGAATCTAAATATCTAAATGAGTGTTGAGTCATAAATATCTCCCCTTAAATCCAATCACTCTGCTACGTCTGAACATCAATTACTTTATGACAGTGTGTGCGGATGACTGAAGAAGTCAATTTACTTATATTACTAATGTGACATTTTTATAATCCTTGTGGTGGTGATTTACGGCTGCACACAATTCTGCATGAATAATTTAAAAACCTGTTGGTTTTACTGGGCTTTAAAGTGAACATTAGTGCACTCCACTGCGACCAGCGTGTTTAGAAATGTTAGACCAAAACCAGAGTATTAACAGATTCTTGGCAACAGGCAGGGTGGCAAAAGGGCTAATTTTTGACAGCAAGCTCCTGCCCCCTAAAGCAGGAGGCGAAACTGTTTTGGCTAGAGATGGGAATTTGAAAGACAGCTTCCTGGTGGCTACCAATTGAGTAGCATGAAGATGTGAAGGCCTTCGGCCAAAAGGTGCTGGCCCCTTCAGAAGGCCCACATCCCAGCAGCCTCAGTGAATAGTGGTTCTAGCTGAGGCTTTGGAAGCATCAATGCCTAGGGAACCCCCTCAAGGGAGGGTAAGTGGGATTGGGGAATATAAGGCAAGGCAGGGGAACACTTTCTGTGAGCCATGGGGTGCCCAGAAACGAGAATACATTTCTGCCCCCACCTATCCCATTGGGAAGTCACCAGGCCTCCTTGTGGCTTCCTTCCGCACTGTAGGAATTCTATGATTTTATGAATTCTGTGATTCTAGACTTTGCTAGGTGGCTTTCCCATTCAGGAGCAGCATCCATCCCCTCCCCCCACCCAATGCATGCAATTGCCTGCAGAGGCCACAAGGGGCAATCAGTTGGCCATTGAGATGCCTCAATTCAGCTCTGTGTGGGTGGCTGTTCTACCAAACCTCTTGCTGTTGGCAAAGTGACATCTCAGCCTGAAGATATCAGGCATCTTCCTTCCAGTAAACTTCAGACACTTTCTTGTGTTACTTTGCAAGTCTTCCCGTTCCCTAGCCAGTTGTGAAAGGGACAGTGAAATTCTGTCTCGAGTCTCCCCAGTGTCCAAGAAATCCCTTTCCTCATGGTTACCATTGTTTACTTGCTAAAAACTGTTTCATCAGGATTGGAGAATCACAGCTATAAATCAGCAAAACACTGAATATTCATGGTTGTATAAAGTGTATTGTTTTCTATGCAAGTGAAGAGAGACGGCTAATTCAATGCATTAAACTTAGGTACTTCTTGGGAAAAGCAGAATCATAAAATAGAATCCCTACAGTGCAAAAGAAGGCATTTGGTCCAATGAGCCTACACCAACAGTAATCCCATCTCTGTAACCCCATTTATTTACTCTGCAAACCTTCCCGACATTGAGGGGCCATTCATCATGGCCAATCCACCTAACCTGTACCTCTTTGAAACTAGAGCACACAGAGGGAGTCCACACAGACATGGGTAGAACATGCAAGCTTCACATAGAGAGTCACCTGGAATCGAACCCAGGTCCCTCGCACAGTGAGGCAGCAGTGCTAACCACTGTGCCATCGTGCTGTCTTAGAAAGCTCCTCAAAAGAACACAGCATAAATTTAAGAAGCACAAGTTATGTCAGATATATAGAAAGACAAAAGGAAAAGACAGCACAGAAGGAGGTGATCCAGGCCATCGTAACTGCGATGGCCAAAGAAAAAACAATCTAGCGTCATTCCACTCTCCAGCTCTTTTCTCTGGAACCGAAATTCAACTATTTTTTAAATGCAATGAGGGTTTCTTCTCTCATACAGCTACTGAGTTTCAGATCCCATCAAACTGGATGGAAAAAAAAAGCTCTCCTCAACTTCTCTCTAATCCATCGATCAATGACTTCAAATTTGTGTCTTTCGTCTGTTGCCCACCACCCTACCCAGTGCCTGACCAATGGTCCCTAGCCACACCATAATGCCACCAGGTTTTACCTGGCACTTTGCACAGTTAGCACAGGGAATACGCTTTATTACACATTCATTGGCCACTTAAAGGCCTCAGTTGCACCACGGGCAAGCGGCAGCCCCACACCTTCCTCACCACGGGCGAAGCAGAAGAGGTGAGAGTGGGTAGGCAACAGCCTACCAATCTGCCTATACTGGGAGCTTAAAACTTTTGCCGCAATGTGGAAAAAAGCACATTGGAAATAGCAATTAGAGCAGTGGAAGGCATCCAAGGAGGAGCTATAGAGAGTTTAGAACAAAAATGCGCTCACAAAAATAAGGCAAGATTCCCAAATCTCGACTCCCATTCCCCACATTGGATATTAAAAAGCAAATAGTTTAAAAAGCATACAAAGATGTACAGGTTAGGTGAATTTACCATGCTAAATTGTCCCTTAGTGTCCCACGATGTGTAGGTAAAGGGGATTAGCAGGGTAAATATGTGGGGTTACAGAGTTAGGGCCTGGGTAAGGTGTTCTGTTGGAGATTAGATGCAAACTCAATGGGCTGAATGGCCTCCTTCTACACTGTGGGATTTGTATGATTAATTCTACAATAAGCCAAAAATGGAAAAATTACTTCAGTTACCCAAAACTCAATACTTGAAAGGAATGTAGAAAGTGCAGGGGTAAAATTGAAGAGAAAATTTGGAAAGCAAAGGCAAGGAAGTCTACCACCCTATCCTAATGCCTCATAATTTCATACACCTCTATTACCTTTCCCCTTAGCCTCCTCTGTTACTAAGAAAATGACCTAGATTTCTGTCTTGTATTTCATCATACAGGAATTCCTCCATTCTGACAACATTCTCAAAATTCTCTTCTGGCCCTTCCCTCGTGCAATCACATTCTCCCTGTAACGTGATGGTCGGAACTTACACTGTTGTGTTTTCTGCCTCCATGCGCAAGTTACCCTTATGGAGCCAAATAGGCCTCCTTGGTTACCCACTTGCCCTTTATGTAATGTGTTATGCAATTTCAAGCTCTGCCCCTGCCTCAAATCCAACAGAGGTGGTGGTGGGGATGCCTGGAGAGAGTGGGGGGAGAGGAGATTGGTGGGAGTATATAACTTGTTATATTATGCTGGGTATTGCAAAGTTGGCATCAGAATTAGATGGTATGGTTGCCTTCTACTTCCCTGCAAAGCTTCCCAGTGACATCAACACAGTTAATGCTATTGTGGGGCTGGTCTTCACCAGCCTGTACACCAAAATCTAGCCTATCTTATCTTTACTAACTCTTCCAACTGCCTCTCCCTCTGCCACTGTGTAAAAAAATCTAGCAATTCATCTAAAAAGCTTGACCTGTACACTTCCTCCACGATACTGCACAGAGCTTACTGCGGTGCTCCACCAATATCGATTATAAGATGAGATTGTTTGCCAGTATGCCATCCCAAGTATGTAACTAATCAATAGATTTATTCTGCTCCTACTGAGTTGAGGCTGCCACGGTAATTAATTTGCCAGAGCCCACAAAGGACTACGGGCATCCCTTTCCATTAGCGAGAGGTAATCGGTCATCTGTAGCTTAAGGTGAGAGGGCAGATCTCCACGACTTACCAGGATTGGTACAGGGATTGAACCCACCACTGTTGGCATCATTTTGCATCACTCTGTCACCATCTGGCCAGCTGTGAAGCTTTCGCACACTTTTGGTATTAGAGAGCCAATGTTATCTAAAAGTACGAGAAAAAGGATCGGTTGACACAAAT
Organism: Sphyrna mokarran; assembly: GCA_024679065.1. Classification (NCBI taxonomy): domain Eukaryota; kingdom Metazoa; phylum Chordata; class Chondrichthyes; order Carcharhiniformes; family Carcharhinidae; genus Sphyrna; species Sphyrna mokarran. The sequence continues at coordinate 69,419,052 of JAGIQG010000012.1, read as the reverse complement.
GATTTATGTCACTTTCTGGTTGTACTTTATATTTGAGAAAGCAGATGTTTAATGTCCTTCGCAAGTCAGGCTCTGCAGCTGTCAATCTTAAAATGCTAAGAGGTGAGGGGAAGCACTTACCAAACACTTGATGCGTATGAACCCTGAAGCCAAAAGCAAAGTGAGCACTGCTGCCGGATTAATGGATGTGTCGGGGCTGCACTTTATTATTTATTCATTCTACTGTTCCCCTTTAATCGGAAAGGAACCAGCAATATAAGAAGCCCTTTTATTTGAAATGACAAGTCCATCACAACCGATTACATTGCTAGTTGAGCAACAGCTTGGACAAAGGCTGAGACTTTGGATGGAGAGGTCAAATTAAGTGGCAGCTCCATGCTTTCAGCAGGTCAGCCCTTCCACAGAACACAGATATGCCTTTTCAGGAAGTTCAAAACCGAAAAGTTAAATTTCCGTGGGGTTTGGGCACCGGGAATGTGGTGGACAATCTGTGCAAAACACGGAAAACTGCCCCAAGTGGTACTCATTCTTCTTCTCCATTTATTTGTTCAGATCTTCTACTCAATTCTCGCAGGCAAGGGCAAGATATTGAAGGTGTGTTCACTCTGTGGAGCTGCCCGCAACATATTTGGCGCATACAATTTGATCCAGTGTCGAACTGAGTCAAAAAGGGCAGGAATCTGCCTGGGTTCAGTTTTTAATCTGTGTTGGGCTTGCTGACTGGGACAGCTGTGTGTTGTCTCAATAACCCTGGACTAGTGAAAAAAAAGGCAAACCTTGTATTTATGGGATATTTCTCATGCCCGCAGGATGTACAGTTTGCATTACAATAGTGAAGGACTGTTGAGAGGGAAAATTGGCCTGTGTTCAGTGTGCAGCCTTATTCTGGAAAATAGAATCATGGAAATCATTTGGTAATTTACCAAAATTCGCTGGACTCTGAGGTAGTTCCCTCAGATTGGAAAACAGCAAATATGATGCCACTGTTCAAAAAAGGAGGTAGACAAAAGGCAGTTAACTCTGGGCCGGTTTGCTTAACTTATGTAATAGGAAAAATGCTTGAATCTATCAACAAGGAAGAAATAGTAAGACGCCTGGATATAAATTGTCCCATTGTGAAGACACAGCATGGGTTCATGAAGGGAAGATCATGTTTCACTAATTTGGTAGAATTTGAGAACATTACATGTGTAGTAGACAGTGGGGGACCTGTGGACATGGAGTATCTGGATTTTCACAAGGTATTTGGCAAGGTGTTGCACCAAAGACAGCTACATAAGATAAAGGTGCACAGTGTTACAGGTAATGTATTAGCATGGATAGAAGATTGGTTAACTAACAAAAGGCAAAGAGTGGGGGTAAATGGGTGTTTTCCTGCTTGCCTATCAGTGAGTAGTGGTGTGCCTCAGAGATCGGTGTTGGGATTGCAATTGTTTATGATTTACATAAGTGATTTGAAGTTGGGGGCCAAGTATAGTATGTCAAAATTCACGAATGGTACTAAGATGAGTGGCAGAGCAAAGTGTGCAGAGGATCCTGAAAGTTTGCAAAAGGGATAGAGATACTTTAACTGAGTGGGCAAAGGTCTGGAGGTAAATGTGAGGTCATCCATTTTGGTAGGAATAACAGCAAAATGGACTGTTATTTAAATGGTAAAAAATTGCAGCATACTGCTGTGCAGAGGGATCTGGGTGTCTTTGTGCAGGAATCTCAAGGAGTTGGTTTGCAGGTGCAGAGGTAATTAAGAAGGCAAATAGAATTTTGTCCTTCATTGCGAGAGGAATGGAGTTTAAAAACAGTGAGGTTATGTTGCAGCTGTATAACGTGCTGGTGAGGCCACACCTGGAGTACTGTGTACAATTTTGGTCTCCTTACTTGAGAAAGGATATACTGGCGCTGGAGAGGGTGCAGAGGAGATTCACTAGGTTGATTCCGAAGTTGGTATTGTTAGCTTATGAGAAGACACTGAGTAGACTGGGGCTATACTCATTGACATTCAGGAGAATGAGGAGAGATCTTAAAGACACATATAAGATTATGAAGGGAATAGATAAGATAGAAGCAGGGATGTTGTTTCCACTGGAGGATGAAACTAGAACTAGGGAGCATAGCCTCAAAATAAAGGGAAGCAAATTTCGAACTAAGTTGAGGAAGAACTTCTTCACACAAAGGATTGTGAATCTGTGGAATTTCCTGCCTGATGAAGTAGTTGAGGCTAATTCATTGAATGTTTTTAAGGCAAGAATAGATAAATTTTTGAACAGTAAAGGAATTAAGGGTTATGGTGAGTGGGCGGGTAAGTGGAGCTGAGTCCACAAAAAGATCAGCCGTGATTTTATTGAATGATGAAGCAGGCTAAAGAAGCCTATTCCTGCTCCTAGTTTTATACATTAAAAAAAGGAAGTCATTCACCCAATCCCTTCCAGGTCCTGTCCCTATAATCCTGTGTATTTACCCTGCTAATCCCCTTGATACTAAGGGGCAATTTAGCATGGCCAATTCACCTAATCTGCACATCTTTGGACTGTGGGAGGAAATCAAAACACTCAGAGGAAGTCCATTCAGATTCGGGGAGAGCGTGCAAACTCCACACAGACAGAGGGATTGAATCTGGGTCTCTGGGCCTGTGGCGTTGTGAGGCAGTAGTGCTAACCACTGTGCTACTATCCCACCCATGAAGGTGCTATAAGTATCAACATCAGGTGGAGATAGAATCAGCTCCAATCCAGGGCAGCCCCCTGCACTGTGCTCTGGCCTGGATCAACCCCCTCCCTTCCCATTCATCTCATCCACCCCCCTCCCCCACCTCCTTTTGGTCGGCCCCTTACACCTGCCATAAAAAGGGGTACGGACTTGCATACTTGCCGATGCTGCCAGGGTATGCTGCACTGCTCCTGTCTCACCCGTACTGAGTGAGGAAGTTAGGGTGAGATAGCAGCTGTGCAAATACAGGGAGGGGAAGTTCATTCATAGATTGCCACTTTGAGGAAGTTACAAAGCTATATAATTGTCCCCTCCACATTATGCAGCTGTTCTTCTATGTTCTATGAAGGGAAAGATGTTTGAGGGTGAGATTATTTTTTGTTCCCTGGATCTGCTGAACAATTTGTGGCAATTTGCAGCAAACCTATTAATGGTAGTAAAATTAATAGACCTTAGTAATACATGGAAGATATACCGTGGAAAACAGTGTATTGTGGAAAATTTCTCCGTATATCAGAATTAACTGCTCCCATTAAAAGTAGGCATGGATTATTCCATTAATAGCAATCTTAATGATATCACACTGCAGAAATTACAAGGCCCAAAAACCTTTACGCCCCTGATCCTGGCAATTTACTGGGATATCACCTGGTTTTCTAGACTGACTGGAGATTTCGGGTGCAACAAGTGCCTGCACTAGTGTGATCCAATCTCCCATAGAAGAACTCTTTCACTGCCTTACAACACGGGCCTCTTACAAGGAAATTTTTAAAACATTCTCTCAGCTTCAAGAGTCCATGTTTGAACATCTCCCTTTTGGAGTTAGTTGGCCTCATCTGACTGCAATCAGACTCCAGGCATATGGCAAGTCCCACAAAGTCCAGGAACTTGGAGAACTCCCATCTCCTATACATCAGTGACTACTTAAAATTGTGGGTGAATATGCGCACCAATTACATGGTTACTAAATACCATTTTTAAAAGGTCATAATACACAAAGGGTTGTGAACAAAGCCTAGTCCATCACTCAAACCAGTCTCAGACTCATTGGCACTGTCTACCCTTCCCACAGTCTCAGAAAATCAGCCAGCATAATTAAGGATCCCACGTATCCTGCATATTGTCTCTTCCACCTTCTTCCATCAGGAAAAAGATGCAGAAGTCTGAGGACATGTGCCAATTGACTCCTTGGTACCATCAGACTTTTGAATGGACCTAGTTTGCATTAACTTGATCTTTCTCTACACCCTTGCTATGACTGTAACACTACATTCTGTACTCTCTCCTTTCTTTCTATATGAATGATATGCTTTGTCTGTGTAGTGCGTAAGAAACAATACTTTTTGCTGTATACCAATATATGTGACTATCATAAATAAAATCAAATTAAATAATAGAGCCAATGCTTTGGTGCTGTGCATCAAGTGGATCTCAAGCGCAGAGGTCACCTTGAATTAGGACTGCAGGTCCAGCATTAATGTCTTTCCAGTCTGCAATTCTGCGTACAGTTCTGGTCACCCTATTATAGAAAGGATATTATTAAACTAGAAAGAGTGCAGAAAAGATTTACTAAGATGCTACTGGGACTTGATGGATTGAGTTATAAGGAGAGGCTGGATAAACTGGGAATTTTTTTCCCTGGAGACTAGGAGGCTTAGGGATGATCTTATAGAGGTCTATAAAATAATGAGGGGCATAGATCAGCTAGATAGTCAACATCTCTTCCCAAAGGTAAGGAAGTCTAAAACTAGAGGACATAGGTTTAGGGGAAGAGTGGAGAGATATAAAGGGTGCAGAGGGACAGTTTTCTCAAACAGAGGATTAGGAATGTCTGGAACAAGCTGCTAGAGGCAGTAGTACAGGCATTTAGAAAGTTATATGAGTAAAATGGGCAGAGAAGCATATTGGCCAAATGCAAGCAATTGGGACTGACTTAAGGGTTAAAAAAAGGGGTAGCATGAAAAAGTTGGGTCAAGGGGCCTGTTGCCATGCTGTAAACCTCCCTGACTCTATGACTCTATAATTCTGCTATCCTATATTTTCAGTGAACCAAAGTGTTTGCAGGAAGTGAGCAATGACCTAATGGTAGCCTTCCCACCTCAATGTCAGGAAGCTGAGTTCATGTCATACTCCAGATAGTCCTGTTGAATGGAGAGGATTCTGGCCTTGGAGTTGATGTCAGGATTGTGGGGGTGCAGAGTGTACTCCTACTCAAAAAGTGAGTCTAGCCAATGGCTAGTCACATAAAGAAAGATGCTGTTGCAGACCAATCCAGATCATAGTTTCCTGTATGTCAAACAGTACAAGGCATGAATTGCCTCATGTGCTGCTTCACACACTGAAGGGGAGCAAAAGAATCTGTTTCCAGCCATTGCCTGAATGAGTATCATTAAAGAAATTAATTTCATGCAAAACTAGCACAATTCATTTGCCAGTTTCCTGCTATTTTTTTCTGGCATGCCCAATTGCAGCAGGAGCCAGGATTGCTCCTGAGAGCACAGTAGGTTTAAGTTACACATGAGAGGGCTTTTGGTTTTGTTTAGAGTGCCTTTATAATGAAGTAGATTTTGTTTGATATCTTATAAATACGTGAAAGTTTTGCAAGATTAATGTCACTGGGGCAGATTCTCCGGCCTCCCGGCTGCATGTTTCTCAGCAGTGGTAGATGGTGTGCTGTTTGTTGGTGGTGGGATTCTCTGCTCCCAACGTGGTCAATGGGATTTCCTATTGATGGCACCACACTCCCCCAAGAAACCCACAGGAGGGAGTGTAATTGCCAACAAGACCAGAGAATCCCGCAGGCGTGAATGGGTGGAGAATCCTCCCCCCCAACCCCCCCCCACTCCCCCCCCCCCCCCCACCCCCACCCCCACCACCATCGTTTTTACTTATTATGTTAAAGTTGTTCTTGAAGCCCCTCTGGTACATTGTTCCCTGGTTCAGATGGCATAGATGGAAGCATGTCAGGGAGGCTGGTTGGCGTATGATCACATCTCCAGATTTTGACACATCTACCCCAATTTACCGTCTTTGTGACTGCTCCCAGCACAAATCTAATATCGGAAGGATGAGAGGGCACAGATTTAAAGAGATTTACAACAGAAGCCAATGTGATGTCAGATAAACCTGTCCACACAATGAGAATTTTGAGTCTGGAATGCATTACCTGGAAGTGTGGTGGAGGCAGGTTCAATCGAGGCATTCAAGAGGACGTTAGATGCTCATGTGAACAGAAACAATGTGCAGGGATACAGGGAAAAGACAGGGGAGTGATCACCCTAAGTCATGATGCTCGTTTAGAGAGTTGGTGCAAACACAATGGGCAAATAACAATGAAATACTGCGGACGCTGGAATCTGAAACAAAAACAGAAAATGTGAGAAACTCTCAGCAGGTCTGACAGCATCGGTGGAGAGAGAATAGAGCCAACGTTTCGAGATCTGATGAGCCTTCGTCAGACCCTTCACCAGCTCTGATGAAGGGTCATTCAGAGTCAAAGCGTTGGCATTATTCTCTCATCACAGATGCTGTCAGACCTGCTGAAATTTTCCAGCATTTTCTGTTTTTGTAAATGAGTCAAATAACCTCTTTCTGCAGCATAACAATTCTGTGATTCTGAATTCCTGATCCTGAATATTTTTTTATCGTGGCTTGGTGCCTTTTCAAACGTCAGGTTCTACTCAATAGTGGTGTATAAAATTAATGAATGATAAGAATCTGATCCTATTGACCTATGAGAAATGGAAAAGAAAATGCAAAGTTACTTTTTAGTGTCTCTTAAGGCCAAGATTAGCTTAATTGCCTGGTTAGCCACTGCAGCTTCTTGTTCAGAACATCTGGTAAAAACTGCAGACAGGCTCCAATGATATCAGTAAGACCCAACGTGCTTCTATTTAAAAAAAGAGCCCTGTCAGCTTTGGGTGGATGTCCTAGATTCTGGAAAGGCCCCAAAGGATTGGAAAACTGCAAACATAACAGTTCTGTTCAAGAAAGAAAAGAACAGAAAGCAAGAAACTACGGACCACTTAGCTTAACGTCTGTCATTGGGAAAACACTATAATCCATTATCAAAGAGATCACAATAGAACATTTAGAAATTCATAACATAACCAGGCAGAATCACCATGGTTTGTGAAAGGGAAATCATGTTTGACAAATTTATTAGAGTTCTTTGAGGATGCAGCAATCACGGTGGATAACAGGGAACCAGTAAATGTCGGGTATTTGGATTTCCAAATTTTAAAAAGTAAAAATGTGAATTATTAGTGTCCTAGGTAAGCTTACATTAACACTGCAACGTAATCCCCTAGTCGCCGCACTCTGGCACCTGTTCGGGTACACTGAGGGAGAATTTAGCATGGCCAATGCACCTAACTAGCACGTCTTTCAGAATATGAGAGGAAACTGGAGCACCCGGAGGAAACCCATGCAGATACGGAGAGAACGAGCAGATTCCACATAGACAGTGACCCAAGCCGAGAATCCAACCAGCGTCCCTGGAATTATGAACCAGCAGTGCTAATTAGTGTGCCATTGTACCACCCAATGCTAAAGGCATTGAATAAGGTGCCACATAAAAGGTTATTGAGCAAGATCAGAGCTTATGGTATTGTGAGTGATATATTAGCATTTCTAGTGGACTGGTGAATTAACAGGGAACAGAAATCTTTCAATGATGGCAGACTGTAACTAATGGAACCACAGGGATCAGCACTGGTGCCTCAACTATTTTTAACCTATCTTAAATACTTTTGGATGAAGGGATTGACTGCATTGTAGTCATTTTGCTGTCAATACAAAGATATCTATGAATGCAAGTTGTGAGGAGAATACAATGTATTTGTGAAGATTAATCATGTAGCTAAATATATATTTATGTGCATGACTGGAGCTTATTAATAGACAGTTATTGTTCAACCATACACATTTCTCGATCTCTTCACAAGACGACATCTGACCTGACAACAATGAGAGGTTTGTCTTATAAGGAAAGGCTGAGTAGGTTGGGCCTATACTAAGTGGAGTTTAGAAGAATGAGAGGTGACCTTACTGAAACGTGAGATTCTGGGATGGGGGGGTGTGGTTGACAGGGTGGATGCTGAGAGATATTTCCTCTTTGCGGAATTCTAGAACTCAGAGAGCACAGGTTCAAAATAATCCCATTTAAGACTGCGGTGAGGAGAAATTTCTTCTCTCAGAAAGTCATTAGTGTTTTGAATTTGCTTCCATATGGAGCAGTGGAGTCCGGATCATTGAATGTATTCAAGGCAGAGTTAGACAGTTTTTTTTTATTGAAAAGGAAGTCAAGGGTAATGGGGACAGGCAGAAAAGGCCACAATCAGGTCAGCCATGATCTTATTGACTGATGGAGCAAACAAGAGGGCCCACATGGCCCATGTTGCTCCTATTTCCCATGTTCTTACATCCTTGCTCACTATACAATTGTCCAGGTTAGAATTGCAATCGGTGAACTCCTGGCAGCTTCAAGGTAGGCAAATCATTTCTACAATTTCATCTGCCACCCTCCATCCACTCCTCCTGGGGTTGGAAGGATTAAATTCACCCAACTTTATAGGAGCTTTATAGGACCCTTGTTGCAGCTTTATAGGACCCTTGTCAGACCACACTTGGAGTACTGTGCGCAGTTCTGGTCGCCTCACTATAGGAAGGACGTGGAAGCTATTGAAAGGGTGCAGAGGAGATTTACAAGGATGTTGCCTGGATTGGGAGGCATGCCTTATGAAGACAGGTTGAGGGAGCTGGGACTGTTCTCCCTGGAGAGACGAAGGTTGAGAGGCGACCTGATAGAGGTTTACAAGATGTTGAGAGGAATAGATAGGGTGGACTCTCAGAGACTATTTCCCAGGGCTGAAATGGTCGCGACGAGAGGGCACAGATTTAAGGTGCAGGGAAGCAAGTACAGAGGGGATGCTAGGGGAAAGTTTTTCACTCAGAGGGTGGTGAGTGAATGGAATCGGCTGCCGTCGGTGGTGGTCGAGGCGAACTCGCTGGGGTCTTTTAAAAGACTTCTGGATGAGTATATGGGATCCAATGGGATTGGGGGTTATAGATAGGTCTATGGCTGGGTAGGTTTTGATGTGTTTGGCACAACTTGTGGGCCGAAGGGCCTATTTGTGCTGTAGTGTTCTATGTTCTATGTTCTATGTAACTTCCTTTGCAATATTACATTGCAGTTTGTGAAATGGTTGTGCATAAATTAAATGTTGCATTTCCTATGTTACATCAGTGACTATGCTTCAAAAGATGCTTCTCTGTCTGTAAAAATTTCTTGGAATATTCCTTGGAGGTCATGAATGTTGTTATATAAATGTAATTTTTTCTGAAATGTTGGTTTTAAGATTCTTGGCCTTATTTTCTTTTTAGATTTCTCCATGGTCATCCTCCATTTGAACTCAGCGGTCACCTTCAGCTGAATGTTCCTCTGTAGTCAGTTTCTTTGAAATCCCTTCCCTTTACACCTCGTTGCTTCTGTTTCCATCTTAGAAAGTCATTTTATAATTTAGCTCTGCAACTGTGCCTTAGTCCCCTCTACCCACCCATATACCGCAACCACCCCCCCCAGCTCTTCCACCAGCTCTCCCCTGTCACAATTTATTGCCCTTCATTTATGAAATGTTGTGAGACATTTAAGGGGCTTTTAGATAAGCGCATAACAATGCAAGGGATAGAATGATATGGACCAAGGCCTGGCAGAAAGGATTCGTTTAGTTTGGCATCATGGTTGGCATAACATGGTTGGTCAAAGGGCCTGTTCCTGTACTGTTCTATTCCACGAGATGATCACTCAGATGAGGATATAGATGATATTGTTGGTGTTGGCAGTGCTGAGCAGTGGAGAGGAGCATTCATTATTTTACATTATTCATACTGGCAACACTCTCCTATAATTGCGTTCTCTAAGGCAGCCTTCAACGCAAAATTGATGAGCAAAAACTGATGGCCAAGTTCCGCATGTATGAGGGCGCCTTCAACCAGCATCATATCACACTACGTATAATCCCCACCACTTGGCCTGGGCTTGCAAAATCCTACTAACTGTTTTGGCTTGAGACAACTCACACCTCTTTAACCCGTGATTATCCTTCTCTCCACTCATATTGTCTGTACCTGTAAAGACTTGATTACCTGTAAAGGCTCATGATCCAACCATTATCTTGCTATTGAATCTCTGTCTATAGATGCGCTGTTTGTGAACTCAACTTTCCATCACTTGATGAAGGAGCAGTGCTCTGAAAGCTCATGATTCCAAATAAACCCATTGGACTTTAACCTGGGGTTGTAAGATTTCCTACTGTTCAATAATTCAGCAACAGAAGCCAAGATTGTGAAAGAATTTACAAACAAAAAATGTAAAATACTGCGGATGCTGGGAGCCCAAAATATAAAGAGAAGATGCTGGAAACACTCAGCAGGTTCAGGCAGCATCTGACTTGTTGCTTGTGGATGCCACTGACATTCAACGTTTGCTCTTCATGCTTGTGAGCGTGCTGTAGTACATTGTACTGATTGTCCAAAGTAAAGTTTATTTACTAGTTACAAGCAGGCTTACATTAACACTACAATGAAGTTACTGTGAAAATCCCCTAGTGGCCACACTTTGATGCCTGTTTGGATACACTGAGGGAGAATTTAGCATGGCCAATGCACCTAACCAACACATCTTCCGACAGTGAGAAGAAGCAGGAGCACCCAGAGGAAACTCATGCAGACACAGGAAGAACATACAGACTCCACAGAGACAGGGGCCCAAGCCGGGAATTGAACCCGGGTCCCTGGCACTGTGAGGCAGCAGTGCTAACCACTGTGCCACTGAGCCATAACGGGCTCAGTGATTGTAAGCACTCCGTGAGTTGAGGCCATATTGTAGCTTCATGCGTGGGTTACTCCGAAATAGTTTGGAATTTCAAAGCATTGAGGAGCAACCCAGGATTCAGAGTTAATGCAAAAAAAAATCAGCAAAGATGCAGGAAGAAAAGATGGATGAACAGTAAACAGCATTTTTTAGCAAACTGCCAGACAGAGAAAAGGAATAATGCAAAACATTTGTCAGCAGAACACTGAAAGCAAAAGCAGCAGTCACTGAGAGTGATAAAGCATTTCAGATCAAGATTCAGTTTTATTTTATTCTGATGTATAACCAATGATACTTTCAGGGAGTATTCATATCACAATACAACACAGCAGAACCAACCATCTGGTGCTTACCAGTGAACTATTGCGGCTATATTAGAATCAATAGGATTAAAACTTCAAGCAGATGAGGACCAAAATAAGTACTAATATATTTAAAACAATTATCTCCAGGAATGCCCCATTTTAAGTAGCAGATCAATTCTGCTGGAAAATCGATTCTACTGCATAAATCGAAACCGCTTACACCAAAGCAGGTTTTCCTTTTATATGTATGTATTATCAGGAGAAGAATTCTCAAGCCAAGATTTTCCACTCTATTATGTAATATAAGCATGAAAATAACAAAACTTAATGCAAATAAATCTTCTACATTCCAACTAATTTGATATGATTTGGTTTATTATTGTCACATGTATTAACATACAGTGAAATGTATTGCGTGCTATACAGACAATGCACACTGTTCATGGAGTACAGAGGGGAGAAGGATACAGAATGTAATGTTACAGTCACAGCTAGATTGTAGAGAAAGATCAGTTTAATATAAGGTAGGTCTATTCGAAAATCTGATGGCAGCAGGGAAGAAGTATTCTTGAGTTGGTTGGTACGTGAGCTCAGATTTTTGTATCTTTTTCTCAGTGGAAGAAGGTGGGACAGAGTGGGCAGAGTTTTTACCGCCCCGTCTGTTGTGGGAGTCAGAGCGAGCGGTGCATGAACAGGCAAAGGTCCGTTAAACTTATGTGGTATTTTCCAGCTTTTGGACGAATGTGGCCAGAAAATCCCACCCAGTATGACTGGTGTGCATGGAGTCCTTGATTATGCTGGTTACTTTTCTGAGGCAGCAGGAAGCGTTGATGGAGTCAATGGATGGGTGGTTTGTATGATAGATAATGTAGAAAACAACCAGTAGAACAGTTTCATTTTTCATGCTTGCTCTGAAATAAGGTAGCAAAATATATATCCAACATATAGTCAATATGTACTGTGAGATCTGTTTTCTGCATACTAGTTCGTGTTAATTTGTTTCACCTCTCAAAATGACTGGGTTTGCCAGTGATAATGTTGGTATTAGATACTCGTTCCATGACTGAAAAGTTTCGTCATCAAGGTCTGCAGAACTACATTAATAGTATACAGTAAGTCTTACTAATTATTATAAAAATATCACTTTTCCTTAGACTCATGACTGGCTCAGTTCCCTCTGTGTCAAGCTTCAGCACCTTCATGCCCATTCAACATCCATTCACAGTATTGAATCAATTAACCCTATAGTGATAATGTAATTTGTTGATTTTTTTTTATCTAAAAAGTCTCCTTTTTACTGCAAGCCAATAAAAGCAGCAATCATCTAGAACCGTTGAAGTATCAATAGTAGAAACTGCAAACACTGCAAATCTCTTTACCTTGTCTAAATGAACATTGTGTAATTGGCAGCGTAGATCAGAGAGGCAGAGGTGTCAGTAAAGCAATGTTTGAGCTGGGGTGATTCAGTATTATATTACATTCATATCTATATCATATTCATAGAGTTTTACAGCACAGAAAGAGGCCCTTTCGCCCATTATGTCTGTGCCAGCCAACAAGCAGCTATCTATTCCAATCCTGTTTTCCAACATTTGTCTGGGCTGTAATTCAGGAATTTTATTTATAACAGTGGGAAGTTATCCGTGAATGATTTTTTAAAAAAGATTTTTCACACATCTTATTGAATAGGGAATGTGAAGTGCTATGGTGATTAGTTGGAGGGCATCCCTACTTATAAATAAATAAATTGGCATGGAGGGCTTGAGGAGCCATGGGAAGTGAGAGGCGTGAATAGCCAAAAGAGAAAATGCTCAAAAATCTTAGCAGGTCTGGTAAGGAGAGAAAGGAGCTGGTGTTTTGATCCAGATGATCCTTTGTCAAAGGTTTGATAAAGGCTTATCTGGACTTGAAATGTCCATTCTTTTATCTTCTCACAGATGCTGCCACATCTGCTGAGATTTTCCAGCATTTTCTCTTTTGGTTTCAGATTCCAGCATCTGCAGTGATTTGCTTTTATTCACTTGGGGGCATTGCTTGGCAAGGGGGAAGGCATGAGGAGGACTTTTTGAACTTACCTTTCAAAAGGTTCCCTCATGCAGATTATGGTTCAGAGCACTGTTGAGGAGCCATGAACCAGGATTCCGGGAGTTTGACTTCACCATATGAAGATCACAAAGGATTAGGCATGCCCATCCTTGCTATGGAGCCAGCCAGACTGTAGGGTGCAGGCTCATGACACCAACCAGCCCACACCCATAAAAGACACGCCTGAAAATTGGAAACTCTGGGAGTGGGGTTGGAAATTCTGGAATGGGGAACCTGTCCTCCATTTTTAAAGGACTCCCAAGTTATCCCAACTTGGTGAAAATGTAACCTGCACAGACAACCTCTTCAAGAATACAGAAGAGGTTAAAACCTGCAAAGATCTCCTCAGTAAACTGGCCTTAGGAAACATAGGGTCACAAGCTAAGGCCATAAGGATCACTTTGTGCCCAATTACAGAATTCTGAGCACCAGGATGCTACTAATTGGCACATCAAGTATATCAACAAGCAACTCAACAATGCACATCATCAGAGATATCCTTTGACCAACTTAACTCTCCTGGTTCCCAGTCCTGAACATTTTTTATGATTTATTTTTATTTATTTATTAGTGTTACAAACAGGCTTAATTAACACTGTAATGAAGTCACTGTGAAAATCCCCTAGTTGCCATACACCTGTTCAGGTACACTGAGGGAAAATTTAGCATGGCCAATGCACCTAACCAGCACATTTTGGACATTGTCCACATCCCAGATCGGGAGGGTGATTGGAACAAGCTACCTATGGAGAAAGTCTATGCTTCCAGTACTGTCCTCAACCCACTCTGTATGGTCAAACCCACCACACTGAGGAGTAGTAACCTATAGCAGGAAAATCATCCTTCAGGAACCATGTTCTCATTGTAGACCCAATGCTTGTTTAGCTGGTTTTGACCTGCCACAGCGACAATTAGCCTTTAAACCATTTCTGGACTAGCTCAGACCTCTATGCAACCTCCCAACATCAGTGGGGTTGCCAACACCTTCCAGGCTGTAGTCCACACAATGGCTGACATGGTCAAATAGTGACTGCTAACTTAACTTGAAGGTGGATTTAAAGATCCAACAGCCAGACTATTGCTTGGCTCTTTGGCTCTGAATGATTTAATTAAATAAGTTGTGGATGGTGGGTTTTTTTTCTGTACTCCATGATATTGCTTAGCTTTGGAGGCTTGATGTCGAAACTTGCAGGTGATACCAAACTGAAGGGGCAAAGCTAACAATGTAGAAAACTGAATCAAAGTACAGAGAGAGATAAATAGGCTTGCACAGTGGGGGAGACTGAGCCAGGGAGGTTGGGGGGTGGGGGGACAGGTGGTAAATGGCAAATTAAATTTAATCTCGCCAAGTACGTATTTTCTTTTAGCGGTGGAGGAGAGGGGTTCACTTATTCTTGAGAAAAATGACAAACTAAATGGGCTAGAGGAACAAAAGGATCAGTGAATATAAGTACATTAATCACTATAAGTAGCAGTTTAAGTTGATAAGCTGAAAATGTTATAAGGAAAGTTCTGGGTAACAGAGATGGAAGCAGCAGCAAAGCGGCCTCCAGCTGACTTGGATCTCATTCTTGTTGCTACGGTGATCTATCCACTACTGCGTGGTCTTTTTACAAAGAACGATTTTAGGAGTCCTCTCTCATCAGATGTAAAATTATAGAAACCCTATCATGCAGAAGGAGGTCATTCGGCCCATCAAGTCTGCACCAACCACATTCCCACCCAGACTCTATCCCTGTGACCCCAGGTATTTACCTTGCAAATTCCCCCTGACACTAGGGTCAACTTAGCATGGCCAATCCACTTAACCCACATGTCTTTGGACTGTGGGAGGAAACTGGAGCACCTAGAGGAAACCCACGTAGACACGGGGCACATGTGTGGAGGGCTGGAGCTGATTTAATATCGGGCTTTTGTCACGATAGCTTCAACGTCAGTCATGATCTAATCGAATGACCAACAGGCTTGAGGGGCTGAATGACTTGCTCCTCTTCCTGTGGCTTGGATTTTCCAGCCCTCTCGTGGCTGGAAGCACCATGGGAGTTTCAGCAGCTTAGTCGGAAGTGTGTTGACTTTCGATCGGACAAGACCAGAGAATCCGACTGTGGCTGGAACCTGTGTTACAACTTGCTGTTGTTTCATTTGGAAATAATTAAGCAATTTTTATGTGCCTCCTCAATGAGCACTGCGCCGTACAATCTGTATCTTTGACTGAACTGTTATGGCATCAGAATAACTTATATAAAAAATTGAAAAGCTTCCACGATTGCATTTTCTTACTCATGCTGTGCCTAACGTGCATAGAACTCTGATGGCTTCAAACTTGAATTTTCATAAAGTGGGCCAGAGAACGGATGTGATATGCCTTTCATGTATCCTGTGGGTTCCTGTTGTTTATATTACTTCTGCTTGCCCAGATTGTGGGTGGCAGAGTGGCACAGTAGTTAGCACTGCTGCCTTATAGCCCTAGGGACCTGGGTTCGATTCCCAGCTTGGGTGACTGTACGGAGTCTGAATGTTTTCCCGATTTCTGCATGCGTTTCCTCTGGGTGCTCCAGTTCCCTTCCACAGTCTGAAAGACATGCTGTTTAGATGTGCTGGGCTGTGCTAAATCCCCCCTCAGTGTACCCAAACAGGCACCAGAGTGTGGTGACTAAGGGATTTTCACAATCACTTCGTTGCAGTGTTAATGTAAGCCCAATTGTGACACTAATAAAAAGAAAACTTGTTTCTGTGTTTTGGCCTATGCTAATCAGATTGACAGGGTATTTCTCTGCATTATAATCGGAGAATCAGCCTTAATGTTAGAGGTCATGGTGTTAGTGGAAATACTAGACTTTAGTCCCATGTTCATTGTGGCTCCAGCCTAGATTTTGACCTGCAAAAATTACTATTAAGAGGCTGTTTTGACAAAGTCTGCCAAGAAACTTCTGAACCTTGACTGAGCCAATATTATCATTGCATATTTGAATAAGTTCAAAATGTACAGCACAATATAAAAAGAAAATCAAGATAAATGAAATCAGCTCTGAGCAACTTCAAGTACCTGTTGATAATTATTTCATTCCAACAGCATTTCTATGCAAGAGTGCTTATATTAAATTGGAAAGTGCTAGTAAAACACAGTAAATCAGCCAATGTCACAAAAATATCCTGAAAACTCCATGACCATTCAAATCATAAGGCAGAGTTTAATACCAACCTCAAGGTCAGTTTGGAGAGGAGGGAGTGGGGGATGTTTAATTAGGTGGGGAGGTGCTGGATAAAGACATTGAATCATTGAGAATCATCAGCCAGAATTTTACCGTCTCATCCACCCAAGGCTCGTAAGGTCCTGCCCAAGGCCAACAGTGAATGCCATTCTGCAAACCTCGCCCGCCCTGATTCTGGGGCGAGCATGCCAGTAAATTCCCAGCAGTAGAATCCCTGCAGTGCAGAAGGTGGCCATTTAGCCCAATGATCCTGTACCAATGACAATCCTATCCAGGCCTTATCCCCAGAATCCTAAGTATTTATTCCGACACTAAGCGATTTAGCAAGGCCAATCCACCAAACCTGCACATCTTTGCTGACTCTTCCCCAATTAACTTTAGGTTGGGATCGTCCAATGTCAAATGCAGCCCTTGAATGGACAATTTATGCCTCATTAATGCATTAGGATTTGCTCAAGGGAGGGAGGGCTCTTGCTGACTCTCCAGCTGATGGGCAAGACTCCTGTGACTTTGATTGAATTCTGCCCGTAGAATATTACAACAGAATGCTACCAGGACTTGATGGATTGAGTTATAAGGGGAGGCTGGATAGACTGTGACTTTTTTGTCTGGAATGTAGGAGGCTGAGGGGTGATCTTATAGAGCTTTATAAAATAACCAGGGACACAGATTAGCTCGATAGTCAACATCTTTTCCCAAAGGTGGGGGAGCTTAAAACTAAAGGGCATAGACTTAAGGTGAGAGACAGAAATACAAAAGTGTCCAGAGGGGCAATTTTTTCATACAGGGGGTGATGCGTGTCTGGAACAAGCTGCCAGAGGTAGTAGTAGAGGTGGATGTCATATTGTCTTTTAAAAAGCATTTAGATAGTTACTTGGGTATGATGGGTATAGAGAGAAATGGCCAAATGTGGCCAATTGGGATAAGTTTAGGAGTTTTAAAAAAAGGGTGGCGTGGACAAGTTGGGTTGAAGAGCCTGTTTCCATGCTGTAAACCTCTATGACTCTATGATTCTAAATACAGCCTGTTATTTGTCTGAATCTGGTGAAGATCACAATTACATTCCTGGGCCTGAAATGCAGCTGTGAAATTTGGTTTTGTTAAATTTTGTGATACATTTTAGAAAGAGTGTTGGATGCTCTCCAAATTCTATTGCGTGAAGTTTGTATCGGAGCTCAGAGGAATAGCTACACATGGCCCCTTGTGGTACAAAAGACTGATGTTTGAATTGCATCTCATGGAGCTTGCCTTATTTCATGGCAGAGTAGATTCTTACAAGAATCACTAAAGACTATCAATGAAGCATTTCATTTTGCTTTCCTAAGATACTATAAAAGGTGCACAATTTAATAATCAGAATCATTAGTCACTGTCAATGTTATCTGTTTGTCTACTCCTGACAAAAAAAACATTTGGCGAGACTGATTTTCTTTTCCCTTTCCCTTGGATTATGAATGAACGCATTTTATTTTACTCATCTAAGATATGTCAAAAAGACTGGGGCATAACAGTAAATAATGGATGGTTGAGGGATGTATTAGATCTCAGAAGCACACATATTCCTGAGTTTCAGAATTGGCAAAGCAGGTCCACGGAAGCATATGCATTATTAAAACCCATTCCAATTGACTTTTAATTTTGGAGCTACATTCAGAATAGTATCAATGAGTTGTAATTGATTTGTTGAAGTGTAGTGTATGAGTTGCAGCAGCTTGACAGAGGAGACGTGTGTACTATTCATGTATTTCTACAAGGGATGAATGGGGAACAAATGAAAGGTGCTTTGTTGTTAAGGATAATGGCCTTCTACATTTAGGGGCTAAAATTATTGGAATTAAATACCCTTCTGTTGGGATTTTGTAGCCATGCTCACCTCATGACCAGAAAATCCCACCCATGATCCACCTTTGCATGGTCTTGCCTTGCCAACAATGATTCCTGAGGCAGGAGGGAAGGGAAAATTCCGATGTGTTTGCTATTTAAGGTTCTTTGTGAAAAACCAATCCATAGTGAAAATACGGTTTCTCATAATGCAAGATTACACTTGATTTGGTGATAATAATAAGGTTGCCATGGCAGTCCCACTAAGAGTTGAGATGGGAATGCCAAACTGTTGATAGAAATACTGCTTTTCTAAGAACAGAATTGAAGCCCATTCCGACAGGAAGGAGGAATGAGAGGTTGTGGAGGACTTTAAGTATAGCCTGTCTGATGGGAAACTGGTCATAGAGTCATAGGCCGGAATTTTATCAGCTGCCCTGCTCTGGGAATCAGAGTGGGTGAAGGGCGGACCTTGGTTCGGGGTGAATGAGGCCAGAAAATCCCACCCATAAGGCCCAATTTTACCATTTGGACTCTGAATGAGTTCTGAATCTGGGCGCAATTCAGATCCAATTTGGAAACCTGCTCTCTGGTGTCCCCCTACGCATTCAGCCTGAAGAAAAAAATTTGCAAGTCTGAATCATGCTGTGGGTGGGTCTTAGTGTGCCTGAAACATTGGAACTCCAAAAATTGAAAAACGCTCCCCTGTCACGTGGCTCCCACACCGCGAAAAGCAAGAAACAGCTTGGAAACAAAAAGTGTGAGCGAAGGCCCCCACAGACATCACTTCTGTCCCTACAACATAACTGTGTCCCTTATCCGTCCATCCCCACCACCTAGATCAATTGTGACCCTCTGCCCACCCCCGTCTCCCCTTCCCAACTAACTAGAGGTAGCCTCCCTCTGCCCCCACATCCCCCTACCAATCAACAATCAACAATGTGATTTCCATCTGTGCCCCCCCGCCCCATCCCTGCCACCAGCCAACAATCTGGCCTTCCTCTGTCTCCCCCACCCCTCACACCAGACAACAACCTGGCCTCCCTCTGTTCCCCCCACCAGACAATGATCTGGCCTCCATCCCCCTCCCCACACCCCACCATCTGCCCTCCCTCCTGCACACCCCCTGCATTCCTCCCCCACCAGATACATCTGACCTACCTCCTCCTCCCCTCACACTGGATCTCCCTTCTCCCATCCCCTCTGACCACAGAATGATCTGACCCATCTCCCCCCCCCCCCCCCCCCCCCCCCCCCTCCTCCATCGCCAGTCTCAATTGGAAGCTCTGAACTTGCTTGTTCAGAAGCTGGAGAGTCCAAAACAGAACTTTGCCAAGCAGGTTTGTTTCATGCCAAGTCTGGACGCGCAAACACGATGGAAAAGGGGGAAATGCTGGTAAAATTGGGTGCACAGCCCATTAATTCTATTTAAATGCATAGAAATTAATTTAAATTGTTGTTTCGGTCACAAATCAGATTGTGGCCATTTTCAGGCCTGTGGGCATTTGTACAGATGCGGGTGAGGATGGCATTAATGGCCTCATGCCCAACTTTACCAAGTTTTCGGGCATGACGCAATGATAAGATTGGGCCCATGGAGTCATACAGTGCTGAAAAGACCCTTCAGCCCATCAAGAATGCACCAGCAATATCTACCATTAACGGTGTGCTAATCCCATTTTCCTACACTAGTCCCATCTCCTTGAATATTCTCATCCAAATATCTTATTAAAGGCTGTAAGGTTTTTGACTTCCACTGCACTTCAAGGCAGTGCATTCCAAGTTCCCACTGAATGAAAAGTATTATTTTTCTCAAATCCCATCTGAATCTCCTGCCCCTCATGTTAAAACTATGCTGAATCATGATTGACCCCTCAACTCAGGGGAACGGTTGCTCCCTACTCACCCTGTCCATATCCCTCATCGTCTTATACACCTCACTCATGTCCTCCCTTTGCCTTCTCTGTTCTAATCCAAGCCTATCTAATCTCTCCTTATAACTCAAATGCTCCATCCCTGGCAACATCCTGGTAAACCTCCTCCGTGTCTTCTCCAGTGCGATCACACTATTCCTACGATGAGATAACCAGAATAGTGCACAGTACTCCAGCTCAGGCCTAACCATCAGGACTAGCTGGCTGCCATCTTTACAACCTACCTGATTTTATTTTTCATTGACTCTAATAGGAAATGAGATTGGTTAATGTGTGAAATGAGTGGTCAATTTGATCCCATTTCCCAACCAGACAGATTGACTTACATTTACAATGAACATTGCAATGTTTTATTTTCCAGTGCTAACATCCCCCAGTTTGGTCGCCAGAAATTAGTGCAAGAGTGATGAATTAATAAACATCTTGAAAGTTTTTTGCAATTTTCTCATTATCCAGTGTAACATTGTTCGCTACAGTTTTTTGACAGATGCCATGAATAATTCTCCCACAGTCAGGGTTTAATTTGCTCTTCGTTAGAATGATAATTAAAAATAAATGGCACGGTGGCACAGTGGTTAGTATTGCTGCCTCACAGAGCACGGGAACCGGATTTGTTTCCCAGATTGACTCACTGTTTATGTGGAGTGTGCACATTCTTCCCATGTCCGTGTGGGTTTCCCTCCAGGTGCTCCAGTTTTCTTTTACAGTCCGAAAGACGTGCTGGCTAGACACATTGGACCTGCTAAATTTTCCCTCAGTATACCCAAACAGGAGCTGGAGTGTGGCGACTCGGTGGTTTTCACGGTGATTTCATTGCAGTGTTAACGTAAGCCTACCTAAGACACTAATAAAATAAGATGTACGATATAACTGTGTATTAAAAGGATAATGATTAACTTTTACATAAACTTTAATTGAAGAAGTTAATATTTCCAGTCCTCATTCATGTAGAAAACCAATTTCAATGTCTTTTGTTTGCCAACAAGTTGTTGTGCGGCAATTAATGTAGAATGTACAAATATATTCAGAATAACTTGGCAGTATAATTGTTGTACACTACAATATCTCCATTGAAGGAGGCGTGCTCATAGTTGTAAATGGATGAGCAGTGGAAAGAGAAGAGGAGGAGGAAACATTGACTTAATTACACATGTACATTAATCTTTTTGGCTAAACCAGTTTAGTGGGCCAGAATTTCTTCTTCAATCCTGATCAGTGAACCAGATGCTGATTGCAACTAAAATTGTATTTGTTTTTGAGAAGTGCTTTCTTCCTAGAGTATTTGCTCAAACACATTTGCACATCACTGAACACAAAATGTAACTTGAACCAAGGTAGGTAGAATTTTAGATTATGGAACCCTATAGTGCAGAAAGAGGGTCTTTGGCCCATCAAGTCTGCATCGAACACGATCTGACCCAGGCACTACCCCCATATCCCTACATATAATACCCTCTAATCTTTCTAACCTATGCATCCCTGGATACTAAGAGGCAATTTCTTAGCGTGGCCAATCGACCTAACCCTCACATCTTTGGACTGTGGGAGGAAACTGGTGTACCCTGAGGAAACCTACACAGACACAAGGAGGATGTGCAAACTCCACTCAGACATGACCCAAGCTGGAAATTGAACTCAGGACCCTGGAGCAGTGAAGCAGCAGTGCTAACCACTGTGCTACCATACTGCCCCAAAGTTCTGCTTTAAAAAATTTGGCTTGATATGTTGAGTTTGATGCATTTTGATATGTACAGTTGGAAAATGAATTCGTTATTTTAATCAATGTTTTGTTCTGCCGTGGCACAGTAGTTAGCACTGTTGCCTCACAGTATCAGGGACCTGAGTTTCATTCCCAGCTCGGGTCACTCTCTGTGTGGAGTTTGCATATACTCCCTAATAAAATAAAGTGTATGATATGACTGAGTTCTAAAAGGATAGTGATTAACTTTTGCATAAATTTTGTTTGAAGAAGTTAATACTCCTGTGTGGGTTTCCTCTGGGTGCTCTGACTTCCTCTTACAGTCTGACAATGTGCAGGTTACATCTATTGGCCTGTGAACCTGAACAGATGCCAGAGTGTGGCAACTAGGCGATTTTCACAGTAACTTCATTGCAATGTTAATGTAAGCCTACTTGTGATTAATAAATAAACTTTAACTTTAACTTGAGTTTAAGTTAAATGAGCTTTAAGGAGAATTATACTGAACCATTTATTTGTTACAGTAGTGCACAGTTGTGAGTGTCTTAGTAAATTGAAAGAATCCAAAGCATTTACAATGTACCTCATGAAGTTGTACCTAAAATGAAAAAATGTTATAGTTGGATCTGCAAATGAATAAAATTAGTGGATATCTGCATTGGTGATTAATTCAACCTGTAAGGTCGGCCAGTTTTGTGGTCAGGTCCTGTTTCACATTGGAGAATTGCAGAAACCTTGGAGGTTGTCAGCCTGGTAGAAGGATACATTGACTAGAAATGAGGCCAAACAGGGATTTGAAAATATGGACACGAAATTCAAAATCAAGCCATATGTTATGTGTATTTTAAAAATCTCTGATCCTTTCGACCAGTTTGCTTACTCCAATGTTTTACCCTAGTGCCCTTATTTGCAAAGTGGACAAAGGACAAACACAAGAAAAGGTTCAACAAGTTTATTAACAATAACACTACTAATCCTTAAATTACCCACATAAAATAAGAGAATACCCCAAAATCAGATATACTACCCGCAAAGATGGTTTGGTTAATACTCATAGTCCCTCTGGTCAGTCATCATGAAGGTGAGTCTTGATGGCAGCTTCTTCTTCCTTCCTTCTCCGGTCAGTCTTCCGAATGGTCAAGGGTCGCCTCCTTCATCGAGTCTTCCCGAGTCTTCCCCCCTGGTGTCTGAAAGTGTGTTCCTTAATCTTCTGCCTGCATGCCTTTCCAGAAACTTCTCTAGCTTCTGGCCAATGAGGTCCCAGGAGGGGGTTTCAATACCCAATGGGTTTCTTGATGTCTGCCTGACATGATATCAGGGTCCACCCTCAGGTGTCCATCTCCATGCTGCTGCTTACCTGTAACCTGTTATCAGATGAAGCCAACTGCAGGAACTGCAGGTGACAGAAAGTCTGGCCCAATCTGGGCTTCTAACAATAGGCTGATGCATTTTGTGGGGTGCAATGATCTCTTGCTAAGTACCAGTAAAGTGCAACAACCTTTGATAGGAGGTTGATGAGTCAGCCATAGACAAGTTTGTGAATTGTACAACTGGCCTGCCTGAGGTTTGACTGTGTTTGATTTTTAATATGTCCAATTCTTTAATTTAGGATATCCAATTTTATCAGTCATAAAACTAGGCTCTGTTTATGTTACACATAGGTGAAGTGGGAGATGTGGAGGCTGGCGGGCATGGGTGGTAGGTGAATGATATTTGGTCATATCAGGCATTGGACAGCAAGAGTTTTGGATGAGCTCAAGTTACTTGCTACCTGTGAATCTGATCAGGTCTGTCTTATAGATAACATTGATATTATACATTGAATGAGAGTAGCCTCCAGAGCAGTATTGTTGGACGACATAGTTCAACCAGAAGGCGGGTGTGCAATGAAAACTGGAGAAATTTGCATTATTTCAAATTTCTCACAGTACATTACTGCATTAACAACTTGCTCACAGTACATGGCCATGAAGGAAATTCATCTAACCAGCGATCTCCTTGCTCAGAATTCAAAAGCAAATGAACAAATCCAGTTCATGCAAAGCCAGATCAGTCATAATCTCATTGAATGGCAGAGCAGACTCGATGGGCTGAATGGCTTTCTTCTGCTCCTATGGCTTGTGGCTTTATAGCTGGCATGTTATCCTTCCAAAGAGCATCCTCCAATCTTTCTTCACTTTCTTTCATCATGAAGCACTCATCATACTGACTCTTTGATTGGGATTTCAATTCCTAGGAAGGAACACCAATGCATGAGAATTTCCCGGTCCCCCAGCTGGCAAAGTTGCAAAGCAACTTTGACAACATAATGTATTTAATAAGTCTGGAGTTGTGCTCACTGCCAATTAGTGGCAGCAGTTGCAGAAAGCAGGTAGGATGAAGCCCAAAGTAATCCTGGATAGAGTGGACATAGGGAGGGTGTTTCCACTCGTGGGAACCTGAGGGCACAGCCTCAGCTAAAGGGACAATACTTTAAAACAGAGTTGAGGAGGAATTTTGTCAGCTAGAGAGTGGTGAATCTGTGGAACTCTTTGCCACAAGGCTGTGGAGGCCAGGTCGTTGAGTGTCTTTGTGATGGATAAGTTCTTGATTGATAAGGGGATCAGGGATTATGGAGAAAAGGCAGGAGAATGAGGATGAGAAAACTATCAGCAATGATTGAATGGTGGAGCAGACTCAATGGGCCAAGTGGCCTCATTCTGCTCCTATGTCTTATGGTCTAACGGTCTTATGATTTAACAAGTGAGCACTAGCCAATGTGGAGGTTGCCATCCATCCAGAAAATGAAAGCAGAACCTGAATAGAGAGCAGTGGATAGGGTGGGAACCCCTCTGCTACAAATCGGCCTCAGGGCCATAAATTTCCCAAGGGGAAAATACAGATTGACATATTGGATGCAGTTCTAGTCAGTTGTAATGGTTCCAAAAGAAAAACTTCCATTGATACAAAACCTTTACTTGCAGGAAAATCTGAATAGAGACAGAAGAAAAAGTAAACATTGAACCAAACATGTAAGGGAAGGGTAGCAATATAAATAGTCTGTATACCTGCACTTTCTTCTTGCAGGTTCTATTAGACTAGACAGCATGTCACCAGAATTTTCAGTTATTTTTTCAATCTGTATTGAATCTTATTTCTCCAGTGAAATTGGCAACTTGCAGTTGCTAAAAACTCTGCATCATTTCTGCTGCCAATAATGTGAGGGCTGCCTTACAGTCTTCTCTCTTCACTGTGCCCTCTTGTTTCGGTTCCATTGTTAAAATTTATTTATTATTCACAAGTAGGTTTACATTAACACTGCAATGAAGTTACTGTGAAAATCCCCTAGTTGCCACAATCTGTTTGGGTACACTGAGGGAGAATTTAGCAATTCACCAAACTGGCACATCTTTGGACTGTGGGAGGAAGTTGGAGCACCCGGATGAAACCCACACAGACACTGGGAGAACAAGCAAACTCCACACACACAGTCAACCAATCAGACCTGGGTTCTTGGCACTGTGAGGCAGCAGTGCTAACCTCTGTGCCACTATGCTCGTGATGCTCTCACTGCCTGCTCCTCAGTTTTATGGTTCTGGTGGCACATCAAACCCAACCCATGAAAAGACAATCCAAATCTCTCCCCTGAACGAGCTGAAACCAGCTTGCTATTGGCCTCAAGTGATATTCCTCCTTGGTTGCACTCTGTGGTTACCTGAAAGAACAAAAGCACAAAGGTACGATAAAAGAAAGATTGCACGTTCACATGCTTGCAGCCTGTAAACCAAAAGAGATTATAGAATCAACAGGACAGGGTGGGGGCAGGGGAGGGGGGGGGGGAGTGGGTACTGTGGTGGCTCATGACAAGAAATGGTGATTTGAATGGTTTCTGCGGTGAAGTTGGTAGGATATGGCATTTGAAGATGTACTCATTGACTTTGGCCACTTGTTACAACTTCTTGTGATGCTGCATAAACATCCTTGCATTTTAAACCTGGCATTGCCCTTCCTGGCTATCTGTTCCTGCTACATTTTGAGTATGTGCCTGAAGAGCCTCCTATCCACTTCCTTCACCGAGGCCTCCTGTATTTTGGAAACCGCACTCTTCCATCTTGTACCGTTCTTCAAAGTTTCTCAGATCAAAGTCACTTCCTGCTCAACTGATCATGCCGACACTAACTGATCTAGTTGTGGTCTCAACTCCACCTTCCTGTCTGCCCCTCAGAACTTTTAACTCCTTTGCTTAACAAAAATCTAACTCAGCTTTGAGTATAACAAAGGCACTTGATGACTTTTAATCTAATCCATTTGGAACCTCTTTCCTAACAGTGGGTGTGCCCACAACAGATGGACAGTAGCAGTTCAAGAACGTAGCTCACCCCCACTTTCTCAAAGGCAATTAGGAATGAGCAACACACGTTGGCCCAGCCAGCAACACTTAAATCTCAACAATGAATGAATAACAAATGTTTCTGGGTGCTATTGAATTTTCTCCCCAGCACTGGGGGTTCATCCCATTCCATTGGGGTGGCACAGTGGCACAATGGTAGCATGGCTACCTCACAGCTCCAGTGACCTGGGTTTGATTTCTAGCTTGCATCACTGTCTGTGTGGACCTTGTATGTTATCCCTGTGTCTGCATGGGTTTCCTTGTGTGCTCTGGTTTCAGAGGGGAGGTGAAAAATCAGATAACAGAAGTAAAGAGAGTATGAAGAAAGACTGGCAACCAACATAATAGAGAATCACCAAGTTTTCTATGGACATAAACATTACAAAGGTGGGAAAAGGAGGAGTAGAACCTGTTATGGACCTGAAGGGAATTTATACATGAAGATAGAGGGCACAGCTGAGGTAAAAATGAATACGTTACATTTGTCTTCAACAAGGAAGAAGCTTCCACCAGGCCTTGTTGAAAGATGGGGTAATTCAGACACTAGAAATGTTTAAAATTAATAAGAAGGAGGTATTAGGTTTGTCTGCACTTAAATTCAAAAGGCACCAGGATGGCATAAAGTAAATCCCAAAATACTGAAAGAAGTTAGAGTGAAAATTGCAGCAACACTGGACATGGCTATTGTATCTTCCTCAAGACTTGGAGGTGGTCCCAGCAAACTGGAGAGCTGTAAAAATTACATCTTTGTTCAAAAAAAATGGGGGGGAGATAAGCTCAGAAACTGCAGATCAGTCAGTTTAACCTTGGTAGTGGAAAAATACATAGAACCAATAACCCAGGACCAGTATTAGTCATCACATGGACCAAGATGGGTTAATTAAGGAAAGCCAGCATAGATTTTGGAAGAGAAACTTGTGTATAACTAAATTGTTAGAGTTTTTTGAAGAGATAACAGAGAGTCTTGATGAAGACAATGCTGTTGATGTGGTGCATGTTGACTTTCAAACGATGTTGGACACAGTTTTGTCCCCTGAACGAGTTGAGACAAACTTATTAAAAGAGTTGAATTCTTCATCATCATTGATATTTCTCCACTTGCTGGTCAAGGTACACCCCTTGTACCTGAAAGAACAAAGACAGAAGGGTAAGAGGAAGGAAGGGATGAAAATAAGAGGTACACACTCACATACAACATGGATATGAAACTCGCTGAGTGATACAAAACATAAAAGTGATTAACAGATATTTTCTGGGCTGGAGTTCTACAAGAGTTAGTATTGGGCTCCTTGCTTTTCCTGATAATAGTTACTTATCTAGACTTTGGTGTACAGGTGACACTTTCGAAGTTTGCGGATTATGCAAAGCTTGGAGTAATTACGAACCAAGAGTGACCTTGAGAAGGATCTTGACAAGTTTGTGAAATGTGCAGACAGATGGCAGAGAAGTGAGAAATAATTCATTTTTGAGGAGGAACATGGAGAGGCATTATAAAACAAAGACCATCAGACCAAAAGACATAGGAGCAGAATTAGGCCACTCAGCCCATCAAATCTGCTCTGCCATTCAATTAGGCTGATAAATTTTCTCATCTCCATTCTCCTGCCTTTTCCCTACATCCTTGATTCCCTTATCAATCAAGAATCTATCTATCTAAAAGGTACAATTCTAAAGAGGGTGCAGGAGCATGGGACCTGGGTATATATGTGCATGCATCATTAGTGTATGCTTTATTAACTCTTTCAACCTCTCCTGCAAGGCAGGAGAGGTTGAAAGAGTTAATAAAGCATACACTATCTTAGATTTTATTACCAGAGCATAAAGTACAAGAGCAATGAGATTATGTTGAACCTCCTAAGTCACACTCAGCTAAGGTACTGCATTCAATTTTTCATTCATGAGGATGCGGACATTGCTGGCTGGGCCAGCATTTATTGCACATGATAGACCATTTCAGAGAGCAATTGAGAGTCAACCATATTGCTGTTGCACTGGAGTCACATGTGGGCCAGACCAAGTAAAGATGGTAGATTTTAGAACATAGAACATAGAACAGTACAGCGCAGTACACGCCCTTTGGCTCTCGATGTTGTGCTGAGCTTTGTCCGAAACCAAGATTTTGTTCCCATAAAGGGTATTAGTGAGCCAGATGGGTTTTGCCGACAATGGCTTCATAGTCATCAATAAATTGTTAATTCCAGATACTTTTTATTGAATTCAAGTTCCACCATTTGCCATGATGGAATTGAACTTGAGTCCCCAGAATATTAGCTAAGTTTCTGATTAATAATCTAGCGATAATAACACTAGGCCAATGCCTCCCTGTAGCATGAAGGGTTAAATCTGAAGCACACACATTGATGATGCAATAATGATGTCAGATCACATGACAGAGGAATCAGGAAGCAGAAACTACAACCTCATGTCAGGGTCTAAATGTGTCAAAACCTGCTGTAAGTACAGAACAACTATTTTGAGAAATTAAAAACTTGAACATCATACTTGTGCGAATAGACAAACCGCAAAATACCTGTTGAATGTTAACCACACAATTAAACAGTTTTGGGCAATGCACTTTAGGAAGGATATGAAAGCATTGGAGAGAGTGCAGATAAAATACATGAGAATTGTTTCAAGATGAGGAACTTCAGTAATGAAGACAGATTCAGGACCTTAGGACTGTTTTCCTGCGAGGAGAGAAGGCTGAGAAGTTTTGAGAGGTATTCAAAATCACATAGGAGGCTGGATAGTGTAGATAGAGGGGAAACCGTCACCACTCATGCACGCACTGAGAATGAGAGGACACAGGTTTGAAGTAATTGCTAAAAGGATCAAAAGTGAAATGAGCAAATCTTTTTGACACAGTAAAGTGGTAGAGATCTGGAAGGTGCTGCCTGTGAGTGTGGTGGAGACAGGTTCGATCAAACCCTTAAAAACAGCATGAGACTGCTAACTGCAAGGGAAGAACATGCAAGGTTATGGGGAGACAGTGGAAGAATGGCACTAAGGAAATTAACCCTTCAGAGAGCTGGTGCAGACACAATGGGCCAAATGGCCTCTTTCTGCACTGCAACAATTCAGGAGATAGATGCTAAAACTGTTGAAATGAGCAGATATGCTGCCTGCAAAACAATCAACAGGCATGGGTTAATTGCATGTCATGATGCCCATGTACCTTAAACATTTATTCCCTCCACCACCGAAGCACAGTGGCAGCAATGTGTACCATATACAATTTGCACTTCATAACTCATCAAGACTCCTTCATAACCCCTGACTTCCATCACCAGGATAAGGTCAACAAGTACATGGGAACGTCCCTAACAGCAACTTCCCCTCAAAGTCACACACCACTCAGACTTGGAAATATGTCATAATTCCTTCACCATTGCAATATGCCCATTAGACGACCCTGGTAGTACTAGCCTCGGCCCAAAATACACAAATGGCACCACTTCCCTCTGAATCCGCGAGTTCCAATGGGATTTGATCCCATCTATTGTTGCCCTGTCCTGTATTTCATAGTAGCTTGCTTCCCCCTCCTGGTTGAAGGGATGTCTCAATTTGTTCATAGCATTCAGAATAACTTGATCGGCAAAGTGGGTATTTCTGCATTTGATTCCTTCTGCCAGTTCCCCAATTTCTACACTTTACAGTGGAATCAATGTGGTCGGTATTCCTTAAGCGATTTAATAGGTGATTCTGCATAAATTTACAGTTTCCTGACAGCTGTCTAGTTGTGCTTTAGTTGCAACACATCTGAGTTCTAAGAATGCACTGTGAAGGTTCCTGTATATCTGTAAACTCCAAAGAAAAAGTTAATTATAGTTTCAAGCTAACCATAAATTAAAAGCTCCTGGCATTAATTTGATTGTGCCTATTTCTAAGTCCTTGTGTATGCTGAAATTCATAACAAATCTCAGAAAACTGTTTGAAAGCGAATTTATGACTTTCTGATAAATGTTTCTTTCCAATACTGTAAAAAGCAAATGCCAGTATACTATGGATTGAAGGCTCAGCAGCACCACTTGGTAAAAACAAATTGTCAAAAAGTCTTATTCTATAACATATGTATTAAATGGAGTTATTTTTACGGTGATAGATCATCCTGTACCTTATTCCAATTCAAACGTACTCAGAGACACGATTATGGATTAATCTTTACTAATATTAGTTTAATACTTCAACATATATCCTAAGCTAAACTAACAGTCACATTATAACGTCCATTACACAGCAAGTAATAATGAAAGAAAATGTTGCTTTCACTTTTTGCCCCACATTCTTTTCATAATTTGTGAAGAGTCATGAATGTCCATCATGAATGTCCCTGTCCATCATGAAAACCAGCCTTCCATCCATTGACTCCATCTGCACTTCCTGCTGTCCCGGAAAAACAGCCAGCATAATCAAGGACTCCACACATCCTGGATATACTGTCTCCCAGCTTCCCTCAGAGAAAAGATACAAAAGTCTGTGATCGCGTACCAACCGACTCAAGAACAGCTTCTTCCTCTGCTGCCATTAGACTTTTGAATGGACCTACTTTATATTAAATTGATCTTTCTCTACACCCTGGCTATGATTGTAACACTACATTCTGCAGTTTCTCCTTTCTTTGTCCCCGATGTACACTGTGAACAGTATTCTTTGTGTAGCGTGCAAAAAACAATACTTTTCACTGTATACCAGTACCTGTGGTAATAACAAATCAAATCAAGTAATGAAGCCTGAGATGCTCTTTGACTAGTGTCCAGGCTATTTGCCTTTTTGGATTTCATGGATATGGATTGTGGACTTATTGCAATCAATCACTGTATTAAGGAGTAAGTTTAGAAGTGCACAGTTCTATACTGTAGATCTTCATTGCTTGCTAGAAACATGTTGCTTGTCTTTCCTGTAACTATATCTTCAATAATGTTATCTTAATGGAAAGAATATTTTAACTAGGAGTGACTACCATAGTTTCTGATACAAACACCTTGGAGGCAAAGCTCTGCACTGCCAATGAAAGCTTGTAATGTTCATGAAACGGCATTCCATTCCATGCTGTGGTATATTGACACGTTTGAATTTGCTGCCAGTCGCAGACTTCATTCTGATTTTGGATTTTTCAACAAGTGAAGCCAAGGTACAAGAAGTAAAATGCTGCAGATGATAAAAATTTGAAACATAAAGAAAATGTTGAGAATAGGATGTGAAGGCATTGGAGAGAGAGATAAAAATTCATGAGAATTCCAAGATGAGGAACTTCAGTTATGAAGACATATTGAAGACTTTAGGATTGTTTTTCTTAGAGAGGAAAAGGCTGAGAGATATTGACAGAGGTACTCAAAATCATGACAAATCTGGATAGTATAGATGGGAGATACCATCGTCACTCACAAATGTACTGAGAATGAGAGGGCACAGGTTGAGGTAATTGCTAAAAGAGCAAAAATGAAATGAGCAAATTTCTCTGACACAGCAAAGTGATACAGGTCTGGAATGCACTGTCTGAGTGTGGTGGAGGTAGGTTCGATCAAACCATTGAAAAGGAAATGAGACTGTTAACTGCAAGGGAAGAATATGCAAGGTTATGGGGAGATGGTGGGAGAATGGCACTAAGGAAATTGATCATTCAAAGAGCTGGTGCAGAAGCAACAGGTCAAATGGCCTCTTTTGCACTACAACAATTCTGTGGATGGATGCTGAATCCATTGATTCAGGTTGACAAATGGTTAATATTGGCACCATACTTTTTTCTTCCCAGCCCTGCTGCCTGACCAACTGAGTGTTTCCAGTCATTTTCTGTTTTGAGTGCCGAGAACAACTCTTTCTGACTCTGTACAACATTTCAAATCAATGAATAAAAAGTATAAGCTAGCTTGCCTGATTCGCTCACTCTGGATGCTGCTTTATCTATCCTTAAGAGTTCATTGTAGCCTATGGGTTATAGTTTAGATGCCCTGGTTGAAGATGAAAGAAGTAAATTGTTCTATATGTTTCTTAGAATCTTTCACAACCTCCGGATAGCTGGAGTGCTTTCCAGTACATCAGAAGTGTAGTTTTTTTTTATTTCAATTATGGAACATGGATGTCAGTGGCTGGCCAGCATTTACTGCCCATCTGTAGTTTGTCCAAGGGCAGTTGAAAGTCAACCACAATGCTGTGGTTCTGGAGTCATATGTAGGTCAGACCAGGTAAGGATGGCAATATCCTTCCCCAAAGGACATTTGTGAACCAGGTAGGTTTTTCTGACAATCGGCAATGAGTTAGATCATAGAATCCCTACAGTACAGAAAAAAGCCATTTGGCCCATTGAATCTGCACTGACCACAATCTCACCAAGACCCTATTTCCATACCCCACATATTTACCGTGTTAAACTCCCTGACACTGGAGGCAATTTAGTATGGCCAATTAGCCTAACCCGCACGTCGTTGAACTGTAGGAGTTGACCAGAGCACACAGAGGAAACCCACACAGATTTGCAGAGAAAGTGAAAACTCCATACAGACAGTAACCTGAGGCTGAAATTGAACCTAAGACCCTGGCGCTAGAGGCAGCCGTGCTAACAACTGTACCACCGTGCTGCCTTGTGGTCATCAATTGATTCTTAATTCTAGGTATTTTTTATTTGAATTCAAATTCCATCATCTGCCGTGATAAGATTTGAACTCGAATCCCCAGAACGTTTGCTGAGTTTCTGAGTCAATAGTCTAGCCATAATACCACTAGACCATCATCTCAATGTTGTAATGTAGAAAATTGCAGCCAAATTGCATCTAACAATGTTCCACAAATGAAATAGTGATCATATAAGCTATTCTTTAGCAATACTGGTTGAGGGATTAGCACATCAGGATGGAAACCATTGCTGTGCTTTGAATAGCATTGTGTGACCTGTTGTGTCACCTTAGAAAACAGAGAGAACTTCTGGCAGCACAACACTCTTTCAGATCTGCGCTGAAGTGTTGGCCTTGATTTTATGCACAAGTCCCTTTAACACACCGTCAGCTTCCAACTCAGGGATGAGAGTTCCACCAACTGAGCCAACTATTATAGAAATTAAAGTTTTATCGGTGGTAAAGATACATAAAATGTCATGCTATTGCATATGTATAGGAATGTCATTACTGGAGTAACAAGGAAAATAAACTTTTGTTCAATACATAGGTTTTTGATAAGATATTAGATTTTGGTTGCTGCTGACATATGGCCCCAGGCACCGTTCTCTCCCTTACACTTCTAACAGACTTTATTTTCTTCAGTGCCTAACAGGGGGCTGTGTGGGACTGGGTATTTCAACTACATTCAGCCACTTGATTGCTCAGCACTTCTTCAACGTCTGCCTGTTTCTGAAATCAATGTCAACTATGACCCATTGACCACAATCCTTCAACTAATGCGCTTTTCAGATTGTGCTGAATATTTGTCGTGGATTTTCAAAGTCAATCTTGATTGATAATCAAAAGCAAAGTTTTTCCCAGTGTAGGCTCATGCAGATCCATTGTTAAACTGGATCAGTATATATCACATTGCCTCCTGAACTTTGGGCTGTCTCACAGGCAGTTTAAGGTGTTACATTTACTGCCTGTAACCATTTATATTTGTATGTGATATTTCTTACCCTTGGAGTGTGCGAGTCAATTTTAAATAACCCAGCAACAAACCTTTTGTATTTTTTTTGAAAAAAGAGGTTAGTTTGTTTCCCACATCTTTGCCCTGGAGGTTGCTGGAAAAAAAGCGATGTCTCACTCACTCTCTCACACACAGAACTAATTACGGGTGAAGATAAAAAACAATGCTTATAAAAATGGAATCGATCTCAGTCGTTGTTCTGATGCAGGCCTGCTATTTTGTAGTCACGGAGTTGTGTTGGCTGGAGTACAGGCTTTGAAATTACACAACAATGTTACCTGAGGTTGTGATGGCTCCCATAATCGATCTACAGGAGATTGATTTTCTCAGATAAGCTTGAAGATGGAAACGGGTGATGGGATTGATGGGGGCGGGGGTGGGAGGAATGGGTGTGCAGAGAGAAAGTTCTTCACTTTCCCTGCAAGGACCTGCACTGTGGCCTTTTCTTTGTTTAGCTTGGTTGCTTATAGCAGTCCAATAGTTGTGCTTGCCGGACCCCCTCTTTTTCCCTAAGTGATGAAGTTCTGTAAGAAGTCTCACACCAGGTTAAAGTCAAAAATATTTATTTGGTAGCACAAGCTTTCGCAGTGTCACTCCTTCTTTAGGTGAATGAGGAGTAGTGTTCACAAACAGGACATATGTATAGACACAAACTCAATTTACAAGATCATGGTTGGAATGCAACTAATTACAGATAATCAAGTCTTAAAGGGACAGACAATGTGAGTGGAGAGAGATTAAGCATAAGTCAAAGAGATGTGTATTGTCTCCAGCTAGGACAGTTAGTGAGATTTTGCAAACAAAGACAAGTTGTGGGGGTTACAGATAGTGTGACATGAACCCAAGATCCTGGCTGAGGCCGTCCTTATATGTGCAGAACTTGGCTATCGGTCTCTGCTCAGCAATTCTGCGTTGTTGTGCATCGTGAAGGCCACCTTGGAGAGCACTTACTCGAAGATGAGAGGGCTTAATGCCCGTGACTGCTGAAGTATTCTTCAACAGGAAAAGAACACTCCTGCTTGGTGATTGTCGAGCGGTGTTCCTTCATCCATTGTCGTAGCGTCTGTACAGTCTCCCCAATGTACCATGCCTTGGGGCATCCTTTTCTGTAGCATATCAGGTAGACAACATTGACCAAGTTGCAAGAGTATGTACCATGACCTGGTGGATAGTGTCCTCACGTAAGATGATGGCATCCATGTTGATGATCCGGCACATCTTGCAGGATTGTGTGGTGTGGTGGTTACTGTTCTTCTGAAGGCTGAGCAGTTTGCTGTGTAAGAAGTCTCACAACACCAGATTAAAGTCCAATTGGTTTATTTGGTTTGTGCTACCAAATGGCTTCTGTTACCAAATAAATCTGTTGGACTTATCCTAGCCCAACGCCGACATCTCCACATCATAGTCTGCTGCGGACAATGGTCTGTTTGAGGTTGTGCAGTTATTTGAAGGCAAAAAGTGGGAGTGTGGGGATGGTCTTGGCTAGATCTTCATCTTCATCGATGACATGTTGAAGGATGGGGAGAAGATGTTGTAGCTTCTCTACTCCAAGTAAGTACTGGATAATGAAGAGTACATTATCGGCCATGTCCCGTGTTTGTCTTCCCAAGAGCTAGGTATGATTTCTGTCGTGGAATTCTGCCTATCTGTAGCAACTGTCTCTATGAAGTAAGAATGGCTGCTATACTCTGTGACCCTGGAATAAGTGCCAATTCATCTTCCAAACAAAGCATTACATTCATTTTACTGAACAGTCTGAATCCTCCTCCTTCCTACTGAGGTGGTTTTTCATACCTTAAAATTTCTTATCAGTGACTGTGAAGGAAAGCCATCAGAGTTGATGGTGTCTGTTTACCTTTATTGAGCACTCATTGAATTCAAAATGGCTTTCAAATCTGAGAATGCATCCTTTCTGTCTCCTCATGAGATTAGAGAGAAATGGTTGAATCCACAAGAGAAGATAACTCACTCAGAGTCCATTTTGCATCAGTCTATTTTTTTAAAAAAGTAACCTTTTAAATACAGTTTGCATGATTTATAACACTGTCATGAAACGCTGTCATGACAGCTGACATTAGTGAAGAGCAAGGAGCCTGAAGGAAGCTTTTGGCTCGAAATTGTACGCAGGCATATTAGGACATAGAGTGTTACTGGCAATAGTAGTTTTCATATTTATTCAGATTGCTGTTTGAGCTTGGGAGTTGGAACCTTCAGTTCTGCTTGGGTGACCCGTCCTCTCCCACTATTACCATTTTGCTCCTTCTATCTGTGAGATTGCTTTCTAATTTCCCCTGCAGCAGTGTTGACAGTAGCTTCAGGGGAGAGATGCAAATTTTATGCCATTGATCTTGTGTATTCAAGCTGCATGACTCTTGCACACAACTTGGCAACAGTTGAAGCTTGAGACAGGTTTAAGCATTTGCCTTTTTAAAATGTGATGCATGTTTCTGGATTCTTTCCTTGATCCTTGTAAATTCTGGCTAAGAAACAAGACTGCTGTTATTTTGTCACCCTGATATCTACTATCTTAATGATGAAAATGATGATGGTAGTAGTGATGGCTACTGTTGGGTGACCTAACAAACTTGCACATTCTCCCCGTGTCTGCGTAGGTCTGCTCCAGGACCTCCAGTTTCATCCCACTGCTTAAAGATGTGCTGGTTAACTGCATTGATCATGGACAATTGTCCCAAGATGCATTTGTTAGAAGGTAAACATGTGGGGTTATGGGGCAAGATGCTCTGCGGGAGAGTCATTGCAGACTCGATGGGCTGAATGGCCTCCTTCTGCACTGTAGAGATTCTATCAATGTATACTCTTTTCTGAGAAGAATGGTTTGTCAAATGACTAGTTAAATTCTCAATCTTAAGAGGTGCGGTGAGGTGAAAAACTTTTCTCTTAGCTTGCTGTGGACATAATAAGAGAAATGGGTTGGTGAAAATTACACTTCAGTTTGCTCATCTATCCTACATGTGCATTTACCCCACACACATCAGACATGCTCTCTTCCACCTTCTCCTGTCGGAAAAATGATACAAAAGTCTGAGAACACGTACCAACCAACTCAGGAACATTTCTTCCCTGCTGCTAACAGATTTCTGAATGGACCTACCATATATTAAGTTGATGTTTTTCTATTTCCTAGCTATGATGGTAACACTGTTTTCTGCATTCTATCTTTTCTTTCTCCCATACGTACTCTATGAACTTTGCTTTCTCTGTATATATATAGCATGCAAGAAACAATTCTTTTCACTGTATCCCAATTCATGTGACAATAAATCTGCAAAGAAACTACAAAATGTCATGAGCAAAGCCCAGTCCATCAGCCTCCCATCCATTGACACCATCTACACTTCCCCAGTGTACGTCAAGAAAGTAGCCAACATAATCAACGATCCGATGAATCACAGTTTGCTCATCTATCTATGTGTGCATTTACCCTACGCACCCCGGACATACTCACTTCCACTTTCTTCCATTGGGAAAAAGATACAAAAGACTGAGATCGTGTAACAACTGATTCAACACAGCTTCTTCATTGTTGCCATCTGACTTTTGAATGGATGTAGGATGCAGAGAAAGTTGTAGCACTGCATTCTGTGCTCTCGTTTCCTTCTCTTTGAACAATAGCGCGTAAGAAACAATATGTTTCGCTGTATTCCAATACATGTGACAATAATGAATCAAATTTAAATCAAGTCAAATCAGAAAATGATTTACAGTTTGTGCTTCACAGAAATATCACAGAAATTTGCAACATGTTATCAACATTTCACATAGCAGAAAATTAGGATTGTTAAAGTGATCGGGCCAAAAAGGGTTAATGTGTGGGATTGGAGAAATAATACCACCCACATGATGACATCACCAAAAATTAAGGAAGTGAAACCTCATGGTTTAGATGAGTAACTCTTGTACTTCCGAAGGTGTGCAAGTTAGATGGATTGGCCATGATAAATTGCCTCAAGATGTGTAACTTAAATGGATTTGTGGTGCAAATGTGTGGGATTGCAAGGATAGGATGAGTGAGAGGGCCTGGACAAGACGCTCTATAAGAGAGTCAGTATAGACTTTCTGTGATATTTCTGTGAAGCACAAATTGGATTGCACAAACTGTAATTCATTTTCTGATTTGATTGAATTAGATTTGATTCATTATTGTCACATATATTGGGATATAATGAAATGTATTGTTTATTGTGTGCTATACAGACAAAGCATAATGTTCATAGAGAAAGAAACGAGAGAGTGCAGAATGTAGTGTTACAGTCATAACTAGGGTGTAGAGAAAGATCCATGGCCAAATGCCGCCTTCTACACAATGGGGATTCTATGATACTTTTTCCATGAAATAACACAATTGTTCAGACATTTCTATATCTCCGCAACCCTTCCTTAGCCAGTCCCAAGTAACATACACCATGGCCTCAGAAGTGGGATTGTACAACATGGTGGCAGCTGCGAAGGACCTTGAAATGTACAAAGATCAACTTCCAACGTGTCTGCGAGTCTGACCTAAAAAACAACAGCAAAACTGAAGACTTTGTGTGACAATTGAAAATCTCCAAAAAGAAATCCAAGAGATCTGGAAGCAAAGGAACAGATAAAACAATCAACTCTTCAGCTTAGTAAGGGCTGCACCACATGGTAATCCATCTGAAAAAAACCCTCTTCTAATGGCAGTGTCAAAGAACCTGGCACAGACTGGGAAAGAGTGAACAAAGCTGAGCTGATTCGAGATTTCCCCATTGTCGCTGTTACTGGCGACACTCTTTCTGACTGACAGTAATGTAAGGAATGTTTAACTTTGGAGAAGTGGATACAGTTGGTGAGACTCACAAAGATCTGTAAAAGGAAAAACAGAGCCATACTCAGAAAACCACCCATGATGGTCCAATTTATTGAATAAAATAATTTCAAGGACACTCCAGGGAAGAAGGCAACTTGGAGAACAAAGTTCCCAATGCCATTAAACCACGGCAGCATGATGGCAACAAAAAGGCTCCCAGGTGTGAATAGTATCCTGCAAGCAATGCAGAATGATTTCACTGTGAAAGATTTGGACACTTTGACAAGGTGAAAACTAAAATCTCAAGCCACGCGGTGAATAACAAGAGAATCCTTGCACACAACACCATTGATGAAATTGGGGCATCTCAACATGAAGAGCATCAACAATGAATGCTAGAA
Source organism: Sphyrna mokarran (assembly GCA_024679065.1). Classification (NCBI taxonomy): domain Eukaryota; kingdom Metazoa; phylum Chordata; class Chondrichthyes; order Carcharhiniformes; family Carcharhinidae; genus Sphyrna; species Sphyrna mokarran. The sequence goes on along the minus strand of JAGIQG010000012.1, from coordinate 69,380,235 downwards.
GAGATCAAAGATATACTTTCTGGAATGTGTCTGCCTCCACCACTTTACCTGGCAGCGTATTCCATACCCCCAACACCCTCTGTGTGAAAAAACTCTCTCTAGCATCCAAATTATACCTTACCCTAAGCCCATGACCCCTCATGCTATTTGAGTCCATCCTAGAAAAAAGCTTAACCCTGTTTACTCTATCTATACTCCTCACAACCTTGTATACCTCTATTAGATCTCCTCTAAGTCTACATCTTTCTAAGGAAAACAGTCCCAATTTGCCTAACCTCTCCTCGTAACTCAGACCTTCCATACCAGGCAACATCCTGGTAAACCTCCTCTGCACTCTCTGCAGAGTCTCCACGTCTTTCCGGTAGTAAGGCGACCAGAACTGGATGCAGTATTCCAAATGAGGTCTAACCAGCGTTTTATACAATTGCAACATTAAAGGCCAGCTCTTGTACTCTATACCCCTTCCTATAAAGGCTAGCACACCATAAGATTTCTTCACAACCTTCTCCACCTGCTCTGCCACCTTCAGAGACTTGTGCACCTGTACCCCCAGGTCCCTCTGCGTTTCTATACTCTTAATAGGTCTACCCTTTATCATATACCTCACTGCTACATTCTTTCTCCTGAAATGCATCACCTTGTATTTATCAGGATTGAATTCCATCTGCCATCTATCTGCCCAAGCTACCAGCCTATCTATGTCCTGCTGCATTGCCTGACAATGCTCCTCACTATCCGCAAGTCCAACCATCTTTGTATGGTCTGCAAACTTGCTGATCACTTCACTTACTCCTTCTTTCAAGTCATTTGTATATATTACAAATAGAAGAGGTCCCAGTACCGAGCCCTGCGGCACACCACTAGTGACCGACCTCCAGCTAGAAAAACACCCTTCCACTATTACTCTCTGTCTCCTATTACTGCTGCCTGCAATGCTCAGAGTCAGCATAGGAGCCAATGCACTGTGTCAAAATACTGATTACATGTGGCTCAAAGATGGCATGGACACAGTGGTGCAGCAGCAATTTATGGAGGAAGCATCTACTTGCTGTAGAACATAGAACATAGAACATTACAGCACAGAACAGGCCCTTCGGCCTTCGATGTTGCGCCGACCAATATAAAAAGCAATGACCCTCCAAACTAAACCATTCCCTTCTCTTCCATATACTTATCAACTAACCTCTTAAACGCCACCAAACTTGGCTCATCTACAACTGCTGCAGGCAGGGCATTCCACTCCCGAACCACCCTTTGGGTAAAGGATGTCTCTAAACTGTGGGAAAGTTTCAATTCCATTTAGTTTCCACATTTCAATAACATATTTCACAAATTGTTGTGCAAAGCTATATAATCAGTTTACTTTGCAATTTTTTTCGGGCAATAATCTCATTTTTTGCCACACATTGTGTTTTGGGCTTTCTTTGTACAGAAATATAATAGATAATGTGAAATATATGAAAACCAAATTAATATTAGTGAATGGTCCAGTAATATTGTGGAAATACTTCCCGTTAGCGCACATATTTTGATTTGTGGATTGGCTATGTAAAGTAAAAAGTAATATGCATTGAAACAAAATCAGGAAATAATGCAAATGTGCAGTAAGTCAAGCAGCATCTAAATGAGAACTGTAATGATTTGGATGAGAGAGTAGCAGCTTCCATTGTAGATTTTTAATATTTGAAATTTTCTTTTCTTCCCATTAATTAGGTCCTACCCTAAGCTGCTGATAGCTGCTGGTGTGTAACCACGTAGATAGCCCGCGACGTCAAGTGATTTGTGAACTTACATATTGATGGTTCATTGGATCATTTGACTGAGGAAAGCATCGCGGCTGAATGTATCCTGCCCTTATCCACTGCTCACACATATGCTTTCTCCAATTTGGATCAGCACTGGAAGGAGCTGTTGAGATTTGCCTCGTTCCCCTCACCCACACTCATCTTTCCTTAGTCAGAGCTTTGAAGCCAGTTGGAGTGTCCTCCAATGTCAGGCATGGCTGAGATTAGCTAGCCACAAGTGGATGGGAGAATCAAGCTTGCGATCAATTTAGTGCCATTATTTCTCTTGCAGCTCCTGATATGGTTCAGTTCCACATTAAACAGTGCAATTACCCACGGAATCACTTGCAGAGCTTGGAGAGCTCTTTCAGTGCCTCTCTGTAGATATTGCACAGAAATTATTGCTGTGGTTCAATACTGTGGGAGTAACTGAACCATACCGGAACGTGGACAAAACTGATAACATGTTGATTGCAAATGGAAATTCCACTTGACCCATTTAGGTTTGTTGTAAAATGGTTCATTTGTCATTCTTAGAATTCCCTGACACAAGCAAGCATTTTTCTTATTTCTAAAATGTTAGTCTTGACACCAGAGATGAGCAACTGTGGAAAGACCAATTATCGCTTTGCATCTACGAGTGAACTGAAATACTCGGATTATTTGGAACAGTGCAAGTATCCGCACTAGCTCACTGGCCCCCTGTGTTGAAATCCCCAATAATCTCGCTGGCCACCCTTTGTAATGTAAAAAGCTGCCGCACGTAGTTGTACCATATGCTTAGGAAATAAAGCAGGATCCTGAAAAACAAATCATTAACTGGTACATAATTGGCAAACTCTGAATGTCTTTTCTTTCAAGTCATTAACTTTGAAATATTGGTTCAATTCTTCGTGTTCAGCAACGTTTTGAATACTTTTGAAGTGTAATTGTATAATTGTGCGCCTGTAACTAATTTTGGAAGAAATATTCTCCAAGGGACTTTTCGAATGTAAACGTGAAGGATCACAACATGGTTGGAATCACAATTTCTCGTTATTAACATCACTATTAACCAGAAGCTTAATTGGACCAACTTGTCATCAGGAATTTTCTTGGGGGGGGTTTCTCCCTGTCATCTGCAAACACCAGTAGCTCATCAGTCGAAACTGCAGATCAATCGCGTTCAGCAGACGCCTTGCCAATTATCCTGGGCAATTAGGAGAAGTCTTGTGGAAAGTCTCGACCTGTGGCTACAGTTGCAGAGTGCACTGTTGGTACTATACATTGAACAGCACACCTGATCAATGAAAGCATCTACAACATTCAGAAAACTCATCAGGAGTGTGAAGGAGACGTCCTTTGGATGTTTATAGCTACAGAAGCGGTAAAGAAGCTTGACCCCATCCATGTCAGGATAGTTTACTTGATTGACACCACTACCAGTGGAGTCAACATTCACCCTATCAATCTCTAGCTTGCTCTAGTTACAAAACTTATAATACATAGCCTTCAAGATACACCTTCCTTTCCTCACCCACTAAGCAAGGCAAGAGTAACAGTGTTTTGAAAAGCAATCACCTTCCAGTTCACTTCCAGCTGAATGTCTGGTGGGGCTGAATGCCACATCCTGCTCCTATTAGAGTTTCTTTTAGCATTAGTGTCGCAAGTAGGCTTACATTAACATTGCGGTGACGTTATTGTGAAAATTCCCCAGTCACCACATTCTGGTGCCCGTTTGGGAAGAATTTAGCACGGCCAATGCACTTTAACCAGCACATCTTTCAGACTGTGGGCGGAAACCGGAACACTCAGAGAGAATGTGCAGATTCCATCAGCTTGTGACCCTAGCCAGGAATCAAACCCGGTTCCAGGCACTGTGAGACAGCAGTGACAATCAGTGCAGTGCAGCGCAGCTTCTATTTCTTATGTTTCTATAAATCAACATATGCCACATCAGCACTTGGCCACCAGAAACTGTAAAATGCTTGGAACTAAACAGGATCCAGGAGGAAAATGTTGGATCACTTTTTCTAATGGACATCATTGGCATCAAGTGATGCATGAAAGAAACCACAAGAATAGGCAGATGGTTCTCAAGTTGTCACCGGCCTCTTGTAAACACATACATCTTTGCAAAGACAGGAAAAAAGCCTACCAATGGATGCAAACCCTGCAGATGGAATAAGAGAGGCTATTCCTGTTGTAGTGGTGGGACCATCTGGATCTGGTCAAACAAAGTTCTAGGGATCAAAAATGGGAAATGTAGAAAATGCCAATCAACATTCCTGGAGAAAACAAGTGATTGATGTTTTGGGTTTTTACCCTCATCAGAAACACATTAATAGGATCAGCAAAAATATTGTATTATATGTATTCGATTTTAGATATAAATACCATATATGAATGTATGCCTATATATAAACGTGTGTGTGTGAAACTAAATATTTCAAATAAGTATCTACTTATAATATATGTACATCTATCGCTTCCCTATATGTACTGTTTTCACCAGGAGAGGAGTGAACTGGCTCCTCAGTTGCCTAGGAAAAATTCAACAAAAATTTAGCTTTCTTTTCCAAAATCAAACTATTTGTGCAGTGAGAAATAAGGAATCAATCAAACAAGGTTTGCTTGAATTAAAGAAAGAGCAAATTTATTAATCTCTAAATCCAAGAGGAACAAAAATGATCTCAAGCATTTGCCCTTATGCAGTCATTTGGACACACGTGCACACGCATGTATACAGGCATGCACATGCACGTGCACACATGCGTACAGGTGTCAGAAATAAGGATGTCCAAAAAAAATTAAAAGACTACACTGTTAATTGTGAGTTCATTTTCCTTAAGGCATAGATTTTACATGTTGTGACCAACTTAGCTTAGCTGGTGTCTTGGATGTGGTCAGATATAGAAGATGGAATGGCATGAGCTCTTGGTTCACTGATATGTTTCTGACAGATGACTTCTTGAACCAGTTTTTCCAAAAGCGAGAGAGGGAGTGAGCACTGCTTTTTAGCCTAGTTCATAGGCTGAAAACTTTCTTGACACTTTTTGTGTTATTTGCATACTCTCACTGGCAGTGTTATACTGAAATATTTTGCCCATTTTGTGTGTGTCCCAGGGGGGTTTTAGGTGGCTCTGCCTATGGCAGCCATTGTTTCAGTATCCAACACTTTGCCTTTTTATGTCTCTTCCTTAGTGACAATGGATCTTTGAATTGTGTGATTGCCCCTCTCTTGATCCTGCCCGAGGGCATCTTGTTTGCTTTTTCAGATTCACCTTGGAAAATGGACTTGAATTTTAAAACATTTGTCCTTTCTTCAAATTGCAAAATTTCCACTCAGTTGAAAGCTGAAGAGCTATTATTTCAAGAGTAAAGGGGCAAAGGAATAAAGGAGTAGCCTCGTGTGAATACATAAATATTTGTTCCCTGATCTCTTTGTCATCTATCCTCTCCCACCACTTTTCCTTCTTCGTCAGTATCTCTTTTTGACACGCAATGATATTAATAGCATTGAATTTCCTATTTTCAACCCTCTGGGAATTACCATTGACCAGAAATTGAATTGGACCAGACATGTAAATATTGTCAGAAGCTGGGAGTTCTGAATTCAGTAACTCACCTCCTGACTCCCCAAAGTCTGTCAACCATCCACAAGGCACATGACAGGAATGTGATGGATTATCTGGAGGAGGGCAGCTCCAACAACACTCAAGAAGCTTCACACCATCAGGACAAAAGTAATCCGCTTAATTGTCACCACATTCGTCATCTTCAACATGCATCTCCTCTGCCACCAACATACAGTGATAGCAATGCATACATTGACGAGATGCATTGCAGCAACTCACCAAGGCTCCTTCAAACAGCACCTTCCAAACCCACTTAGAAGGCTGAAGGAGGTAGCAGATGCATGGAAACACCACCAGTTGGAAGTTCCCCTCCAAGCCATGTGCCACTCTGACTTGAAACTATATCTCTGGTTGACCAAGAAGGTAGTTAACCGCTCATTACTCAAGGGCAATTAGAGATGGGCATTAAATGCTGGATTAGTGATGCCGTGAAATAAGAAAAGCTGCTGAGATATACTTCTGCAGAAGGTACAGTTGAGTGGCTTTCTTCAATTTCTCCTGCTCTGGTAGCTGTCATTGCCACTTGAATGCCACTTGTTATTTGTATGACAGTGATATGGATGAAGCTGAGCCTGAGTATTCAACACAAATTTGTAAATTGCTTAATGAGTAAAAAGACCAAGTAGAGTTTCGGCTGCATATTACAATGTGCATCAAGTTGGTGTTCACAGGGGAATTTCACAAAACTGATTTATTAAAATATTATACTGTATCGCACAAGATCGCAACACTTTAATGCAAACATGGCAAATATGCTGATATTGAAATAGTTTTTGAAATAACTCCTTAGAGGCCGGTGCCTCTTCACCAGATTCCCTTTATTTATAAACTTATCCCCACTCCCAAGAATGTTTCAAGTACAGTGTCAGAATCCGCAGTGTCAGTAGCCCTGACATTCCTCAATAGATATACACAGGAGAGACTCCCTGATTGGGCAAGCAGTCATTACCTCAATCAGGGAGCTCATAGTCTAGGAGGCCACTGCATGGGCCTCATTGAGGTTATTTCTTCCTTTTGAGTCATCCATTTACAGAAGACATTTGCCAGAATTTTACAGCCTTGTCCACTTGAGATTGCAAGATCCTGCCCAAGGCCGATGGAGAATGTCATTCTGCGAGCCTTCTCCACCCAGATTCTGGGGCAGATGAGATGGTAAAATTCTATTAATGGTCTCTGCGTGTGTTAAATATTGATTCCATTAATTGAATGAATCAGTCCATCGTTTAGCAAAGTATAGATGTCTGGAGTTGTGGCAGAAATATAAGTAAGGCTCTGGCATTTCCCCAAGTGTTGCAATGAGCAAAACACACATGAATATTCTAAATGCTGTGGTGATTTTGTCAAGTAGAAGTTATGTTCAGGTTTCTGCACAAACTTAATGGCATAACCAGATTTAGACTGAATCTAAAGTAACTACACTGCAAAGAGAAAAACAAGTTTCAATTGCACTACACTTACAAGTGATTTGTGTTCAATTCACTTGGCTATGGATGCTGTGAACCCAGGAGTGTTCCTTTAAGAAGTGTATTTTGATTATGTTTCGCTGCAGGATATTTTTAGCAGGCTTTGGGATTTGTCGGTATTGTGTTGTCTGTGACCTGTGTCCTTTATTGCTGCTGAGGCAGTATAAATGTCATCCTGTTTATTTTTAATCTGGCCTAATGCAGTGTCCTGGGGCTTTGTGGCTCTTTGGAGATTGCTGAGTGGAGCTTGATCTGTGATGATTGACATATCCAGTCATATGCCTGGGAATAGTTTTCTTTTCATAGACATGTCCTGTTTTTAATTTGACTTTTCAGTAGTAGCTTGCAGTGGAAAGAAGCATCAGTGCTTTTTCCCTGTGTCTGGAATTTTAGTTTCATTTCTTAGTTGCTATTAGAAGTTGGACAAAGAAGGCAGTCTCTCTCTCTCTCTGTCTCTTTTTATGGAGGCTTTTTTGAGAGTTCTAGGATTATTATTTAATCCAGCATTCAAAGGACCAAATCATGGTAGGTGTCAAGAAGCTGAAAACCCAGCATCATGTGAACATATTTGTTTCTGAATGAGTCTGAAGAGGAGCGTATATCTGTGGTATGGTGTTTCACTTGGAACAACAGAAATAGCTAGCTGCTAAGGTTTATACTGGAGCATGTTTAATTCTTATAATTGGTAAAAGTGGCGCTAGTTTTTTTTTATTATGTCCTAACTGCATTCTTAAATGGACCTTGTTTGATAAAAGCTCCCTAGTGGGTCACTTGAATTATACCTGGAGTGACCATGCCAACATAAGATGTAAAACTTAGGGATTAGGCTAACTTCCTACAACACTTTGGAGTTTCTGGCCTGGATATTAACACAGGTTTCTGGGTACAACAAATATGTCTTGGTTGCAACTGGCATAAACTTGGCAGTTCGACCTGAGAATACAGCCAATTCTGTACAGAGAGGCTATTATGAGCAAATGGATTTTTGGACCAGTGCAAAGTGTTTATGTGTGTTTTTCATTTATGTTTAAAGGTTGTGATTTTATTTGATCCCATGTGGATTGTGTTGATCTTCACGGTAATCTAAATGTGAAATGTGAAGCAATTGTGCCCATGTTCACTAAAAATCCTTGAGAATGGTGCAGAGAACAAATTCTATCATTTTTGTGTTTTGAAATGTACCTCTCCAGAAATTGGCATTGAGTTGAGGCCTAGAACTGAAATGCTACGCAGCCAAAAGCAGGAAAAATGAAGAAATAACAAGATAAATGGGCCATAGCTTCCTAGTGACCTAGCGTCGGATTTGGAGGGTATCTCAAAACTGCCCTGGGAATATCTTCTTGGAATTTCCCATGTAAGCAATTCTCCGGTAATTGTCCAAAACAAACAACTGCGCTGCTCTGGAAGTCATCGAGCAAAGTGAATTAGATTGCTAACTTTGGATGTTCTGCCAGATTTCCCCTCGTAGTTACTCTGAAAGAATTAGAAGAGAAAAAAGTATTTTTACCGACAGAGTTACTATTTTAAAAAGCCAGACCAAGTCCCACATGGGCTCCCACATACAGCGGACATTCCCCAGGGACACCCTACACTCCAGCCCAATGATATTCCCCAACCACATGGAACTCTCCACCCTTTCCTCGACCTGATCCTCGCGACTGGATCCAACCCTACACCAAACCAACCACCCCACCCCTCTCCCCCATATAAATAACACTCCACTCCCTGACCCAACCCCACACTGGCCTGACAGGCTCCTGTCCCCTATGTTCCTGCCCTGATATCTAGCTCTACTCCCCTCCCCTGATGTCTGCATCTTCCACCGCCCCCCCCCCGATCACCCCACCATCTCCAGATACTCACGATGGCTGGATTCCACCCCCCACCCCCATCCATGTGCACAACCCCCCAGCACTCCCCTAGCAGACTACAAAAGGGACAACAAAAGGTCACGAATGTAGCCCAATCCATCACACAAACCAGTCTCCCATCCATTGACTCTATCTACACTTCTCGCTGCCTTGACAAATGCAGCCAGCATAAGTAAAGACCCCATGCACTCTAGACATTCTCTCTTCCACCTTCTTCCTTTGGGAAAAAGATATAAAAGTCTGAGATCACACACCAACTGACAGAAGAACAATTTCTTCCCTGCTGCCGCCAGACTTTTGAATGCACTGCCTTGCATTAAGCTGATCTTTCTCTACACCCTAGCTATGACCATAACACTACACTCTTCACTTTCTTGTTTCCTTCTCTATGAATGGTATGTTTTGCCTGTATTGCGTGCAAGAAGCAGTGCTTTTCACTGTATATTAATACACGTAACAATACAAAATCAAATCAAATCAAATCAAAAAATCCCCCCCCCCCCACCCCGACCATGTCTGATTCCTCTGGTGATGTCTGAACATCATGCCTACATCCCATTCACTCACCACAAAGAGCCTTCTTTTCTGGTTTTCAATAGGGCCTTTAAACTCACTGCTTTACAGTTGTTAACCTGTCCTCCTCTGCGCTCCGTTAATATTACCCACTGGAGGGGGGTGGGTGGAGGGGGTGCGGTGTTCTTCCTTTCAGCCACAGCTGGCCTGAGTCAGGAGGGTTGGGCGAGACAAGTGGTTTTCATATTGAGTGCTGATGAGTCACTAAGCAGTGGCACTCCGAAAATGATACCAACCATAGTTTTTCCCAGCTCACTTCAAATACCACTTGCAGCTAATGAAAATCTCTCTTGGAGAATTTATTCCCAATATTTATATTCTCAGCAAAGTTGAGTTTTCTCAAATTAAATGTTTCCATTCTCCGGTAAATTACTTTGGAATCATTTGGAATATGATAGAGGCATAGTGCGAAAGTATTCCCCAATTCATCAGTGTATATTTATCATGATATTAACTATCAGCTTTGATGGATGAAGTCCAGTTGCCTGAGATTCTATTAGTTTAAGTTACAAATTACTCTTTTCAACTGAGCAAAATTCATCGCATGGAAACGTACATTTGCATTTACACTTGTAAATTTGAAAGAGTGAAAAGCAGAAATACTTTGGAACAATTCCAGGTTTCTTTTTAATTTATCGGAACTAAAATACGGAACATCACGTAACGCTGGGCTCAGTTTTTACTCTTCATTTCATTAGCAGGATTGCTATACATTTCGTGGGCTTTTATTTGAAGGACTGACAAAGATGGATGCAGTTTGCAAGTTTGTTCTATTTCCAGCACCTAGTAATTTATATTGTGAGAGTGCATTGCTCATGGGCCTTTTGTCAATAAGTGCTTGGCCAATACCAATAAAGCCCAATTTTATGAGCGCTCGCTAGCATGGTTCACAAAGCGGCAGGTCTAGGTGATTTTCAGCTAGCCTTGTTTCCCGATGTTTCTCAATGTTAAATAAATGAAGTTTCAGGTCAAATCATGCGATCTCTGACGTGATTCCACCCGTAGGATTAACATTGCTAAGAAGCACTGAAAGCAATAATGCATGAGCCCTTTAGTCGATCTTTTTAAAGTTGATATTTTGCCGGCACTTTTGTGCTTGGAGAATTATAACGGCGTTGGATTGAACAATTTTTTGGGAGAATTGGGACATCAATCTTGACTTTGCTGCAAACATTACATTTCATTTCTGTGTGTGCATTTCAACTTACATACACATGCAGCAGTCTGAACGGTGCTACGGAAGGTGAGAAATTTGGAATTCATCACCCCATGTTACTGGGGTGGAATTCAGCACCTCATATTGCTGCGTAAATTGGATGAAACTGGGTACAATGTTGTGGGCATCACAGAGACGTGACTGCAGGGGGATCAGGGCTGGCTTCTAAATATCCAATATTTATCCAATATTCAAATATCGGAAAGACAGACAGAAGGGCAGAAGACAAATGGTTGCATTGTTAGTGAGGAATGAAGTTAAATTGACAACAAGAAGTGACATGGGATCAGAAGGCATAGAATCTCTGTGGGTAGAGTTGAGGAATCGCAAAGGTGAAAAGGCTGTGATGGGAGTTATGTATGAGTCCCCTTAGCAGTGGTCAGGATGTGGACAGAAAATAAATCAGGAGATGGAAAAGGGGGACTTCAATATGCAGATGCATAGGGAAAATTAGATAGGTAGTGGATCCCAAGATAATGAATTTGTGAAATGTCTAAGAGATGGTTTTTTTGGAACAGCTTGTGACAGAGCCTGCAAGGGAACAGGCAGTTGTGGATTCGGTGATGTGTAATGAGGCAGATTTAATTAAGGAACTTAAGAGGAAGGAACCCTTAGGGAACGGTGACCACAATATGATGGAATTTACCGTGCAGTTTGAGAGGGAGAAGTTGGAGTCAGATGTAACAGTATTTCAATTAAATAAAGATAACTACAAAGACGTGAGGGAGGAACTGGCCAGTGTTGATTGCAAAGGGAGCCTAGCAGAAAAGATAGTGGAACAGCATTGGCATGAGTTTTTGAGAATTATTTGGGAGGCACAACAGAAATTCATCCCTAGAAGGAGGAAACGTGCTAAAGCAAGGACAAGGCATCCATGACTGATAAGGGAAGTCCAAGATGGCAGGAGAGCAAAAGAAAAAGCATGCAAAGTGGCAAGGCTTAGTGGGAACCCAGAAGATTGGGAAAACTTTAAAAGCCTTTAAAATTTGTTAAGGGGGGGAGAAGATGAAATATGAATATAAGCTAGTTAGTAATATAAAAGAAGATAGAAAGAATATTTTTCAATATATAAAGAGGCAAAAATAGCCATTGGACCCTGAAAAAAATGAGGCTGGAGAAATAATAATAGGAAACAAAGCAGTGGCAAAGGAACTGAATAGTTACTTTCCATCAGTCTTCACGGTGGAAAACACCAGTGAGAGTTAGAGGAGTGTAATGGCTCTTTCAGTGGCTAAGACATTCCTGGGTGTGAAAGAGTTCACTTTGGAGTGGTTTACAAGGGATAGTTAAAGCATATCTTTTGGAGTTGGCAAACAAGTTGCAGTTGACTGTAACTGGAAGGGCGAGGAAGGCAAACGGTAATTTCAGTGGTAGCTCAACAATTGAATTTGCCAGAGATACAATCCAAGTGACACAGTCTGGGTGGCACAGCGGTTAGCACTGTGGGGACCTGGGTTTGATTCCCAGCTTGGGTCACTGTCTGTATGGAGTTTGCACATTCTCCCCATGTCTGCATGGATTGCGTCTGGGTGCTGCAGTTTCCTTCCACAGTCCAAAGATGTGCAGATTAGGTTGGTTGAAATGCTGAATTGCCTATGGTATCCTGGGATGTGTGAGTTAGACGGATTAGCAGGGTAAATGTTGTAGGAATAGGGTCTGGGGTGGAATTGTTGTCGCTGCAGACTCGATGGGCTGAATGGCCTCTTTCTGCCCTGTAAGGTTTTTATCATTCAATAATTCATTGGAATTGGCTAGAATTCAATTACAAATGAAACAGCTTGAACAAGAAAATGAAATGGGGTAACTTAAGCTGGAATTGGTGAAAAAGGAAAGAGAGAGGGAACCCAATAAAAAGGAGAGAATAGCAATGGCAGACCAAAATGAAAGATAGAAAGTAGCACTGTAAAAGAAAAGGAAAGAGAAAGATTATTGAACATCAAAAATTGGAATCGAAAACAAAACACCAACTTAAAACGGTGGAAGCAAAGGTGAAATCTGAGGAAATGATGAGGAGGGATTAACCCATCTTAGCCAAAGGCCAGTGGGGATATGTTTAAATATATTCAAACTCTGCTAAAGTTTAATGAGAAAGATGTAGAAGTCTTCTTCATTTCATTCGAGAAAGTAGCTAAAAACTTAAAATGGCAACAGACCATATGGATATTGTTGGTTCAAATAGAGTTGGTAGGAAGAGAAAGTGAGGTGTGTGCATCACTATCAAAGGACAGGAATTATGCTGGGATGGGAAAAGCCATTTTAAATGCATTTGAACTATTGCCAGGAGCCTACAGACAGAAGTTTAGAATTTAAGGCAAGAACCAGGTCAAGCGTATATAGAGTTTGAAAGAATCAAACAAAATTGCTTTAATTGGTGGATAAAAGCATTCAGAATAGAGCAGATATATAATGCTCTTAGTGAAATGGTTATTTTAGAGCAAGTCAATCAGAAGAATGTCAAAGAATCACTACAATACGAAAGAAGGCCATTTGCCTCGTCGAGCCTGCGTCAACCCTCTGACAGATGGTCCCCACGCCCCATCCCTGAAACCCCACACATTTACATAATTTATATATGTAAGCACGAGGGGACTTTGCTAGCACGAGGGGACACAACTTTAAATTAAGGGGTATGAGTTATAGGACGGATATCAGAGGTAGGTTCTTTACTCAAAGAGTGATTAGGGAGTGGAATGCCCTGCCTGCAGCTGTTGTAGATGCGCCAAGTTTGGTGGCGTTTAAGAGGTTAGTTGATAAGTATATGGATGAGAAGGGAATGGTTTAGTTAGGAGGGGCATTGCTTTTTATTTTGGTCGGCACAACATCGAAGGCCGAAGGGCCTGTTCTGTGCTGTATTGTTCTATGTTCTATGTTCTATGTTCTATATCTTGGGGCATTTTAGCACAGCCAATCCATACATTTTTTGACAGGGAGAGGAAGCCAGAGTACCCGGAGGAAACTCGCGCAGACCCAAGAAGAACATGCAAACTCTGTACAGACAGTTACCGAAGACTAGATTTGAACTTGGGTCCCTGACACTATGCAGCAGCAGTGCTAACCACTCTACCATCGTGCTGCCTGTATATAGTTCACAATGAGTACTGCCAGAAAAGGCAGTGATATGTGAATAAATGGCAAGAGAGTCATGTTCCATCATGTAAAGTGAGGTGAGAGAATCTGATAACAAGTGGTGAACTGGTGGTAGACTAATAGGAAATTATCTTTTTGGGGGGTACAATTTATCCTGGGTAATCCCATAGCTGGATCTCAGGTGGGAGTAATAGCTACCATTGTTGAAAAGTCAATGGAAAATCAAACAACTGAGCCATTAAAGGAAGCATACTCTGACCTTAGATAACAAGATCACAAAATAACAGGATGAAATTGGAAAAGAAGAAACTGAAGAGTAAAAATAAAGAAGTTGAAATTCAAATATCAAAAACAATTCTTGATCAGATAGTCCATAAAGAACAAGGTGGAGGATAGCTTTAGTTCAGGAAAATTGGCAGAATTGCAACAGAAAGATGCAGTGATAAGGCAGTTATATCAGAAAATATACACAGAAGGAGAATCTAAGTGTATACCAGAGTAATGTTACCTTAGAAATAATGTCTTAATGAGGAAGTGGAGACCTTTACATATTCAGGCAGGTTAAAAAAAGGAGGAAGTTCATTAAGTTATTGATGGGTTATCAAAAGAAGGTTTTATGGGTAATGCATGAGATTGCAGTTGGAGGTCATAAGGAAAACTCAAATGCAAATTTAAAAAACATTTTTATTGGCCTGGTTTGCGTAAGGGTGTTATTGAATTTTCCTGTACATGTCACACATCAGATAATAGGAAAACCTCAAGCAGTGATCCAACCTTAATATCCATTCTGGCATTTGAGGAATCTTTTACAAGGATCCCAATTGATTGGGTGGGACCCCTGTTTAAAATGAAAAGTGGGACTTCATATTTGTTGACCATAACGGATGTTCCTATTAGATTTCTGAAGGCTATTCCATTACATAAAATTATACTCGAAAGGATTGTAGGGGAGTCGCTTAAATATTTTACCAGATATAGACGGCCCATAGAAATCCAATCAGATCAAAGATCCAGTTTTACTTCAAAGTTATTCAGGGAAGTTAAGGGTGGCTTCGTTAAATCAACTGTGTATGATCAAGAATCAAATTGAGTTTGTGTCTATATGTGTCCTGTTTGTGAACACAAGTCCTTACTCACCTGAAGAAGGAGCAAGACTCTAAAAGTTCATGCTGCCAAAAAACCTGTGAGGTGTTATGAGGCTTCTTACTATGATCCACAATCACAGAGAATGCTAGAATGGTGGCATTAAACTTTAAAGACCATGTTGAGGGCCCAAAGTCAGGATTATCTACATGATTGGGATAAAGAAGTTGTATGTTTTGTAATCAGAATGCACTTAATGAACCAACTAAGTTCAGTCCGTTCGAAATGATCATGAGGACCACTTAATTTGATCAAAGAGAAATTGGTGAGTCAGCATTCTGAGACTACATTATTAGACTGTGGGAGGAATTTTATTATCCCGCCTGCCATGGGAATTGTAGCGGGCAGGACACGGATCGTGCAAAGGATCATTGACCGTGGGTGGGATTTTACAGTCTTGGAGCAAATGCAGCTGTAAAATCCAGCCCTATGGCTGGAACTCTGCCACCTTGCCCACCCAGAACCAGAGTGGGCAAGGGTCCAACAACGGAAATCTCTGTTATATTGGGCAGGATTTTCTGGTCTCACCTGAGCGAGGCTGTAAAATCCCACCCTATGTGTCAAACTTCAAAGAAGGAACTAAAGCTGGCCATACAGCATTTAAAAGTGACACAAAATGTGAGAAGGAGAAGTGGAAAAATCTACAGTTCTGTTAGTGGGGAGAAAGTATTAGTGTTATTACCAATGGAACCATTAAAAGCAAGTCTTTACAGGCCTCATCAAATTGAAAGAACACCAGATAGAAAGAAAACTCAACTGAGTGTGTCACATGAATATGCTCAATGGTTTCTTGTTTGGTAAAGAAGGAAAGCAGAAGGAGGATGTATTAGTTGTTCAAGTAAAGAAATAAATCCAGATGATTCTGAATTTGACATTCCTCAAATTGGATTGGGCAATGAGAAAATGATCAGAAATTGGGATAAATTGCTGAGTTATCTTCCTGAGGAAAATCAAAATGAATTGAAAGAGTTATTGCAGTCATATAGAGCCATATGTGGGGATAAACTGGGAGGTAACAATGTAATTGTGCATTTTGTAGATGTATGAATGTTGTTTCAATTAAGCAACGTCCTTATAAAGTTAATCAACTAAAGTTGGCATAGGTTTAAAAGGAGATTGAAGGCACGCTTAAGAATGACATAACTGAAGTGAGTTGCAATGATTGGAGCTCACCTATAGTAATAGAATCAAAACCAGATGATACACGTTTCTGTGTTGATTATAGAAAAATCAATGAGGTTATGAAGTCAGATGCATTCCCTATTCCTCAATTGAAAGGCTATATTGAAAAGGTGGAACACGCAAATTTCATTTCCAAACCTGAATTCCTTCAAGGATACTTGCAATTATCTTCATCTGAAAGAGCGATAAAAGTTTTGGCCTTTATGACACCAAATGGTCTGTATCAATTTAAAGTCATGATGTTTAGAATGAAGAATGCGCCAGCAATATTCCAAAGGCTAACCAACAAGGTCATTTCTGGATTAAGTAATTGTGCGGTGTACATAGAAGATCTGGTAGTTTTCAGTCAAATGTGCAAGGAGCTTTTAAAGGAATTGTTTGTTTGACTAGAAGAGGCAGGCTTGGTGGCAAACCTGGTTAAAAGTGAATTCAAAAAAACCCAAGTCATGTTCTTTGGCCACGCAATTGGACATGGACAGATGGCCCCGTGGAATGTGAAGACAAAACTTACTGGAAAGTTCCCAATGCCATCAACAAAAAGAAAAGTTCTGGGATTCCTGGGCGTCAGTGATTTTTACAGAGAGGTTATGCCAAATTTTAACAGTGCAATTGCTCCACTGACTGAACTGCTGATAAAGCACAGGAAATTTCAGTGGACATCTGAATATCAGGTAGCATTTGACAATCTGAAAATTGTATTAACCACCACATTAGTAACATCAAATTATGCAAAGCAATTCAGCACGGCCATTGATGGAAATGATGCAAACGGTCACTAGTGGTGTGCCGCAGAGCTCGGTACTAGGCCCTCTTCGATTTGTAATATATATAAATGACTTGGAAGAGGGAGTAAGTGGAGTGATCAGCAAGTTTGCAGATGATACAAAGATGGCTGGACTTGCAGATAGTGAGGAGCATTGTCAGGCGATGCAGCAAGACATAGATAGGCTGGTAGCTCGGGCAGATAGATGGCAAATGGAATTCAATCCTGATAAATGCGGGGTGATGCATTTCGGGAGAAAGAATGTAAGGGGGAGGTATATGATAAAGAGTAGACCTATTAAGAATATAGAAATGCAGAGGGACCTGGGGGTGTAGATGCACAAGTCTCTGAAAGCAGCAGGGCAGGTGGAGAAGGTTGTGAAGAAGGTATATGGTATGCAAGCCTTTATAGGAAGGGGTATAGAGTACAAAAGCTGGCCTTTAATGTTGCAGTTGTATAAAACGTTGGTTAGACTTCATTTGGAGTTCTGGTCACCCTACTACCGGAAGGATGTGGAGATTCTGGAGAGAGTGCAGAGAAGGTTTACCAAGATGCTGCTTGGTATGGAAGGTCTGTATTACGAGGAGAGGTTAGGTAAATTGGGACTGTTTTCCTTAGAAAGACGTAGACTTAGAGGAGGTCTAATAGAGGTGTACAAGATTATGAGGGGTATAGATAGAGTAAACAGGGTTAGGCTTTTTCCTAGGATGGACTCAAATAGCACAAGAGGTCACGGGCTTAGAGTGAGGGGGGTAAGATATAATTTGGATGCTAGAGGGAGTTTTTTCACACAGAGGGTGGTGGGGGTATGGAACGCGCTGTCAAGTAAAGTGGTGGAGGCAGGCACTCTGGAGTTATTTAAAAGATACTTAGATAAGCACATGAATAAAAGGGAATGGAGGAGTATAGAAAACTGATTTAAAATAGCGATCATAAGCCTTGGGAGTCCCTGGGAAGTGTGTAAATAATCGATGATATTGATGTACTTGTTTTTATCCTACAGGTACTTTGGTCCGCCTTGTTGTCTAACAAGGGGCATACACATGATGGGTCGTGAGAGGGCTGCTCTTGGATTTTTTCGAGAGTATCCTAGTGCTTCATGTCGTTAGTGTATGCTTGACCTGGACCATTTGATGGGCAACATGACAGCTCAATGACTATTGCTGTGCTGTGCAGATACATGGATTTGGGCCTGTGTCTGTGGGAGTTTGCGCATTCTCCCCGTGCTTGCGTGGTTTTTCTCCGGGTGCTCTGGTTTCCTCCCACATCCCAAAGATGTGCTCTTAGGCTGATTGGCAGAACAAATTCTCCCTAAATTGTCTCAAATTTGTTTTCAGTCTATAGATCTATAAACGTAGATAGGGATCACGGGTAGAAGTGGGAACATTGAGGTGGCGGCGCGGGCTCTGTGGGCCGAAGGGCCTGTTTCCCGTGCTGTTTTGTTCTTTGATTGGGTATTGGGGCTGCTGTGTTACAAAAAGATGTTCCGTTTACAAAAAAGGTCAAAAGGTTATTTTTCTAGAAAATTGAATTTTCATCATCAAAAGAAAAATTTGAGAAGGCAACTATGTCCAGAATTCACCTGAAGAAGGACTGACACTCTGAAAGCTTGTGTTACCAGATAAACCTGTTGGACTTTAACCTGGTGATGTGAGATCTCTTAGAGAATTTTCTGGTTACTCACACCGGTGGGATTTTGTGGTCCCGTTGCAGTAAGTGGAGATTCAGCTAGAACCAAATTCTCCATCCTCGCTTATAGCGACAGCAGGGCATGAACAGGTTGCACTCATTGAGTTTAATATTGCCATTGTAACATTTTAACATTCATACTGCCAGCAATTCATTGGCGACAGTTGTTTAGACTAGATCCATTCAAGTTTCTGTTTAAGTTTGAAGATAAAGATAAAAAAGCATGACTGTTTCGATACAGCTTTTTATTACAGCCACTTAGTTTGAAGATCATACTGGTGCCAGGGTGAGAGAAGATGATTGCAGATGTATTATTACAAGTTTAATGTGAAAGTAGGAGGAATGGTTAACATTGGAAAAGAAAGACTTAACTAGACTATCTTACTGTTAAATTGGCATGCTTAGATGTAAAAAGGTGCATCCGTTATAGAGTACTAATAGTGTGAAAAACTGAAGGCTTTAGAAAAATGAAGCCATCTTTTCATATTATTGTTGGTTCATTTTTTCTGAAGAGGAAGGAGTGATACTATGCTATTCATATATTTTATATTTAAGGGGGTTTGTTTTATGATTCAGTACAGGAATGAGATAGAGAATCTGGTGAACTGGTGCAGCAACAATAATCTGTTTCTCAATGTCAGCAAAATGGAGATTGTTATCAACTTCAGGAGCATAAAGGAGAATATACCTCTGTCTACATCAATGGGGACAGAGTAGAAAAGATTGAGAGCTTCAAGTTTTTAGGTGTCCAGATCATCGACAACCTGTCCTTGTCCCTCCATGTTAACACCATTGTTAAGAAAGCCCACCAATGCCTCTACCTTCTCTGAAGACTAAGGAAATTTGGCATGTCAGCTATGATTCTCACCAACTTTTACTGATGCACCGTAGAAAGTATTCTTTCTGATTGAATGGACCCTGCTCTGCCCAAGACCACAAGGAACTACAAAAGATAGTGAATGTGGCACAATTCATCACGCAAATCAGCCTTCCATCTATTGACTCTATCCATACTTCCTGGTAAAGCAGCCAGTATAATTAAGGATCCCATGCACCCTAAACATTCTTCCACCTTCTTCCTTCGGGAAAATGATTCAAACGTCTGAGGTCACATACCAACCGACTTAAGAACAGTTTCTTCCCTGCTGCTGTCAGTCTTTTGAATGGACTTACCTTGCATTAAGTTGATATTTTTCTACACCCTAGCAATAACTGTAACACTACATTTTGCACTCTCTCGTTTCCTTCTCTATGAATGGTATGTTTTGTCTGTATAGCACACAAGAAACAATGCTTCTCACTGTATGATAATACATGACAACAATAAATCAAATCGAATTCAATTTTCATTCTCCAAAACATTTTGTGATTCAATTTTCTCTGTCTCTGTGAATCTATTTTCACTTTAGAAATCATAGAAACCCTACAATGCAGAAAGAGGCCATTTGGCCCATTGAGCTCAGGCCCTACCCCCATGTCCCTACATATTTATCCACTAATCTCTCTAACCTATACATCTCAGGATACTAAGAGCAATTTTTAACATGGCCAATCAACCTAACCCGCACATCTTTGGACTGTGGGAGAAACCGGAGCACCCGGAAGAAACCTACACAGACATGAGGAGAATGTGCAAACTTCACGCAGACAGTGGCCCAAGCCGGGAATTGAACCCAGGTCCCTGGAGCTGTGAGACAGCAGTGCTAACCACTGTGCTACCTACTTCCTCTCTCCATGAACTGATTTTCACTCCCTCTCTCCATTATTCGAGTTTCACTCTCTCTCTCTCCATGATTTAGTTTTCAATCTGTCTCCATGATTCCATTTTCACTTTCTCTCTCTCTCTCTGTGGTAAGATATTAATTTTCATAGGAACATAGAGGATAGGAGCAGAAGAAGGTTGTTTGGTCCTTTCAGCCTATTCTGCCATTCATCATGCTTGTGGCTAATGATTGAACTCAATAGCCTAATCCTGCTTTCTTCCCATAACCTTCGATCCTGTTCTCCCCTGGTGCTATATCCAGCCACCTATTGAATACATTCATTCTCTGTCTCTCAATGATTTGTTTGTCACTATCTCTTGCCATGATTTAGTTTTCACTCTCCACAATTCAATGTGCTCTCTTTGTGTGACTCAATTTTCACACTCTCCCTCTCTCGCTCAGAGATGCAATGTCTTTCATCCGATTTTCTCTCTCTATCTTTGTGATTCTAGTTTGTCACTCTCTCTTTGATTCGATTTTAACTCTGTCTCTTTCATGATTCTATTTTTATTCTCTCTCCCTCTCTGTCTCTGTGATCCAATTTCCATTTTCTCCCTCTCTCTCCTTGATCTGATTTCTACTCTCTTTTCCCATAAATCAATTTTAACAATTTCTCTCTCCAAAATGTAATTTTCACTTTCTGTCTCTCTATGATGCGATCTTTATGCTCCCTCTCTTGATCTAGTGTCCAGTCTCTCTCTCTCTCTGTAGTTCAACTTTAACACTCTCCCTCTCTATAATTCAATTGTCTCTCTATCTCTCTGTGATTCAATCTTCATTTTATCTATCTCTGTAATTTGATTTTTACTTTCTGTCACTCTCTCTTTGATTCAATTTTTGCTCTCTTTCTCCATTTTGTGTCTTTCAATCTATCTCTTTCTCTTCCATGTGATTTCAATTTCTTTCTCCATGATGCAATTCTCACTTTCTCTTTCTCACTTTGGGATTCAATTTTCAATCTGTCCGTGTCTTCGTAGTTCGATTTTCACACTCTCTGTCTCTCTCTGATTCGATTTTCACTCTCTATCCGTAATTTAATTTTCACTCTCTTTCTATCTTTGATTCAGTTTTAGTACTCCCACTGTGCTTCGATTTTCACCCTCACTCACTCTGATTAGATTTTGTACTCTCCATCACTCGATTTTCGCTTTCTCTCTCCCTGATCTGTTTTTGCCCTTTCTCTTTTCCCATGATTCATTTTTCACTGTTTTTCTCTCTCTCTCTCTGCGATTCTATTTTCAATCTTTGCCTCTTTCCTAGATCTGATTTTCACTCTCTCTGCCTTTGGCACAGTCATCAGCACTGCTGCCTCACAGCTCGAGGGACCAATTCCAGCCTTGGGTGACTTCCTGTGTGGAGTTTGCACATTCTCCTCATGCCTGCATGGGTTTCCTCCTGGTGCTCCGGTTTCCTTCCACGGTCCAAAGATGTGCAGTTCAGGCGGATTGACCATGCTGAATTGCCCCTTAATGTCCCAAGATGTGGAGGTTAGGGGGATTTATGGGGTAAATATGTGGCGTTATAAGGATAGGGCGAGGTATGGACCTGGATAAGATGCTCTGCCAGAGACACAGTGCAGATACAATGAACCGAATGGCCTTTTTCTTCACTGCAGGGATTCTACAATATGATTACCTTCATGTTTCCAATTCCACTCGCTCTCTGTCAATCGATTTTCACACTCTCTTCCAGATTCGATTTTCATTTTCTCTCCGTGATTTAATTTTAACACTCTCTCTCTCTCTACCTAACCTCCATGATTTGTTTCTCAAACTCTTTCTGATTCGATTTTTACCCTCTCCCCATGATTCGATTACCACTTTTTCTCTCTCTCTCTCTCTGTTAATCTCATTGATTCGATTTTCTCTCTCTCTCTGCCATGATTTGATTTTCACTCCCTCCCTGTCTTTGATACAGTGCTCACTAACTCTTTTCCAGGATTCAGTTCTCTCTCTCCCTCTCCATGATTGGAATTTGACTCTTTCCCTCTCCGTGATTAGATTTTATACTCTTCTTCATGATTTGTTTGTCACTCACTCTCTCTCTTTCTCTTTCTCTGTGATTCAAATTTCACTTCCCCCCTTTCCCTGTGATTCAATTCTTGCTCTCTCTCATCATTATTCGATTCTCTCTCTTTCTCTGTCTCCCGTGACACGATTTTCACTCCCTTCCCCGTGATTCGGTATTCTCTCTCCTTTCTGAGATTCACTTTTCAGTCTCTTTTTGGGACAGCAAGATGACACAATGGCTAGCGCAGCTACCTCACAGCGATAGAGACCCAGGTTCAATTCCGACCTTGGGTCACTGTCTGTGTGGAGTTTGCACATTCTTCTGGATGCTCTGATTTCCTCCCACACTCCAAAGATGTGCAAGTTAGATGAATTAGGCATGCTAAATTTCCCTTTAGTGTCCTTTTTGCGCTGTAGGAATTCTGTGATTCGATCGCTTTGTGATTCGAATTCCACACTCTCTCTCTGGCTTTCTATTATGGCTACCAAAATGGATAACCTTCCATTATACTGCATCTGCCATGTATATTGCTACTTATTCAGCCTGTCCAAATCACTCTGAAGCATTTTTGCATCTTCCTCACAGCTCACCCTCCCACCCAACTTTGTGTCATCTACAAATGTGGATATAATACATTTAGTTCCCTTTTCCAGATTATTAGTTTTTAACAACAGCTGCGGTCCTAGTACAGATCCTTGTGGTACTCCACTAATCACTGCCTACCAATTAGAAAAAGACCCATTTATGCCAACTCTTTGCTTCCTATCTGCAAACCAGCTCTCTGTCCATTTCAAGACATTTTACAAATCTCAATTTACAAAATAATCATGGGTAATGTCTTGAGGTGGATAGAGAGCTGATTACAACCATTATTTTATAAGTTGTGTCTTTATATGTCCTATTTGTGAACAAAACTCCCCTTCACCTGATGAAGGAGCAACACTCTGAAAGCTTGTGGCTTGTGCTATCAAATAAATCTGCTGGACTTTAACCTAGTGTTGTATAAGACTTCTTACTGTGCTTACCCTAGTCCAGTGCCAGCATCTCCACATTAGGGCATAGGGCAGGGTATGGCCTGGGTAAGATGTTCTATCAGCGAGTTGGCACAGACTCGATGGCCTTCTATTCAATGATTTGATTTTCACTCTTTATCATTTAATTCTCGCTCTCCCTCACCGTGATTCAATTCCCACTCTCCCTCTGTGATTCACTTTTCACTGTCTCTCTCTCTCTCGCTCCAAGATTTCATTCTCAATCAGTTGTAACAATAAAGTGTCACTCCATTACGCAATATTACAGCTGAAAGGATTTGCTTAGGTTTTTACTGGACATGGTCTCCCCACAGAAATACAATCAGGCTAAAGATCAAATTTTACATCAAATTATTCAAGGAGGTTATCGATAGCTTAGAAGTAAAACATATTAAATCTATCACATACCATTTAGAATCACAAGGCGGGTATAACAATAGTGGCATCAAACTAATGAATCGACTAAATTCAGTCCATTTGAATTGATTCTTGGTCATGAGGTAAGAGGACTATTTAAATTGATCAAAGGGAAATTAGTGTTCTAAGGCTATGTTATTGGACTATGTGTTAAATTTTACAAAAAGATCAAATAGAGCAGGTGAATTGACTGGATAACATTTAAAAGTAGCACAGCGTGTGATAAAACAGGAAACAGATAAGAAATCAAAAAGTTGTAGCTTGCTAATGGGAATAAAGTGTTCGTGTTACCTTCAGTGGCAGGTGGACCTTTAAAGGCAAAGTTTATGGATCCTTATCAAATTGAAAGGAAATTAAGCCCTGTGAATTATTTGATAAGAACACCAGATAAAAGGATAACTCAGAGTGTGTCCTGTGAATATGTTCAAAAAGTGTTTTGATAGAGAAAGAAAGCAGAAGTAGGATGTGTTAGCAGTTACGAGTCTAAGTGAAGAACCAAATCCAGATGATTCTGATTTTGATATTTCTCAAATTAAATTGGATAACTAAGAAGTTATCGGAAATAAATGATCGCGTTACCTTCGGAGGAAATTCAGAATGATCTGAAAGAGTTAGTAAAATGATTTGGAGCGATATGTGAGAATAAGCTGGGAAGTACTGAATAATTGTGAATGAGGTAGTTGTAGAAAATGCTATTCCAAATGAGCAATCCTCTCACAAAGTTCACAAAGAGAAGCTGATGTTTGCTCAGTCTGAGATGCAGCAGCCAAAACTCTGGATCAATCATACAAAGCTGGCGAAGGCAGAGAAGGAGAACCGGTTACTGAACAATAATGTGAATAAGTGCTGTGAGCAGCTGAGGAGACGGAGACAAGACAAGTTGATTGAATTGGAACCTGTTCCTGAATTGTCAAAGTCATCTGAACTTAAGATTGTTAAAAGCAGCTCACCACTTGTGCAAGGAAAATGTAAATGTATTAACAGTTGTGTGTGATGTAAAAATGAGATCGAGGAGAAGTATTTCTCTTCCTGCTGCAGATCAAAGAAAAAGGCAAAGATGTGAAGTACACTGTTTGCTGAAACAGTGCCATCATTCAAAATGAATTATCAGAACAGTGAATCTGTATAGTTTGCACAGATATGAATACTCCATGAAACTGTACTGGTGTTTGAGTGAGTTATGATGGATTTTGTGCAGCAATGTAGCCGTCATGGTGATATCTGGAACCATTATTGCAACACGTTCTGACAAAAAGGGAGACAATGTACTAAAGAGTGTACGGTGGGGTGAGACGGTGGCACTGTGATTAGCACTGCCAAGTACAGTGCCAGGTACCTGGGTTCGATTCCTGGTTCAGGTCACTGTTTGTCTGGGGTTTGCATATTCTCCCCTTGTTTACATGGAATTTCTCCAGCTGCTCTGGTTTTTCCTCCCATAGTCCAAAGATGTGTGGGTTAGGTGAATTAGCCACCCTAAATTCTCCCTCAGTACTTGAACTTGAAGTTCCTGTACTTGAACAGGTGCCGGAATGTGGTAACTAGGGGATTTTCACAGTAATTTCATTGCACTGTTAATGTAAGACTACTTGTGATTAATAAGTAAACTTTTAAAGAAAACTTTAAACTTTAAAAAAGATTCAGAGCAAGCAAAGGGGTTGGGACTAAGGTCAGTTAATAAGAAAGGGGACAGAGATAAAGTGACCATCCTGAATGATCCCGACCATACACGTGAAGTTGAGATAGTATGCAAAGGAATTGACTTTCTTTGGCAAAGTTTTTGAGCAGTTCAATCATCTGAAAGGAGATTATTTTGTTTTGATATTTTGAATCTGCAAACATCAAAAGAACCGCTTGGACTCCGCGAAGGAAATTAAAAAACAAATTCAAAGTGGTTTTGTACCAGTTTGTATCCAATGTAATGTTTCATCCTCCTGATCCTGCCTAGTTCTCTGAGGACATTACCAGAGCTAATCTATAATCGTAATGACAACATTGAGCTTGTACTTGGAAACAAAGCAGGATTAAGGACTCAAGGGGTTTTTTGAAAAGGAAGGAGGAGTGAACAGTAATAGCATATTGAGAAAAAAAATGAAGAAGGAATTTTAATGGTGGAAGAAAAGAACTGAAATGAACTATGCTACAGTTATGTTTGTATCTTTAGATTTTACAAAATGGGTATACTATATAGAGTACTAATAGTGTGAAACTAGAGGTTTTGAAAAACGAAGCTGTTTTGAAAATTGATACTTTTTTTCTTAAGGGGAGGTGTGATAATGCTGTGCCTTTAAGAAATGTATTTGCCATGTTTTTGTGCAGGATGTTGGAGCAGTTTTTATTATTGGCATCATTGTGTCTATGACTGGCAACCTTTGTTGCTTCTGCAGCAGCATAATCTGAATTGCTACCATGTTTGTTTTAATCTGGATTGATGCTAGGTTCTGTTATTTTGTGTTTCCTCCAGGATATTGCAGAGTAGGGCTTGATTAGCTTGATTGATAGGTACGGTTACATGACTGGGTACAGCTAGGTTTGAGAACTCAAAGCAGTCTACTTTTGGGATTTTTAGAGATATGTTGTTTATTTTGTATCTCTTACTCTGTTTGAAGAGGAGACTGAAATCTGCCAAGGAATAAATATTGTCAATGAGATTTGACTATCTTGGGGTGCAATTTTCTCTGTATGTTACAGCATGAGAAGTAGAAGACAGGTTAGTTTGGATCACTCTCCAAATGTGTCAAAAGGCTGTAAAGCTAGTACCTACGTAAGCAAGTGTTTGGTTTCTGTGATAACTGGTTCTAAAGAAGTGATTCATATCTATGGGAGGGTACTGCTGAATTGGAGCAATAAGGATACCTAGTTGTTAAGAATTACATTTTGTCACGTTTAAACCTTTTAATTGGTCAAAGTTCTGCTACTTTTTGGTACATTCTAAAGGTGTTTTTAAATAAAGTTTGGTTTGAAAAAAGCTTCCTAGTGAGTCACTTAAATCGTATCTTGAGCAAAACATCTAACACTTATCCTAACGCCACAATCAAATGTAAAATTTAGAACCTAGACTAACCTCATAAAATACCTTGAATCTCTGATCTGGTCCTTAACACTGTCTAGTTCTCCGTGATTCAATTTTTACTTTTGCTCTCTCTCTCATCTCCCTGATTCGATTTTCACTATCTCTCTGTGGTCTCATTTTAACACTTTCTCTCCCTCTCCCTCTCTCTCTCAGATTCAATTTTCTCTTGCTGTCTCTTTCTGAGATTCAATTTTTACTTTCTCGTTCTCCTTGATTCTATTTTCACTTTCTCTCTCTCTCTCACGCCTGTGATTCGATTTTTGAATTTCCTCCACTTTCATCCATGATTTGATTTTCACTCTCTCTGTGATTCCCTCTGTGATCCAATTATTATTCTCCCTCTGTGATTCCATTTTTGCTTCCTCTCTCTCTGCATGATTCAATTTTAACCCTCTCTCTTCCCATTATTCTATTTCCATTCTATCATTTATTGATTTTCAGTCTTTCTCTTCGTGATTCATTTTCCTCTCTCCTTCAATCGATTTTCACTCTCTCTCTGTGATTTTATTTTAACTCCCTCTCCAGACTTCAGTTTTCACTTTCTCTCTCTGTGATTTGATTTTAACACCTTGCCTTTTCAATATTCAATTTTCACTTTCTGTCTCTTTCTGTGATTCGATTTTCACACTCTCTTTCTGAATGTGTGTGTGTCTCTCTATGACTTGACTTTCATTCGCTCTTTCTGTGTTATTTGATTATCACTCTCCCATTCTCTGCAGATTCAATTTTCACCTTCTCTGTCTCCATGATTCATTTTAAAACTCTGTGATTTGATTTTCACACTCCCTCGCTCCATGCCTCAGTTTTCACTCTCTCTCTGTAATGATGTCAACGAGGTCCATGATGTAATGATGTCAATGGTTAGCACTGCTGCGTCACAATGCCAGGGTCGCGGGTTCAATTCCCAACGTGGGTCACTGTCTGTGTGGAGGTTGTACTCTCTTCTCGTGTTTGCGTGGGTTTCCTCTGGGGTGCTTCAATTTCCTCCCTTGGTCCAAAAATGTGTAGGTTAGGTTGATTGGCCATGTTAAATTGACCCTAATTTTTGGGGCCTTAGCAGGATAAATATGTGGGGTTATGGGGATAGGATGGGAATTGTTGTTGTCGGTGCAGATTCGATGGGCTGAATGGTCTCCTTCTGTACTTTAGAGATTCTATGAGTTGGACATAATGGAATATGAAGTCCCCAGTTGGGGTCTGATAAGGCTGCCCAATCTGGGAGCTCTACAGAAACATATAATATGATATGTCACCGACAGTCAGAGTGAATACTTTGTACTTGGAAATACTTGTCTGAGTATTGCAAACCATTGTAAATCAATAAATTTTGGTGAAGGCAAACTAGCCTTTCAGAAGTTATGGCCATAAGGTAAAACATGATGCTGAAGAAACTCATTTACAGCAGCTAGCCTAAACTGTGGTAAGAAATCCTTAAGCATCATGTGTTTATTCGGGAATTTTGACTTGTTTGACCCTGCCGTTGAGGTTTGGTCCCAATATGTGGAGTAAACGTACCTTTTTGGGGGTCACACCACCTTGCACTTTGGCATGGTAGCACAGTGGTTGGCACTGCTGCCTCACAGTGTCTGAGATGTGGATTCAATTCCCAGCTTAGGTCACTGTCTGTGTGGAGCATGTCTGCTTGGATTTCCTCTGGGTGTTCCAGTTTCCTCCCACAATCCAAACATGTGTCGGTTAGGTTGATTGGTCATGTAAATTGCCCCTTAGTGTTGGGGGTATTAGTAGGGTACCTACGTGGGGTTATGGAAATAAGCCCTGGGTGGGATCATTGCCACTGCAGACTCATTGGGCCAAATGGCCTCCTTCTGCATCATAGGAATTCTATGATTTCTAGCGTCTAGCTTTCTCTTTGAGTTAAAGGTGTGTCTGAAGAAGACGTTTGGTTGATGATCCAACACATAATCATCTGCAATCACTGCACTTCGTCTGGCTATTTTAACCTTTTATTCCTTGAGATGCGTTCTAACCATGTTAGGTAGTGAATCTTTAAATTCCCCCAACAGAATCACCTCTCAAAATGCTTCATAGCTTTTGGCTATTTTCAGTGACTGTATCCATTTATATTTGGCCATTTCAGATTCCACTTTATGCTTTCTTACAGTTCCAAACTGTTGTGTGTAAGCCACTGGTACCCATGCATAAACACTCAGTACAGCATAAAGAGATCATCAAATAAATCCAATTTGCTGAATGGGCAGCACCAGTTGTACTGTTTCTTAAGCCAATCAGTCTCCCTGTGCAGGGATTTTAAATAGATAATAAACTGTTTCGTACAACTGGATAAATATCCGATTCCCAGATCGAGGACTCATATCCGAAGTTGGCTGAAGGACTCTCATTGTCAAAACTTAATATGAGCCACACATTCTTACATTGACATCTAGATAATAACTCTCCGGAGATATTCAACAATTACTACACATAAAGGCCTTTTCCAATACATAGGCCTTTGTCCAGATAAAGTGCTCATTGTTCTTCTGAAGCTCTGAGTGGTGCTACTGCACTGCTAAAATTTGGAACCAGCATGCTTTGATTTGACTTGACTTATTATTGTCACATTTACGAACGTACAGTGAAAAGTTTCTTGCGTGCTATACAGACAAAGCATACTGTTCATAGAGAAGGAAAGGAGAGAGTGCAGAGTGTAATGTTACAGTCATTGCTAGGGTATAGAGAAAGATCAACTTAATGCGAGGTTGGTCCATTTAAAAGTAGGGGAAGAAGCTAATCTTGAGTCGGTTGGTACGAGACCTCAGACTTTTGTATCTTTTTCCCGACAGAAGAAGGTGGCAGAGAGAATGTCCGGGATGCATGGGGTCCTTAATTTTGCTGGCTGCTTTGCCGAGGCAGCGGGAGGTGTAGACAGAGTCAATGGATGGGAGTCTGGTTGAACTTGTGATAGAATCCATTCACGTCCAGAAATCTTAGCATTTCATTTCAGTTGGAGGGTTATGAAAAACTCCAAATGCCTGTACTTTGCATCTTGTGAGGCCATTTGCCTGGCTATGTGTCCCAGATATGAAATTTGAACCTCAGCAGATTCACTCTAAGTTCATCACAAGCTTAGCTTGTTGTAAGCAGTCAAGCAGTTCCCTTACTTGGCACAAATGCTATCCCCAATTCTGGTTGAATACCTCCAAATGAATGCCTGCAATGAGTAGAATTTTGACCATGCTTATCATGACTCCTTCTGTCTTCAAGCTACTCTCTCTGCTCACTTTTATTAGTAGTATTTCTTTTGATATCCATGAATTAACACCTTCTCCTACAACATCCCTTCCCGGCAACAAACAGTTGGGGATTGACTGTCACTGGTACCCCGTAATATTTTAATATATTTTGCCTTTTCATCCTGCCCACATAGAAATATTTCCCATTGATCTTTATATACATCTGCCCATCATCTGTTGGCCTCCTGCCCCTCTGCAGGTGGTAGCTAGCTTGTCATCCCTTTTATCTCTGTTGCACATGATGTATCAATGTCACTGGCTTTTCTGCTTCCCCCAGTTTTGAAGTTCCCTTGATTCCGTGTACAACAGATAACACCATCAGGATGGCAGTTTAGTCTTCAGCATACTGCCCTGGTGTGGCCCAAATGCCAACATTTCATACCTCTCAGTCCTCCAGCCAACTCAGATATATTCTGAGGGGAAGCCTCCCTGTAGCTCTGCATCACTCCATCTCTCGTTAGACTGTTTTCTCTTGCACTTTGGCATGGTTAGCACAGCTGTCTCACAGTGTCCAGGACCTGGATTCAATTCCCAACTTGGGTCACTGTCTATGTGGAGTTTGCACATTCTCGCCATTTCTGCATGGGTTTCCTACAGGTGCTCTGATTTCCTCCCACAGTCCAAACATGTGTGAGTTAAACTGATCGGTCATGCTAAATTGTCCCTTAGTGTTGGAAGGATTATTGGGGTACATATGTGGGGTTATGAAGGTAATGCCTGGGTGGGATCATTGTCAGTGCAGACTCGGTGGGCCAAATGGCCGCCTTCTGCATCGTAGGAATTCTATGATTTCCAGTGTTTTGCTTTCTCTGGGTCAGAAGAACACCTTTGGTTAATGAACCAACTCATAATCATCCGCAATCACTGCAGCTTGTCTGGCTATTCTAGCCTTTTATTCCTTGAGAGGCATTCTAACCATGTTAAGTAAATTCCCCCAACAGAATCATCTCTCAAAATGCTTCATAGCTTTTGGCTATTTTCAGTGACTGTATCCATTTATGTTTGGCTGTTTCAGATTCCAGGTACTGCTTTCCTACAGTTCCAAGTTGTTGTAAAGCCTCTAGTACCAGTGCATAAGCACTCAGTACAGCTTTCTTCACTGCCTCATAGTCTCCAAATCTTTTCTAGGACAGAGGCGCGTATACCTCACTAGGCCTACCTATAAACACAGTCTGTATGAGCAAGTTCCAAATGTCTCATGCCCTTCTTATCTGCCTAACAATTTTTTCCAAAGCACAAAAGAAAGTTTTGACATCCATTTCAATTAATTTTGGAAGTGCTTGTGCATATCTGAACATTTTCCTTCAGGTTTCCTGCCCAGAACTACTTTCTTCCTCTTTCAGCTCTGTACATGTTGCCATTTGTCACATTTTAATTTGATATTCTCTCTCTTCCTTCCATTGCAAACTTCTGTATTTCCAATTCCCTTTGGAACTCTCTCGCTTTGGTTCTTTCTGATTTTTCCCTCTCTCCTCTTTCCTCTCATTTTCTCTTTTTCCTGCATCTCCAGCTTCTTAATTGCATTTTTTTTTTCCTGCTTGAAGCTTAGTTAGCTCAATATATTCCCTTCCTGAAATATTGGGTCTGGCCAACCTCTCTTGGTGTATTTAAATATGTTTCTGGACTTAGAATTATCTCAGTCTTCTTAGCCCCTCTAAATAAAACTACGTCCAATTTGTATGCCGATTCCATCAATTTAGTTTTTGGCACAAGTTTTAAACTTGCTACAGTAGACTGCCTACTTCCAGGCAAGATCCAGTTGCCACCAGAGCCATTGCTGCAGCCTTCTTATTTTAAGTAAACATTCCTTCTCGGTTGTACATGGTCCTTACGTTAGTTAGGTTCAAAGTCAAAAATCCCTGACACACAAGGAATTTAAGCTTTATAGAATACTGGACTCAAGCTCCAAATTTTCTGTAATGAACCTGATTGATGTTAGCAAAGGTGCCCCAACTTGGAAACACTGGTTTCTGGTGATGTGTAGTTTTGTTTACTGGAATGGTGGAAGTATCACATGCATTACCTAGTGAAAGCAGTAATCAGCCCTGTCATATACAATACTTATTAAAGGCTATTTATTACAATAAAGGAAATACTCATACACACAAATACATGACTACAATAATCTAAGACAGTTACGTACAAGACTACCCATGCAGTAGAAGTAAGAATTTACCCTTCTGATCCAAAATACTTTTACAAGATCTGAACTCTTTCAGGATTTCCTTTCTCCTAAATAACATGCTTTTTTAAATTCATTTGTGGGACATGGATATTGCTGGCTGGCCAGCATTTATTACCCATCTGTAGTTGCATGAGGGCAGTTGAGAGTCAACCACGTTGCTGTGGCTCTGGAATCACAGGCCAGCTAAGGATGGCAGATTTCTTTTCCTAAAGATCATAAGTGAACCAGATGGGCTTTTTCAACAATTGACAATTGTTTCATTGTCATCATTAAATTCTTCAATCTGAATATATTATTGAATTCAAATGTCACCATCTGCCGTGGTGGGATTCAAACCCAGGTCCCCAGAAGGTTAGCTGAATTTCTGGATTAATAGTCTAGCGATAATACCATTAGGCAATCACCTCCTCCAATCCAGTAGATATATAAATTAAGGCCAGTTTTTTTGATTTGATTTGAATTATTATTGTTACATATGTAAGTATACAGTGAAAAGTATTGTTTGTTGCATGCTATACAGACAAAGCATATTGTTCATAGAGAAAGAAAGGAGAAGGGTGCAGAATATAGTGTTACAGTCATAGCTCGGGTGTAAAGAAAGGTAGCTTAATTCGAAGTAGGTCCATTCAAAAGTTTGATGGCTGCAGGGAAGAAGTTGTCATTGAGTCGGTTGGTACGTGTTCTCAGAGTTTTGTATCATTTTCCCGCCAGAAGGTGGAAGAGAGTACATGGTCATGCATTTTGGTCGGAAAAGTGGAAAGGTGACTTATCTAAATGGGGAGAGACTTTTGGATTCCTGATACAGAGGAATCTGGGTGCCTTCGTTCATGAATCACTAAAAACTAGCATGCAGGTACACCAGAAATAAAGGAAGTGAATAGAATATTAGCACTTATAGCTAAAGGAATACAATATAAAGGTAAGAAAACATTGTTGCAATATACAAGGCATTGTATATACAAGGCCACACCTGAAGTATTGTGTACAGTTTTGGTCCCCTAATTTGAGGAAAGATGTAATGGCATTGGAGGCAGTTCAGAAAAGGTTCTCTGGATTGATTCCAGAGATGAGGGGTTTATCGTGTAAGGAGATATTGAACAATTTAGGCCTATACTCTCTGGAATGTAAAAGAATGAGGAGAGATCAAATTGAAGTCTACAAGATGATAAAAGGAATGGATAAAATAGATGTGGAGTGGATGGTTCCGCTGGTGGGGCATTTTCGGATGAGAAGTCATAGGATAAGGGGTAGCAAACTTAAAACAGAGTTGAGGAGAAACTACTTTCCCCAAAGGGTTGTGAATCTGTGAAATTCACTATCCCAAAGTGCAGTGGATGCTGGGACAGTGAGTAAATTTAAAGAGGAGTTAAACAGATGTTTAATTGGTAATGGGTTGAAGGGTTGTAAGGAGAAGGCAGGAAAATGGAGATGAAGAGCACATCAGCCATGATCGAATGACGGAGCAGACTCGATGGGCCATATGACCGAATTCCATTCCTGTATCTTATGAACTTATACTTAAGGTGTGTGGAGTCCTTAATTATGCAATCCATTCATAAAAAGAATACTTGTAATAAGAATCTATTTAAAGTTACCACACTGTATATGATTGAGCAATTATTCTGGGGAATGTCTCTTCTTGGTTCAGTAAACATATGAATTTCAACTATCTCCACGAAAGTTTCTGCCCTCTTGCTTCTGGTCTGCAGTGGCCCACAGGCTGCTAGCTGGACTCTATGCCTTAGGCTGCTAGATGAATATTGCCTCCTGCTTCCACAAAAGGGTTGCCAATTATAGCATAGCTTTCCTTTGAAGATTGTATAATTGGCTGTCTGTTTCCCCAGCTTCTGTTAGTTTTAACACTAACATATGGTATGTCTTTCTGAATGATACCATTGTCTACCCCAAAGTATTCCCTATTAACAGGGTGATGTATTCCTTTTTGATCTGTCTACAATTGCTAATTTTCTTATTGGGATTCACACCCTGTGAAATATCTTTTGAAATGCTGGTGGTTTCTAACCTGCTGGCACATTAAGGGCAGTGATTCAATTTTCACTCTCTGTCTTTGAGATTCGATTTTTTTTTCAGTGTCTTTCTCTCTCTCTCTCTGAGATTCAGCTTTAAGTCAAACTCTTTCCATGATTCAATTTTCACTCTTTCTGCCTCCGATTTGATTTTCATTCTCTTCTCTCTGTGATTTGATTTTAATTAACTCTCTCTCCATGAATCGATTTATTCCCTCTTTGTTTCTATGTTTTGAAATTCTCTCTCTTGATTCATTTCTAATTCTGTCTCTGTGATTCATCGTAACATTCTCTCTCTCCGTGAATCGATTTTCACTTTCTTTCTCTCTCTGTGTTTTGATTCTCTCTTTTCCTCTCTCTCTTCCATAAGTTGATTTTCACTTTTCCTATGATTCAGTGCTCCCTTTCTCTTTCTCTTTCCCTCTCTCTGTGTGGATGAATTTGATTTTTACTCCTTATTTTGTGATCCTTCTTTGACCCTTCCCAAATTCGAATCTCGACTTCTTTTTTGATCTGACCTCCCATAAGACAATTAAACCTTCTCTCCCTGATATCGAACATAGAACAATACAGCACAAACAGGCCCTTCGGCCCACGAATTGCACCGATCACATCTACAATCCATAGACCTATCTATAACCCCCTATCCTATTCTTTTCCATACACTCATCCAGAAGTCTTTTAAAAGACCCCAGTGAGTTTGCCTCAACAACCTCCGACGGCAGTCGGTTCCATTCACTCACCACCCTTTGAGTGAAAAACCTACCCCTGACATCTCCTTTGTATTTGCTTCCCTGCAAATGCAAATAAGATGGTTCTTATCATTCTCTGTTCTCTTCTGTGTTCTTCATCTGCAGTCCTGTTTGCCAGCACTATCACCTCCTCTCCTGCCCGGAAGCCAGGCTGGAAATGGTGATCGAGAACTTAAGTGTCTAGCCAGTAACTTTGGGAGGGCGTCTGTGTTGTCCATATTCCCAGGATTCCCCATTCCCGAAATATTCCCTACTCCTTCTCCATGGCCTTTAAATGTCAGGGTCGGTTTTTCTGTCTCAGTTGAGTGATGAAATAAATGAAAAACTGAACATCACCAATCTGTCCTATCCAGTTCTACCAATACTAATTATAAATTTGGAATCAAAGCAAAGAGCCCATATTGAGATCTCTCTGGTAATAATACTCATAGCTGTACTGTTCCTCTGATTAGATACGTTCCTCATTTATAGTGATGCAGCATTTTTTTTTTGCAAAGTTACGAATCACGTTAAATGTACAAATTAATAGAAAGCAGTGGTCTAACAAATTTGATTGAATTTTTTGAGCATCTAACCAAGTGTATGAATGAGGGTAGTGCGGTTGATTCAGTTTACATGAATTTCATCAAAGCCTTCAACAGAGTCCCACATGAGAAACTTATTAAGAAGGCCAATGCACATGGGATACAGGGTGATCTGACAAGGTGGATTCATAATTGGCTTAGTGGTAGGAGACCGAGGGTGTGACAGACGGCTGGTTTAGTGACTGGAGGCCAGTGACATACCACAGGGATCTGTGCTGGACCCCTATTGTTCGTCATTTATATAAGTAATATAGATGACTATGTGGAAGGTAGGATCAGTAAGTTTGCTGATGACACAAAGATTCGCCGGGTGGTAACAATGAGTGTTTTGGATTACAGGAAGATTTGGAAGAGATGGTCAGATGGGTGGATAAGTGGCAGATGGAATTTAACCCTGAAAAATGTGAGGTGATGCACTTTGGAAGGAGTAATTTGTAAAAGAAAAGTCTGACACTTGGAAGTTCTGAAGAACAAAAGGACCTTGGCATTGTTTGTCCATAGATCTTTGAAGGCGGAAAGGCAGGTTAATCAGGAGGTAAAAAGGCATGTATCACTCGCCTTTATCAGTTGGGGTACAGGTTACAAAAGCAGAGAGGTCATGATGGAGTTGTATAGACCTTTTGGTGAGACTACAGCTGGAGTACTGTGAACAGTTCTGGTCACCACATTGTAGGAAGAATGCACTGCAGGAGGTGCAGAGGAGATTTACCAGGCTGCTGCCTGGGATGGAACATTTAGGTTATAAAGAGGGGATGGCAAGCTTGGGTTGTTTTCTCTGGAGCAGAGAAGACTGAGGGGCGACCTGATTGAGGTCTTCAAGATTATGAGAGGCATGGACAGGATGGATAGAGAGCAGTTGTTCCCCTTAGCTGAAGAGTCAATTACAAGGGGACACAAGTTAAAAGTGAGGTGTGAGAGACTTAGGGGGGATTTGAGGAAAAACTTTCTTACTCAGAGGGTGGTAACGGTTTGAAATCCACCGTCTGGGAGAGGGGTGGAAGCCGGATGCCTCACATCCTTTAAAAAGTATCTGGATGAGTACTTGGTATTCCATAACATTCGAGGCAATAGGCCAAGTGCTGGCGAGTGGAATTAGATAGGCAGGTCAGGGCATTTTAGAACATAGGACATTACAGCACAGTACAGGCCCTTCGGCCCTCGATGTTGCGCCAGCCAGTGGACCCTCTAACCTAAACTATTCCAATATCATCCATATGCCTATCCACCGATCATTTGAATGCCCCCAAAGTAGGCAAGTCCACAACTGCTGCAGGCAGGGCATTCCACGCTCTCACCACCCTCTGTGTAAAGAACCTGCCTCTGACATCCATCCTATAACTATTTTATGCATTATGGAATCATAGAATCCCTACAGTGCAGAAGGAGG
Source organism: Sphyrna mokarran (assembly GCA_024679065.1). NCBI lineage: Eukaryota > Metazoa > Chordata > Chondrichthyes > Carcharhiniformes > Carcharhinidae > Sphyrna > Sphyrna mokarran. Next base: position 69,343,370 of record JAGIQG010000012.1, on the reverse strand, counting down.
TCATTAGACCCATTGAATCTGCACCAACCACAATCCCACCCAGGTCCTATCCCCATAACCACATGTATTTACCCTAGCTAGCCCCCTGATGCTAAGGGGCAATTTAGTATGGCCAATCCATCTAACCCACAGATCTTTGGACTTTGGGAGAGGACAGAACACCCAGAGGAAACTCACACAGAATGGGGAAAATGTGCAAACTCCACACAAACAGTGACCCACGCCAGGATTCGAACCCAGGATCCTGGCACTGTGAGTCAGCAGTGCTAACCAGTGTGTCAACATGCATGCCGGTGCAGACTCAGTAGTTGAAGAGTCTTTTCTGTACTGTACTATTCTGTAAATGTGCCAGTCACTTATTGACTGAACACCATCCAACTTTTAATCGTAAGTCCCCTTTGTCTCTCTCCAAAAACATCATATTGGCTTGCTTCTTAAACCCAGTTTTAATTAACACCACGGTGGCCTTCCCTGGTAATTATGCTGCAGGTCTGCTTCCCCCCCCTCTTATGCCTGGTATCCTCATTTTAAATTGTGTCCCTTGGTAGTTGAGCCCTGAGCTAAAATGAATAATTTGCCTGATGAGCTTTTCCAATCATTTTCAAACAATCCAGCAAACCTCAGCTCGATTGCCTTGAAGTCTCTTTAGATTAACTGCGCTATCTCCTATGCCTGTTTGTTGTGAATTTAATATACATTCCGAGGCAACATGCTGTACATTTCCTCGATACAAAATGTTCTTTTCTTTTTGTTTAAATGTAAATTTCCACTTCATTATCTTTCCCACTGTTGCTTCTGGATGATGACAGGTTGGTATTTGGGTGAGAATTTGGAGCTTTAACCTCACGGGTGTGAGGTCATTAATATCTCTGATTTGACCTGCAACTTAGCAGAAGCAGGCATGATGCCATCCAATTTCAGCATGCGTTATAAATGCAATTTGTTGTTTGCAGTGGCAAAGTGTCAGTAAAATCTTTTGGTCTTGTATCGGAGAAGTATTGAGTGATCAAAACATGCCAGAATCATAGACGTGTCAAGTTGTACCCGCTGCGCTGGTTTAGAAGTGGCGTATTAATGGCATTTTTTCTGCTTCCTATTCTCATTCTTACATATGCCACTTCCTCTGTTCTCTCTTTTATTTTAATCGTTTTCTTCTTCGGCTGTCTGCCTGTGGGGGAACGTGAGTGCTTTCTCTCACCAAACCAGCTCTCAGCAAAATTGTGAAAGACTTTGATAGTTGCTGCTAAGTGCCTGCTGTGTCTCACTGAGTAGCATTTTTGCACTTGTAATAATCCTCATGACTTGTATGGGAATCATTGATTGACCTCCCTGTGGGACTCATTGAATACAAGCTCCCTGATGATTGGTAGTTAACCAATCAGGTGAAGCTTGTACACCGAGCCCTGTATAAAGCAGGACCCTGAGTGGGTGCATTATCTTTTAGTCCAGTTGGGACTTAAAGTGTTCACTACAGGCTCGTGGTTTATGTTTATTTATATTTTTATATTTGTTTTATTATATAATATTGTTTTATTATACAAAATTTTATAAAAGCACGGTTACTTCACAGCCATCTTCTGGAGTTACCATATCTACAAAACCGCAACATTCCAGGTTCAAGTGAGGGGAGGAAATGGCCCAGTGGTATTACTGCTAGACTATTAATCCAAAAACTCAGCTAATGTTTTGGGGATCCAGGTTTGAATCCCACCACCAGGCAATAGTCTAGTGGTATTATCACTGGGCTATTAACCCAAAAGTTCAGCAAATGTTCTGGGGACCCAGATCCGAATCCTGCCACGATAGATGATGAAATTTGAATGCAATTTCAAAGAATCTGGAATTAAGAATCTACTGATGTTCATGAAACCATTGACGATTCTTGTAAAAATCTATCTGGTTCATTAATGTCATTTAGGGAAAGAAATCTACTTTCCTTACCTGGTCTGACCTACATGTGATTCCAGAGCCACAGCAATGTGAATGACTCTCAAGTGCCTTCCAATGGCAACTGTGTATGTGCAATAAATGCTGGTCCAGCCGGCGACACCCATGTCCCACGACTGAATGAAAAAAAAGTCTCACCCTGTGCTGTAGTGCTTTGAGATGTCCTGGAGACATGACAGGCACTATATAAATGCAATCCTATTTTGAAGCGAGGATCCTTGCTATAAAGCAGTGAAAGCTGGGTAAGCTTTGCTTCCAAAATGTTCAGGCCCTGCAAAATAAAAAAAAACAAATTAAATGGGTGAAAATCTAATGGTTGAGTGAACTATGAGGAGAAAATAGATGAGAAAGATCTGTCAGTGGAACAGAAACACTTTGCCTTAATTATAGTGCATTCAGCGTTCAGGTTGTAGCCAGGATTATTCAATATGTTCAAATCGCTTCCATCTATAGACATGACGGGAAACAGAGTAAGAGAGAAAAAGCATTTACTTAAGGAGACAGTATTTGTTATAGATTTCTTTTAACTAGCAGAAATTCTGCAGATTAAGTAAAATCCTATTGAAGAGAACATCTCTCATTCCTGCTGGAGTGCCATATATCCTTTATTTTGGTTTCAAGCTTAGTAACAGATTGACCCATACATCATTATGTCAGCGCAATTCAGTGCTGGCTTCATTCTGTAAAAAAAAATTAGACGTTGTTTATGTGCAAACTACTGTGTGTTCCAGGATTTCCCGCTAAAGGTGCAGTTGACTTGACCCAGTAATCAATAATTTATACTCCAGCCTTAGTTATCCTGTGTTGTTTTAATTAACAACACCATATGTGAAGGGATGCAGTTGGAAAATTAACCAAACTACTGAATGTTTCATGATATAATGAAAACAAATTCCTTTAGTGCAGTGTTTTTTTTAAGTCTGTAATGCAGAGTCAGAGGAAAGATTATGGCAGTGTAAGAGAGAGTTTCTTTCTGTTAGAATGTCTCCAAACGCAAAGCATTTGGATAAGGAAGGTAGATTTCTTTCCCTAAAGGACATTAATGAACCAGATGGGTTTTTGCAACAATCGACAATGGTTTCATGGACATCAGTAGATTCTTAATTCCAGATTTTTAAAAATTGAATTCAGATTTCATCTTCTGCTGTGGCAGGCTTTGAATCCGGGTCCCCAGAACATTCGCTGAATTTTTGGGTTAATAGTCAAAGCGATAATACCACTAGCCATCGCCTCGTGGTGGGATTCAAACCTGGGTCCCCAGAACATTAGCTGAGTTTTTGGATTAATAGAAGAGTGATAAAGTTCTCAGAAGAGTTCTAACATACCCAGCAGTCTAAGACCCCAGTGTTCACATGGTCCTGGGTCACAGATCCAGAGGATCAAAAATCTCAGTTCCACCTCAGCATGCTCTAAAATGGAACTCTAAATGTTGCTCATATGTTGGCTAGAACAGAACATGACCGTCAAAATGACTCGAATTTTGTAAAAGTCGTGCCCTTTTTTTTATTTGTGTGTGGCCTGGACTTCAATTCCACACAATGTAACTGAAACGACTAGATGGACATTCATTGTTAATTTATTAATGTTGATCACATTCCAAAAACAGAAAGAGAGGGACCCAAGTAGTCAGAGGATATATAATTCAGAGAAGTATGAGGCAATGCAATTTGGATTGAAAAATGAGGAGAGACAATATGCTATTACTATTGGCATTGGGTGACTTCCTGTTTCCCCAACTCCCTGATCTGCTTGGCCACTCCCTCCATGTCTGAAGCCTTCCCTACATCCTCCTCCTGATTTAATGATAGCCAATGTGTTGTCTTCTACGCAATGATTTCTGTCCCTTCCATCCGCTTTCTGGCTGAAGACTGTGCTATGTGATCTTCCACCTCACAGTCATGGCCACCAGCTGGTAAACAGAGTCAAGAGTTAACTGGACCTCTGGGAAACCTGTATTCTCTGGTTTCCAGGGTGCTAAACCTTCCACTTGCTCCTCCTCAAGTCTAGTTCTTCTTCCACCTTTCTGTAACTACTGGGGTCATAATAATAAAATAAGGAAGATACAATAAACTTGTAAGAACCATACATGTGTATGGTGTCCACTTCCATGCACAACATCAAAGTCTTGGAGAAGGTGCAAACATGATTTACTGAACTGATATGAAGATGAGAGACTTGGGGAAAGCAGAGAAGCTGGAAGTGTTCTTTATGGTGCAGAAATGGTTTAAGATACAATTCAATTGAAGTGTACAAAACTACATAGCATTTTGCTCAATTCATTAAAAGTACTTGCATTGGCAGGATGGAGGATCAACAACTAACAGACATGGATTTTAGGATTGGCCAAAGACAGAGGAGAAATGAGGAGAATGTTTTAGGTTGCTAGCTGTGATGATTCGGAGTACATTATCTGAGCACGTTGTGGAATTTGTATCAGTATTAACTTTCAAGAGGGAATTGGAGATGTATTTAAAAAAGAAACATCTGCAGGGCTGTGTGGAAAAAACAGGAGAGTGAGAGTAATGAGTAACTCTTTCAATGAGCTGACCCAATAATGGATTGTGTGGCCTCCTTCTGTGCCAAATGATTATATTAGAGAAAAACAGAAAAGGCTGGAAAATCTCAGCAGATCCGACAGCTGCTATTGACACCCTTCTTAGCCCTGATCACCACCATTTACATTTCTATTGTGCTTTTGCCCATGACACCTTTGTCAATCTCTCCCTAGCCTCTACCTAATGTTGGCCCACTGTCCAGCCACTACTGTTCAAACCGCTCCCCACCTTCCCTTCCCATCCGCAACAAAATAAATCACACCCAATTTCCAGTTCTCATCAGTTCGGACAGGGATGGGGGAGATGGAATTGCACATTGGTTAGCACTGCTACCTCACAATACCAGAGACACAGATTCGATTCCCGGCTTGGGTCACTGTCTGTGCAGAATCTGCATGCTCTCTCTGTGTCTGCCTGAGTTTCCTCTGGGTGCTCTAATTTTCTCCCACAGTCTGAAAGACGTGTTGGTTTGGTGCATTGGCCAGTTTTCCCTCAGCGTGTGCAAACAGGACTTTGCTGGAGTGTGGCGACTGGGGAAATTTTCACAGTAACATCATCGCAGTGTTAACGTAAGCTTACATGTGACACCAATGAAAAATATGTCATCTGGACTTGAAACATTGGCTCTATTCTTTCTCCACAGATGCTGTCAGACCTGGTGAGATTTTACAGCATTTTCTATTTTTGTTTCAGATTCCAACATCTGCACAATTTTGGTTTTATTTTAATTTTATGCCATTGTTTTTCAATAGGTGAACAATTAATTATAGACATGAAATTCCTTAATGTGAATTCTGATTTTTAATGATTTACGCTTCACACAAGTGTTTGGTCTTCAGATCAACTCCTTTGCCTGTATATATTTGTATGCTGCTTTGACATGCTTGCCACATCTAAAGGAAACAGAATTCCTTCCATAAAACAGCCAAAAGGAGTTAACGCTAAATTAATAATACATTGGTCTATCTCTAATTTTCATGAGCAAAAGATATAGTGCAGAAATCTTCAAATATTAACAAGGATGGGAACCTGTTCCTATCACGTTCCCTCAGGAGATTAAATAGAAGTGTACAAAATGTTAAATATTCTGTAGTCTAGGTGGAAAGTTTAAATGGCGAGATTTTAATTCCATGTTTTCCTCTGTTCTTCTTTGCATGGATAAACAATCACAAACGTTATCTTTTTAAATTAATTTTACAATATTCTCATACATAAAGAATCATAGAACCCTTGCAGTGCAGAAGGAGGTCGCTTAGCCCATTGTGTCTGCACCAACTCTCCAAAACAGCATCTTACCTACCCCACTCTCGGCCCCTCCCTATCCCCAAAGCATTTACTAGAGTTAATCCAGCTAGCCTATACATCTTTGGACACTAAATCATAATGTAACATGGCCAATCCACCCAATCTGCACATCTTTGGGCTGTGAGAGGTAATTGGAGCATCTGGAGGATGCAGACATGGGGGAGAGAATGTGAAAATTCGACACAGACAGTCATCTAAGGCTAGAACATCAGTCCCTGGCAGTGCTACCCACATTGGATAGGATAACTTTCTTATTCCTTTTTATTTTCAGTCAGAGTATTGGTAATATAAGAACATAAGAACTAGGAGCAGGAGTATGCTTTTTGGCCTATCGAGTCAATGAGATCATGGCTGATCTTTCCGTGGTCTTGGCTCCGCTTATCCACCTGCTCGTCCTAATCCTTAATTCCTTTACTGTTCAGAAATCTATCTATGTTTCTATGCCTGAAAAATATTCAACAAGATAGCCTCAACCACTTCACTGGGCAGGGAATTCCACAGATTCACAACCCTTTGGGTGAAGAAGTTCTTCCTCAACTCAGTCCTAAATTTGCTCCCCCTTATTTTGAGGCTATGCCCCCTAGTTCTAATTTCACCAGCCAGTGGAAACAATCTCCCTGCTTCTATGTTACTTACTCCCTTCATAATTTTATATGTTTCTATAAGACCCTCCTCATTCTTCTAAATTCCATTGAATATAGCCCTAGTCGACTCAATCTTCCCTCATAAGCCAACATTCTCAACTCCGGAATCAACCTATGAATCTCCTCTGCATCCTCTCCAGTGCCAGTATGTTCTTTCTCAAGTAAGGAGACTAAAACTGTACAGAGTACTCTAGAAGTGGCCTCACCACCACCATGTACAGTTGCAATATAACCTCACTGTTTTTAAACTCCATCCCTCCAGCAATGAAGGACAAAATTCCATTTGCTTTTTTAATTACATGCTGCATCTGCAAACAAACTTATTGTGATTCCTGCACAAGGACAGCCAGATCCTTCTGCACAGCTGTACGTTGCAATTTTTTACCATTTAAATAATAGTCCATTTTGCTGTTATTCTTACCAAAATGGATGCTCTCACATTTTTGTACTCCATCTGTCAAATCCTTACCCGTCCACTTAAACTACGTATATCCCTTTGCAGATGTTCAGTGTTCTCCGTATATTTTGTTCTACCATTCGTCTAAGTGTCATCTGTGAATTTTGACAAATTACATTTGGTCCCCAAGTCCAAATCGTCAATGTAAATTGTAAGCTACTGTGGCCCCAACACTGATCCCTGAGGTACACTGCTAGTCTGATCGCCAACCAGAAAAACACCCATTTAGCCCCACTTTTTGCTTTCTGTTAGTTAACTAATCCTCCATTCAGGCTAATACGTTATCCGTAACACCATGCACTTTTATCTTATGTAGCAGCCTTTTCTATGGCAACTTGTTGAATGGAAATCCTGGAAATCCAGTTACACTACATCCACCAGTTCCCTGTTGTCCTTCGTGCTCATAACGTCCTCAAAGAATCCCAGTAAATTATCTAAACATGACTTGTCTTTCATGAACTCATGCTGCATCTTTCCAAAAGAATAATTTCTATTCAGAAGTTTTGCTATTTCTTCCTTATGATAGATTCAAGGATTTCACCACTACAGAAGTTAAGCTAACCGGCCGAGAGTTACTCGCTTTTGTCTACCTCCTTTTTTAAACAGTGGAAAATTTGTTATTTTTTAATCTGCCAGAACTGCCCCAGAAGTCCAGTGAATTTTGATAAATTACCACAAATGCATTTGCTATTTCTCCCTCCATCTCTTTTAGTACGCTGGGATGCATTCCATCAGGGCCAGGAAACTTCCCTACCTTTAGCCCTGTTAACTTGCCCAACACTATCTCTTTAGTGATAATGATTGCTTCTAGGTCCTCATCTGCCTTCTTGTCATCAGTTTTTGGCAGGTTATTTGTGTCTTCCACTATGAAGACCGACACAAAATATCTGATCAATGCCTCAGCCATTTCCTCATTTTCTATTATTAAATCCCCTCTCTCGTCCTCAAAGGACTAATGTTTACCATAGCCACTTTTTTTCATTTTATATATTTGTAGAAACATTTGCTATCTGTTTTTATATTCTGAGATAGTTTACTCTCATAATCTATCGTATTTTTCTCTGTAGCTTTCTCTTGTGGCTTTCTGTTGACTTATAAAGATTTCCCAGTCCTCTAGTTTCTCACTAATCTTTACCGCTTTGTATGCATTTTCTTTCAATTTGATACCGTCCTTTATGTCCTTACATATCCATGACTGATTATCTCTTTTTCTGCAGTCCTTCCTTATCACTGGGATGTATTTTCGTTGAGCACTGTGAAAAATTGCTTTGAAAGTCCTCATTGTTCCTCAATTGTCCACCATACAGTTTTTGCTCCCAGTCTACGTTAGCCAACTTCTTATTCATCCCATTGTAATTCCCTTTGTTAAGACATTGGTATTGGATTTTACCTTCCCACGCTCCACCTGTATTTTAAATTCAATCATACTGTTATCACTCCTTCCAGTTAGATCCCTAACTGTGAGATCATTAATTATTTCTGTCTCATTACACAGAACTAGATCCAGAATAACTTACTCCCTTGTAGGTTCCATTGCATACTGCTTGAGGAAACTATCGCATTCACATTCTATGAGCTCCTGCTCAAAATTGCCTTGACCTATCTGGTTTGACCAATCAATATGTAGATTAAAAACTCCCATGATAATTGCCTTACCATTTTTACATGCATCAGTTATTTCTTTGCTTACTGCTCACCCTACCGTGATGTTATTATTTAGCAACCTATGCCTATCAGTGACATTTCATTTTCTCCTTCCTATTTCTAATTTCCACCCAAATGGATTCACCCTTTTTCTCCATAGAACATTTATCATCTCTCACTACCGCCCTAATGCCATCCTTAAATATCAGAGCCACATCATCCCTCTTACCTTCCTGAGTGTCCTTGCGTTCTGATGCCTTTGGATATTCAACTCCCAGTCATGACCATCCTGTGACCATGTCTCTGTAATGGCCACCAAATCATACTGATTCTCAATGATTTGTGTCGTCAACTCATTTACCTTGTTTCAAATGCTATGAGCATTTAAGTAAAGTGCCCTTATGATCAATTTTATACTTTCTTTTTGATCCTAACACCTCCTTTCATAACATCACTTGAGTTCTCCTTCCTTTTCACTTTTTTGGAATTTTCCATGTAGTTGAAATCTTTTCCCCACATGCTAACCTGCGGCTTTGCTTCCTATTAAGCGTTATACTTCTTGTAGTTTTAGCTTTCCTTTACCTCCTCCACTTGTTAGTTTAAAGTCCTTGTGACCACCCTATTTATCCATATTGCTGGAACACTGGTCCCGGATGGATTCAGGTGAAGACCGTCCCAACAGTACCGATCTCTCCTGTTCCAATACTGATGCCAGCGTCCCGTGAAATGCAACCCCTCTTTCCTGCATTGTTCTTTTAACTGTGTTTACTTCCCCAATTTTCTCATTAATTCTCTCAATTCGTACGTGGCTCAGGTAATAATCCGAGATTATAACCCTTGAGGAGTTGTTCTTTAATTTAGTTCCTAATGCCTGATAAATCCCCAAACAGGTCCTCTTTCCTAGTCTATGTTGTTTGTTCCAATGTGGACCATAACAACTGGATCCCCCTCCTCCCACTCCAGTATCTTTTAAAGCTGGTCAGAGCTGTCCCTCACCCTGGCACCCTGTAGGCAAAGTACCATGCAGGACTCACTATCTGGCTTACAAGGAATACTATTAATCCCCCGAATTATAGAGTCCCCTACAACTACCTTTGTGGTAGATTATGGTCTGTTTGCTCCCCCCTCTGTACCATGGTGTAGAGCTCATCCTCCCTACAGCCCTCTTCCTCAGAGAGCAAGTACCTTATATCTGGTTAAGAGCTGAGGTTCCTCTGTTCCTGAATTCAGGATCCCTCCAACTGCCTCAATTGCAATCACACCCTGCTGTCCCTGACCATTGACCGAATTCAAGGTACCTAACCTACTGGATGTAACCACCTCCTGAAACAAAGCTTCCAGGTAATTCTTCCCCTCCCAGATGTGCCGCAGCAACTGAATCTCGGATTCCAGCTCAGCAATTCTGAGCCAAAGTTCTTTGGTAGTTGCTGTCTTTCCCTATAACGTTGAAGTAAAAAAGCAAACATGCCACAATATTTGAGGATTAATTCCACTTTAGGTGTATTGCAATGTTTAAAGTAGAATTTTTCTAAAAGTCCTCGTGCTGTGCTTTTTTCTATTACTCTGTGACCTTTTGTTTCTACTTTGCTTCCATTCCCAAGCACTAAGTAAGTTGAAATATTTATTTGCCATCGCAGAATATTAAAAGCTTCAGTTGAGGGTGGTTATTAATAATTAGTGTGGTTTATTTATCTACATCTACTTCACTTTCTGAAATAAATGCATCCATTAAGGCGATGGATGCTGGCAGTGAAAAATCCAATGCTCACATTAGCAAGTCAGTGACAACACACCTCTCAAATGCCCCATAGTCAGCTGAAGAGTTAAGCTTCCTCTATATGTTGACCCAAATTGTAGTTAAAAGTTCAGTGTTGGAAGTTTAGGCTTGATCAAATTTGTGATAAATGTGTAAAAAAAAAATCAATGGACTGGCAACATGAAATGCTTACTCTTGTCTCATTCCATTGCAAAATTCTCAAAGTTAACCATCACACTAAAGCACCAGTTAACAATTTAGCTACAAGAAGCATTTAGATAAGCACTTGAAATACCAAAGAGTTTTAGGAATGGGTTAACTGCACCCTTCCACTTTGGAGCTAATTTACTCACTGGGATATATAAAGGAGTTATTGGTAGTATTAGGTGTGTGTATGTAGAGTTGTAAAAGAGAATGAAGTAAGTTTGTGAAGAAGCTGGACTTGAATCATCTTTTATTACTGGACTGCAACTGGCTTAACGTGGAGTACAAGGCTGCAGACCAAATGCTGGAAAATAGGATTAGAATGGATAGATGCTTGATGGCTGATGCAGATATGATGGGCTGAGGGGCTTCTTTCTATACTGTGAAATGCTATGCTTAGAATGTTATTTCCATTCACACCGGTGGGATTTTCCCATCCTGCAGCAATGAACAGAGATTTAGCTGAGCACCAAATTCTCTGAACTCAACGCAGTGGGACCGTGTGGTGAACAGCTGGTAAGATCACATCCTGGGACTCTACAAGTGTTCAAATTAGGAGCAGGAGTAGGTCATTTGGCCCCTTGAACATACTCTGCTATTCAGAAAGACTGATTGTGGCCTCAACTCCATATTGTGCCTACGCATGATAAACTTTGACTCCCTGGTTTGCCAAGAATCTTATCTGCCTCTGCCTTAAAAATATTCTGTGTCTCTGCTTCCACTGCGTTCCAGGAAAGAGAGTTACATGAAGATGTGGGGAAGAATGATTCTTGGAAGAATTGAATGTTTAAGATGTGCTGAGCAGATACTTAGGAACCAGAATGGAAAGAATAAAAAATAAATGGATTTGACTGTACAAGAAATATTGACAGGAGGGCAACAATACTTTGCTGTGTCCTAATCCACACTGAGAAGCTTGATAGGAGAGCAGAAGATGAAGAATGACGTATTCAGCACTTGCAGAAGGTGACAGGAGACTCAGTGAGAAAAGCAAGCAGAATTGAGCTTTTAATTGACAGGTTCAAAAAAATGTAGATGATAAGTAACAGGAATCATCGTGCTGATATTATCTTGTTAATAGTCTGGCCTGGAGGCTGATGGAAGCCAAAATGAATTAATCTGCCTGTGACTCCTGTAAGTGTCTTTCTCATCTCACACTATCTCATGCACCTCATTAGCAGTATAGTCTGCAATGAGAAGTGGACGTCTTTACAATTTGCCTTGTAGATTACCTGCCTCACAATCAACACACTGCTAATACGTTGGGTCCTCTGTCGCAACCAAATACTTTTGAAACTTGTCTTTGTTCTTCACAACAACTTTAACCAGTGTTAAGCACCATCATGTGCAATTCCACCATCTAATACTCTGGCACAATACTCACAGAGTTTGAAATAAGTGCAGCCTTCACTAGCTGCGGCTGTGAGGATGGTGGGGTCGGGCAATGGGCAGTGCTGATGGGGAGTGGGGGAGAAAGAAACCAATGAAGAGTTCTATTTGTATAAGACCCAAGCCTGAACAAGAGTGGAAGGAGTTTAAAGAAAAGTAGGCTAGTTTCCAGAGTGAATCATAGTCTCATTGAATAGAATTCATACATTGCAGAATAGACAACTGTTCCTTTGGCATCACTGAGTCAAAATTCTGGAATTCCCTTCCTAAAGGCAGTGAGGGTCAACCCACAGCATCTGGACTGCAATGATTCAAGAAGGCAGCTCACCACCACCTTCTCAAGGGCAACTAGGGATGGGCAATAAATGTTGGCCCATTGAGTTTGCACCGACCACAATCCCACCTAGGTCCTATTCCCATAACCCCATATATTTACCCTGCTAATTCCCCTGATACTAGAGTCAATTTAGCAAGGCCACACATCGTTGAACAAGGTGATGAAACATTGGTGCTAAGTGCATCATCTTGTAGCCATCATGCACACTGTGACAGAGAGAGTGGACTTTGGAAATATTGAAAAGAGAGGGAGGTGATGGTGTTACTGCTAGCCTATAAACCAGAAACTCAGCTAATGTTCTGGGGATTTGGGTTTGAATCCCTCCCACCATAGTTCATTATTTTTTTAAGGAAGGAAATTTATTGTTCTTACCTGTCTGGCCTACATGTAACTCCAAAGCCTAGCAAGGGTGGTTCGGGAGTGGAATGCCCTGCCTGCAGCAGTTGTAGATGCGCCAAGTTTGGTGGCATTTAAGAGGTTAGTTGATAAGTATATGGAAGAGAAGGGAATGGTTTAGTATGGAGGGGCATTGCTTTTTATATTGGTCGGCGCAACATCGAAGGCCGAAGGGCCTGTTCTGTGCTGTAATGTTCTATGTTCTATAAGCCATTCAGTTGTATCAATAGCTACAAAGTCAATAAAAAGGAATTAAACCAAATGGACTACCTGGGATTGAGCTAGGCAGTGGAATAGGCAACTGTTCCTTTGGTGTCACCGAGTCAAAATGCTGGAATTCCCTCCCTAACACTATTGTGGGTCAACCCACAGCACACATGGACTGCAGTGGATCAAGAAGGCAGCTCACCACTGCCTACCCAAGGGCAACTAGGCATGGGCAATAAATGCTGGCCAGCCAGCGACACCCAAGTCCCACAAATGAATGAAAAGAAGAGATTTTCATTTCGAAATGTAAGCATTTCAGAGATAAACACCTTTGGAACAACATGAGTCTTGGTTTACAAGGTCTCTAATAATATCTAAGATGGGGTTTATTTCCCAAGTAAGTCTACTTATACAGCTGAATAGTTTTGGAAAAATAATTTATTTTGCCTGAAGGAAAGGTTTTGTTCCTGTATTAATTCAGATTATTTTCTTCCTAATCGAATGGTCTCCAGTGGCAGAGTATATGCCATAGGGAGGAATTCAAACTCCATAAGCTGTACCTGCATTGCCTATTCATATTTCTTCTATTGCTCTCCTGCAAGGAGTTTTCAGTTGTGAATGTTCAAGGGGCTCCTTACTCGGATTGCACGGTTTATAATGAATCTGATTTCCCCAGTATCTCAGTTCAAAATCTGAGAGTCTACAGACAAAGCCATTTTCACCCATTATACTGCTTAGCAAAGCCATCAGCAACCACCGCTGGGACATCCAGGGGGATTTTTTTCAAACTGGAGGCTTGAAACACAAAGGTGGCAGCTAAAGACATGATTGAAGAGAAATGACTTTTTTTTATTCATTCATGGGACGTGGGCATCGCTGGCTGGCCAGCATTTATTGTCCATCCCTAGTTGCCCTTGGAGGGTAATTCAGAGTCAACCACATTGCTGTGGCTCTGGAGTCACATGTAGGCCAGACTTGGTAAGGAAGGCAGATTTCCTTCCCTGAAGGACATCAGTGAATCAGATGGATCTTTTCAACAATTGACAGTAGTTTCATGATCATCAGTAGATTCTTAATTCAAGATTGTTGATCTATTGAATTTAAATTCCACTGTCTGCCGCGGCGGGATTCGAACCTGGGTCCCCAGAATATTAGCTGAATTTCTGGATTAATAATCTAACAATAATATCACTCAGTCTTCACCTTCTCTAATAAGGCTTTTGCAGGTGTGGAACTTGTCAAAAAAAGGAGGGAGCTCTGGAACACGAAGCAGAGTAGCTTCTTGCCTTACTCAGTGAGAAGGTTAGATCTCACAGGATCCAGGGTGAGGTACTTAAAAGATACAAAATTGGCTTGATGATAGGAGACAGTGGGTATTTGTAGAGGGTTGTTTTTCAAACTGTGATGTACCTCAGGGATCAGCAATGGGTCCACTTTATTTGTCATTTATATTAATGATTTGTATGAGAATTTAGGAGGCATGATTCGTGAGTTTGCAGGTGACACAAAGATTGGTGACATAGTGGAAAGTGAAGAAGGCTATGTCAGATTGCTGTAGGATTTTGATCAATTGATCCAGTGGGCTGATGAATGGCACATGCAGTTTAATTTAGATAAATGCAAGGTGATGCATTTTGATCGATCAAACCAGGGAAGGACTTGCTCAATTAATGGTAAGGTGCTGGGGAGAGTTAGAGAGTAATGAGATCTAGACATACAGGTTCATAGCTCCTTGAAAGTGGAGTCATAAGTTGACAAAGTGGTGAAGAATGCATTTGGCATGTTTGGTTTCACTGAATAAAGGAGTTGGGACATTTTGTTGAAGCTGTACAAGACATTGGTAAGGCCACACTTGGAATACTGTGTACAGTTCTGGTCACCCTATTATAGAGAGGATATTATTAAACTAGAAAGAGTGCAGAAAGGATTTATTAGGATGCTGCCGGGACTTAATAGTTTGGGTTATAAGGAGAGGCTGGATAGACTGGGACTTTTTCCCCTGAAGCGTAGGAGACTTAGAGGTAATCTTGTAGAGGTCTATAAGTAATGGGGAACATAGACCCTCTAGATAGTCAACATCGTTTCCCAAAGGTAGGGGTGTTAAAACTAGAGAGCATAGGTTTAAGGGGAGAGGGGAGAGATACAAAAGTGTCTAAAAGGATACTTTTTTCACACAGAGGGTGCTGAGTGCCTGGAACAAGCTGCCAGAGACGGGTGTAATTTTGTCTTTTAAAAAACATTTAGACAGTTACATGGATAAGATAGGTATTGAAAGATATGGGCCAAATGTGGGCAGCTTAGTGGTAAAGAAAAGGGGACTGCATGGATAATTTGGGCTGAAGGGTGTGTTTCCATGCTGTAGATCTCTATGACTCAATGAGGATGTAGAAGAAGTCTGCACACTTCAGTGCACAAACAGGAGAATAAGGGGCACCAGCATGAGCAAGGAGGCTGCAGAGACAGGATAGAGTTATCTCTGCAGCAATCCTTGCAGACGAATGATCTGGAAGATAGGGAATCAATACAAGGTCATCAAAAAACTGGGTTTGCGGAAGGGCAGGTCTTGGTACTACTGTGCAGCAACCTACTGATAAACGTTTGGATGCTTTTCTGCTGGTAGCATTGAGCTCCGGGACTGTAAAGCATTGCCGAGCTCGAACCCAGCAGTGATGAAGACCTGAATCAAAATCTCTTGCCAGGCGACAGCAAGGAAAAAGGAAACAAAATATGTGCAGATCATGTCCTGTGTGTTCAGAATGTCCCAGAGTGTTTTACAATCAATGAATAATTTTTTGACGGGCTGTCACTGTTGGCCTTAGGCAGCATAGCAGCCAGTTGACATGTAGCCAAGTTTCACATACAGAAGCACGATCTGTTTCAGTTAATGGTGTTGATTGAGGGAGCAGCAAAGGCCAAGACACCAGGAAAAGTCCAACTATTGAAAACAGAGAATGCTGGACATACTCGACAAGTCTACGATCTGTGGAGGCGGAAAAAAACAGAATTAACATTCTGATGAAAGGCCATTGACGTGAAATTCTGTTTCTCCCTCCAGGGATGCTGACAGGCCTGCTGAGTGTTTCTATCGCTTTCTCTTTTCATTTCACATTTCCAGCTCTTGTGATTTTTTTCTCTCTCTCTCTCAGCACTGCCAGCTCAGCGGCGAGCACTCTTACTTTTGAGTCAAAAGGTTAAGGGTTCAAATCCCACTCCAGAGATCTGCGTACAAAATCCAGCTTAGTACCTCAGCACAGGAGTGCAGTCAGAAGTGTCATCTTTTGGATGAGGCATGAAGTGAAGCAGGGAGTGTCCTGGGTGCTGCTGTAAATGATCTTGAGGCATTACTCATAAAAAGAGAGCAAGAGAATTCTCCTTGGTGTCCTCAATCCATAGCAGCAAAATAATTCACCAGATCAGAGGGGACACAACTTTAAATTAAGGGGTATGAGTTATAGGACGGATATCAGAGGTAGGTTCTTTACTCAAAGAGTGATTAGGGAGTGGAATGCCCTGCCTGCAGCTGTTGTAGATGCGCCAAGTTTGGTGGCGTTTAAGAGGTTAGTTGATAAGTATATGGATGAGAAGGGAATGGTTTAGTTAGGAGGGGCATTGCTTTTTATTTTGGTCGGCACAACATCGAAGGCCGAAGGGCCTGTTCTGTGCTGTATTGTTCTATGTTCTATGTTCTATGTTCTATCACATTCACTGTACTGTTTGCCAGACCTCGCTGTGAGCAAATTAATTACACTTCAGAAATGCTACATTGGCTGCAAAGCACCTTAGGATATCCCGTGGGTATGAAAGGCACTATGTAAATGCAAGTCCCTCTCACTTTTCATTCAGCTGATATAGTGGGTAATTGTGGGCTGGATTAAATGCTGATGGTAGACAGCCTGTCCTCCTCCTCCTCCTGCCTCCCGCTGAATGTAAATGTCAGGGTTGAATCTGCCCCTGCTTAGATGGCTCATTAAGCTTTAATTTTTCACGTGAGTATTCTTTTGTGAGGGTGTGATGGGACTTCTATCCATCTCCAGGAGGAAGTCCCCTCCCGTCCATGGAAGTCCCATATAGAGCTGGTGGCCAGTGGTGCCTACCCCTGGTGCAGGCCAAGAAGCTGGCACTCAGCCATAGACCTGGACATCCAGGTACATCTGGGATTTCACTGGGCACCGGCAAGGGGTGGGCACCCGTGAGGAGGAGTGGAGGGGGCGGGAATCATTGTTGGACACAGCAGGAGGAGAAAGGCAAAACTGTGTGGACATGCGTCTGATTGGCACCAGCAAGAGACACCCTCCCCGTTAACTGGTCAGCAGCTTATGGAGTTAAACCTCTCAGGTTGCATGATGAGGATTGGTCTGTCCTCCGCCTGCTGTACCAGAGTGGTGGCAGGATGAGGTTGTCTTTGGCTGCTAATGATCCATTTAAAAACCTCAATTGAGCCATGGAAGGTTGGCCTGCCTGATGCCTCTCCCAATTCTGGTAAGAATCTGAGTAAGAGTGGGTCTATGCAGTTCTGGTAGTGGGTACATCATGGATGCGGATCCACTCATCTGCTTTCCCACTTGTTGGTAGCTGATAAAGTTCAACCTGTTAACTGAAATTGCAGTGGCAGATAGAATTTACTCATCTCCTTAAGCACTGCTTGTCTGAAAGCATGATATTATTAAACTCTGTGGAAAAGATTTACTAGGATGTTACCAGGACTTGATGTTTTGAGTTATAAGAAGGGGCTGGATAGATCTTTTGCCTTGGAGCGTAGAAGGCTGAAGGGTGATCTTATCGAGGTCTATAAAATAATAAGGGGCATCGATCAGCTCGATAGTCAACATCTTTTTCCAAAGGTAGGGAAATCTAAAACTAGAGGGCATAGGTTTAAGACGAGAGGAGAGAAATACAAAAGTGTCCAGAGGGGTAATTTTTTCACGCAGAGTGTGGTATTTGTCTGGAATGAGCTGCCAGAGATAGAAGTAGAGGTGGGTACAATTTTGTCATTTAAAAAGCATTTAGATGGGTAAGATAGATATAGAGGGATATGGGCCAAATATGGGCAATTGGGACTAATTTAGTGATTGAAACAAAATGGTGGCTCGGACAAGTTGGGGCGAAGGGCCTGTTTCCATGCTGTAAACCTCTATGACTCTATGCTGTCAAGGACTATTGCCTCGGTTGCTATTGTGCTGCTTGGTTTCATGGAGAAGATTTAACCCCTTACTCTGATCTGGACCTAAACCTGTAAGCCTGCGACGTCCTAAGAAAGCAAAACCTACAAAATAATCTGCTTAACTGGAGCAGCCTCCAGAATTAATCAGCTCAATTGAGTTCTTTCGTGCAGCTTTCATAACTGGCACCGGGAAATTGTGCTTTTGCAGTGAGACGGTGCTTTGCACGATACAGTTCATCCTTGGGGTCACCGGGATTCTGGGGGATTTTCATTCTTTCTCACCCTTGCCAGTGACTGAAAATGACAACAACAAACAGAACACACAACGCTCCTGACACTCTAATCGGCATATCAGAAATCCTGGGTACCAGCAACCTGAGACACTCTTAGTAGACTTGAGTACAAGCAGTGCTAGACACCATGCATAATCAATATGAGACCTTTAATGATTTGTGCCCAAGGAGAAATAAATCCCTCTGCAAGTGTTTTTGAAGTTACAAACAACTTGGCAATTATAGCCAATTACAGCAAATCAGAAACAAGCAATTTTTCTAATCCTTCATTTGCATACATACTTGCCAATTATACCCTAGCTTTTTGGCCTTTCATACTAGATGAAATACTGTCTCCTCTTAATCCTTCATTTGCATGGCATATCCCCATATCTTGCCTTTGGTATTTGTTATGGAAAACTCTCATCTTGCTCATCCTCTGATGAAAGCTGAAAAACAGAATGTTGTGCTGATGAAGATTAATTTGTTCATGCTGAATGGCAGATACTGATTCCTTTCGAAGGTCTACAAAGAGATAAACATTTTCTATTACTGTACAGAGAAAGCATGAAACTTTAATTTGAACAATTCAACTTCCATATTATGAAACTTCCATCTGAACATTTTAATTCCACAGACAGGATGTTTAGGGGAAGACATTGGCCTATGTCAGAAGCAAGGAACTGGCTCCGCGGGTTAGTTTTCGCTGTGCTAGTTTTAATTTAAGATTGACCTGGAAAATGTTGCTGAAGCTTTTTAATTTCCTTGTGAGTAAAGGCGATAGAAAATAGAAGCAGGAGGAGGCCATTTGGCCCTTTGAGTCTGCTCTACTATTCATTTTGATCATGGCTGATCATCGAATTCACTATCCCTGGACCCACCATGGTGTGACGAAGGGAACAAGTCTTTGGAAAGAGTTTGAACTGCAGTTCTGCAAACTTGTGTAAAAAGATAGGGCGTGGCAAACAAGCAGCCCTTGATTTGATTTGAGCTTCTGATTTAGACCAACTTTGTTCTTTTTAGGGCTCCTGGTCGTGTGAACTGCTAGTTCACGGACTTTCAAGGTACACTTTCACTCTATAAAATGAGAAATACATTGATTTTTGTTATGGAAATATGAGCTTTTCTCAAAGAGAAAGAGAGGGAGAGAAAAGAGTACCTCTTTTTGAGTCCGCATTGGTATTCCGTATTGATGCTGCTCTGGGCTGTTTGAGATTTGGTCTATGGTTTGTATGTAAGTAAGGGAATGATGAGAAGAGACAGACTCTGCCAGATCTAGCCTCAGAGTGACAGCTTGTATGATGACAGAGCGCTTCATCCCTGAGCTAGATGAAGTAAATTACCCACCTACTTTTTTTTCATAAAAAAAAATGTCTACTAGTTAAACAATACTATTGGGAGGCTGTTCAAGGTGCCTTTATCGTTCAGTCCTGCCTTGGATGCAATGCACTGCAGGGATCGGGAGGTGTCAGCTGATGTTGCAGCATACTTTATTGAAGCTATGGTGTAAATTTTTTTTTATATACTAATCTGAAAAGTGGATGTAGGGTCATGTATCTTCAAAACTGAATCAGTGTAGAAGGCAGTAATCTATAATCTAGAACAGACACAATCACTGCGCAAATTGGATTTTTATGAAACATTTAAGAAATACAATACTTATTTATAGACTGCTGATGACTAAGTATCCTGCTTCTGTTGGGAGAGCAGGGACACATGGATCTTTACTATGTCTGAGAGGCTTGTCTAGCTAAGACTGCATGTAGGAGTGTATGCTATGGGCGGCACAGCGGCATAGTGGTTAGCACCGGTGCCTCGCAGCACTAGGGACCCAGGTTCGTTTCCGGGCTTGGGTACTGTCTGTGCGGAGTCTGCACCTTCTCCCTGTGTCAGTGTGGGTTTCCTCGAGGGCTCCGGTTTCCTCCCTCAGTCAGAAAGATATGCTGGTTAGGGTGCATTGGTCATGCTAAATTCTACCTCAGTGTATGCGAACAGGCATCAGAGTGTGGCGACTAGGGGATTTTCGCAGTAACTTCATTGCAGTGTTAATGTAAGCCTATTTGTAACAGTAATAAATAAACATCAACAAACCGCATGGAAGTGAGCACCCTTTAGCCACTGGGACCAGAACACCAGTTTTAAAAATTAAGTTTATTTATTGGTATCACAAGTCAGCTCACATGAACATTAACACTGCAGTGAAGTTAGTATGAAAATCCCCCGGTTGAAACACTCCAGACCTGTTCGGATGCACACAATAAGAAATCTCACAATGCCAGGTTAAAGTCCAACAGGTTTATTTTGTAGCACGAGCTTTTGGAGCATTGTTCCTTCTTCAGGTGAAGGAACAGTGCTCCAAATGCTCATGCTACAAAATAAACCTGTTGAACTTTAACCTGCTTACTGTGTCACCCCAGTCCAATGCCAGCATCTCCACAGCAGGTTCGGATACACTGAGGGAGAATTTAGCATGGCCAATACACCTAACCAATACATCTTTGGGACTATGGGAGGAAATTGGAGTGTCTGTAGGAAACCCATGCAGACATGGTGAGAATGTGCAAACTCTACACATGTGGTGACCCAAACTGGGAATCGAACCTGGGTCCCTGGCGCTGTGAGGCAGCAGTGCTAACCAATGTGCCACCATGCCATTCTGCAGCACAAGCTTGTGCTACTAATGCTACCCCAAGTCTGTTGTCCTGCTCCTTGCCACTCTTTTGTATGAGTCGCTTCATACTCCAACACATAGCCTGCTGTTTGTCCTTTACTCTGGGAGTCGTAAACAATAATTCAGAGTTCCTGGTTTAGTGAAATTTTTATGCAGGATTGGGAGTCACTGCCTTTTGTATGGTACAATAAGCTCTTACTGGAAGCTGGAATTTGAAGAATATTAGAGTAATAGTGCCTCTGTGGAAGAGAGGAGTGTGACTGATCAGGTGGTTTTCAGGAGATGGGCCGAGGTTCAGGCAGGAGTGTCGCACAGAGAAATCTCAATTTGGCACCCTTCTGTACTTGGCTAGTTGTATGGAATGTGTTGGGAGCTCCTACCATTACAGCAAAACAAAATCAAACCAGGAACCATAAGATAAAAGCAAAATACTGAGGATACTGGAGTCTGAAATAAAAACACAAAACTCTGGAAAATCTCATCAGGTCTGACAGTATCTGTGGAGAGAGAATACAGTCAACATTTTGACTCTAGATGATCCTTTGTCAGAGCTGAAGATAAAGGATGTAGGATGGGATTTATACTGCAGGGTGAGAGTGGGGGAGTGTAATTGACAAAGATGTCATGGATAATTCCAGTCTCTGAATGGACGCTGTTAGCACCGTTCTCAGCCTTTATCATCAGCATTTACATTCCCTTTGTCCTTTTGCCCACGACATCTTGGTCAATTACACAAACGCCCCTTACAGTATAGATCTCATCCTAGTTCTTTGTCTTCAGCTCTGACGAAGGGCCATCCAGACTCGAAAAGTTGACTCTATTCTCTTTCCACGGATGCTGTCAGACCTGCTGAGATTTGCCAGCATTTTCTGTTTTTGTAACATCCCTGAGGTCAGAAACCCCACAGCCAGGCAAGCTGCCAAATGAGAAGTAGAAAGTAAGATAGACAGAGAGAAACAAACAAACTCTGAGAGAAGTGGATAAAAGAGCGGAGAAAAGAATACTTTAGTAACATTTAGCTACCCCCCGATGTCCATGTGACAGACACAAAATGCTACCTCCAGGAAGGTTTGTGTTTTTGAGCTGAGCGCTTTTAGGGCTTTGTCTAGAGATACTTCTCTGTAGGACATCATTGAGGTTGAAACAATTAAAAATGAATCAAAAAGGTAGTATTTACATGCCTTATGTTTTGAAGGCTTGGGCATTGCTCTGGGGAAAGTTTGACAGTTATAAAAATCATTGAGCAGACTGAGTTAGATTACGAGATGGTGCAGTAAGTATTGATTCTGCTTATTAAGAACGAAAATTGGAGTGAGAAAATATTTGCTTTTATGAGCTGCGGTGCAGAATGTCGAGGAATAATAACTAATAATATTGACTCTCCCTTCGTCAAAGGAGAAAGGGACAGACTAGGTTTGACATTCCAGAATCAATTTATGAGGACTAGCTCAAAGAAGATAATTCTTGTCCCACAGCAGCTTTGCCTCAATTGTTTGCTGCTTGTGTGGGGATTCAGGAAGGGTAAGGATTTTACGCAGAGGGATTAGGAAACGGAGACTTATAACACAAATAAATATTTATCCAATAATCTTGGAGTGAGGATCAATGGGTCTTCTTGTCCGAACTCCATAGCTGTAATCTGGATATTAATTCATCAACAGTTTATTTTGGAAAGGAAATTATGCCTCGGAACATTTTGTAGTTTCATTACACATTTCTCGTTTCTTTGACTTCTGCGACCGCATTTGTGTTTATGGTCTTACTTGCATCATCTGACTAGATCTTAATCATAGAATCCTTACAGTGCAGAAGGAGGCCATCCGGCCCATTGAGTCAGCAATGACTCTCTGACAAAGCATCCTGCCCGGGCCTTATCCCCATAACCCCACGTATATACATCACTAATATCTCTAACGTACACTTCTTGGAAGACTAAGGGGCAATTTAGCATGACCAACCCCCCCAACCAGCATGCTTTTTGGGCAGTTGGAGGGAACGAGGACACCTGAAGTAAACCCGTGCAGACTCCACACAGACAGATTTGAACTGTTGAATGATTTTTAAGTTGGTACAATGTTTAAAGCAGCTTTCTTGACGACCGACAGAATGAGAAATATTAGTGCTTTCCTTAGTGTTGCTACTGCTGGAGGTTGTGTAGCTTAGAACAAACCCAGTGTGACAATGGGACTCACCTGTACAGTATTGTACAGATCTCAGATTTGTACTCTGGACAGTTCAGAAGTTGGCAAATAGCAGGTTCTGTTAGGGTGTTAGACTGGTCCTTATGTGAAAGAAGGATTATTTCTTATTTATTATAGGCTTGTGTAATGAAGTTACTGTGAAAATCCCCTGGTCACCACTCCAGTGGCTGTCCGGATACACTGAGATAGAATTTGGCATGGCCAATGCACCTAGCCAGCACGTCTTTCAGATTGTGGGAGGAAACTGGAACACTTGGAGGAAAGCCAAGAGGAGAATTTGCAGACTTCACACAGACAGTGACCCAAGGTGGGAATCGAACCAGGGTGGCATGATAATAGTAATCCAGGGTCCCCACTCCTCTTGACTGTTATCCAATGACCCCTCCGCTGGAAAATACATGATCAAGTTTTTCTGGTGAGGACAGGGTCAGTCTGAGTTGCAGCCTAGGTGCCCTGCTTAAGTCAAGCCAGTAAGTTGCTGGAGCACAATCTGTGTCTGTGGGAATACGAGCTAAACGTGAATCAGGAGGACAGCAGAGCAGACAACTGGAGGGGAGGGGAGAGGAATTGCTAAAAACGTAACGAACACAATAAAAGCAGATGACTTTGTTTGACAATCTTTACGATGAGGTGGATTGAGGGTACTGCATGCAATTACAGAAGTTTAAATTGCTGACGCGATGCCGTAGCTTTTTTTTAAAATCTTCTTAATTGAATTCTTTGAGGCCTGACTTCTGGGTGACCTCAGGGGTGAGGGCCTGGAGATTAGAAACTGGATCCTTTATGAGGAATCAGTGTGCTCCAGTGCTGCACCAAACAGATGAAGATCGCGACAAACTGAAAGGACAAAAGCTTCCCCTGTTAAGTCGCAGAATAATATGAGATTTAGTAACGTGGCCGTGAAGCCAACAGATGGGGATAATTCCTGAATGTAATTTGAATGGGTTGTTGTAAGGAGCAGGTGGAACAGAGAGAATTGTGCTGGACGGGAATTTAGAAAGATTACACACTGCAATTGAAAGAAATGTAAACCATTACAACTAAATGAGTTCTTTGAAAGCAGCAGTTTACAGTTACATTCCCATTTTCCAAGAAACTTCTACCCACTGCCGAACATATTTTGATTTGATTTGACTTATTATTGTCACATATATTTGCATACAGTGAAAAGTACTGTTTCTTGTGCACTGTAAGACCAAGCTGTACCGCTCATAGAGAAGGAAAGGAGAGAGTGCAGAATATAGTGTTACAGTTATAGCTAGGGTGTAGAGAAAGATCAACGTAATGCAAGATAGGTCCATTCAAAAGTCTGACAGCAGCAGGGAAGAAGCTGTTCTTGAATTAGTTGGTACCTGTCCTCAGACTTTTGTATCTTTTTGCAAGATGGAGGAAAATGGAAGAGAGTATGTACGTGGTACATGGGGTCCTTGATTTATGCTTCTTTTCTGAGGCAACGGGAAGCGTCAACAGTGTCAATGGATGGGAGGCAATATAATGCAAGATTAAATGTGTTTTCATTTTTTTTATCTTGAATGGGCTCAAATCCCCCCCACACACACACAACAGCCCCCTCTACCCCCCATCACTCCCACAAATCCTTTTCTCTTTACTTTCAAAGCAAAAAAAAAAGGTAGATTGATCATCCTTAGGCCTTTGACAATGTTGCCTCAATATCATTTAGTTACAGAGATGGAAGTCATTGTTTGTGACTCTACCTATATTGCCTCCTTTCCATTCTCCGTGTGTAGAAACATTTCTATCCTCCCCCTTGTCTAGTGACTGTCCTGTAATGGCATGCTAGATATCAGGAACTTAGCATGTGATAAGTTACGTGGAAGAACCTTTGTTCCATCTCTCAACCTTCTTTACTCCCAATGCATCACATATTCATAACACAGTGTTTAATGCCCTTTGGGCAATGGGTTTAATTAGGTGATGATTTTTACATTAACATTTCAAATGTAATAAACTTGTGGTAATTGACCATTTGGGGGCAGCGCAGAATCAACGAATCACCGAATACTACAATGCAGAAGAGGTCCTTTGGCTCATTGAGTCTGCATCGACACACGAAGTGCCTTGACCTGCCCACCTAATCCCACTTGCCAACACTTAGCCTATAGCCTTGAATGTTATGGTATGCCAAGTCCTCATCCAGGCACTTTTTAAAGGATGTGAGGCAACTCACCTCCATTCCCCTCCCAGACGGTGCATTCCAGACCATCACCAGCCTCTGAGTAAAAATGTTTTTCTTCTAATCCCCCCAAATCTCCTACTCTTCACTTTTAACTTGTGTCCACTTATAACTGACCCTTCAACTCATAAGAACAGCTGTTCCCTATCCACTCTGTCCATATCCCTTATAATCTTCTACACCTCAATCATGTCGCCCTTCAGTCTTCTCTGCTCCAACAAAAACAACCCAAGCCTGTCCAACCTCTCTTCACAACTTAAATGTTCCATTCCAGGCAGCATTCTGGTGAAGCTTCTCTGCACTCCCTCTAGTGCATTCATGTCCTTCCTATAATGTGGCAACCAGAACTGCACACAGCAGTCCAGAAATGACTTCACCAGAGTTCTTCACAACTTCATCAAGATCCCTCTGCTTTTGTAATCAATATCCCAATTGATAAAGACGAGTGTGCCGTAAGGCTTTTTCTCCACTCTGTTAACCTGCTTTCTGCCTTCAGAGATCTATGGAGAAACACGCCAAGGTCCCTTTGTTCTTTGGAACTTCCCAGTGTCAAACTTTTCATTGTACACTTCCTTGGCACAACAGAGTAAGGTGAACCAATTGGGACTCTAAGTGGTAATCACACAAAAGGTGGAGTCCTTTCTTTGGCATTTGAAATGTAGTTGATGAAGACTGCCATGTTGCTGCTGCACTGTTATACAGATTTTCTTATTAATAAATACCTTTTGTATTTCTGGTGAAGTTTGTGAAAGTGCACCATTACATCTGATGATAAGGATGGGATTATGAGTATGAGTGGCACGGTGACACAGTGGTTAGCACTGGTGTCTCACAGCACCAGGGACCCGATTGAATTCTGGCTGTGTAGAGTTTACAAACTCCCGGTATCTACATGGATTTCCTCTTGGTAACCCAGTTTCTTGCCACATTCCAAAGATTTGCAAGTTAGGCAAACTGGCCGTGCTAAATTACCCATTAGTTTTCCAAGATATGTAGGTTAGATGGATTAGCCATGGTGAATGTGTGGGGTTATGGAGATAGGGCAGGGAGAGGATCTGGTTAAGACACTCTGTCAGAGAGTTGGTGCAGAATCAATGGGCCAAATGGCCTCCTTGTGCACTGTAGGGATTCAATGATTCTATGACATTGCCTCTGACATAACATCTGTTAGCATCCTGTTTTAATCAAAGTCTGAAGAACAAATACTTCCTCAAATGTCTCTCTTTGCGCAAATAGACCTGTTTGAGATGTTGAGATTTTGATTTGATTTATTATTGCTACATGTATTAGAATACAATGAAAATTATTGTTTCTTGTATGCCACACAGATACAGCATCCCGTACATAGGGAAAGAAATGAGAGAATGCAGAGTGTAGTGTTACAGTCGTAGCTAGGGTGTTGAGAAAGAGCAATTTAGTGTGAGGTAGGACCATTCAAAAGCCTGACTACAGTAGAGAAGAAGCTGTTTTTGAGTCAGTTGATATGTGACCTTAGACGTTTGTATTTTTTTCTCGAAATAGAAGGTGGAGGATAGTATAGCTGGGATGCATGGGGTCCTTAATTATGTTGGCTGCTTTTCAAGGCAGTGGGAAGTGTAGACAGAGTCAATGGGTGGGAGGCTGGTTTGAGTGATGGACTGGGCTTCAATCACGACCCTTAGTAATTTCGTGAGCAGGCACCATACCAAGCTGCCAAGATATTGCCAGACCCTGAGTAATATAGCATCAGAAAAGATGGACAGTTTAAAGATGCAGTGGCAATGAAGGGAACACGGCAATGACCCCTGAGTCAGAATCCACTTACATTATATCTCACCTTACATTATAGGCCAAGAGACAAGGCGAACCATGAAGTTTAGTGAGGGACAGATGTAGGAGAAGCCTGAATTAGCTTTGATAGTCTAAAGTTTAGCTACGTGTAGAAAAAAAGTGTGAAAATACCCCTGTGAAGCAAGAGCTGTGCCTTTAAGTTTAAGAAAACAAGAACTTAAGACAAAAAAAAAGTTGTTGCAAAGTGGTTTAAAAAAATCACGAAGGAAAAGTGTTTTCTGTGAAGAAGAGCAAATGCCCAATGGGCTGCAGCGTGATTCCCGAAATACGGAAAAATTAAGAGGCTGAGATTGACGAGAACTCCTGATCAAAGTGAATCCTGTGAGAGTTCCACGGTCACAATCACAGCACTGATGGATATTAACCAGAGACATTCTGAAGTTTTAAAAGAAAAGAGGAATCCTCGACCACTTTAAAGAAAAGTTAAAAGGTTTTACAAACAACAGCCTCTTGGACCTTGAGAATGGTGGATCTTCCAGCAGACCAAAAAAGAAGCTGCCACCTTCAAGAACAAACAAAAGAGAAAACAGACTCTCCAAATGGCCAAAAGAAGGAAAAAACCTCCAGAAATCTTTGAAATTGTCTTCCTGAGAAGAAGTTGTTTGCAAAGTTCAAAAAAGAGTAACCAGATTTGGGCCAAAACTCCAAAAGCCTGGGAAAAATACAGAGAGAAATCTGGCAGCTGTGGTTCAGTGAAGAGAGGATGATAGTCTTAAAAGTGGCAATGCATCTAAAGGAGGCAACCACAAGAAGGAACAAACTGCTATCAACATGAAAATTGGAGAAAACGCCAGAAAGAGGGACTCTCAAAAGAGTTCCATAAGAGATCCATAGGCAATGAAGGCATCAAGGAAAAGGCAACACAACATCTCAAAGGAGGCAATGAAAACCTGATAGTGTAATAAATCTTTAAAGGCAGAAATCCCTTCACTAAAATCCCTTTATTTATATTTCCAACAGCAGCACACAGAGTGCTATCAGTCAGCAATCTACCTTTGGGAGGGCCAGAGGAACAGATATATTCAAGGAAAAGACTCTCTAACTGGCCCATCAATTGACTCCTTAAATCAGGGACATCATTTTTATTCTTTTATTCTTTTTTTGTTCAGAGTTCATATTCCAATAAGCCAACCTCAATGGCCTGATTGAAGTCATTACACATAGAAGAGGCAATGAAGACCCAAAAGAGAGAGCATTGACAAACCCCAGCAGGAGGCCGATGAAAGATCCCAAGAGGGCAACAAAGGATCGCATAGGAAGGTCAACAGGAAAATTGCAACATGGGGAAAAAAAAATCAACACCTCATCGGTGATAGGTCTGACCAGCGATGGAGTTAAGACAAGTAGAAATGAACTTTCCGTTTGTGAAATGTATCTTTTCAGTTAGAACATAATGGACGCCCCTTGGAAGAAATGCAGAATTTTAAGATATCTAAAGAAACCAAGAACTGTAGAACATAAAGAGGAATCAAGAAACGGAATTAAAGACAGCAAACGTGATAGTTGCAAAAATTTTCAAAATGAAGAAGGAAGCTTGGCAGTGAGAAATTAACTGAAGAGGTGAAAACATTGAACTTGACAACAGAATCAGTAAATCAGACACAGAAGGAAACGGAGATTACGTGCCAGAATAATATTGCTGAAATGGTCCTGTAAATAGAAAAACAGCAAGAAACAATATGATAAAATGGTCAATGAAAAATGGTGCTGAATTAAAATACTGGCAAGGGAATAAACTTTATCACACAAACTAAGTACTAGAAACAGAGAGCCAAGACCGTTCCTTCACATGCAGCAGACCAAGATTGTTAAAAAAAACTGGCAAGACCATATTTATCTGCACACAGTTAAAGCCTAGCAATGAAAGTGTTTATGTTTAAACATTCAAGATTTTCATTGCAAGATCAATGAACCATTATCACTGCGACATATAAAAAAAATGTAAGTATCTGATGTGAAACTTTGGTACTGGACTGAATTAGGTGTCTGGAATTATTGTCATGGTTGGACTTCTGCCATACCAAGTAGATATGAAGGGATGGCTTGTACATAAACATATGGCCCGCTTGCGGAGTAGAGAGATGCAGCAGCAGTTAGTGTTTCCATCACAAAATGTTTACAGATCCATAAGAACCAAAGGATCTGACCGACCTGCTATAGACATAACTGATATCTCCGTGGAAGGAAGTAGTAATGAACTGCCTGTCCCAGAATAAGTACCTGTTATTACAGTTCCCTTCAATGTCAATCTTGTTGGAGCATCTCAAACTGTAGAATTACATTGCTGTATAAGAAACAGAAAAAACCCTCATAGACTTGATCTATAATTGTCCAAGTCGTATATGTAAGAGTCGAGTGGAAGATTAGAACCGGTTCCTTGCCGGGTGCCATGGCCTCCATGAATCTTCGGTCGCTGGATTTCTAATGGGCATTTGAACATCATTGGAGGGTCCAGGACTGAAGTCTCCAGCCCTGCCAGGAGTGTTTTACTCCAGCAGGATTTACACAGCTCCCCACTTACGGCGAGTTGGTGACACAACCCCGCTGGAAGGAAGGGGAGCCAGGGAGACCCCTGCAGGAGGTCTGAGTAAGGGGAAGGTGCCTCCTGGGAATTGTCAGCTTGGTAGTGCCAGCCTGGCCCCCTGGCTCTGCTCAAGGGGCAAAATGGCAATGCCAAAGGGGGCACTTTGGCACTTCCCAGCAGGCATTGCTTTGGCAGTGCCAAAGTGGTGGGGCCTAAGGGGCGGTCTACAGGGGAGGGGCCTCTGGAAGGGGCGATTGGTGGGGGGTTGTGGTTCCTACTGCCACTTTGCACTCAGGGTTGGGAGGAGGTCGGGGCTTTTGGGAGGGTGGGGTAGGGACTACTGGGGAGGTGCAGAGGGGAGATCAGAACTACCAGACTGGTGAGGGAGATAGAGGTGGTTGGGAAATGGGGGAGTCATCAAGGCTGGCGCAGACATGCCAGGGAGGCCAGCGATCAGGGGGTGGGAGGCGGCAATGGTGGCTCACAGCACCGACCAGTAAACAGGCTGGCCAGTGATTGGGGGGAGGCCTGCATTGCGGGGCTGTTGTGCATGTGCCAATCCCAGCACTGACAAATTGGCACATGCAGTATGGCTCACTTAGTACTGTGCCGCTGAGCTCTCCAACAGGAATAGGTCCCACCCCTCACTTCTTCATGGGATTCACACAAGTGCACTCTGTAGTGCACAGAATGTAAGAGATTCATTTGGAAAATCCTGCTTGAAAAAAAAGAGGGATTTACTTCAGGTTTTACACAGATTCGATACTCAGAATTTGGGAAAATGCCACCTATAATGCATAATTAGAATTTAAGACTGAGTAACTTAGTTATTGAAGATTATATAAAGAAGTTAAAGGGGAAGGGATGTGGTGATTGTCCCTTTAATGGCAACACAGCAGACAAGATTCACCTGGCTTGGGGGACCAATTGAATCTGAGTGGATAATCACCCAAGGGAGTGAAGTCCTGTCTTAGGCAGTAGATGTGTTGGGCTCTGGGGCAGCCATGCTAGCTGATGCATTACTATACATTTTTTTTATTAATAAATACCTTTTGTGTCTCAGTAGAATCTTACTACTGTTCACGCCAGTGAGATTCTCCCATTCTGCTGCAATGAACAGAGAATTGGCTGGGTGCCAAATTCTCCGACCTCACTGCAGCGGGAGGTTGGCGTGAATGGTTGATAAGATCGGGTTCATAGTCTGAGAAGGTGCATCGTGACAAAACCGTACCAGTGTTGATTATATGTTGCACAGATAGGAGATTGGCCCAGATTTTCCAGCTATTTCCCCCTGCTGCTCCGTTCGTTGCAGCAGGACGGGAAAGTAACGCCAGCGTGAACAACTAAAAATTCTGCCCGTTAATCAAACTTTCTTTGCGTAGGTTCGTACCAGTGACTGTACAGATGATTAGATTAATATTTCTGTTTTGCCGTTGCGCCAGGAGTATCTGTAAAAAGAGGAGAGAGGTTTGCAAAGGAAAGTTACCGGTGCCCCCAGCATTCTTTGCTCACGTCCTTAGCAGAATTCTGGAGGTAAACATGACTGTGAAAATAATGAACAGAGTTGGGAAAACATGGTGTCAACGAGAGGACAGGGAGAGAGAAATAATTTATCCAAACAACTAATCACTGAGCTTGGCTAATTTAATTAATCAGCAGTCTTAGGTTTTTGCATAGACCAGGCTTCAGATTTGTGTGCCGTGCACGTAATCCATCACACTCTTCCGACCAGTGTAAATATCTTAGGAAGTCATCGAGAAACACTGCCATTCTTAGACTGCCTTTCAATGTCTCTCACCAGGAAACTTTCAAACTTCTGTTATCTCTTTTGACGAACTGAGCAATATTATGGAAGACCCGCTGGTATCTTAATAAAAGCTACGCTGAGAACTCTGCAGTGAAAGAGAGTGCTGGAGATACAATGACCCTCAAGTGAACTTTTTAATAGGGCCTCATTGACATGATGTTGAACCTTGCTTGCTGTGCCAGGCTTGCTGGCAGGAGAGGAGGGGTGGCGGGGAGGGGGTTCATTCAATTGTATTTATTTCATCTTCTTTTAGTTAATTACTCTTTATTCAATAATGTATGGTTAATACTGTTTACCAGCTGCAGCTAGAGCCCCTGTATAATGGTCCAGTTGAAGCGTTATAGACATTAATGATTTTAGCATTCACAGACCTTCCAGCAGTCAACACTGTGCCTTGTGTGCAGCTATAAGTGCACTGTTACACAGTAAGCCTTTATTAGCTCAATGGTCATGTTTCATCTTGAAGTACCTGTTTTGGACAGTGGGTGTTGCTACTTCAGGTTCTGTGCCAGTCTGCTTTTTAATTGGAATTTAATCCTTTATTTGGATTACATTTGAAAGATGCAATTTATTTAAATGATTACACAAATGGGAGGAAGAAAATGATAATATATTACCAAAAGACAGTGGGTGGGTAATTCACAAATACTTGGATATAATTGATAAATTAATCTTTTGGTTTGGAGGTGAGGCAAAGTGAAGAGCTAAAGAGTTTCCATGAATTGTGCCCTAAGTCGCTATTTATTATTACTATTTGTGATGTGAGGGTACAAAAGATTATATAATGTTCCAATGTCTGCTCTTTTTTTCCTGGCAGCTGTCTGTCTTCAGGGAGGATAGTTTGCATCTTGGCGGTCATCTCTCTATTCAGTGCAACTTGAATATTCTGGGCAATACTCTGAGTGAAATTTATCCTGGGGTTTCCCAAACATCACGGATCTCCCTGTTTAATACAATTGCAATTTAATACAATATTTGACGTTGGATTGATCACAGGGTTGCTGGAAAGGTGACAAGGGTCAGGCATAATCTGCCTTTCTTGGGGCAGAATTTTACACTCCTTCCAAGGCAGGTTCTGAGATGGTGGGGTGGAAGGGTGGCGCAGGGAAGGAAAGGGGAACGTAAAGTTAAATGGATGGACTTTACACCACCACCTCCCCCCCCACCCCACCCCCAGGAACCCACTTGTCATAGAAAACATGCAAAGTGGCAAGGATTAGTGGGAAGCCAGAGGATTTGGAAGCCTTTAAAAGTGAGCAGAGGACAACTAAAAAAGCAATAAGGAAGGAAAAGATGAAATGTAAGCTAGCTATTAATATGAATGAAGTTAGGAAGATGTTTCTTCAATATGTAAAAGGTAAGAGAGAGGCAAAAATAGACATTGGACCACTGGAAAATGAGGCTGGAGAAGTAATAATAGGATACAAAGCAACGGCAAAGAAACTGAATAGTTACTTTGCATCAGTCTTCATGGTGAAAAACACCAGTGGAACACCAGAGCTCCAGGAGAATCAGGGGAGACTGGTGAGTGTATCTGAAGGTGGATAAATCATCTGGACTGGATGGACTACACCCAGGGTTCTTAAAAGAGACAGTTAAGGAAAATGTGGATGCATTGGTGGTGATCTTTGAGGAATCACTGGAGGCAGAGAGGGTACCAGAGGATTGGAAAGTAATGAATGTAACACTGCTGTTTAAGAAGGAAGTGAGGCAGCAGATGGGAAATTATAGGCCGGTTAGCCTGACTTTGATCATTGGCAAGAGTTTAGAATCCATTATTAAAGATGAGATCGCAGAATAGTTGGAAGTGCATGATAAAGTAGGACTGAGTTAACACTGAGTCAAGGGGAGGACATGTTTGACAAATCTGTTAGAGTTCTTTCAGGAGGTAACAAGGAAGTTAGATAAAGGAGAACCAGTGGACATGATTTATTTAGATTTCTAAAAAGGAAATTTCCAAGCAGCCTAACTCTGTTCCTGTGTCTTATGGGCTTATGGTCCAAATCTGGAGGCCAATTGATGCTTAGGCAGGCAGATCCTTGGGCAGGAATCCCACCCTTTCACCAGATAAGGTCCCTAAGTTGCTACTTAATGGCTGTCTAAGACCCTTCTCCTGCCTGCTCTCAATCTTTAGGAAGGCGGGTGCTGATGCGGGTAGTGAGGGAAAATGATGTTAAAATTTTCTCTGTCTTGGGAGGAAATATCAGGGGGATGGGGGGTGCGCCACCTCACTCTGAAGCCTTCTCAGAGTTGGGGTGCTCTCCCCCTGGGATGTTGGAGCTCTGGTCTTCTGTCCTCCTGGCCAATCCCTTGACAGCTTAACAACCCCCCCCCCTCCACAATCCCTGCCACTTTTAACTCCATCCCTGCCATCCTTGGGACCCCCTGGGATGGTAGTTGTGCCTGGCTGAGAGTCCAGCCCTCATGGGAGGGATTTCCTCCTAACAGTGAATGGAAATTCCACCCACTGCCCATCAATGGCCAAGTGACTGTCAAGTGGCAGTGGCAATTTGAGAGTCGGCAATTGTATGTAAGGCACCAATTTGCGGGATGGCAAGTGCCAATCGCTCACCATCCTTAAAATCATACTCTAGGCTTTGTGTTAGCATTTTTTCCCTTGGTCAACAAGGCAGTGGGGTAAACTTGTCCATACCTAGGAGTGGGAGATTCATGAGAACTAGAGTGTTTCCACTTGCTAGTGGGCCTGCCCACTGCATGTTTAGGGTCCAAGTCTCCTCCAAGTTCCTTAGGAACTTTAGCCTGGGGCCATGAAGTACCCAGTTCCGTGTGTCAACAGTAGGAGGCACAGCTCCCAGTTCCACGTGTCAACAGTAGGAGGCGCAGTGGAGAACTTCCCAAGGAAAAGGCTGTATTCACAGGGAGAATGTTATGCGTTTTGTTCCCCTATTTGCGAGCAGTGTGGCTATAATTCAAAAGCAGCAAGTACGCTGACGCTTCTAATTCACACATTAAACGTATCACATGGACCATTTGGACACACACTACTACTTTTATGGAAGTTTTAACTCATTAGGCTGATAATGCTTTTTTTATATAATAATCTTACATACAAAACTGCTTTGAGAAAGTATATGCCATTCTGCCAAAGACCAAAGCAGGTATTGTGAAGCAGCTTCATACTGAAATATTAGCAGAAACTAAGGGGAGCAAATAAATAGTTCACATTTGATAGAGACCACAGTAAATGTGTTGCTCTTAACGATAAGGTAACACTGCAGGGAATCTTGTTATTCCCTGGTACCTAAGTGCATTCACACAGATTTTTGCTTGGGAAATTGTAAGATAAAGGCCATGGCAAACCTCGCCAACACTGTTACATTTTATCAGAGCCAATACACAGCTCCAGTATAAGCAGATATTTGTGGTTAAACACAAACAGTCAGGATGTGTTGATCCAATTGATTAAAAGCCTTGAGATCTGAAAACAGAAGGAAGAGATAGATAACACATTCAAATTTATGGAGAGATTAAATCATAATTCCAGTCATTTCCCACAGCTGAAACTGTCATAAAGAAACTTTCGCCAGAGTACAGCTAAATGGCGGAATAGCAGCAGAATCTCTGCAACACTGACTGAATAATTAAATAGAGTGATTTTCCCTGCAGCATTGACTGCAACAATTCAAGAGCAACAGAATCCTTGCAACACTGTCTGCAATAAATAAACAGCAGCAGAATCCCTGCAGCACTGTCTGCAATAAATAAACAGCAGCAGAATCCCTGCAGCACTGTCTGCAATAAATAAACAGCAGCAGAATCCCTGCAACACTGACTGACTAATTAAACAGCACTGGTTTTCCTGCAGCATTTACTGCGACAATTTAATAGCAGCAGAATCCCTGCAACACTAACTGCAATAAATAAACAGCAACAGAATCCCTGCAGCACTGACTGCAATAGCTCAACATCAGCAGAATCCCTGCAGCACTGTCTGCAATAATTAAACAGCAGCAGAATCCCTGCAGCACTGACTGTGACAATTAAATAGCTGCTGTTTTCTTTGCATCATTAATTGCAATAATTTATCAGCACCAGTTTTCCCTGCAGCATTGATTGCTATAATCAAACGGCAGCAGAATCCCTGCACAATTTATTGTAATAATTAAACAGCAGCAGAATCCCTGCACAATTTATTGCAACAATTAAACAGAAGCAGAATTGCTGCAGCAATTACTACAATATTTAAATAGCTGCAGAATCTCTGTGGCATTTGCTGCAATATTTAAACAACTGCAGAATCCCTGTGACATTTCCTGCAATAATTAAACAGCAGCAGAATTTTTTCAGCATTTACTGCAATAAGTAACCAGCAGCAGAATCCCCTGCAGTATTGACTGCAGTAATTAAACAGCAGCAGAATCTTTCTGAATTTATTGCAATAATTAAACAACAGCAGAAGACCTGCAGCATTGACTGCAATAATTAAACAGCAGCAGAATCCCCTGCAGCATTGACTGCAATAATTAAACAGCAGCAGAATCTTTCTGTATTTCCTGCAATAATTAAACAACAGCAAAATCCCTGCACCATTTTCTGTAATAATCAAACAGCAGCAGAATCCCTGTACCATTTCCTGCAATAATTAAACAGCAACAGAATCCTCGCATCATCTACTGCAATAATTAAACAGCAGCAGAATCCCTGCAGCATTTACTGCGATAATTAAACAGCACCAGAATCCCTGCAACATTTACTGCAATAATTAAACAGCAGCAGAATCCCTGCGCCATTTCCTGCAGTAATTAAACAGCAGCAGAATCCCTGCAGCATTTTGTGCAGTAATTAAACAGCAGCAGAATCCCTGCGCCATTCCCTGCGATAATTAAACAGCAGCAGAATCCCTGCACCATTTCCTGCAGTAATTAAATAGTAGCAGAATCTCTGCAGCATTGACTGTGATAATTAAATAGCAGCAAAATTTCTGCAACATTCACTATGATAATTAAAAAAGCAGCAGAATTTCTGCAGCATTTACTGTGATAATTAAATGTCAGCAGAAACCCTGCATCATTTCATGCAATAATTAAACAACAGCAAAATCCCTACAGCAATCGCTGGAATATTTAAACAACAGTGGAAACGTTGCAACATAGACCGCGATAATTAAACAGCAGCAGAATTTCTGCAGCATTTGCTGCAATAGTTAAACAGCAGCAGAATCCTTGCAACATTTACTGCGATAATTAAAAAGCAGCAGAATTTCTGCAGCATTTACTGTGACAATTAAATGGCAGCAGAAATCCTGCAGCATTTCCTGCAATAATTAAACAGCAAAAGAATCCCTGCAGCATTCACTGCAATAATTAAACTGCAGCAGAATCCCTGCAGCATTCACTGCAATAATTAAACAGCAGCAGAATCCCTGCAGCATTCACTGCAATAATTAAACAGCAGCAGAATCCCTGCAGCATTCACTGCAATAATTAAACAGCAGCAGAATCCCTGCAGCATTCACTGCAATAATTAAACAGCAGCAGAATCCTTGCAGCATTGACTGCGATAATTAAATAACGGCAAAATTCCTGCAGCATTTACTGTGATAATTAAACAGCAGCAAAATTCCGGCAACATTTACTGCAATAATTAAACAGCAGCAGAATCCCTGCAGCATTTGTTGTATTAATTTAACAGCAGTAGAATTTCTGCAGCACTGAATGTGATAATTGTGCAGGCAGCAGAATCCCTGCAGCATTTACTGCGATAATTAAATAACAGCAAACTTCCTGCAGCATTTACTGCAATAATTAAACAGCAGCAGAATCCCTGCAGCATTTACTGCAATAATTAAACAGTAGCAGAATCCCTGCAGCATTTACTGCAATAATTAAACAGCAGCAGAATCCCTGCAACATTTACTGCAATAATTAAACAGCAGCAGAATCCCTGCAACATTTACTGCAATAATTAAACAGCAGCAGAATCCCTGCAACATTTACTGCAATACTTAAACAGCAGCAGAATCCCTGCAGCATTTACTGCGATAATTAAATAACAGCAAAATTCCTGCAGCATTTACTGCAATAATTAAACAGTAGCAGAATCCCTGCAGCATTTACTGCAATAATTAAACAGCAGCAGAATCCCTGCAACATTTACTGCAATAATTAAACAGTAGCAGAATCCCTGCAGCATTTACTGCAATAATTAAACAGCAGCAGAATCCCTGCAACATTTACTGCAATAATTAAACAGCAGCAGAATCCCTGCAACATTTACTGCAATAATTAAACAGCAGCAGAATCCCTGCAACATTTACTGCAATACTTAAACAGCAGCAGAATCCCTGCAGCATTTACTGCGATAATTAAATAACAGCAAAATTCCTGCAGCATTTACTGCAATAATTAAACAGCAGCAGAATCCCTGCAGCATTTACTGCAATAATTAAACAGCAGCAGAATCCCTGCAACATTTACTGCAATACTTAAACAGCAGCAGAATCCCTGCAACATTTACTGCAATAATTAAACAGCAGCAGAATCCCTGCAACATTTACTGCAATACTTAAACAGCAGCAGAATCCCTGCAGCATTTACTGCAATAATTAAACATCAACAGAATCCCTGCAGCATTTACTGCAATAATTAAACCGCAGCAGAATCCCTGCAGCATTTACTGCAATAATTAAAGAGCAGCAGAATCCCTGCAGCATTTACTGCAATAATTAAACAGCAGCAGAATCCCTGCAACATTTACTGCAATAATTAAACAGGCAGCAGAATCCCTGCAGCATTTACTGCAATAATTAAACAGCAGCAGAATCCCTGCAGCATTCACTGCAATAATTAAACAGCAGCAGAATCCCTGCAGCATTTACTGCAATAATTAAACAGCAGCAGAATCCCTGCAGCATTTACTGCAATAATTAAACAGCAGCAGAATCCCTGCAGCATTTACTGCAATAATTAAACAGCAGCAGAATCCCTGCAACATTTACTGCAATAATTAAACAGCAGCAGAATCCCTGCAACATTCACTGCAATAATTAAACAGCAGCAGAATCCCTGCAACATTCACTGCAATAATTAAACATCAACAGAATCCCTGCAGCATTCGCTGCAATAATTAAACAGCAGCAGAATCCCTGCCATAATTTTAACAGTCGTGATTTTCCCTGCATTAACTTTGATTATGCAGCACATATTGCCAGAGCTGAAAAGTGTGGACTTTGATACAAAGCATAGTCAGACAGCAATTCTTTTGCTGTAAATGGCACTCGGTGGTGTTTGCCCTAAATTAGATTTGCCCCTACACTTTCAGCTCAAAGTATGTTTCACAACTAGCTCTACAAGTGCGAGTTTATCAGGAACGCTTTTATAAACCTTACCAGGATTAATGCTGGATCAGTGCTGAGGTTATGGTGACAATGAGGGAGAGGCTCTGAGGCAAGTCACTCATCAAGTCTCCCATTGTTCTGTGGGCAAAAATTGACCTGCTCATTCCCCCTTCAGAACTGATGGACGTGCATAGAAAAGTATTTTGGGACGAAACGGCTGCACTGTGGCAAGGTGGTGAAGTGCACTGTTGACTCAGAGTGCCGGGAACCCGTGTTCAATTCCAGCTTTGGGTGACTGTCTGTGTGGAGTTTGCATGTTCACCCTGTGTCTGCGTGGGTTTCCACCAGAGGCTCCGGTTTCCTCGCAGTATCCAAAGATGTGTGGGTTAGCTTGAGAGTTCATGCTCAATTACCCCTCAGCGTCAGAGGGATTAGATGGATAAATATGTAGGGTTACTGGGATAGGGCCTGTTTGGGGTAGTCAGTGCAGGCTAGATGGGCCAAATGTCCGCTTTCTGCATTTATAGGGATTCTATGAAAATCCTTGGAATTATCTTCTGTTCATCCACTGAATCAAGATTAGATCTGAAATTGAA
The DNA here is from genome assembly GCA_024679065.1 of Sphyrna mokarran. NCBI lineage: Eukaryota > Metazoa > Chordata > Chondrichthyes > Carcharhiniformes > Carcharhinidae > Sphyrna > Sphyrna mokarran. The sequence goes on along the minus strand of JAGIQG010000012.1, from coordinate 69,303,976 downwards.
TTCCCTGGGCAACAGCACCCAGGTCAACAATTACACCCAGCAGGAGGGTTGGGGGGGGAGGCGGGGTGGTGTGGAGGTTGGTGGGAGTTGTAGCTGTTTGCCTACATCCTACCATTACCTAATACATCACGTTAAAGCACTAAACTGCACTACGCAAACTCTCCAACTTAAAAATAAATACTCATCACCGTTTTCTGTCTGCCCAGCAGCAGCTAAGCAGTATATGGCTAATTTCGGGGCAAGGTTACCAAATATCACTTGGCCTTCTACTGCCTGCCCATTAACTTTCACATTGCCTGGAAACGGGTCTGCTTTGCGAGCCAGCAAGGATGGAATGCAGTAAAGTCAGATTGTAAATCTTGTTGGGACAATCTTTATTAAATTGGACAGAGACAGGATGAGGGTGAAGAAATATTCGCTCAGTAAACTTTGGGTTGGTCGAGCCATGAAGATTCACGAACCTGTTAAATAACATAATCACTTGAACCATAACAATTGTTATTTGCTTTGGTTTACAGTGGTTTGTCAGAAGCACTGCCCTCTTGTAGTCCTTGTCCCTTCCTTGTCATAAGGTACTTCTAAAACATGTGTCCTTACATCAGGGCGATAAAATATCGCTAATCTTGCTGTCAGTGATGTGGGGCTGCTTAGTAACTCAGTTCCTGGTATCTGAGACAAAAAGGCATTTGATGTCGACTCACTTACAAGTCTTTTTTTAAAAAAATAAAAAAGCTTTGCAGCAGTACAGAAAACAGAATGAAGATTATTTCAGCTGTTTTATGCACCAGCATGCCTTAAACATTGTGTGAAAATATTGAGCTAACAAGGTATCCCAGCTATCTGTGGCTATGACTCATCTTACATTCCCTCACCCTACAGTATAAATATCTCCCATTTTCTATGCATTTTAGCTTTGACAAAGGATCGTCTGGACTCAAAACGTCCGCTCTTTTCTCTCCTCACAGATGCTGCAAGAGCTGCTGAGGTTTTCCAGCGTTTTCTGTTTTGGTTTCAGGTTCCAGCATCTGCAGTCATTTGTTTTTATCCCAATGATCAGATTGGGGTGATTCCAGCTGATAATTACATGGCTGAGGGAAAAAGAATTGAGTAATCAATCAAATTCTAGGTCGGGAGACAAAAGGTGAAGAGTTCTTCCAAGGATTTTCAAATCACTAATCCTCCAAAAGCTTTGGGAATTATCAATTGTGTATTGTTAGCACGAGGAAGTGAAACTTCTGAGAAGGTTATGCTAACCGTTCTAACAATTACTTGTACATCACAGGAAGCAATGATGTTAAAATACCTCTTTTTAGCATTACAGCTTAAAACAATGCCAATTCTCTTCTTTGTCTTTGCAGTTCCTGGAGTACCTCAATCTGATGGAAACAAGTGGATTGCAAATAACAATCTGTCTACCTGGAACTTTACATGGCTGCTGAAAGATGATACACCTTTGTCTACCTATCAAAGACCATATGGTAAGTGGCTTATCAAAGGAATAACACAAACTGTCCTTATTAAATGAGCAGCGTGTTTTATCGTGAAGAGATATTTTCTCCGCAGAAAACATCTGGGAAACTTCTGGCAAAACCCCAGGCCTTGATTTTCAGAGGTGGAAGGAGGAGAGTGGGGGTTGTTACAGGAGCCAGATTCTGCCATGAACTGTGCAAAGGCAGCCAGAAGGCTGCCAGGTGCAGAGTTGAATGAAAGGAAGGCCTTGGTGCTCCAGAATGGTAAGAAAAGAAATGAAGGAAAAAGCAACACCCTATCTCTCACTTTTCTCAACCTCTCATCCCAACAACGCTACATTTCCCATAGTGGAAAGGATGTGAAAATTCCACTTATGATGGATCACTCTGAATGCGATTCTGCTTTCATCAAAACAAACTATATTTAACAACACAAATTAACTATAACAAATGAATTAGCTTAAAATTTAACATTTGAACAATGCTTAAATATGACAAGATATAATTCTTAAGTACTAACTGTTCCCTATGAGTTTCAGTTCGAGCAATATTATAGAGTCATAGAGGTTTAAAGCACGGAAATAAGCCGTTTGGCCCAACTTGTCCGTGCCACCCTTTTTTTAAGCCCGTAAGCTAGTCCCAATTCCTTGTGTTTAGCCCATATTCCTCCATATCAATCTCACTTATATAACTGCTTAAATGTTTTTTATAAGACAAAAATGTATCCGCCTCTACTACTACCTCTGGCAGCTTATTCCAGATACTCATCACCTTCTATGTGAAAAAATTGTCCTTCTGGACCCTTTTATATCTCCCTCCTCTCACCTTAAACTTTTGCCCTCTAGTTTTAGACCCTCCTACATTTGGGAAAAGATGTTGACTATCTAGCTGATCTATGCCCCTTATTATTTTATAGAACTCTTTAAGATCACCCCTCAGCCTTCTACACTCTGGGGAAAAATTCCCAGTCTATCCAGCCTCCACTTGTAACTCAAACCATTAAGTCCGGTAACACCCTTATAAATCTCTTCTGCATTCTTTCTAATTTAATAATATCCTTTCTGTAATAGAGTGACCAGAACAGTATTCCAAGGGTGGCCTTACCAATGTCTTGTACAACTTCAACAAGCCTCCCCAACTCATGTATTCAGTGTTCTGACTGATGAAACCAAGCATGCCAAATGCCTTTCTTACCACTTTGACCACTGTGACTCCACTTTCAAGGAGCTATGTACTTTTAGAACTTTTTGTTCTATAACCCTTCCCAATGCCTTACTATTAACTGAGCATTACTTTTACAGACTTAAATCCCTTCTTCAAAATCAGTTAATAACACGTGGGCTTACATTCTTGTAGATTGCCAGTTCTGAAGCTCTCAGAGCACTTCTGTAGAGAGAGAGAAACAGAGAGGCATGGCTTGCTTCTTTCTGAATCAGGCTAAAACTGACTGTTTTAATATACCAAATGGTATTTTACGATCTCGCCTGGGCGCAAAATCTTGCCTGAGGCCAACTGAGAATTCCATTCTGCTAGAATTTCCCGCCCCAGTTCCGGGGCAGGCTTGGTGGTAAAATTCCGGCAACCGTCTCTCCTGCAAATTTAGCTCCACCCATTAACACTGTCTCTATCAAATAACCTAATCAAAATCCTATTCTGAAACCCCTTGGGAAACCTAAGTAAACGCATTAAATCTGTTTAAACAAACACATCCTTGCTAAAATCAATCATCATCCTGCATTCTTAATATTTGAGCTGCCTGCTGCCCAGACAAATCAGCACCATGTAAAAGTGGGCTGACTTTTAAACATAGTCCTTTCAAGAAACACGATAAAAGTCTTGAAGGTTGTGGGAGGGGTGCCAATCAAGTGTCAAGCTTCTTGTTGGAGTTTCACTTATCCTGGCAAATGGAGAGAATTCCATCACACTCCTGACTTGTACCTTATTGATGGTGGACAGCAGTCAGGAGTCACTGAAGATTTCCAAGCCTCTGTCTTGTTCCTTGTAGACACCATATTTATATTGCTTCTCCAGCTGAAGTTTAATCAGTAGTCACTCCCAGAATGTTGATGATGGGGGATTCAGTGACACTAATAAATTCTGTCTCATTGGAGATGGTCATTTTCTGACACTTCTCTAACTTAAATGTTGCTTGCCGCTTGTCAGTTGAAGCCTGAATATTGTCCAGGTCCTTCTGCGCGTGGTAATGGATTAACTTTTTATCTAAGGAGTTTATAAGTTGTACTGAAACACTTGCAAACATCAGTGAACATCTCCACTTCTGACCTTACGATGGAAGGATAATCGTGTATGAAATAGCTGAAGATGGTTGGGCCTAGGACACTACCCAGAATGACACACGCAACAATATTCTGAGGTTGAAATGATTGACCACCAGCAACCCTTTGTGCTGGAAATGAGTCCAAGCAGTGGAGAATGTTCCCTTCCCATCCTATTTCCCACTCACCTCACTCTTTGGCTCCTTCGTGTTGCACCCTGTCAAATGCTGCCTTGATGTTAAGGGCACTCATTCTCGCCTCACTTCTTCAATTCAGCTCTACTGTCCATGTTTGGACCAAGGGTCAACCACTGATATTAATAAGAGGACTGGCACCTCTACCGATTCCCTTCTAATAATCTTATGCCTGTTAATTTTAAGTTACAGAAAATATTGGACTCCATGTCCAAAATGCTATGAGTGAGGGAATATGGAATCAGGTAGAATCTTAGAATCCCTACAGCGCAGAAAGAGGCCAGTCAGCCCATCGAGTCTTCACTGACTGCTATCTCATCCAAACCATATCTCAATTACCCTATTTATTTACCCTATTAAATCCCTGACGCTAAGGGTCAGTTTAGGATGACCAATCCACATAACCTGCACATCTTAGGAGTCATGATGTGGAGATCCCGGCGTTGGACTGGGGTAAACGTAGCAAGAAATCTCATAACATCAGGTTAAAATCCAACAGATTTATTTGGTAGCAAAATCCACTAGTGTTGGACTTTAACCTGGTGTTGTGAGACTTCTTACCACCTTAGGAGTGTGAGAGGAAACCAGAGCATCTGGAGGAAACCCACGCAGACATGGGAAGAATGTGCAAACTCCACACAGACACTGACCCAAGCTGGGAATCAAAGCCAGTTAGCAGTGCTAACCAGCGTGCCAGCGTGCCGCTCCTTAAAAGCTTGCTGTATATTCCAGGAGAAGCAATTCAGTTAATTGCCAAAGCTCCCGGTCCTGGGAAAGTGTCCTGTCAAGACATTAGGATTAGGTTTATGATCAGGAGGGTGCCTTCAAGACGTGAAGCAAAAGAGCCTCCTGATAACGTGCATTCCAAGCCTTTAAAGCTGGAGGTTACGAAGCCGCTTCACTGTTCAGTCTAAACAGCCTCGGCTCCCTTGGCCTGGAAAACCCCTGCAGCAACAATAATTGCTGCTGGCATTAGTGCCTCCCAAGGAGTAGCAGAAAGCCAGCCACCCTTCAGCCCACAGCAGTTCCACTTCATTTAATTACAGCTCTTCCACTGAAGCGGTGACTGTTGTCAGTGGCAGTCCAGTATTTAAAAGGGCCCATTTTATAATCGCATGTAGGTTCGTGCTCTGGGAGGTGTTAATCACCATCCTCTGACACACGCTGAACACTGCCACTGTCGACGTCAGACTAAGCAGTGATTTCCCTCCTAGCCTGTCCGACAATCACTGTCAAACTCGCACACAGACAATGCCAACTTTGGCCAGCTCCCAGCAAACCTGGACAAGTGGAATAATGACCCAAACAAAGAGTTCAGGAGAAGGCAGGGCAGGAAAGTGACTGAGTGAGTCTTTTTTCTTGTCCTGGTGACTGAGTTCAGAAACAGCCATGTAACATGTTGTGGCAAAACTTCAGCTTGGGGTGTAACAACCTTCCCAACAAGTTGAATTGTCGGTCTCACTTCTTTTTTAAAGCTTATTTATTAGAACATAGAACATAGAACAATACAGCACAGAACAGGCCCTTCGGCCTTCGATGTTGTGCCGACCAAAATAAAAAGCAATGCCCCTCCAAACTAAACCATTCCCTTCTCTTCCATATACTTATCAATTAACCTCTTAAACGCCACCAAACTTGGCGCATCTACAACAGCTGCAGGCAGGGCATTCCACTCCCTAATCACTCTTTGAGTAAAGAACCTACCTCTGATATCCGTCCTATAACTCATACCCCTTAATTTAAAGCTGTGTCCCCTCGTGCTAGCTTTCTCCATCCTAGGAAAAAGGCTATCACTGTCCACCCTATCTAAACCTCTAATCATCTTATATGCTTCAATAAGATCCCCTCTTAGCCGCCTCCTTTCTAACGAAAACAACCTCAAATCCTTCAACCTCTCTTCATAGGACCTGCCCTCCATACCAGGCAACATCCTGGTAAACCTCCTCTGTACCCTCTCCAATGCCTCCACATCTTTCTTATAATGTGGCGACCAGAACTGCACACAATACTCCAAGTGCGGCCGCACTAGAGTTTTGTACAGCTGCAACATGATGCTGCGGCTCCTAAATTCAATCCCCCTACCAATAAAAGCTAAGACTCCATATGCCTTCTTAACAACTTTATCCACTTGACTGCCTACTTTCAGGGATCTATTGACACATACACCAAGATCCTTCTGTTCCTCAACACTATTAAGAGCCCTACCATTAGCCCTATACTCTACACATTTATTGTGCCTGCCAAAGTGCATTACCTCACACTTTTCCACATTAAACTCCATTTGCCACCTCTCGGCCCAGCTCTGCAACTTGTCCAAGTCACTCTGTAAACTAAAACACCCCTCTTCACTATCTACCACTCCACCAACTTTAGTATCATCTGCAAATTTACTGATCCATCCCTCAATACCCTCATCCAGATCATTTATAAAAATTACAAACAGCAGGGGCCCCAAAACAGACCCCTGAGGCACACCACTCGTCACCGAACTCCACGATGAATATCTCCCATCAACCACCACCCTCTGTCTTCTATCTGCCAGCCAATTCCTAATCCAATTAGCTAAATCACCCTCTATTCCACACATCTGCATTTTCTGTAGAAGTCTTCCATGGGCCACCTTATCAAACGCCTTACTAAAGTCCATATATACTACATCAACCGCCTTACCCCCATCCACCTCTCTGGTCACTTTCTCAAAAAACTCAATGAGGTTAGTAAGGCATGACCTACCCTTCACGAAACCATGCTGACTATCCCCAATCAATTCATTTCTCTCTAAATAACTATAAATCCTATCCCTAATAATTCTCTCCAATACCTTGCCCACAACCTTGCCACAAAATATTAGTGTCACAAGTAGGCTTACATTGACAATGGAATGAAGATACGGTGAAAATCCCTTAGTGGCCACACTCAGGCGCCTGTTAGGGTACACTGAAGGAGAATTTAGCGTGGTCCAATGCATCTAACCAGCACATCTTTCCAATGTAAGAGGAAACCGGAGTCCCTGGTGGAAACCCACACAGACACGGGGAGAACATGCAAACAAACTCCACACAGATGGCTCCCCCAACTCCTCCCCTCTACCACCTTACCACCCACACACACACACACACACACAGTCTGACATAACTTTTAATAGAACAAAAGTTGGGCAGTTTCTACCAAGAGCTGGTGATCTATTCCCAACAGGTAATCATCCGTCAAGTAAAATGGAAAATCTCCTCAGTATATGTTGTGGGGTAATTTACACATTTGCAAAATCTATTGAGAAGGATAAGCTTTTGTTTTAAATAAAAATTAAGTCAGAATGTGAAAAAAAGGAAACTGGAACAGTAATTTTTATTAGAACTTCTTGCACATGTTTAAAAAGCATCTAGAACTTAATGTATCTTCTGAAAATAGAAATTGTGTCAAGTCAATGGTATCTGGAGTAAAATTTCCTGACACTGCGGAATGAAAACAGTTCTTACAAAACATATTTTGTGACAGTACTTGTCTCTCTGCTTGCTAATGTGTTTAAAGTTTATTTGTTTGTGTCACAAGTAGGCTTTACATTAATACTACAATGAAGTTACTGTGAAAATCCTCTAGTCGCCATACTCTGTCAACTGTTTTGGTGCACTGAGGGAGAATTTAGCATGGCCACTGCACCTAACCAGCATGTTTATTTGTGCTATGGGAGCAAACCAGAGCATCAGGAGAAAACCCAAACAGACATGGGGAGAATGTGCAAACTCCGCACAGACAGTGACCAAAGCCAAGGAATTAAACATAGGTTTCTGATGTTGTGAGGCAGCAGTGCTAGCACTGTGCTACCATGCTGGAGTCAGACATAATTTTTTATTATAATTAATAAGTTCTGTTCTTAAAACCGGTACTTAAGTCTTACCTTTTTGTCATTTTGAATGGGAGAAGTGATGCTGTTCCTCTGGTTCACAAACTTGTTTAGTGTTAGGAATGTTGCTGGAAATTTGGATACTCATATTGTGACCCACATGCCTCTGATGCGCGCGTGCACACGCGCGCATACACACACACACACATGCACACACACACGCACACATGCATACATACTCATGCATGCACACACACACATACATATATACATACACACTTGCAGGCATGCATGCATACACACACGCACACATGCAGGCATGCATTACACAGACAGGTGTGCATGCACACACAGGCACAGATGCACACATATATGCTGGCACGCATGCACACATACACAGATAATAACTTACATCTCTCTTTCTCTCAAACACTTCTTCCTCACACAAACACTCACCTATCCCTTTTTTCACACCCACACATACACACTCATGTTCTCATCCCTCTCTCATCCTCTCACACTCTCATCTCTTTCCTTTTCTCCCCTGACGTTCACACACACACACTCACACTCACCTCTTTCCCTTTCTGTCTCACACTCATAGCCAATTCTCACACACACATATACACTCACATGCTCACCTCTCTTTCTCTCTTTCACTCACATTCTTTTTTCTCCCTCTCACTTCTCTCTCCCTCTTACACGCTTTCACCTCAGAGAGTAATGCCAGAATAACACCAGGATAGTGTCTGGGCTACTGAGGATGCAGAGGTGAGTGGGACGAGGGTAAATGGGTGTAGATTGTTTCCCAGTTTTTTAGTTGTGCACTGAGGTGGCCTTGTTCATGCCACTCTTTTTCTTTAAACCCTAAGCTCGTCCCAATTGCCCATATCTCTCTATACCCATCTTAGCCATGTAATTATCTTAATGCTTTTTAAAAGACAAAATTGTACCCATCTCTACTATTACCTCTGGCAGCTCATTCCAGATACTCGCTACCTCTTGTATGAAAAAATTGCCCCTCTGGACACTTTTGCATCACTCCCCTCTCATCTGAAACCTATGCCCTCTAGTTTTAGACTCCCCTAACTTTGGGAAAATATATTGACTATCTAGCTAACCTTTGCCCCTCATTATTTTATAGACCTCTATAAGAACACCCCTCAGCCTTCTACACTACAGAGAACAAAGTCTCAGTCTACTCAGCCTCTCCTGATGTAGAACTAGTCTAGGACTATATAACGGAGAAAGCTACCATTGCCATCGGCAGCCTCGACGATGCTTTTCCCAACTGGCGTTGACCTTTGCCAAAATTGGAGAAAATCCTGACCTTACAAAGAACAAAACAGCACAGGAAACAGGCCCTTCGGCCCAACGAGCCTGCGCCGTCACCCTGATGTTCCCACCTCTACCCGTGATCTCTGTCTATGTCTATAGATCTGTGGATTAAAAACCAAATTTGAGACAATTTAGGAGAATTTGTTTTGCCAATTAGCCTAAGAGCACATCTTAGGCTGATTGGCAAAAGATGGGAGGAAACCGGAGCACCCGGAGAAAACCCGCGCAAGCATGGGGAGAATGCGCAAACTCCCGCAGACACAGATCCAAATCCATGTATCTGCACAGCACAGCGATAGTCACTGAGCTGTCGTGTTGCCCACCAAATGGTCCAGGTCAAGTGTACGTTAACAACGTGAAGCACCAGGATACTCACAAAAAAAAAATCCAAGAGCAGTCCTCTCATGACCCATCGCGTGTATGCCCCTCGTTAGACAAGGTGGACCAAAGCACCTGTAGGATAAAAACAAGTACATCAATATCATCATCTATTTACACACCTCCCAGGGACTCCCAAGGCTCATGATCGCTATTTTAAATCAGTTTTCTATACCCCTCCATTCCCATTCTGTTCATGTGCCCATCTAAGTATTTCTTAAATAACTCCAGAGTGCCTGCCTCCACCACTTTACTTGGCAGCACATTCCATACCACTGCCACCCTCTGTGTGAAAAAACTCCCTCTAGCATCCAAATTATACCTTACCCCCGTCACTCTAAGCCCGTGACCCCTCGTGCTATTCGAGTCTATCCTAGGAAAAAGCTTAACCCTGTTTACTCTATCTATACCCCTCATAATCTTGTACACCTCTATCAGATCTCCTTTTGCGTATTTTCCAGCTCTTCCAATCAGAGGCTGGATCCTGGAGAAACCAGCTCCTGATTGAACAAGCAGCTCCATGGCAAATTTGATAGGTCGGCTTGGTCTACAGCGGAATACCTGGATGTATCCAACGGATCCCCAGAATTCCAGGGAACCCTGCAATAAAGGATCGCTTAATGATTAGATGTTCCACGTCCGGTTAGCTGAATTATTCCTTTCTTGCTTTAAAAGTTATCATGATTCACTTTTGAGTTTTAATCAGCAGGGTTTATTAGTTAAGGAAATAAGTCGGCAAATGAGAGGACAAACATGCATTTGTGACTGAGCATGCATTGAATGAACAACTCTTATGCCATTAGATGCAAAACATTTAACGGTCATTGAATTCCTCCACTGTCGATTGCTGGAAATCTCAAAGGCAAACGAGGAATTCACCGCCAATCACTCAGTGTCTGAGAATGGCTGACAGGTCACTGTTGTGAGTCTTTGCAACTTTTTCCCCTGAAAAAATGGTGGGAGCAAAGGCTTTAAGGTAAGAAGTGGATAGATTCTTGGAAAGCAAGTAGGTAATAGGCTTTTGGGAGTATAGGCGGGATGCAGCTTGAAGATTATTATCAGGTAAGGCCCGGGGGTGGGGTGCAATTCTCCCATCCCGCCGCACTCGGTTTTGAGCGCAGCAGGCCTGGAGAATCGTGTGTCAGCCAATTCAGTGCTAATCACTGTGCTGCCCTTGTTCGTTTGTTCATAAGTTTTAAAATTTCTCGCAGAAACAGTGGAGGCATCACCCTGAAACTTGGGCTTATCTTTCACGACCAAGCGCTGCCCAGTTTGCGCGAGCATTTTCAAATACATGTTTTTATTCGGAAAGAGAGTTAGTTATTGGTAAACTATTGAAACCAATAAAACAAGGTTCTCTTTTAAAGGAAGTCATTAGTAATGATTGCACCGTTCCATTAAATATCGTCACCGTGTGTAAGAATGGCTAATGTTGTTTCCATTGATTGAATCCTTGCGCTGCGACTAAATGCAGCAACAATGACAAACAATACAGATCCCTTCAAGAGTTCAATACAGTAATGGATTTTCTTATAGTAAAATGATATGCATGCTATTTGCAAATGGAATTATGTTGCCATACTTAAGACAATTATAATCACAATAAATAGCAAGCTATTAGAGCAAAAATGTAATTACATGAAAAAAGTCAATTTCGGGACACTTAGGAAAATTTGTTGATCTAAAGTATTTGCTTTCCAAAGCCATAGACTGGTTCAATTTCTGCAAATTTCATCAGTATTTAAAAGAATTGAAAAGTGTGAAAGAGCTGTTGAGATAAAATATAGCACTTCAACTCAATGTCACATCCTTCACCGATAGTTTGTATTTAATAGCAATTTGATCAGCCACGAAATCTTTCCTATCCATGCCTGACCGTTTATAATGGGCATGTTTGTACTAACATGAGTTGGGTGCAACATTCATAGGGAAGTTTATATTGTGAAGTGCTTTTTTTAAAGGCCTGCTGTATCACAAACTATACCTGAACTATCCTGTACTGGTCAGGCATCTGGGTGACAGGAATGCAGTGCACTTTAATTCGTAATTCTGGTCATACTTTACTCCAATTCAAGTGCATGGTTATTATTATAATGGTCTGCACAAATCTCACCCTTGCTGCACGTGAAGGTAAATATAGCAAAAAGGGGCAGCACGGTTGGTTAGCACTGCTGCCTCACAGCGCCAGGGACCTGGGTTCGATTCCCGGTTTGGGACACTATCTCCCGTGTCTGTGTGGGTTTTCTCTGGGTGCTCTGGTTTATTTCCACAGCCCAAAAGACCTGCTGGTTAGGTGCATTGGCCATGCTAAATTCTCCCTCAGTGTACCCGAACAGGCGCCGGAGTGTGGCAACTGGAAGATTTTCACAATAATGTTATTGCAGTGCTAATGTAAGCCTACTTGTGATGAATAAATAAACTAAACATTAAAAGTATACTTTGTTATCACCCTTGGTGGTGACTTTAAGGATTGCTGGTTTGGAACTGGTGATCCTGGCCCAAACAGGCCTGGAATATCACTTCTATTCAGTTAGATGTATTTCCAATAGGGACCCTCAAACAGCTCTTTATTGGTACAGGCAAATGTACAAATTATGGGAAAGCGATAGCTTAGTGGTATTATTGCTGAACTATAAGTCCAGAAAGTCAGTGAACATCCTCAGGGACCCAGGTTCTAATCCCACCAAGGCAGAATGTGAAACTTGAATTCAATAAAACAATATCTGGAATTAAAAATCCACTGAAATCCATTAAATTGTTTTCGACTGTGGTAAAAACCCATCTATTTCATCAATCTCCTTCAGGAAGGAAATTTGCCAGAGCAATGTGGTTGACTCCCAACTGCCTTCCAAGGGCATTTAGGGATGGACAATAAATGCTGACTGTGCAGCAAAGCCCATGTCCTGTGAATGAATAAAATAAATGCAGGAAGGTCTGATACCTGTTACAGATAGACAGGCAGGCATAGCAGATGCTCATCAACCAGCCGTTACCAAGGTGGCTAGCTCTCAAGCCGAACGTGGATGTAGATTGGGTATGCAATGTCGTACTCTCAAATTGATCCTACTTGTCCCCATTTTCCACCCAGAGAACAGCACAATGGGTAACAATTTCTACTCCAATTTTTTTTAAAAGATTGGCTGTTGTATTTGCCCTCAGACATGCCTGAATGCTTCATGCATAATAAAAGGTAAGGTAAAATCACCATAATCCCAGATGACCATTGGCTACGCTCCCCCCTCAAAGGTGTGATTTAACCAGAGGATCACCATGCCTCAGGCAAGGACAAGGTTGAAAAGGTGGGGCCTTTGTGAATAATCTCAACTCATTTGGGAATTGAAGCTGCGCCGTTGATGTTGCTTTGCATCACAAACCAGCTGTCTAGCTAACTGAGCTAAACCAACCAGGTATCTTTGAAATGCGATCACTGTTGCAGTCTAAGAATCATGCAGGCAGTTTGCACACACAGAACAAAGAAAATTATAGCACAAGAATAGGCCTTCCAAGCCTCTACCTGACCATTCTGCTCAACTCAAGTAAAACCCTCTACTCTTCTGGGGACCATATTCCTGTATTCCCATCCTATTCATGCATTTACACCGAGGAAGTTGCCACAAATAACAGTGTGATAATGAGCAGATAACCATTTTTTTGTGATGTTGATTGGGGGATAAATATTGGCCAGGATGCCAGGAATGACTCTGCTGCTCTTCATCAGAGCAGCACCATGGGGCCTCTTATATTCATCACAAAGGAACCTCATTTTAATGTTTCATTTGAATCATAGAACATTACAGTGCAGGATGTTTCGCTGACTTGTGAAACGAATCCAATAGCACCAACAACAATGTAACACCCCCTTCATACTGCACTGGAGTGACAGCCTTGACATTTATGATCAAGTCCTGAAGTGGTATTTGAACCCACAATTTTTCAACTTAGAAACAAGAGTAAGCAACGTTGTCTTGATGTTCATAAATACCATTCAAACATGAAAAATACTTCAATCTGCCATGATTTCCATTCTTTATGTTGACTTTTCACTCCATTCTTTTTTTAGTTCTTTCTTGTGGCTCCACCATCTATTTATAATATGGCACAAAATCAAAGTGTGACTCTTCACTTTTCACTACGCCTGCTGTGCGGAGGGCAGAGCACCTGTCATTGGCAAGTGAAATTTGCACTTATCTTTGACTCACTCTTTGATAACGCACCTCAATAGAGGAGGTTTAGGAAATGATTACTGTCAAAGTGTCACTTTAACTGCATGACTACTTTCAAAGCATCATTATTGCATAAGTCCATAAAACAGTGGAGGAGAATTAGGCCACTCGGCCCATTGAGTCTGCTCCAACATTCAATCATGGCAGATATTTTTCTTATCCCCATTCTCCTGCCTTTTCCTCCTAGCCCCTGACCCCCTTATTAATCAGGAATCTATCTATCACTGTCTTAAAGACACTCAAAGACCTGGCCTCCACAGCCTTCTGTAGCAAAGAGTTCCAGAGATTCACCACTCTCTGGCTGAAGAAATTCCTCCTCATCTCTGTTTTAAAGGATTGCCCCGTTAGCCTGAAGTGTGGCATCTGGTTCTAGTTTTTCCTATTAGTGGAAATATCCTCTCTATATCCACTCTATCCAGGCCTCGCGGTATGCTGTAAGTTTCAATGAGATCATTCCTCATTCTTTTAAACTCCAATGAGTATAGGTTCAGAGTCCTCAACTGTTCCTCATACAACAAGCTCTTCATTCTGGAGATCATTCTTGAGAGTCTCTTCTGGACCCTTTCCAGGGCCAGCACATCCTTCCTTAGACATGGGGGCCCAAAACTCTCAATAATCCAAATGGGTTCTAACCAGAGCTTTATACAGCCTCAGAAGTACGTGACTGCTCTTGTGTTCTCGCAGTGGACTGTGTGATTGTACTAATATTTCCTCTTAATGGCTAATGAAACCTTTCTCCCAGAATATCGATTGCCCTTGTATTTTTTTCATTTAAAAGAGAGATTTTAGCCTGGATTCCTAGCTTTGTATACCCAGCACAAGCAGTCAGGCCAGCTACTGATCCAAGAGGTGTCAGAGGCAACCATAGGAGCTGCCTCATTGCTGTAGGACTTGTCCCATTTGTAATGAAAAAAATTAAGATCCTTAATTCCTCATACCCCTTCACCTACCCTCACATACTCCCAATACCCCATCCATACCACCTTGTAACCCTGTGTGAAGCTATGCCCCCACCTATCCCATGGAATTTCAAGCTGTATCTATGCCAGGCTTCTACCTTTGTGGTCCTTCATGGCTGCTATTCTAAGTTGGAATCTCTGTGTTGATTGATTAATCCAATATTAATATCGTACATACAAAAAAATTGAAATAATCATTCATTCCTTTCCATTCTGTTAAAATAAAAATACAAATCATCAAGACCTGTTAAAGTATCAACAGCAGAAACTGCAAACACTTGAAGCCTCTTAACCTTGCATAAATAAATATGTGAAATTGACAACAGCGATCAGAAAGCTGGAGCTATCAATCAAGTAATGTTTTCTCTGGGACTCAGATATTTCAGCACTCTAATGGCTCTTGGCTCAGGATGCATAATACAGTTTGGCGAGAGCCCAGAAATCCATTGTTTTTTCCATCAAAGATTTGGAATTGGGTTTCCTCCCACAGTCCAAGGATGTGTGGGGTAGGTCAATTGGCCAAACTAAATTGACCCTAGTGTCAGAGGATTAGCAGGCTAAATATGTAGGGCCACGGGAATAAGGCCTGGGTGGGATTGTGGTCAATGCAGACTTGATGGGTCAAATAGTCTCCTTCTGCACTGTAGGGATTCTATGATTCTGTGTTAAAATCTGAAAGTCTTCACAACAAAATTTGTGTCTTATGAATGGCATTTCCTTTTAAGTAAATAAAAAGGCTGAATATATCTTTTGCCCTGTTCAATAAGATGGCAAAGTCTGGATATTGCCCTTTATTATATCCAATTTCCATGCATGATGTTATTGGATTTCCCTAATGACATTCCATTCAGAGAGATTAGAACTGTCTACATCAATATCCATCAATCCACTTACATTAACATTTCAGACAAACTGCTTGAGCCATCAAATCAACATTTGACTGGGTTTCTGAACTCAAGTATCTATGGAGTAACATTCAGATGCTCTGTTTGTTGGCAGTGTGAGTGGCCTCTCATGCCCAAAATGATTCCTGCGACCAGCAGACACAATGCTGCTGTGACTCACATCAGATCTGATAGAGGGGCAGCATGGTGGCATCGTGATTAGCGCTGCAGGCCAGGGACCCGGGTTTGATTCGATCTCGGGTGACTCTGCATAGAATCTGCACGTTCTTCCCATGCCTGCGTGCGTTTCCTCCCACGCTCCAAAGATGTACAGTCTAGACAGTTGGCCAGGCTAAAATTGCTGCTTTGTGTCCCAAGAAATGTAGATTAGGGAGATTAGTGGGGCAAACATGTGGGTTTACAGGGATAAGGCCTGGCTAAGATACTTGGAAAGTCGGTGCAGACTCCACAGGCCAAATGGCCTCCTTCTGCACTGTAGGGATTCTATGAACTCATTAGTGCGTTGCAGTGAGTGTCCGTTGGAAATATGGTGTGGAAATGCTGGTGTTGGACAGGGGTAAGAAGTCTGAATATCAGGTTAAAATCCAACAGGTTTATTTGGCAGCACAAACTTTCGGAGTCTCGTTCCTCCTTCAGGTAAGTGAGGAGTTGTGTTCACAAACAGGGCATATATAGACACAAACTCAATTTACAAGATAAATGATTGGAAATGTGAGTGGAGAGAGGGTTTAAGACAGGTTAAAGAGGTGTGTATTGTCTCCAGCCAGAACAGTTAGTAAGTTTTGCAAGGCCGGGCATGTTGTGGGAGTCACCCCAAAATCCCAGTTGAGGTCATCCTCATGTCTGTGGAACTTTGCTATCAGTTTCTGCTCAGTGATTCTGCGCTGTCGTGTGTCTTGAAGGCCACCTTGGAGAATGCTTATCCGAAGATCAGAGGCTGAATGCCTGTGACAGCTGAAGTGTTCCCCATTAGGAAGAGAACACTCCTGCCTGGTGATTGTTGAGCAGTGTTCATTCATCCATTATCAAAGCATCTGCATGGTCTCCCCAGTATACCAAGCCTCAGGACATTCTTTCCTGCAGAGTATAAGGTAGACAACATTGGCCAAATCACGAGAGTATGTACCTCGTACCTGGTGGATGGTGTTCTCACATGAGATGATGGCATCCGTATCGATGTTCCGACACGTCTTGCAGAGGTTGCTGTGGCAGGGCTGTGTGGTGTCGTGGTCATTGTTCTACTGAAGGCTGGGTAGTTTGCTGCCGACAGTGGTCTGTTTGAGGTTGTGTTGTTGTTTGAAGGTAAGAGGTGGAGATGTGGGGATGGTCTTGGTGAGACCTTCGTCTTCATTGATGACATGTTGAAGGCTTCGGAGGAGATGTCGTAGCTTCTCCAATTCAGGGAAGTACTGGATGACGAAGGGTACTCTGTCCGCAGTGTCCTGTGTTTGTCTTCTGAGGAGGTCAGTGCGGCTTTACACTGTGACGCGTCGGAACTGTCAATGATGAGTCAAGCACTATATCTTGTTCTTACGAGGGTGTCTTTCAACATCTGTAGGTGTATGTTGCGATTCTCCTCATCTGAGCAGATCCTGTGCGTACAGAGGATTTTGTCTACTGGTTTGATGACAATGTTGCAGTTGGCGTTGAGGGCACAGATGGCACTGCATTGTGCTTCGGTAATGTTTGGATGCAGAGTATGAGTGTGCCATGTTGATTCAATGCCAGAGATTTCATTCTACAGTTCAGTGTTCTATCACTTAATCATGAACGGCTATTCAGCAGCAGAAAGGCCCCATCCCACCCTCCACCGGGTCATGCTTATATCATCGGCAATTTCTAAATCAAAAAGAAAAATGTGATAGGAGATGGAGAATTAGGTATGACGATACAGCTGTCATCTATTGTTTAGCCATTCCCCTGTATTTCCCTAATATACACTTCTTGGGATACAAAGCAGCAATTTTAGCCTGGCCAACCATCTAGACTGCACGTCTTTGGAGCGTGGGAGGAAACCCATGCAGACACGGGAAGAACTGCAATGCCTACCCTGAAAAAGGACTGTTCTTCCTTTTAGCTGTGACAAAGGGTCAAAACGTCAGTGCTCCTCTCTCCTCACAGATGCTGCCAGACCTTCTGAGATTTTCCAGCATTTTTTCTTATGACTGCAGTGACTATACCAGCTCACCTTATCAGCTCCTTGACCGCTGAATCATTTAACAGAGTATTCATTGCCCATTGCAGTGGGCAAGTTCTTCCTTCCTGTTACTGACTTGCTCCATGAATCCAATGATAAATCAGCAGAGGCCCTGGGTGATACCAAGCAACTGCAATAAGTCTTTTTTCACTGCCTGGCTTTGCTAAATGCACTCCCTCCCCTTTTTAAGGGTCTGTGGCTCCCTTTAAGTCATAGCCACTCTGTCAGATATTGTGCCCTCCCTATGAATAAGCCACCAAAGAAAGCATCATTACCTCTGGCAGCTCATCAATTCATTATTAATGTGGATTGACCACAAGAATTGAACTGTCTTCCCAATGACTGCATTGGGTGACAGCAGTGAGTGTACGGGCCTCAACCTGCCTGACTTTGGCTGGAAACAAAAGTCAACACCTATTTTACTTGTTGGGTCTCTAGCTCAGCTAAATGGTCATTCTTCACATATGTGCCTGGGCAGCAGATAGAACTAAATTAGTTCCTTTCTGCTGACCAGCACTTCAACCTTCAGTCAGCCAATCATTTTTGAAACATATTGGCTCTGGTTAGATTACTAATCCAGGATTCCAGAATCTGAAATGGGGAAGAATTATGGATCCCGAACCTGCACCTCTGTGCTTTAAACCCAAACCCCTGGGATTTCCAAATCCTCAGCCATTTAAAGGCCATTGTGTGTGGATAATGGGCAGGCTCTTCATGCTGGAGGACCAATGGGAGGCCCTCTGTTATTTCAGGATGGGTGGTTCCAGGTGGAGTGGGAGTTGCCATTGTGAGGATGCAGATGGTAAAGGGCAAGGGTAAATAAGTTTATTTTCGTGTTCTAAAGCATCACAGCCATCTGTCAATGACCTAACCCCTCCAGGGATGACCCATACAGGTCCAGGGCAGGGTTCAGTATGGCCTACCACATGATCCATCTCTCTCATTCCCCTTCCTTCACCACTCTGAGCTCAGCACCTTCATCTGGATGTGGCCCAGGCAAAAGTGAATTGATTTGATTTGATTTATTATTGTCACATTTATTGGGACGCAGTGACAAGTATTATTTCTTGCATGTTATACAAGCAAAACATCCTGTTCATAGAGTACATCAGGAAGAAAGAAAGGAAGTGGTACGGAATATAGTTTCACAATGATACCTAGGATGTAGAGGAAAATCAGCTTAATACTTGATAGGTCCACTCAGAAGTCTGATCGCAGCAGGGAAGAAGCTGCTCTTGAGTCGGTTGGTACATGATCTCAGACTTCTGTTCTTTTTCCTGAAAGAAGAAGTTGGAAGAGAGCATGTCCAGGGCATGGGGTCCTTAATTGTGCTAGTAGATTTTCCGAGGTAGCTGGAAGTGTAGCTGGAGTCGATGGATGGAAAGCTGGTTTGCATGATAGACTGGGCTACATTCACGACCCTTTGGATTTTCTTGCGATCTTGATCAGAGCAGGAGCCACACCAAGCTGTTATACATCCAGAAAGGCTGCTTTCTACAGTGAATCTATAGTAAAAATTGATGAGAGTCATAGTGGACATGCCAAATTTACACAGCCTCCTGAGAAAGTAGAGGCGTTTGATAAGCTTTCTTAACTATAGCATTAGCTCAGAGGGACAAGGACGGAGGTTGTTGGTGTTTTGGACATTTAGAAACCTGAAGCTCTTGACTGTTTTCACTTTATCCCGGTTAATGTAGACAGGGATATGACAGTGAGCTGCCCTCATTGGCAATTGGAAATTGGTGTGTGAAGATCCATGTAATTACCAATATATTGGACCCAATTGGTTGCTGCCAAGTAGCAGACAGATAACTGGACCCTCATTCTAAATGGTCCAGGGTTGGGATTGGGTGGCAAACTAAGCTCGTAATGTCAAATTCCACGTCACCCAGTCCAGATCTCGAACAGATTGAGAATTTGGATTTTCCAATCATTTATATGTTCCCAGGGAATCAAAGTGTAGGAAGAGTAAAATAAAATATTCTTCCTTTGAGATTCTTTAAGTGTAAAGTTAGTCTCATCTTTCTGTTGGTCTGCTGGGTGAAGATTGATTAAAGTTAAATTATGTTTATCATGAAGATGTGTGCATCACCACTGGTGCCTGACATGGCCCAAGGCCTCTGTTGGAGTTAGAAAGCTACACTCACCGTTAGGAATGCAAATTTCACGACTTGCAAATGATTTCCTGGGACCTCAGGCTGGTTTGAGGGCACAATCCTACTGTTTGCAGTGGATTTTCTAAAAAAACAGAGATATTCCCTATAATTGATCTCACTGGCTTACAAGAGTAGCAATATTTTTATGTTGAGAAATTAGCATTATTTATGTGTCATTGTTGAAGAAGAAAGTGGTGATACTATTTATTTTTTTATATAAAAATTGGAGGAATTTGAAAAAGATGTATTCCATGCATTGTTAACAGTCTTATGTGAGCATGGCATGTACTTGGTGATTCTAAAGCTGACTTTATCATGGCTAATAACAAATATCAACTTGTAAGTTGTGATAGATATAAGTCTGGTGTCTTCCATTTTAAATCTCCACTTCTCCACCCAAAGGGGCCAGCAATTGTTGTAGTTTCTCAGAATCCATTGAGCATTTTAGTCTGAGAAATTCCTTTTTACTCCAACAGATTTGACTCCAATGTTTGAATTATCTGTAGGGGTAGTTGGCGGGATGGTGGGGGGGTAAGGAATGTTCTCCTCTTGCCAAGGTAAACATGGCAAGAACATTTCACATACTCATATCCTGGCTAAAGTTGGAAAATATTTTCAAAGAATGAAATTGCCACTTCACTAACTAGTTTCCCATTTTGTTCACATGACCACTCGCATAGATAAGTGTCATCTTATTTTGGACTGGATTCATGGAAATTTTTTTGTTAAATGGGCAAAACAGGCATCTCTAGGCTGGCTGGTATTTATTGTCCATTTCTAGATGCCCTGTTCAGAGGGCAGTTGAGAGTCAACCAAATTGCTATGGCTCTGAGGTTACACGTAGGCCAGACCAGGTAAGGATGGCAGATTTCCTTCCCTGAAGGGAAGCAGATGAGTTTTTTTCTGACAACAGGTCATCAGAAATCCTTAATTCCAGATTTTTTTTATTAAATTCAAATTCCAGCATCTACCATGGCAGGATATTAGTTGAGTTTCTGTATTAATAATCTGATGATAATACCACTAGGCCATCGCCTCCTCAAATTTTATGCTAAATCTATAATGATGTTTATTGGACACTGCAAATCCACCTTTGCTGTATCATTCCTCCATGCACGATGGTTCACCCTACATCATATTTGTATTGTTTCAGATTTCTACTGTGATTTTGAAACAGCATGTGAATTGGAATATTCCTTCAACACCGAAAATGGACTGTTAGATTGGGTTATTACGACACCACAGGACCTTTCCCTAATCACCGAGGCTGCTGTGCCGATTGAAGATTACTCCGAGAAATCAAGTGACGGTAAGGGAGGCAAATACAGAATGGGATAGTTGAACAGAGAGAAAAGCCAGTGGTTTATTTTATTGATGGTATAAATCAGATGGTAAAGTGAGTGTTCAGAAGCTTTTGAAAACATGCTTTAGTTGTTTCTTCTCATTTAATAAATTTGACTTCCTCAGCATTGATAAAAATACTTCTTGCTGTACATTAAGGATTTTGGATTTCGGAGAGATACTAGTGCTTGGAAATCCACTGTTAGTATTCCTTCAGGGATTGCCCTGATTGGAGGAGAAACTTGGATAGAGATGGAAGACTTTCTGCTAACCTTTCACAAATGTTACACTGACCAAAGGAGAGAAACCCTAAATAAATCTCAGTTTATGTTTCTTTGCTATTTTAGTGGGTAGATGCCATGTTCAGAAGAATAAGAAGAATTAGGTAGATATCTCTAATACCATGGATTTTACGGCCTTGCTTATCCTGGAACAATAAAATCCCACCCGGGATCAATGGACTTTTCCATTGTCCACCCCTTGCCGAGGCAATGGGGTGATAAGCCCAGAAGAATGATAAGTATTAAGTAGATATGTCTAATACATTGGATTTTATGGCCTCGTTTGTCCCGGAATTGTAAAATACTGCCCGGGGTCAATGGATCTTTGCATTGTCCTTCTCTTACCTGCTCCAATTCCTGTGGCAGACGGGGCAGTAAGCTTCTGCCCATCATGTGTTAGTGAATGAAATGTGCAGTCATGAGAAGGTTAATCTTGCTTGCAGGGAGAGAAGGAAAATCCGAGAAATAGGTCAGTATTTTCCTCAGCATTTTACTTCCCAGCATATCATAATGCTGTTGCAACCTTATCTACAAAAACTGCCTTCATGCTGCTCTGAGGAAATCCCTGTCAACAGCCCTATTCTCAATATATTCTGTGAAGCTTAACAGCAACAGACAGAAGTACAGACATGTGTCCTAATGCTTTGCATTAAAGTACGTTTAAGTTACTAAATTGAATAAGGCTAAGCAATTCCTTTTAATTGGAGGTCTAAGCATTGAATTGTTCTCTTAAATAGTGCATGATTCTATGGTATATTGATATCATAGTTAAGGGCATTGAATCCTTGTTGGGTGAAACGGGGGGGTGTGGTTTGGCCATTTTCTGATAGTTCACCTAAGAAGTTATCAGACATGGCTGAGATTTGACGGAATTTTCCAGCAAGCAGCTGGTAAAGCCACCACGTACAACCGTCTCTGTCTAATGTTAATAACCTTGCATGTTTGCACAGCGATCACTCAACAGTTATAACAACTTGAACTGATAAAAGGACCTTTATTGTAGAAGCACGTTCCGAGGCACTTCACAGAAGAGCACTCAATCAAAAACTGGTGCCTAGTTAAAGGATATATTAGGAGGGAAGCTTAAGAGCTTAATGAAAGTGGTGTGTTTTTATGATGGACACAGTAAGAAATCTCATAACGCTAAGTCCTGCAGGATGGAGGGAGTTCCGTAGCTTAGAACGCAATGGGCTAAAGGAACAGCCCCAATAAATAATGGAACAAAAATATTTTAGAATGCACAAGAGGCCAGGCTCAATTGAAAGTGAAATCTGGCAGTTGAATCAATCCTGACAGATTACTGCTGTTCTGAGTTTGGGAGCAGTGGAGATTGCTACTGACCAACAAAGGGGCCATTGCTCATCAATCACAACACGCTTCACTGTTTCCTTTCTTTTGCAAGACAGATTCAGCAGTAATATGGGGGAAATTGACCCTGTTCCTCTTGCTGCCCATTCTCCTTCCCCTGAATGAACACTCCAGGATAGAAACCTGACTTGTGAGCTCTGGGTTTGAGAAGAGAGCAGGATTCAGTGCATTCCAGATTTCCACTTTTCACTTCCTGTGCACCTACCCACGTAGTGGGCTGAGTTTTATGCCTGCACCCCCAAGGGCAGAATGCTAGGTGATGGGCATGCAATATTGTGTGCCACGGTAGTGGCCTTCCCCACTAGCCACCGCAGGTATTTTACCGAGTTACCCCCCCCCTCCCCCAATAAGGTCCTTTGAGGCCTACTGATTATGGTCCCCCATCCCTCTCACTTGGGCCTGCTACAGCCCCAGTGCAACTCTGAGTTTACTTAAAATTCTCGGCTCCTCTGCAGCTCCTCTTCAGTACCCCATGCTGTTCCAACAGTGGCCACTGCTCCCAGTGGTGCTGCTGGGGACAAGAGAGCTGCCCACTGTTTAATGACCTGGCAGCTCTCAAAGCTGGGCCTTCCTCTCCGATGTGGTCAGAAGTCCTGTCTCAAGATGATTAAAGACCCAATGGCTGGGAGGCTATCCAGCCAAGTACAGGTGGGCTTGTCCTCCCACTATAATGACCATTGAAGTTGGCCTATTGAAGTATGAACTCCCTGATTAAGGATCCAATTAATGGGCCAAGCAGGGAGTCTTTTCCTTGTACTTAATCTGGAGTGTCAATTCCTCTGGCACCCCAGAGGTAAATTATTAACTGATAGAAGTTTACAGGATAATGAGAGGCATGGACAGAGTGAATAGTTAGAAGCTTTTTCCCGGACTGGAAGAGTCAGTTACTAGGGGCATAGGTTTAATTGCCAGGGACAAGGTTTAAAAGAGATGTATGAGGCAGGTTTTTTACACAGAAAGTTGTGGATGACTGTATCTCGCTGCCAGGAAAGTAGTGGAAGGGATACAGACGTGACTTTTAAGGGGCATCTTGACAAATACATGAATAGGATGGGAATGGAGGGATATGGAAGAGTAGGGGATGTTAATTGAGTTGAGCAGCATGGTTAATGCAGGCTTGGAATTCTGAAGCTCTTGTTCCTGTGCTGTAATTTTCTTTGTCTTTGTTCTTTGATAGCACTCTGTGTACTGCTAGAATCATAGATTCCTATGGTCCAGAAAGAGGCCATTCGATCCATCGAGTCTGCACCAACCACAATCCCAGCTGGATCCCATCCCCATATCCCTATATATTTACCTATTACTCTCTCTAACTTTTGCGTCCCGGGACACTAAGGGGCAATTTAGAATGGCCAAAGAACCTAGCCCACACATCTTTGCACTGTTAGAGTTGTAAATAAATGAAGGGATTTTGGTGCTGGGGCTTCTGTTTCTGCAGACTTACACCCATCATCTTCAGCACCATCCCTTCTGCTCCTCCCCTCGCCCCATCCCTCCCAATGTAACTTAAAATTCAACTCAATGACTCAGAAGCAGAAAGATTCCTGGGCAAAATGCCGACCAGCCTTCCCATAATGGTATCAGGAGCACAGAGTTAAATGACCTCTAATTGCTGTGACTTGGTGCCTGATGGTTTGGAGAAACAGATCATCTGTCCCCTGAACCTAAATTTGCTCACCAGTTTAGTTTTGCATTATCACTGAAAGGCTGACTGCCTATGTCCCACTCCTGTTTAGTGTGCAAGTTGATAATTGCATATAACTGCATTATATGGGCTAGAGATGCTAATTAACTCTCCACCCCTCAGAGCACTTGTGCTCACAGCCCAGTCTCAGGAAGCCTCTCTTCCCACACCTGCCTAATTGACTGAGTCGACTTTTCCCACTGCAAGCATGCTCAAGTGGACCAGCCATCTATCGTAATGATTGAGAGCTTTCTCCGTCCACCTCTGCTGCCTCTCTTCCACGGCTCTGCACTTTGGGCCATTTTACAATTTGTAAAAGTCGCAGCATCCTGGTGCCCAGAGAGTGAACCTGAGTGATCACTCGGTTTGTGTTACATTCCAGACTCACTGGTTAGATAAACTGCTGCCGCCTAACTCCAGATACACTGCTGGACAGCTCCATTAAGGAAAAATCTGCCTCTCTGTGCCAACTCCCTTCTACGGTCTATAGACTACGTTTCTGCTACCATTCTGGATCGTCTGCATTCTCAAAATTACATTAAAAAAAATTGAAACCATCTGTGCGTGTATTCACACATGTCCATTGCAGCAATTTAACAAATTCATTTAATTTTGTTTTAATGAGATGTACAGTGCTGGACAGCAGCAATAGTGATGGGAGGAACTGATATCAGGAGCAATGGGGCTTCAAGTGACAATCTGCCTGCATGTGCTGGCGAGCATCCAAGTGTTATTAAATAGAGTTCGTTCCCTTTTCTTCCTCCTCCTTGGTGCAGTTTCCATACTTGTTTTTGGCTCTTTGTGGTTTTATTAATATTTCAGATATTAGCCTGTTTTGACATAAATCTCTTTTTGTATGCAAGCAGTCCCATAGTAATTGAAAGTGAGTCTTTGAATGGTGTTAGTCCATAGTGGATGATTGCACCAGTAGTTTGCTCTGTGGGGACATTGATTCCAGAAATCTACTGGGATTAGAATCCCTCCAGTGTAGAAGGAAGCCATCGAGTCTGCATTGAGTCTCTGACAGCGTGTCTCCTCCACCACCCTCTTTCCGCATCCTACACATTCATCAGGACTAATCCATTGAACCTACATATCTTTGGACATTAAGGTTAATTTAGCATATCCAATCTGCACTACTTTGCAGCATGGAAAGAATATGGAGCACCCGGAGGAAACCCACACAGTTACAGAGAGAATATGCATACTCCACACAGACAGTGACCCAAGACCAGACCCGAACCTGGCACCTTGGTGCTGTGAGGCAGCAGTGCTAAACACTGTGCCACTATTTCCGAGCACCTTCTTTCAGATCAATGAGAGTGCACACTAAGATTAAATTGCTGCTTGGCAGTGGCACTGTGAATGCTGTAGAGTAAGTACATCTTCTTTGAGAGACAATGTATGATGCCACTAGACATGCCCCAACATGTGAAAGACAGATGAATAAAGAATTCCTTTCAGTGGAAATTTTCTTATTATAATGAATTTTACTAGTTTCCTTCCTCGCCACTGGACTTCTGTGCCAGTATATTTGCTGGAAGATGTGCTTATGTTCATAGAATAGAATCATAAATCCATACAGTGTAGCAGGAGGCCATTCGGCCTGTTGTGTCTATACTATGACAATCCAATCAAGGCTTTATCCCCATAACTCTACACATTTTCCCTGCTAATATCTCTAACCTACACATCCCGGGACACTAATAGGCAAACAACCTAGTTCACATATCTTTGGAGGAAACACGCGGAGACACGGAGAATGTGCAAACTCCACACAGACTGTGACCCAAGCCAGGAATCGAACCTAGGTCCCAAGAGCTGTGAGGCAGCTGTGCTAACCACTGTGCCACTGTGCTGCTCACTGTGTTATAGCAAGTTCATCGATGTTTTTACTGGTGGCACTGCTCATTCTCAGTGCCAGGGACTCGAGTTGAATTCCAGGCTTGGGTCACTATTTGTGTAGAGTTTGCCACGTCCTCACCGTGTCTGCGTGGGTTTATTCCAGGTGCACCAGTTTCCTTCCGCAGACCAATGATGTACAGATTAGCCGTGATAAATTTCCCCACAGTGTCAGGAGGACTAGCAGGTTAAATAAATGGCGATACAGGGGACAGGCCTGGGTGAAATTATTGTTGGTACAGGCTCGATGGGCCAAATGGCCTTCTTCTGCACTGTAGGGATTCTATGAAGAGATTCTGGGCAGTGCTGAGCTGGGCATTACTCTGCCGTAATTTGCCCTCTTCTCCCCATTGTATTTTGTTGCATTAAAGGAATTATATAAATACAATCTATCGTTGCCATTAATCATTTTAATTCTTCCGTGGCTAGGAAGAAAGTCAGCTTAAGCAGCTGGGTACGCAGTGACAGTTATTTAGTAAGCTTCCTGTTTGCAAAGTAAACTTTTCTAATTTAAGGGGCTATTTTAAAAAAAAAACTAGTTACTGCAGCACAATACTCTTCAAGAGCAAGCGAGTTTGCTGCAGAAGGATCCACATATGTTACGTACGCTGCGGAAAAATCAGCGAGCCCTGATTTTTAACAAACTATTTATGGCAATTGCGTTTTACCGGTTGTGAAGATTGGATCTATTTGGGAACTTTCAGCATGCATTCAGTTTGTGTCATCTCTGACCTAATTACACAGGTTAGAGGAAAAAAAACCTGATAATTATATATAGCATCTTCTGTGTCCCCAGAAAATCCCAAGACGTTTCAAGGCCAATTAACTATTTTTGAAATGTAGTCACTGATGTTATGTAAGCAAATCTGGCAGCAAATTGAGCACAGCAGGGTCTCGCGAATACCCATCAAGATAAATTGCTGAACATTCTATTTCTGATAGTGTTATGTAAGAGATTGATATCGGCCAGGACTCTGGACAATTCTTGTGCTTTATTAATCCCTGTCACTAATGACACAACACTACATTATCAATTCCTTTCTGACATTTTGGGCAAGTTGGAATCCATAACCAACAGATTCCAGAGTAGTTCATTCATTAGTGTCGCAAGTAGGCTTACATTAACACTGCAATGAAGTCAATGTGAAATTCCCCCAATCACCACAGTCTGACGCTCGTTCAGGGACATTAGTGGGTATTTAAAATGCCCAGTGCACTTAATCAGCACATCTTTTGACTGTGGGAGGAGACCGCTAGTGGAGCAGCTGAAGGAAATCCACACAGCCACAGGCAGATTCCAAACAGACAGTAACCAAGCTGGGAGTCGAACCCGAGTCACTGGTACTGTGAGGCAGTGGGTGGCACAGTAGCACAGTGTTTAACACTGCTGCCTCACAGCGCCAGTGACCCAAATTCGATTCCTCGTAGATCATCATAGATCCTGGCTTGGATCACTGTCTGTGTAGAGTATGCATGTTCTCCCCATGTCTGCATGGGTTTCCCCTGGATGCTCTGGTTTCCCCCCACTGTCTGAAAGATGTGCTGGTTAGGTGCATTGACCCAAACAGGCACTGGACAGTGACGTCTAGCGGAATTTCACAGTAACTTCATTGCAGTGTTAATGTAAGCCTTACTTGTGACTAAGAAATTAACTTTAACTTAACCATTGTTCCACCCATAAGCATGCTACCACTGACATATGTTGATAATGTTTACCTTGCCTCTCCTCTCTTACAGTCATTTAATAGGTCAGCAGCAAAATATTTACTAATACCTTTGAATGAACATTAAGCAACACGATTAGTTGAAGTCAGATGTACAGAACAAGCTCTTGCCATTTTATAAAGGCTGCCATGTACATGAGCCTGATCAATCAATTAGAGATACTCCTCCGTGGTCTTTCCTCCCCCTATCTTTATAACCTCTTTCAGTCCTTTGATTCTTAGATATCTCCATGCTTTCCCAATTCTGGCCTCTGCATATCCCCAATCTTAATTGCTTCACCACTAGTGGTTGTACCTTCAGCCACTGAGGACCCAGGTTCTGGAATCTTATTCCTGAGAGGAAAACAAGACAAAGAGGAGTGTGTCTGCTGGTGATCAGGGTAAAGTGAAGAAGGTCTTGTAGACTCATGTCCTATCAAAAAAATACAACAGGCACAATCTTACCTGCCATTTACGCCACTGCTATAAGGTTGGAGAATTTGGCAGCTAGCCAAATCTCCGTTGATCATGGCGGGATGGGAAAATCTTACCGGTGCGAACAGTGGTAAGATTCTGGTCAATGTACTTACTAATGAGGACAAGGATGCTGTCTGCCCAGTGGAAAGCCAGAATGCTAACTATAGCACCGTGCAGCAGAAGAAAGTCTGAAATGATGGGGGAAAAGAAAAGTTGTAATTATAGGAATTTTGACAATTTGGAAGATTGATACATCCTGTGAAGTCACAATTGAATGTTGGTGCAATGTCTACTTAGTACAAAGGTAAAGGATATCTTGGAGAAGCTGGATAGGAACTTGGAAGATGAGAATGATAATCTAGTTGCTGTGATCTGTGTTGAGATGTGGAGATGCAGGCGTTGGACTGGGGTAAACACGGTAAGAAGTCTCACAACACCAGGTTAAAATCCAACAGATTTATTGGGTAGCAAAGCTTTCGGCACTTTGTCCCTTTATCAGGTGTGTGGAGAGTTCTGATCATAAACAGAACTTCTCACTCACCTGACGAAGGGGCAAAGTCCCAAAAGTTAGTGGTGTTTGCTACCCAGTAAATCTGTTGGACTTTAATATGGTGTTGTGAGACTTCTTATTCTATGTTGAGGCCCAGTGGTGGATTTACACTTTGTGAGGACCCTGCCATGTTCATTTTCATTTCTGCCCCCGGTCCCAGCTCCCCATGGTATCATTGCCCTTCCAAACCTGCCCACCCTTGCCCCATTAGAATGCAAAGGCATAAGCCTCAAAAATGCTCAAGTTGATCACTGCTTTATTGTTTTTTAACTTGTAAAAATACACCTGTGTAAATAATTGCTGAATTGAAATCCCAGCTTACCTCTTGTCAGAATGGTCAATATTTCGATGTGTGTCTTGTGGTAAGCAAACATGGAACTTACCGATGAGAAATGCGATGGAAAAGTCAGCTGATGACATGGTTGCAGCAGAGGCCAGTGCAGGGCAGAATGAGTCAGTCCACTGCAGGAACACATACTCCAAGATGTATACACCGCCATTCAGTGTATTTCAGAGTCTCATTTAGTTTAATAAAAATGTAGAAACGTAGAAGATAGGAGCAGGAAGAGGCCATTTGGCCCTTTGAGCCTGCTCCACCATTCATCACGAAAATGGCTGATCATAAACTCAATAACTTAATCCTGCTTTTTGCCCATAACCCTTGATCCCGTTCGCCCTAAGTAATTATACCCATTAAATACATTCAATGTTTCAAAAGTTAACCTCCTTACTTTCTCTCACAAAATCAAAGATGTGGAGTTGCCGGCGTTGGACTGGGGCAAGAACAGTAAGTAGTCTCACACCACCAGGTTAAAGTCCAATGGGTTTATTTGGTAGTGTGAGCTTTCAGTGCTTTGCACCTTCATGTCACCTGATGAATTCTGAAAGCTCATACAAACATATAAACGTATTGGACTTTAACCTGGTGTTGTGAGACTACTTATAAGATCAAACATGTCATTACCATAAATTCACATGAGTGGAACACCCACTGAGTCCGAGTCCAATATCAATGGCCTTGTCTGCAAGATTCTGTTCTTTTTTCTAGAAGTAACATTCAGAAGGCCAATATTAAGAGAGATAAGTACCAGCATGTGATCAGTTACTCCCATTATATCAGACCGTCAATGATCTGTTTTGAAAAACAGAATTTAAACGAGAATATGGAACGTGGACAGATTTTTAAGATTTTCCCATGGGACCATTAACTTAGGGGAAACAAAAGAGGAGGCCTTGCTAAGGGAACATAAAAAATCAAGTTTCTCAAGAACAATAAGGGATGAGTTGGCTCTTCCAGTGATATCCCATGAATGCGTAAAAGAGAACACAACCCTAGGAGACAATGTTATTAGCGCTAGACTATTAGTCCAGAAATTTAACTGATGTTCTGGGGACCTGGCTCAAATCCTACAATGGCAGTTGGTGGAATCTGAATTCAATAAAAAGTTTCTGGAATTAAGAATCTACTGATGACCATGAAACCATCGTCAATTGTCGGAAAAACCCATCCGCTGCACTAATGTCCTTTAGGGAAGGAAATCTGCTGTCCTTACCTGGTCTGGCCTACATGTGACTCCAGAGCCACAGCCCTGTGGCCCTCCAGGGGCAATTAGGGATGGGCAATGCATGCTGGCCAGCCAGCAATACGCATGTGCCGTGAATGAATAAAAAAAAGAACTCTGTAGATGGATGATCCTATCCTTTCCATGCTATATGCTAATTGGAATAGGGATAGACAGATCAGCAAGGAGAGTGCATGGTTAAGTCAGAGAAACAACAAGATTAATTTATCAAGGTATGAAAAAAGGAATAGTAAAGTATTCTACAGATATGTAACTTACAAAAATGTCCTAACCTATGATATCAGCCACTCAAGAATACACAAAATGAACTCTCAGATAATATCAGAAATGGCAGAAATATTAAGTAACTGTTTTGTTTTGGTATTTACCCGGAAGATAGGCCAGGTGGACATGACATTATAATATGAGATCAAAAATACAATTTAAATAGAAAGGGGTGAGATCATTGACAAAATAATCAGACTTGGAGAGGATAAAATCACTGGATTGTATCAGTTCATATTAAAATAAGTTTAAAAAAAAGATTGCAGAGGTACTATCACAGATGTATAAAAATTTATTAGAAAATGGAATAATGCCAAAGAGCTGGTGGACTACTAATATGATTCTTAGATTTAAAAAGCGAGATACAACAGCTGCACGTGCTGAAGCACAACTAGCTTTACATTGGTAGTCAGAAAGATAGCAGAATCCTTACTCAGAGATGTAATGGAAAAACGTCTAGAAACTGAAAAAATAATAAGGAATAGTCAGCACAGATTTCAAAAGGGAAGGTCATGCTTGATTAACCTTATTGAATTTTTTGAAGAAGTAACAGCAAGAGTAGATAAGGGTATTGCAGTAGATTAATGAAGTAATGTATATGTATTCCCAAAAGACTTTGATAAGGTACTGCATAGTAGAATCATGACTAAGGTCAGAACACGTGGAGCCAGGGAACAAGTAGCAAAATGAATAACAAACTGGCGATAAAACAGAAAGCAGTGGGTCAGAGTTTAAAATGTTTAAGGGATAGCAGCTTAGTATCACCAAAGGGAAAATGTATCATGCAATCCAGTCTTAGTTTCACTGGGATGATGGCACAGTAGTTAGCATTGCTGCCTTGCAGCGCCAGTGACCCAGATTTTATTCCCAGCTCGGATCACTGCCTGTGTGGAGTTTGCACGTTCTCCCGTGTTTTGCGTGGGTTTCTTCCGGGTGCTCCGGTTTCCTCCCACAGTCTGAAAGGCATGCTGTTTGGGTGCATCGGCCATGCTAAATTCTCCTTCAGTGTACCCGAACAGGCACCAGAGTGTGGCAACTGGAGGATAAGTTCATTGCAGTTATGTGTGACTGAAAAATAAACTACAAAGATGAACTTTGGCCTGTGAGTAGAAAATGCACCATGCAATTCTGCTGCTGATGTTTCCAAGTTTTTGAGCCATGTAGCCATTTAAACGTGCCTAGTTTAAATAGATAAACCCATAACAAGCTCACACTTATGAGCAATTGGTCTTTATATCATTATAAAAACAAAATTATAATGGAGGCATTGGAGAGGGTACAGAGGAGGTTTACCAGGATGTTGCCTGGTATGGAGGGCAGGTCTTATGAGGAGAGGCTGAGGGATTTGAGGTTGTTTTCGTTAGAAAGGAGGAGGCTAAGAGGGGACCTGATCGAGACATATAAGATGATTAGAGGTTTAGATAGGGTGGACAGTGATAGCCTTTTTCCTAGGATGGAAAAAGCTAGCACGAGGGGACACAGCTTTAAATTAAGGGGTGATAGTTATAGGACGGATATCAGAGGTAGGTTCTTTACCCAAAGGGTGGTTCGGGAGTGGAATGCCCTGCCTGCAGCAGTTGTAGATGCGCCAAGTTTGGTGGCGTTTAAGAGGTTAGTTGATAAGTATATGGAAGAGAAGGGAATGGTTTAGTTTGGAGGGGCATTGCTTTTTATATTGGTCGGCGCAACATCGAAGGCCGAAGGGCCTGTTCTGTGCTGTAATGTTCTATGTTCTATGTAAAACAGAAGTTACAGTAATTATTCAGACGGGTGAAGATTGGAAAGTGGTCCACCATTCAAATTGTGGGTGAAGTTAATGAAGATGAGGGCATAGAAACAGAGAGATCTGGAGATTCAGATGCCCAAGTCAATAAAAGTAGTAACACAGATGAATAAGGCCAGTATAAAGCAAACACAGCCCCATGGAGGATACCAGAACTAGGGGACCATAAAAATAAGATAGTCATTAATAAGTCCAATAGAGGACTCAAGAGAAATCTATTTGCCCAAATTGTGGACTCAGAATCATATGGAGTATTGAGGTGACCAACATAAATGCATGTAAGTAGCTGCTAGATGAAGACTTGGACAAGAATTATATGCTTCCCCCACTGGTGGATTTTTAGGTGGAGGGGGGGAAGGTGTGGGGAAGCATGAAATTGAGAGAATGGGATTCATTGTGGGTGCCAACCTGGCAGTACCAGGGTGCAAGTAGACAGTGCCAGGTTAGCACTGCCTAGGGGCAAGGCTTGAATTGGGGGTGGGGAGGGGGAACGCATGAGTAGGGGAAGGGGTGTGGGTGGGGGCTGAATGATTATAATTAGTAATAATTGATTAATAAGGGGATCAGGTATTATGGGGAAAAGGCAGAAAAACGGGTGAATGAGAAAAATAGCAGCCATGATTGAACAGCGGAGCAGACCCGATGGGCTAAGTGGCCTAATTTTGTTCCAATGTCTTATGGCATGGGAAGAGGGGACCATTAGAGGGGAGTCTTAATACAGTGGCCTCTACTGACCTCATAGCAGTGTTTGCAAACTTTGGAGGCAGCTACTGATAGCGATGACTAGGAGGATGGGGATAGCAGTCTTTGCTGGTGAGTTTGGGGGGGGGGGGTGCTTGCTGCAGGGGTGCCTGGAATTTGAGGTGCCCTTTAAAATCTGTGCCCCCCCCCGATCTCTGACCAGCATTATTGACCTCTTTTGGTCCTCCCCTCTCTTTGCGAACTGAGATCTCCCCAAGCTCCAAAAAAAGTGACTCATTGGGGAAAAATTGTAATCTGAATTGTGCTGTTCCAGCTGGCAGAATTCCCACCACTTTTCTTCCTAGAGATGACACTTAGGCCAGAATTCTCCAAACTCGACTGCAGCAGGGATTCTCCAGTCCCGCTGCAGTGAATGGAGAGTTGGCTGAGTGCAAATTCTTCATCCTCGTTGGCAGCAGTAGCAAAGTGTACAAGACAGGAGAATTCTGGCCTTTGTTACTTTTTTGGGAGAATTTGGGCCATAATCTCTGGGAACAAATCCTCATTAAAAAGATGAGCTTTAGCAACCATTTGAACCCTGTGTTTTGTGGATGATGGGTGTGGGGTGGTAGGTTCACTTTTCACTTTTACCATCAAAATGAGGGAAAACGTTCAAAACCAAGGATAAATTCTGAGAAATGCAGTCATCTTTTGCGTTGAACAAACACTAAACCTCAGGAAAACAAACAGAGTCTAATAAACCACGATCACAACTCCAGATGACAGGCCTTAATGGCAGTTCTAAGAGCAATGTAATTTAAGTTTCCATGATGACCTAGCTATCTTAACTATAAAGTACATTTGCAGGATTTGTCAATGGGCTGTCTGCTGCAAAAGGTGAGCTATTAACGGATGAAGTCATCGTGAAGCTCAAGTATTTTTAGAGTTTTGCTGAAATATGAAATGGTTGATGCTAAAAATAACTTTGAGGTATACACTCTGATTGATGTGTTGTAATGAGAGCATGTGCTGTATCAATCTCAACGCAGTCATTTTCAGTGCTTGTGCATCGCCAAACCTATGGTTTAAGAGAACTGCGAAGAGTTTTCACCTACTTTTTATCAAATTCAAGACAAAATCAGACTTAACTGATTTGCCACCCAAGAAACAAAATGTAAATATGATCATGAAAAGCAGTTGGAATTTAAGGGTTCCTATAGTTTTGGTGTACCAATTCCTGGGCTGTGGAATGGGGCTTGTCATGTGGAGATTCAAGGAGTATAAATCATTATTAAATAAATAATTACGAATATTAATTCTAGGTGGCATAATTGTTATCATTTGGATGTATTGTTAATGCCTTTTTATTTAAGGGAGCCATTAAATAAGATGCTGATGATATAGACATAGAGGTTTACAGCGTGGAAACAAGCCCTTCGGACCAACTTGTTCATGCCACCCTTCTTTTTAAACCCCTAAGCTAATCCCAATTGCTCGCATTTGGCCCATATCCCTCTATAGCTATCTTACCCAAATAACTATTTAAATGCTCTTTAAAAGACAAAATTGTATCCATCTCTACTACTACATATGTCAGTTCATTCCAGACACTCTCCACTCTCTGTGTGAAAAAAATTGCCCCTCTGGATACTTTTATATCTCTCTCTTATCACCTTAAACCTATGCTCTCTAGTTTTAGACTTCCTTACCTTTGGGAAAAGATGTTGACTATCGAGCTGATCTATGCCCCTCATTATTTTATAGACCTCTATAATATCAACCCTCAGCCTTCTCCACTCCAGAGAAAAAAGTCCCAGCCTATTCACTCTCTCTTATAACTCAAACCATCAAGTCCCAGTAGCATCCTAGTAAATCTTTTCCGCATTCTTTCTAGTTTAATAATATCCTTTCAATAATAGGGTGACCAAAACTGTACACAGTATTCCAAGTGTGGCCTTACCAATGTCTTGTACAACCTTAAGAATGTATCCCAACTCCTGTATTCAGTGTTATGACCAATGAAGCCAAGCATGCTGAATGCCTTCTTCACCACACTGTTCACCTATGATTTCACTTTCAAGGAGCTATGAACATGTACCCTTAGATCTCTTTTATCTGAAAGGTAAAGTTGTCCTAATCCCAATGACAATAGGCTGCTCTGCCCTTTGAGGGGATGAGCTGACTGGTGATAATTTAACCTGAGGGTCATAGTGTCTCAGGTGAGGGGCAAGATTGAGAAGGTGGGGCCTTCATGAATAACCTTGGCCAGTACGGGGAATGAACCAACGCTTTTGGCATCACTCTGTCATTAACAACAGTAGTGTAGCTATAATATGACGTGTGATATTATCTCTAGATTGTTAATTCAGAAACTCAGCTTTCATTTGGGGACTGGGGCTCGAATCCCACCGTGACATGGCAGAATTTGAATTCAATAAAACCTATTTGGAATGAAGAGTCTGCTGATGACTATGAATTGATTGTCAATTGTCCGAAAAACCCATCTGGTTCACCAATGTCCTTTAGGGGAAGGAAATCTGCCATCCTTACCTGGTCTGACCTACATGCGTCTCCACAGCCACAGCAATTTGGTTGTCCCTCAACTGCCCTCTAAAGACTGCTAGGGATGGGCAATAAATGCTGGCCAGCCAGCGATGCCCATGTCCCACAAATGAATAAAGAAAAGATTGTGCTGAACTAAACTGAGCTGCTGACCTACAACACAAATGATTGTATTTGTTATGTGCTGCACTCTTAGAACAAAGAATAACGTGAAGTTGATAGCCTGTGGGATTGAGTGAAAACAACAGCACAAGTTTATTAAGTAGCTGTTAACACTACAAAGACTTGATCTGGACCTAAGCAAAGCCTTTGAAGCAGCCAATGATGTCATGAACTATGCACATGACTAAGATGTTAAAGTAACAGTGCAACAACACAACAACATCGTCAAATGCATACCATTCTTCTACCTTTACTTTTAAGGTCCTAGAACAAGAAATAATCAAAATATTTTACATAGTTATTAAAACATATGCACGCGGGCAGGCAATGAATCATTGTGTTACGATAATACGGTTGATAGGAAAGATGATCAGATGGGCCTCTATTCTGCACAGGTAGCCTGCTCACTTCAGGGATTTTGGTTGTTCTGGACCTTGGAGCTGCTCTCCCAGTTCTTCAGATGTTGCCTCAACGCTGAAACGTGTAACAGTCTCTTTTGCAGAATGAAGACTGGTAGCAGTTGTTGCTAATAGATCCAAAGTCGCAGTCACAGTAATTGGTGGCAGAGATGGTGGTTAATCCTGAAGTAATTCCGACATGCACAGCACTGATGAATGTAGCTAACAACTGGTGCATGTGTTGTCACCACATTTGTTCACCTTTAGTTTGTACTGCGAAGGAGAGGGCCAGTTTGAATCAATACAATTGTAGGAATCCCTTTTGCTGGTGGTATAGTTGGGTGTCAAAATTTGCCCTTTAGTTGCTTCTTACGATTTGCAACTGCTGACTGTGTTCCACTAGCTCGGACATCCCCTGCAGGAAGAGTAGATTAAATGTAGTTTGTAGCTTTCTTTACAGTAGACGCAAAGCTGAGCAACTCTGAGAATAAATCGCCAAGGAAATGTTTAGATGGAAATTTAATGAACCTTGGTCCTCAGAGGTTTTCAGTGAATGCTTCAAGGACTGGTGTTGATTTTATGTGGTGGATCCTCCTCAGCTTTAGATAATCTTCAAACTGTTGAGCTGTGATTTGTGGTCCATTATCACTCTCAATCTGCCCTAGCTTCCCAAATAGAATCATAGAATCACGATAGCGCAGAACGAGTCTCATTTGATCAATCGAGCCTACACCAACAACAGTCTCACCCAGGCCCTATCCCCATAACTCTGGCGAACATTTCATCGAACTTCTTGATGGTTTGTTACGCAGTTGTTGACTTCAGTAGAACAACTTCTGGCCATTTGGAGTGCGCATCTATGACAACCAGGGAGATGTGCCTCTCGTATGGAACTGTGAAGTCAATGTGTATATGCTGCCAAGGCATTTTAGGCCATTCTCACAGATGCAGTCGGAAAGTGGTGGTACATTCCTTACTCCGACACATGACTGGCACAGTCCTGCTTTTTCCCCAGTCTGGGCATTTAGCCTGGCCACCAGAAGTAACTCCTCTTTCATATGAACTATACCCGGGTGTCCTTCATGCAATTGTTCCAACATTCATGTGGCAAGTTTCTAGGAATTATTATTCTTATCTCCCAGAACAGCATCCACACTGGACTGTCAACTTGGATTTTCTGGAAATTTATGGTTTTAATTTGGGATGCTTTCCTGCTATCCTTTCTTTTGACATCATTTTCAATATCTTACACATCATGGGATCATTTCTGGTCTATTGTTGGACTTGAGCTGCCGTCCTTGTGACATGGTCTGAGCGTAAAAAATGGAAGATATTGGAATTACTATTGGGTGGTTCTTGATTGCGGACAAAGGCAAGCATAACAATGCATCAGCATTGGCATGGCTCTCTGATTGAAAGTGCCTGATCTCATGGGAATGTTCTGGTAATATTAAAGATCATAGAATCCTACAGTGCAGAAGAAGATCGTTTGGCCCATTGTGTCTGCACCAAACACAATTCCACCCAAGGCCCTTTCCCTATAACGCCATGTATTTGCCCTAACCAGTCCCCCAACACTAAAAGACAATTTGGCATGGCCAATCCACCTAACCTCACATCTTTAGACTGTGGGAGAAAACCAGAACATCCGGAGACACAGGGAGGATGTGCAAACTCCACGCAGACCTAAGCCAGGAATTGAACCCGGGTCCCTGGCGCTGTGAGGCAGCCATGCTAACCACTGTGCCATCGTGGTTCTTGAAGGCTGCTTGCGGCAAACAATGGAATAGTTTAGTGTGGCTCAGAAATAGTTGTTAAGGGACCATTGTCTGTCAGCTCTGTGAAGTGATGACTGGGTGCAGAATGCAACACAGGTTTATTGAACAGCTGCTAAGGCTGCAAAGACTCGATCTAGACTGAGGCAAAGCCAGTCAAGCAGCCAATGACGTCAAAACCTACACACGTGAATAGACTCTTAAAGTGACAAGGCAACAACATAGCAACAACCCCAAATACATAACAGCATTGTTTTAATTTTTCTTTAAACATATTTACATGTATATTTAATGCATAGAGCATTGTCACAGCTTCAGGCAAGGAAATGATGCAGGGAATGAGGCAGATGAAATTCTTTAACTGTGATACGGGGTTGCAATAGTTTACAGTTCCTTCAGAATTCTAGGCTTTCCTCGAACATCTGTGCTTTATCACAATTCAGTTGGAGTTTACAAATGGGCAGAAGCAATTGAATCAACAAACAGCAGCTAAGAAAGTGAATTCCTATGTGAGGACAATAAAGAGGCTGCTCTGAGCACCTTTCCCTGTGCACCTTATCTCTCATTCTATCCAAGCTCAGTGTGAGTCACAATTTCAATGCCAGAGAAATGTGTAATATAAAGGAGATCAATTTTACATTTTTACCATTATCATTTTGGAATTATTAGTGAAGTTCTATGCTGTGAAAGGTCTGTCCCATAAACAATAGAAATGTGTGAACAGGTTAGCATGTTCAAATTTATATATATTTTTCAAAAAAGATGAAGGGCTTTTCAGGGTAATAAAATCCTTTCATCTCCTGAAGCTGCTCACTCTTGCTGGGCTATTAATGCATAGGATGCTCTCTGAGATCTCGCTCTTGTGGCCACCCTTCATGCAAAAATGAATCCTCCACTTCAGAGAGGTGTGGGTGCTTAATATTGAGTTTATTCTATGAGATAAAAAGACTTTTGGATACTATGGGAATCAAGAGATAGGGGAAGAGCGGGAGTCGAGAGATAGGGGAAGAGTGGGAATCAAGGGGTATGGGAAGAATGTGGAAGTGTGAAGCTGAATCAAATGATCAGCTGTGGTCTGAGTGAATAGCAGAGCAGAACAGAAGGGCTGAATTATCAATTCCGTTTTTTCCTTTCCCTTTTTCATAGATCCTTGTGTCTGAGTCGAGACTAGGAGCACTATTAGACTACTGGATTAGTGAAGATAATATATTTAAGCCCCATCCTTTCCTCACCCACTGCATACAGCAGATTTCAAGGCGTGTCAGGGTTTTATTTTAGGCCATCAGTTATATGACGGGGTTCTCACTGTCTTAAGAGGATTTTAATGCCTTGAAATGAACATGAAATATTGCAATCCAAATTGTGTGGAGTGGCACATTCTCCCTGTGTCCGTGTACGTTTCCTCTGGGTGCTCCGGTTTCCTCCTACAGTCCAAAGATGTGCAGGTTAGATGGATTGTCCGTGCTGAATTGCCCATTAGTGCCAGGGGGATTGGCTAGGGTAAATGCAGGAGGTAATAGGGATTGGACCTGGTGGGATTTGGTTGATGCAGACTTGATGCACCAAATGGCCTCCCTCTGCATTGTAGGTTTCTATGGATTCTCTGATTCTATGAACTGCTGAATAGGTTTCAATGAAGTGATAATCCAATATTAAACAGGTTATATATATAAAATTATTTGGTCACTAAACTTAGAAAAGGGATGAATGTCCTCAGAGCTGCGTCTGTTCCACTGGGATAACTTTTTGGAAGTGAGCCGATGACACTCCGTAGAAATTCCCAGGTCAAATCTGTACTTACATACTAATATCGCACAGTATCAAGTAAAGTTTATTTATTAGTCACAAGTAAGGCTTACATTAATATTGCAATGAAGTTACTGTGAAATTTCCCTAGTCATCGCACTTTGGCGCTTGTTCAGATCAATGCACTTAACCAGAGTGTCCTTCAGTCTTTGGGAGGAAACCAAAGCACCCGGAGGAAACCCACGCAGATATGGAGTGAATGTGCAAACTCCACATAGACCCAAGTCAAGAAGCAAATCCAGATCCCTGGTGCTGTGAGATAGCAGTGCTAACCACTGTGCCATCATGCTGCCCCAATATAATTTCTTTGCTGAAATTTCTCAACATGACTTATTTATTTAGTGATATAGTAATGAAAAACATGAAAGATGTCAGCATCTGAGAGAGAAGCAAAGGTTGGTATTGTTACTGGACTAGTAATCCAGAGACCCAGAGTAATGCTTAGGGGACCCAAGTTTGAATCCTACTGCGGCAGATGGTGAGATTTAAACTCAGTAAAAATCTGGAATTAAAAGTCTGATGGTGACCATGAAACCATTGTCGATTGTCGTTAAAAACTCATCTGGTTCATTAATGTCTTTTATGGAAGGAAATCTACCATCCTTATCTGGTCTGGCCTGTGTGTGACTCCAGAGCCACAGCAATGTGGTTGATTCTTGAATGATCCTCAGGGATGGACAATAATTGCCGGCCCAGCAAGCGATGCTCATGAACATACTGACAAAAAAATCATTGATCCTCTGCTTCCACCATCCTTGTGCGCAATGAATTCCAGGTCATTATTGCTGGTTTCATTGAATAGTTGTTCACATTTCTGCCACCTCTCTTTCCCAAGCCTGTCTGTGTCTTGTAGTGAAGAACCATTGATAAATGGGACTTGTTTTTCCTTGTTTACTTTATCCTAAAGTGTCACAATCTTGCATGCCTCTATCAAATTTCCCCACAACTCTTTGCTCCAGTTCTAGTTATGTTAATATATGGTCACTGATTTTTTTAAATTCATTAATGGGACATAAGCATCACTGGCTGACCAGCATTTCTTGCCCATCCCAAGTTGTCTTTGAGAAGGCGGTGGTGAGCTGCCTCCTTGAATCCTTGCAGTCCATGTTCTGTGGTTGCCGTTAGAGAGGGATTTTGAACCAGCGAATGAACAGCAATATATTTCCAAGTGAAAATGGTGAATATCTTGGAGGGAATATAATGTTCCCATGTAATAGATAAATCCTTGTTTGCTTCCATTATCCCAGTACTGTTTTTCCTCGATAACTTCCCATGATCCAGTTTTACTGGCAAAACACTTCTGATTGTAGGTACAACGGTAACTCACTCCCTTGCAAGTTTATTTACCAGGATGCTGCCTGGTATGGAAGGACTGTCTTATGAGGAACGATTAAATAGACTGGGGTTGTTTTCCCTTGAAAGACGTCGGCTTAGAGGGGATCTAATAGAGGTGTATAAGATTATAAGGGTATAGATAGAGTAAATGGTGGTAAACTTTTTCCACCTTCAGAAATGGATAGGACGAGGGGTCATGGCCTTAGGGTGAGGGGGGCTACGTATAAGACGAATATTAGAGGGCAGTTTTTCACACAAAGGGTAGTGGGGGTGTGGAATGCACTGCCGAGTAAGGTGGTGGGAGCAGGCACGCTGGGGCTGTTTAAGGGTCTCTTGGACAGCCACATGAGCAGTATGCAGATAGAGGGATATAGTAGGACTGTTTAACTACAGCTTTTTTTTCCACAGGTAATTCGGTCCATACTTGACCAACAATGAGCATGCATTCGGCAGGTGGTGTGAGGACAGCTCTTGGATGTTGATTCATGGGTTGCCTGGTACTTCATGTCGTAAATGAGTGCTTTATGTGGACCATCTGAAGGGCACCATGACAGCTCAGAGACTATCGATGTGGCTGTGCAGACACTTGGAATTGGGCCGGTGTCTGCGGGAGTTTGCGCGTTCTCCCCGTGGTTGCGTGGGTTTTCTCCGGGCGCTCCGGTTTCCTCCCACAACCCAAAAATTCGCTCTTAGGCTGATTGGGAAACAAATTGACCCTATAGTGAGAGTCTCCCGTATTAGGAATAACCTAATTTTGTATTATGATAATGGAATTGGTACTATATAGTTAAGACGGCGGCGCAGGCTCGTTGGGCCGAAGGGCCTGTTTCCCGTGCTGTGTTGCTCTTAAAAAAAAAGATTGAGATAATTACAGTAACTTGATGTCTAGGTCCTTTCTCTATTAATAATTTTTAAAAAATAATAATTGTTGTAAACATTAATAATTGGGGGTCCATAGATTGAGCTTTCTCTGATTATTTAAGGAGAATGTAAAGTAAGGTTTAGTTATTAGTCACAAGTAGGGTTTACATTAACACTGCAATGAAGTTACTGTGAAACTCCTCTAGTCACCGCACTCGAATGCCTGTTCAAGTCAACGCATCTAACCAGCATGTCTTTCAGATTGTGGGAGGAAACCCATGCAGAAACGGGGAGAATGTGCATACGCCACACAGACAGTGACTCAAACCAGGAGTTGAATCTAGATTCCTGGTGATGTGAGGCAGAGTGCTAACTGTTGTGCCATATTGCCACCCATTTTAATTTTAATAGTATATCACAGGTCCACACTTGTAAGTCATGAACCACTGTAAAAGGATCCAGTTTGTAGCATAACTACCCCATTATATTCTGCTAGAAGAGATGAGAAAAAAGAGAGCCCAAGGCAGTAACTTGTATGGCCGGCAATTAATACACATCTGTCAAACTGTCTTCCCCTGAACAAAACAAGGTATTGAATAGACTCATACATTTAAAGAGCACGGGGAAAAGTTCATGTGATATATCATTATCAGTATTCAATTATAAGCAACATTAGCACAAGCAGACCGCTTATTTCTGAACAATTACAATTTGAAACTGAATTAACTCCAGATTTAAGGTTTAAGCCTCTGCAGTGTGTGGTTGGCACAACTCCGAACAATTTGCAGCTGTTGTTGCTTTTCAGCGGTAATTGTTCATAAATGCATTAACTGTGAGGCATGTGCAGAATTAGTTAAATAATGCACAGTTAGAGCTTTACAGCAAGGAGCGCTGTGTTTTGTGCTGTGTCTGACAAGTGCTGGCATTTCTTAGTGAGGACAGTGTTGCGTGGAACGTTGGTGTGCAGAAAGGATGGCATTGCAACCGGGCAGCCTTTGTCTTCAAAGATCCTGGTGCCCATGTGCCAAGGAATGATGGCACTTGGCATGTAGATGATGTGTTTATAAATCGCAAATATCAGGTTCTGCTTTTTCACAGCCAATTAGGTTTCCAACAAACAAACAACAGCTTGACTTTGCACCATAATTAGTTGATGAAATAGGCACAGAAAAACTTCCAGGCTGCTTACAGAGAAAAAGTGACACAGTAGTTCGCCTTGCTGCCTCACAATGCCAGGGACCCAGGTTCAATTCCGGTCTTGGATCACTTCCTGTGTGGAATTTGTACATTCTCCCCGTGACTGCGTGGGTTTCCTTTGGATGCTCTGGTTTCCTCCAGCAGTCCAAAGATGTGTGGATTTAGTTGATTGGCTGTGCTAAATTGCACTTAATGTCAGGGGTTCAAGCAGAGTAAATATGCAGGGTTATAGGGATTAGTTCTGGATGGGATTGTTGTCAGTGCAAGCCTGATGGGCCGAGTGGCCTCCTTCTGCACTATAATATAAACGAAAGAATTCTTTTTGCTCGTGATATTGGAGAGGCTTTACCAATCGTCAACAGTTTTTACTGTGAATGAAAAAAGTACTGAGGAAAACCATGGTTAGCACTGCTGCCTCACAGTGCCAGGGACCCGGGTTTATTTCAGGCCTCAGGTCGCTGAATGGCGGAGTTTACACATTCTCCCGAGTGGATTTCCTCCAAGTGCTCCAGTTTCAAAGAACAAAGAGCAAAAAATAAAGAAAGATGCAGCACAGGAATAGGCCCTTTGCCCTCCAAGCCTGCGCTGCTCATGATGCCTAACTAAACTAAAACCGTATGCACTTATGGAGCCCATATCCATCCATTCCCATCTTATTCATGTATTTGTCTCATTGCCCTTAAATGCAGCTATCGTACCTGCTCCCACCACCTCCCTAGGCGGTGCTTTCCAGGCATTCGCCACCCTCTGTGAAAAAACCTTGCCTCACACATCTCTTCTAAACTTTTCCCCACGCACCTTAAAGCTATGTCCTCTAGTACTTGACTTTTCTACCCTCGGAAAGATCATCTGATTATCCAACTCTGTCCATGCCACTCATAATCTTGTTGACCTCTATCAGGTCACCCCTTGTCCTCCGTTGTTCCAATGAGAATAAACTGAGTTTATCCAAGCTCTCTTCATAGCCATTCCTCCCACAGTCCCAAGATGAGGGTTAGGTTGATTGGCCGTGCTAAATTGACCCTA
The DNA here is from genome assembly GCA_024679065.1 of Sphyrna mokarran. Taxonomy (NCBI): domain Eukaryota; kingdom Metazoa; phylum Chordata; class Chondrichthyes; order Carcharhiniformes; family Carcharhinidae; genus Sphyrna; species Sphyrna mokarran. The sequence goes on along the minus strand of JAGIQG010000012.1, from coordinate 69,259,301 downwards.
GTGTAAGGGAAATTAGAAAGTAAATATGAAGGGTTACAGGAAAAGGGCCTGGGTATGATTGTGTTCGGCGCAGGCTCGATGGCTCGAATGACTTCCTTCTGTACTCGGGGGGTTTTATGATACATGTCAGGGGTGTCCAAATCTCATGAAACTTTGACCCGCGTACGATCTTCAGGAGCCAGAAGACACAGGCAACCTTTGTAGACACGTTTTTATTGCGCTCACTTCTTTGCGGAAATCTTTGTTTCATTCCTCATTCAGGTTTTCTTCACAAACAATGCAGATTGTGGCAAAAATAAATCTGTTTCAGTGACGCGCCTCAGAGGCGGCACTGACCTATAGAGTTTTTCAATTTGGAAAATCAGTCCAGAGGTGATTTAAAAAAAAAAGGATTTATTTTGCTTGAAATAAAGCTGTAATCCTACACTGAACAACAGAATCCAATCCGAGTGTTTGTATCTCAATACTGTACAATTCTGTTCTGTATTATAGTGTTTCCTTCTCTTCCAAACAGAAACTGCAAGTTGGAGTGTCAGCAGTGAGACGGTGGGTGAGGGAGCTGGAGAAAATGGCGCTGAGGATCATGAGGCCCTCCCTCATAGAGTGACAGAGCATTACAATATAGCAATAGGCCCTTTGGCCCATTATGTCTGCACTGGTCATTGAGCATCTATCTATGTTAATTGCATTTTCCAGCTCTTATGTTTACTTTTAAGTTTAAAGTTTATTTATTTGCGTCAGAAGTAGGTTAACACTGCAATGAAGTTACTGTGAAAATCCCCCAGTCACCACACTCTGGCACCTGTTCAGGGATACTGAGGGAGAATTTTTAGCATAGCCAATGCACCTAGCTTGCACATCTTTGGACTGTGGGAGGAAACCGGTGTGCTCTGAGGAAATTCATGCAAACACTGCGAGAACGTGCAAATCCCACACAGAGAGTGATCTAAACCGGGTATTGAATCCAGGTCTGGTGCTGTGCCACCGCACCACCCTTGATCCATAGCTTTATATGCTATTGTTTCAAGTGTTCATCTAAATGCATCTTAATTGTTGTGAAGGTGCCTGTCTTTCAGGCAGTGAGTCCCAGATTCCCAGCCCTCCTGCGTCGAACTATGACAAAACTACAAAATAAATCTTGTGACAGTGGTGAAACAGGGGCAGGAGAGGGACTAATTTAAACATCTCAGATTTCTCCTCTCACCATCTATCCAGAAATAGAAAGATGTTTTTGATTTTAGATTTCCCCCTTTATAAATGGTGTTGTATTTTCCACAGTTTCGGAGTGAGTCTATTTATAACTCAACAGTAAAGTCGAGTTAAGGTAAAATAGGAAGGTTGGTTTATTTTTACTCACACACAATGTACAGGAAAGGGAACCGCAACTTTTCCTTTTTGTGTTCATTTGATGAAAGCGGGATAAGGGAGTGAGATAGATAGAGGACAAGATCATAGTTAAAAACAAGAATTATTGTTTCATATGAGTTCAGATTTCAGAATAAAAAGTCCAATGTGGAAGGAGTAACAGGAATACAGGGTACTGGACTAATGATAAGATACTTGGTTGTGTAGATGAACAGAGACATCTCAGTGCCCATGTGCATAGATTCCTGAAAGTTGGCACTTAGGTCAATAGGATTGTTAAGCAGGCGTACAGTATGTTAGCTTTTATTAGTAGAGGGATTGAATTTCGGAACCATGATGTCATATTGCAGCTGTACAAAACTCTGATGCGGCCGCACTTGGAGTATTGCGTATGGTTCTGGTCGCTGCATTGTAGGAAGGATTGGAATCATTGGAAAGGGTGCAGAGGAGGTTTACCTGAATGTTGCCTGGTATGGTGGAAAGATCTTATGAGGAAAGACTGAGTGACTTGAGGTTGTTTTTGTTAGAAGAAGATTAAGAGACAACTTAATAGAGACATACAAGATGATCAGAGGATTCGGTAGGGTGAACAGTGTGAACCTTTTTCCGCGGATGCTGATGGCTAGTACGAGGGGGCATAGCTTTAAATTGAGGGGTGATAGATATAGGACAGATATCAGAGGTAGGCTCTTTACTCAGAGAATAGCAAGGGTGTAGTATGCTCTTCCTGCAATAGTAGTGGACTCGTCAACATTAAGGGCATTTAAAGGATCATTTGTTAAGCATATAGATGATATTGGAATAATGTAGGTTAGAAGAGCCTTAGATTCATTTCAAAGGTCAGCACAACAATGAGGGCTGAAGGGCCTGTACTGCGCTGTAATGTTCTGTGTTCTATGTTCCTTCAGAGACATTAGCAGATTGAAACTGATAGTGCTGACTTCCAAGGTGGGAGATGACCGTAGATGTGAGTGTACCAGATGCTGTTGCAGAAGGTTGGATATTCCAGAAGAAAACAGTGTAGATGAAAGCCAAGAAATTTAAACCTGTTTCTCTGTGATGGAAGATGAGAGATAGAGCCTGAAGTTCTGTTTCTTTTCTGAGGTTAAACGGTCATGAGAACAGAACCCAAAAGCTGTTTGAACAGCTTGAGTCTTGGTCATGGGACAGGGTGCTTTCAAAGCAAGCTATTAGGATTGTTTTCACTGGAATGAGGAGGGATCTCATTGGGACTTATAAAATTCTAACAGGACTAGACAGGATAGATGCAGGGAGGATGTTTCCAATGATAGGATGTACAGAACCAGATCATAGCGTAGACCATTTAGTACGGAAATGAAGAGATATTTCTTCACCCAAAGAACTGTGAGCCTGTGGAAGTAGCTGATACCAAAACACTGAATATATTCATGAGGCGGCTAGATGTAGCATTTGAGGTGAATGGGATCAAAGATTATGGGGAGAAATGAGGATAAGGCTATTGAATACAGCAATCAGCCATGATCATGATGAATGGTCGAGCAGACTCAAAGGGCCGAATGGCCTCCCCCTGCTCCAGCTTCTATGTTTCCATCCAGTTACTGAGGCACCCTTGTTAAAACTCATTGTGTTTTGAGCAGATAACTGTCGAACCATTATCTCAACCTTGGAGCTGTGGAGTCTCACTAGCCTTTGGCCAGAGCTGGCTGCTGTAGATATCTTGCCTACTAGCCCTTTGTGTTGGTTTGGCTGGAATGTTCATCCAACGCAACGAGTGTTACATTCCACGGACAGGATTCTCTGGCCGGCCATGCCAACAGGATTCTCGGTTTCCGCTGCAGTGAACGGAGACTTGGCTGAGCGTCAAATTCTCCATCCTCTCTGGCAACGGCAGTGGCGCGTGAATAGCCAGAGAGTTCCAACCCAGGAGTTTGATGATTTAGCCTTTATTCATTTGCAAACTGCCCAGAAATTTCCAGAACTATCATCATGTGATCAGTTGCAGCCATTTTATCAGTCCAGCTATTTGTCTCTTTTAAAAATTGAATTTAAGAAAGAGAATATAGAAGGGAATGTGCCTCAAGTCTCGATGAGAATAAGAAATTTATTTAGGTGCATTTTTTTAGCATCTTTCATGATCTGAGGATGTCCCAAAGTGGTTTCTCGACATTGTGCGACGGCCAAAATCACACACTGATTGTAAAAGTAATCTCATTTGTCACTCATTCTCAAGATACTCAGTGGTTAGACCATCATTGATTGATATGCCTATCTCTGCAATGGAGCCAGCCAGATGTGGGTTCAGGACATAAACCTGCCTGCATCCTTAAACAGCACTGGTGAAATCTGGAAACCTCGGGAATGGGATTGAGAATCCCGGGATCGCGTTCCCGCTGCCATTTTCACACCCCAAAATGGAGTCTCCTGTGAAAATCCAGCCTGAATCTTTAAATAGCCAGTCAGAATGAGCCTTGATGCATTATTTCGTAGCTCAGTCTATTAACAGATAGTAGGATAGATTTTATGAATTAATAACTCGACTGCAGAGTTTTATGCAACTGGAGTTAAATGGCAGACTCTGTGTAAAGGGGTCATTGGGCCACACACAAAACATCTGCCCATTTAATGTAATGGACTGGGAATAATCTGGGTCAGGCTGACCTCTGCTGAAGTTCCTGATGTGCGCTTCTCTGACATTTCTATTGTGCACTGAGCTGCTCATTTATAAAACCCGCTCTGATATGTATTTTATGAAGAAAATTAAATCATCTCATGAGGGAAATCACATTTTCTCTCTGGAACCATTTTGTTTTCTCCCCTTGCAAGAAACTGATGGAGGACTGGCTATGAGATAGGTAGCGCTTTGTGATTATCCGGCAAAGAGGTGTACTCATTTTCCCCTTGCTAACTTCTTTCCCGCTTTAGTTTGGGCTTTCTGCTGTTGTGAAGATCTTTTATCTGGAGAGGCAACACCAGCATTGGGATCTGTATTTTAATCTTTTTCAGGCATAGGTGTACATTTTAGGTTTAGGTGCCATCTGGTAGAATGTACCAACTGCCTATCCATGCCAGGGCCACCAGAGGCCATTTCAACAATAACAACATGTTTGCAGGGTGCCTGTAATGTAATACAGTAGCCCAAGGCATTTTAGAGACACAGGAGAGATGAAACAGCTTGGGCTTGTATTGGCTGGAGGGGATCTGATCGAGGTTTATAAAATTTTAAAAAGGATTGATAAAGTAAACATCGACCAAATGTTTCCCCTTATGGGGAAATCTAGAACAAGAGATCACAGGTATAGGTAGAGGTAGTAGATTTAACACTGAGATGAGGAGGGACTACTTCTTGCAGAGGGTGGTGAATTTGTGAAACTCATTGCCCCGTAGTGCGGTGGAATCTGAATCGTTGACTGTTTTCAAGAAGTGTTTTCAGATATATTTCTGATTTTAAAAAAAGAGATAAGCAGGTGTGGGGAGCAGTGGGGAGATGGATTTGAGACCAGAGAGAGGTCAGCCATCATCTGATTGAATGGCGGAGCAATCTCAAAGGGCTGAATTTGCCAACTTCTGCTCCTAATTCCCAACAGTGTGACCTCTCCATGGTGTACTAGGGAAGTTGAATCTCTGGTGAAGAGGAAGAAGGAGGCTTATATAATGATGAGACGTGAAGGCTCAGCTAGGGCACTGGAGAGCTATAAATTAGCCAGGAAGGAGCTAAAGAGGGAGTTGAGAAGAGCTAGAAGAGGACACGAGAAGACTTTGGCGGATAGGATTAAGGAGAATCCTAAAGCTTTTTACAGGTATATAAATAATAAAAGATTGGTTAGGGCAAGATTAGGGCCAGTCAGAGATAGCAGTGGGAAGTTGTGCGTGGAGCCTGAGGAGATAGGAGAGACACTGAATGAGTATTTTTCGTCAGTATTCACGTAGGAGAAAGACAATGTTGTCGGGGAGAATACTGCGATACCAGGTTGTAGACTGGGCAGGATTGAGGTTCATAAGGAGGAGGTGTTAGCGAATCTTGAGAGTATGAAAATTGATAAGTCCCCTGGGCCAGATGGGATTTACCCTAGGATTCTCTGGGAGGCTAGAGAGGAGATTGCAGAGCCTTTGGCTTTGATCTTCATGTCGTCGTTGGCTACAGGTATAGTGCCGGAAGACTGGAGGATGGCAAATGTTGTCCCTTTGTTCAAAAAGGGGAGTAGGGACCATCCTGGAAATTATAGACCGGTGAGCCTGACTTCTGTTGTGGGCAAAGTCTTGGAAAGAATTATAAGGGATAGGATTTATAAGCATCTAGAGAGAAATAAATTGATTAGGGATAGTCAGCACGGTTTTGTGAAGGGTAGGTCGTGCCTCACAAATCTTATTGAGTTTTTTGAGGAGGTGACCAAAGAGGTAGATAAGGGTAAGGCAGTTGATGTAGTGTATATGGATTTTAGCAAAGCGTTTGATAAGGTTCCCCATGGTAGGCTACTGCAGAAAGTGCAGATGCACGGGATTGAAGGTGATTTAGCAGTTTGGATTAGGAATTGGCTAGCTGATAGAAGACAGAGGGTGGTGGTTGATGGGAAATATTCAACCTGGAGTGCAGTTACAAGTGGTGTACTTCAAGGATCTGTTTTGGGGCCACTGCTGTTTGTCATTTTTATAAATGACCTAGATGAGGGTGTAGAGGGTTGGATTAGTAAATTTGCTGACGATACCAAAGTGGGGGGAGTTGTAGACAGCGAGGATGGATGTTACAGTTTGCAGAGGGACATAGATAGGTTGCAGAGCTGGGCCGTGAGGTGGCAAATGGAATTCAATACGGATGAGTGTGAGGTGATTCACTTTGGTAGGAATAACAGGCATATGAAATATAGGGCTAATGGAAGGACCCTTAATAGTGTTGTCAAGCAGAGGGATCTTGGGGTACAAGTACATAGCTCTTTGAAAGTTGGCACCCAGGTTGATAAAGTTGTTAAGAAGGCGTACGGTGTGTTAGCTTTTATTGGTAGAGGGATTGAATTTAGGAGCCGTGAGGTTATGTTACAACTGTACAAAACTCTGGTGCGGCCGCACTTGGAGTATTGCGTACAGTTCTGGTCGCCGCATTATAAGAAAGATGTGGAAGCATTGGAAAGGGTGCAGAGGAGGTTTACCAGAATGTTGCCTGGTATGGTGGGAAGGCCTTGTGAGGAAAGGCTGAGGGACCTGAGGTTATTTTCATTAGAGAGAAGAAGGTTACGCGGTGACCTACTTGAGGCATATAAAATGATCAAAGGACTGGATAGGGTGGATAGTGAGAGCCTTTTTCCTCGGATAGTGATGACCAACACAAGGGGACATAACTTTAAATTAAGAGGTGGCAGTTATAGGACGGATGTCAGAGGCAGGTTCTTTACACAGAGGGTGGTGAGGGCGTGGAATGCCCTGCCTGCAGCAGTTGACTCGCCTACTTTGGGGGCATTCAAATGGTCGGTGGATAGGCATATGGATGATATTGGAATAGTTTAGGTTAGAGAGTCCACTGGCCGGCGCAACATCGAGGGCCGAAGGGCCTGTACTGCGCTGTAATGTTCTATGTTCTATGTTCTAATTCCAATGTTCCTATGACACCTGAGCCACATGGAGGGTTAATAGGGCAGATGACAAAAAAACTTGACCAAAGAGATAGGTTTTAAGGAATGTCTTAAAGGAGGATAGTGAGGTAGAGGAGTGGAGAGATTTAAAGAGGCTATTCCAAAATTCAGGGCCTAGGCTGCTATAGACCATGGTGGAGTATTTAAAATGGAGGATGGTCAGGAGGCAAAAATTTGGGGTGCATTGGTATCTCAAAGATTGGGTCTGTTAGAGATTATAGAGACATGGGAAAGGGGTGGTGTTGGTGAGAGGTTTGACAACGAGGATGAACATTTGAAAAGTGAAGCAAACCGGGAGCTGGTGTAGGTCAGTGGGCACAGGGCTAATGGGAAATGGGATTTGGCATGAGTTAGGGCACTGGCAGCAAAGGACTGGATGGCCTTAAGTTTACAGAGAATGGAATGGTTGAGGCTGGCCAGGAGACATTGGTGTAAAGATGCCGGCGTTGGATTGGGGTGGTAAGAACTCAGTAAGAATTTAGCAACACCAATTTTTAATCCAACCGATTTATTTGATAGTAAAATTGCGAGCTTTCAACACTCCGTGTCTTCCTCAGGCAAATGCAGTGTTCTGGTCTGCAATAGCACACATCAGCACAGACAGTCAGAGATTGCTGATTAGAATGCGAATCCTTACATCTAACCTGCTATTCAAGTGTTAAAGTGGCTAACAATGTGTGTGAAGGGAATCCTGAGCATTGGTTAGAGAATTGTGTATTTTCTCCAGACAGCACAGTAAGTGAGGTTTTTTGCTAACCCAGGCAAGTTACGGGGGTTACAGATAGTGTGTCATGAAGCCAAGATCCCTGTTAAGACCGTCCTCATGTGTGCGGAGCTTGGCTATCAGTCTCTGCTCAGCGACTCTGCGCTGTCGTGTGTCACGAAAGCCCCCTTGAAGAACATTTACCCGCAGGTTGGAGGCCGAATGCCCATGACTGCTGAAGTGTTCGCCCACAGGAAGGGAACTGTTTTGCCTAGTGATTGTTGAGCGATGCTCATTCATCCGCTGTCGTAGTGTCTGCATGGTCTCCCCATTGGGGACATTGGAACAGTCTGGGGAAGTAATAAAGGCATGAATCAGGGTGTGAGAAATGGAAAAGCTACGGCTGGGACAGCAATGGGCGAAGTTATGGAGATGGAAATAGGCGCTCTTTATCACAGCATCGATTTGTGATTGAAACCTTATATCAGGATCAAATGCGAAAGCAAGACAGAACAGTCTCAGAACAGACAGAACTGGTTCAGCCTCAGGCAGTTGCCACAGAGACAGATGGAGTCAGTGGTGAGGGTGTGAAGTGCATGGTGCAGAATGAAGACATGATTTTAGTCTTTCCAAAATTAAATTGGAGGAAGTTTTTGCTCATCCGACACATAATGTTGGGCAAGCAATGTAACAATTTAGAGAGATTGAGAGAAGTGGGCTGGAATTCTCCCGGGTTCGATTTCCAGCTTGGGACATCTGTATGGGTTTCCTCCCACAGCTTGAAAAACATACTGGTTAGGTGCACTGGCCAAGCTTAAATCTCCCTCAGTGTACCAGAGTGTGGCAACTAGATCTTCACAGTAACTTAAATTCAGTGTTAATGTAAGTCTACATGTGACACTAATAAATAAAAATAAAAATCTGCTATAGGAAGGATAAGTTATTAAACTGGAAAGGGTGCAAAGAAGATTTACAAGGATGATACCAGGACTTGAAGGTTTGAATTAGAAGGAAAGGCTGGATAGGCTGTGAGTTATTTTGCTGGAGGGTAGGAGGATAAGCCTCATGGAGATTTATAAAATCATGAGGGGTATAGATAAGGTGAATTGCCAAGGTCTTTTCCATAGGGTAGGGGATTAAGCCTTTTGTTCCAAGAGTAGGTCAGATGGTCCTTTTCTGAGCAGAGGCTCTGATTATTGTATCCATAATCTATAAAAATTATCTTGGCCTCTTCATTTGCACTAGTCAGACTGACCAATATGTTTGCAAGACATATCTTGTCTCCAAAAGAGCAATTATGATCCTTTATTCATCTGCCATTGTTTATATTGTAAAAGGTTATAGTGTAAATTTTCATTTTCAAGACTCCTGGCCAGAACTCCATGATTGTATATTAGGGATTTGGGCCAGAGTCTAATTCACGAGCACATGACTTTCCCACCATTAAAAAAGATGGAACAAAAAAATCAAGGCCATGCAGCTTCATTACCTATAAAATGGGGAAGGAACTTGCATGTTTATAGCACCTTCCGTGATGTCCTAAAGCACTTCACAGCTAATATTTTTAATGTAGTCATTGCTGGGAAAGGCAGCATGAGATTTGCATCCAAAGTCTGTCAAATATCAGTGAGATATGAGCAAATCATTGAATCCCTACAGTGCAGAAGGAGATCATTTGGCTCAGCAACAAGCCCACTCAGGCTCTATCTCTGTAAACCTACATATTTATCCTGCTAATCCCCCTGACACTAAAGGGCAATTTAGCATGGCGAACCAACCTAACCTGCACATCTTTGGTGTGTGAGAGGAAATCTATGCAGACACGTTGAGAACTTTTTCAAAAATCAGGAAAATAATTAAAGGGAAGGAGAACTCAGGAGGTGTTATTAATGGAAGTGTTAGAATTCAAAAAGAAGATACAAAAATGAGCATAAGGGCACTTTATCTGAATGTTCGTAGCATTGGAAACAAGTAAACGTGTTGACAGCACAAATCATTGCAAACGAGGATAATTTGGTGGCCATTACGGAGACATGGTTGTAGGATGGTCATGACTGGGAGTTGAATCTCCAGGAGTATCAAACTGTTCGGAGGGACCAACAGGAGGTAAGGGAGGTGGTGAAACTCTGATATTTAAGGATGATATCAGGATGGTAGTGAGAGATGATATAGGTTCTATGGAAAAAAAAGGTTGAATCCATTTGGGTGAAAATTAGAAATAGTAAGGAGAAAAAGTCATTGATAGGCCTATTTTATGCCAAAAAATAACATCGCGGTGGGGCAAGAAATAACTGATGCATGTAAAAATAGTACAGCAATTATCATGGGGGATTTTAATCTACATATCAATTGATCAAACCAGGTCAGTTGAGGCAGCCTTGAGGAGGAGTTCATAGAATGAATCCGTGATAGTTTTCTTGAACAGTATGTAATGGAACCGACAGGAGAGCAAGCTACCCTAGATCTGGTCCTGTGTAATGGAATAATTAATGATCTTGCAGTTAGGGATCCTCTTGGAAGAAGCAGTCATAGTATGGTTGAATTTAAAATGCAGATGGAGCGTGAGGAGATAAAATCCAATACCAGTCTCCTGTGATTAAACTGAGGAGACTATAAAGGGATGAGGGAAGAATTGGCTAAAGTAGACTGAGAGCAAAAACTTCATGGTGGGACAATTGAGAAACAGTGGAGGTCTTTCAAAGTGATCTTCCACGGTGCTCAGCAGAAGTACATACCAGTGATAAGGAAGGGCTATAGAAAAAGAGAAAATCAGCCATCGATATTTAAGGAAATAAAGGAGGGTATCAAATTGAAAGAAAGTGCATACAAAGTGGCAAAGATTAGTGGGAACCTAAAAGATTGGGAAATCTTTAAAAGTCAGCAGAAAGCCATGAAAAAAGCTATAAAGAAAGATCAGATGGATTATGAGAGTAAACTAGCTCAGAATATGAAAACAGATAGCAAAAGTTTCATAAATATATAAAACAAAAAAGAATGGCAGAAGTAAACATTGGTCCTTTAGAGGACAAGGAGGGGAAAGGGAATAACTGGAATTGAGAAAATGGCTGAGGTATTGAACAGGTATTTTGTGTGGAAGATATAAATAACATGCCAAAAATTGATGACAGGAAGGCTATGGCAGGTGAGAACCTAGAAACTATCATTATTATGAAATACATAATGTTGGGCAAGTTAATGAGGCTAAAGGTAGACAAGTCTCCTGATCCAGATGGAATGCATCCCAGGGTACTAAAAGAGGTGGCGGGAAAAATAGCAAATGCAATAATAGTAATTTACCAAAATTCGCTGGACTCTGAGGGGGTTCCCGCAGATTGGAAAACAGCAAATGTGACGCCACTGTTTAAGAAAGGAGGTAGATAGAAGGCAGGTAACTATAGGCCAGTTAGCTTAATTTCTGTAATAGGGAAAATGCTTGAATCTATCATCAAGTAAGAAATAGTGAGACATCTGGATATAAATTGTTCCATTGGTAAGACACAGCATGGATTCATGAAGGGAAGGTCATGTTTGACTAATTTGGTGGAATTCTTTGAGAACATTACATGTGCAGTGGACAATGGGGAACCTGTGGATATGGTCTACTTGGATTTCCAGAAGGCATTTGACAAGGTGCTACACCAAAGACTGCTACATAAGATAAAGGTGCACAGAGTTATGGATAATGTATTAACATGGATAGAGGATTGGTTAACTAACAGGAAACGAAGAGTGGGGATAAATGGGTGTTTTTCTGGTTGGCAATCAGTGACTAGTGGTGTGCTTCAGTGATCAGTGTTGGGATTGTTTATAATTTATGTAGATGATTTGGAGCTGGGGACCAGTATAGTGTGTCAAAATTTGCAGATGACACTAAGATGGGTGGAAGAGCAAAATGTGAGGAGGACCCTGAAAGCCGACAAAGGAATATAGATAATATAGGTGACTGAGTGAAGGTCCGGCAGATGGAGTAAATTGTTGATAAATGTGAGCCCATCCATTGGTAGGAATAACAGCAAAATGGAGTATTATTTAAATGGTAAAAAATTGCAGCATGTTGCTGTGCAGAGGGACCTGGGTGTCCTTGTGCAGGAATGTCAAGCAGTTGGTTTGTAGGTGCAATAGGTAATTAAAAAGGCAAATGGAATTTTGTCCTCCATTGCTAGAGGGATAGAGTTTAAAAACAGCAAGATTATGTTGTAGCTGTATAAGGTACGAGTGAGGCCGCTCCTGGGGTACTGTACCCAGTTTTGGTCTCCTTACTTGAGAAAGATTATACTGGCACTGGAGGGGGTGCAGAGGAAGTCCACTAGGTTGATACTAAAGTTGAGAGGGTTATCTTGTGAGGAGAGACTGAATAGACTAGGGCTATACTCATTGGAATTCAAAAGAATGAGAGAAAATCTTATAGAAACATATCAGATTATGAAGGGACTAGATAAGATAGAAGCAGGGACATTGTTTCCACTGGTGGATGAAACTAGAACTAGGGGGCATAACCTCAAAATAAGGGGAAGCAGATTTAGGACTGAATTGAGGAGGAACATCTTCACACAAAGAGTTGTGAATCTATAGAATTCCCTACTCAGTGTAAAGCAGTTGAGGTTATCTTATTGAATGTTTTTAAGGCAAGGATAGATAAATTTTTTAACAGTAAAGGAATTAAGAGTTATGGTGAACAGACGTGTAAGCTGAGTCCACAAAAAGATTAGCCATGATTTTATTGAATGGTGGAGTAAGCCCGAGGGGCCAGATGGCCTACTCCTGCTCCTAATTCTTATGAATATGCAAATTCCACACAGTCACCCAAGGCTGGAATTGAACCCAAGTCCCTGGTGCTGTAAGGCAGTGGTGCTAACCACTGTGCCACCATGCTGTCCACTTAATCTGCTTTCATTCTAAACATTGGCCAGCAGAACTCAAGGATTGGGATCTTTTCTGTCCATCTGAGAGGACATGCAAGGACTCTGACAATGCAGCTCTCTCTCAGTACTGCATTGAAGTGTCAACCTGGATTGTGGGGTCAAGGCTTTGTAATGGGTTTTAAACCCCCTAGCTTCTGACTCAAAGTTCCAGCAGGGAGCCACAGCTGACATCAACACAGGAAACTGTGTTGTTCTGAACAAAAAGCGATTGTTCTTTTTGCGATGTTCATGACTGGCAGATTGGTGACAATTTTAAAGTAACTACTTTGCATATTTTGAATTTGATCAACAAAATCAGGCCTGACATTATTGAAATGAGTCATTGGATCTCTGATCCTTTCCGATTTGCAGTCTGTCTCATTTAGTAAGCCTTCAAAGGACTTACCTGCTTTGATGGGTGGCTCGACGGACAGCCCTGGCTATTAGTCTCACAGTTTGACTTACTCTTGGAAATGAATGAAGGGTTCGGATGCTTTCAATGACTCGAGTTTTGACTGGCAGCTTTGTAGCCTGATGTCGCTTGATCTGTATCGACTTGTTCATTAGTTCGATCTCTCATTATAATACTGGCCACACTGGAATAAATGAATTGCACCGTGTTTATTACGGCACAAAAATAAGCCAAGCCTCTTCCCAATCTGTTTATTTCATCGTATCAACATATTTCTTTCACCTGTCAGTGTTTATCAAGTTTCAGTTTGAATACATCTAGGCTACTCATCTTATTGCCTGTGGCAATGAATTCCACATTCTCAGCACTCCCAAAGCAGCCAGCATAACCAAGGACCTTATACATGCTGAACATACTTGCCAGAATTCCACTGCCTTGCCTACCTGAGACTTGTAAGATCCCACCCAACGCCAACGGAGAATGCCATTCTACAAGTCTCATCTTCCCCGGTTCTGAGGCAGATGAGGCAGTAAAATTCCGGCAACTCTCTTCCACCTTCTTCCATCAGGAAAAAGATCATGTATGGACCGACTCAAGAACAACTTCTTCCTTGCTGCCATCAGAATTTTGAATGGACCTACTTTATATTAAGTTGATCTTTCTCTACACTCTAGCTGTGATTATAACACTGCACTCTGCCCCCTCTCCTTTCCTTCTCCCCTTTGTGCCCTATGCTTTGTCTGTATAGCGCACAGGAAACAATACTTTTCAGTGTATCACAATACATGTGACAATAACAAATCAAATCAAATTAAACCCTCCGTGTAAAGAAATGTCTCCAAAAATCCTTATTTGATATATTTGTGATTATCTATTTAATTATGGCCCCAGATTTGGATCTCATTTGATGCCTTGGCTTGATATTTACAATCGAGAGGAAACGGGGGGAAACCCAGCAGTAAGTTTGCCAAACTAGTCCTCATTGTAATTTTTTTTTCCATTTCTTACCTGAAAATCCACCATTCCTCTGCTACCAGAAGGGAAAGCCAGTGACTTGAGACCACAGTTGTGGACTTCTGGAGATGATTTCTCGTAATTGCTATTCACATAAAAAGAAAGAAAATAGAAGCAGGAATAGGCCATTTGTACCTGGCATCAAAAAAAAATATCTGGAGCGAGCTCAAGTCATAACACGTGCACAGAACCCTTACAAATTGTCTTTGTTCTGTGAAGACTGAAAGAGAAGATAGTTCTGAAGTCAAAATGCAAGATAAAGAAATGCTTCCAACTTTGGGGCAATGGGCTGAATTTTACCATGGACTTTGAGACAATAGCCTTATAACTAAATAGGTTTGGATTTTTTTTGGGGGGAGAACGAAGGGATGCTCCTTTAAGACTGAGATGAGGAGGAATTTCTTCAGCTGGGAAGGCCAGGCCAATGAGTATTTTTAAGACAGTGTAGATAGATTCTTGATCATTAAGGGGATCGAGGGTTACGAGCAGAAGGCAGGAGAATAGGGATGAGAATCATATCAACCATGACTGAATGGCAGAACAGACTCAATGGGCCAAATGGCCTAATTCTCTTCCTATATTTTATGATCTAATGGCCCAGTTCAGTTATTTTACTGGAGGCACCTCAAAAAAGAGGAATAATAAATTCAGGACACCTCAAGATCAAGGCTCCCAGTACTAATTGGAACCGAAACTCCTTCAGGGGAATTGCTGTGACTGCAGGTCTGGTTTACTCCCTGTTACCCTTTCCTTGAACCTTAGGATCTCAGGATCCTATGTCCATCTTAAGTTGCAGTGTGGGCAACCATTCCACGTGGCAGAGCAGCAGATTGGGCCCCAAGTGCAACCTTGGAAATGCAAATTAGTTTGCTGTCTGCTCATAGCAGACAGCCAGTCCGCAAATTGGCCCACAACTTCCCAACATTGGGAACTGTATCAGGGAGCCGACTTGACTTTGCATCCCACTACTTTACAGACTGCCTTGCCCACCTCCATTTCTATTGCCCGAGAGCAAGTAAAATTCAGATCATTAAGAGGGTTACGGCTGAATAATTAGGATTCTTAAAAGAAGCAAAAAGCTGGAAATGAGGAAGGAATGAAATTATGAGTTAGCATACCAGCATACATAAATCATTAATTTCTAGGAGTATAAACAGCCAAAGACTACAATAGCATGCATACCTGTTACAGGAGATCTCGTAAATAACCTTAATTGCCTGGCTATCACTCGCATTACCATTGTAGAAAAGATAAAAAGCCTCAAAACCAGTAATTGCCCAAAATAAAAAAACTCTACTTATGCAAGGAGGCAAATGAGACATGTGGAGAAATGGATGAAGCCCAGACAATCATCTTGAGTAAATGAAAAAAGAAGTTTGATTGTAAATAAGTCAATTTTCAAGACATACATAAAGCAAAATCAGGTTAAAAAGTGTTTAGATTTGATTTATTTTATTCATTCGTGGGGCATGGGCATCACTGGCTGGGCAACATTTATTGCCAAGGACGGTAGAGAGCCAATCAATCACATTGCCGTGGCTCTGGAGTCACACGTAGGCCCGACAGGGTAAGAATGGCCGATTTCCTTCCCAAAAGGACATTAGTGAACCAGGTGGGTTTTTCCGACAACAGTTTCACGGTCATCAATAGGTTCTTAATTCCAGATACTTTTTAACCAAATTCAAATTCCACCAGCTGCTGTGGCGGGATTCAAACCTGGGTCCCCAGAGCATTAGTCGAGTTGCTGGATTAATTGTCAAGTGATAATACCCACCAGACCATCACCTTGATGACAGAATGGCTTGCGAAACCAATTCCGAGGCAGTTGAAAGTCACCCACATTGCTGTGGCTCTGGAGTCATTAGGACATTAGAAATAAGCCTGACCGTCAATGATATGAAAATAAAGTGAGTAAATGCTAACCAAATGGGATGGATTTGGTCCAATTTGTTTCCATGCCTGCAAGAAATTGTCATTCCATGGGGATAATGAAATCTTTCTGAAGTAATGTATCTAAGCTTCCAAAAAGCCTATGATAAGCCCGCATATAAAAAGCAGATAGGCTGTGTGAGATAAGATTCTTGGTTAAGCCCTCTTGCTCGATAAAGAATCCTCTGAAAGATGTGAAGCAGCAAATATTCAGAAAGTGAGAGAGAAAAGCTCAGTCGACTGTCCTCAGGATTCTTGGCACCATCATAGATCACAGAATCCTACAGTGCTAAAGGAGGCCGTTCGGCCCATTGGCCACTATTTCACCCAGACTCTATCCCTATAACCCATGCATTTACTCTAGCAAGTCCTGCTGACACTAAGGTACAATTGAGCATAGCCAATCCACCTAACCCACAGATCTTTGGACTATGTTGGGAATAATTATAATCTCCAGCTAAAGATGGCCACATTTATGGTGATGAAGTAGAAAGGGTCAAGAGCTTCAAGTTTCTAGGTGTCCAGATCACCAATGACCTTTCCTGGTCCCTCCATGCTGACAGGATAGTTAAAAAAGCCTACAAAGTCTTAGTCATACACTACAGCTCAGCCTTTAACACCATTATTCCTACGACACTCATCCACAAACTTCATGACCTAGGCCTTGGCTCCTCCTCTGCAACTTATTCCAGATCTTCCCAACCCTCAGACTGCAGTCAATAAGGATAAACAACAACATCTACTCCATGATCATCCTCAACACCGGTACTCCACAGGGCTGTGTTCTCAGCCCCTGACTCTGCACCCATGACTATGTGGCCAAGTTCCCCTCCAGCATGATTTTCAAGTTTGCTGGTGACACCACTGTTGTGCGTCAGATCTCAAGCAATGATGAGACACAGTGCAAGAAATAAATAGTGTTTGGTGTGGTGTGATGACAATAATCACTCCCTCAATGCCAGTAAAACAGAGGGGATTGTCATCGATTTCAGGAAGCATAGTGGAGACGTGCCCTGTCAACGTCAATGGGGGCAAGGTAAAAATGGTCAAAAGCTTCGAGTTCCTAGGTATCCAGATCACCAACAACCTGTTCTGGTCCTTCCATGCTGACAAGATAGCTAAGAAGCCCAAAACATCTCTATTTTGTAACGAGACTAAGGAAATTCACTATGTCCACTGCGATTCTCATCAACTTTTGCAGCACCGCAGAAAGCATCCTTTCTGGAAGAATCACAGGTTGCTATGTCTCCTGCTCTGTCCAAGACGGCAAGAAACCTCAAATGGTTGTGAACGTAGCCCAATAGATCACACAAACCAGTCTCCCTTTCATTGACTCCATCTCCACTTCCCGCTGCCTCGGAAAAGCAGCTAGCATTATCAAGGACCCCATGCACTTTGGACTTCTCTCTTCCACCTTCTTCTGGCAGGAAAAAGCAACAAAAGTCTGAGATTACACATCAACCGACTCAAGAACAGCTTCTTCCCTGCTGCCATCAGACTTACGAATGGACCAACCATATATTAAGTTGATCTTTCTGTACACTCTAACTATAACACAACATTCTGCATCCTCCTTTCCTTCTCCCCTTTGTACCCTACGAATAGTATGTTTTCTCTGTATAGGGCACAAGAAACTACTTTTCACCATTTCCCATTACATGTGACAATAATAAATCAAATTGAAACAAATCAAAGATGGTTTGATTTTGGTTTCACCAATCTATTTTCAGCTTTTACATTTAAAAAAAAAATTCTTATCCATTTTGGCTAGGTCAAGAAAAGTCAAATTCACAAGGAGCTGTTTTGCAATCTGCCTATAGATCAGGATGAGTGGGAATATTTTGTCCAGGTCCCACAAGTTTACTTGTTTCCCTCACCAGAATTAGCCAAACCCGCCCTTCTCCCACATTCAGGGCTTCTGACCCTTAAGCTCCCCTATTTTCCTGCCTTTTCTGGTCCTCATGATCTCACTCCTTTCCCAACATGAGCCTCCCCGTGATCTCTCTGATTCCCTGCTCCTGGGACCATTAGCTCGTCCACTTGATAGGCCATCAGTCAGGACCTGCTGGGCCAGGAGCCGGGAAAAGAAAGTGGAAAATCCTCCTCCTGATCATCTTAACTGGATATCAGGAAACCTGCACTTTTGGGTTTCCCAAAGACAGCTGCTACTCTCCAACCAGAGCCACCCCCCTCCCCACAAGCCCTGCAACTCTTCACCCCGATATGTATCACAAATATTCAGTGGAATTCTAAGTCCTATGGTGAGGGTTGGGAGCACGGAGCATTTTCCTCTATGGAGACCGGCAGCACAACGCACCAAATCTTCCTACGCTGACCTCATGCATTATTCAGGTGATGGTTTTGCACCATATTCCATGAGAAAAGCAGGCCTGATGGCATGTAGTCCGCCGTCCTGTCCAGGGGCCATATTGAACGGGCGACCAACATCACTGACCCACTATTGAAGAAAGAGAACGGTCCTCATGAAAATGAGATCTCCTCCGCACTCAGAGGCTGGAATATGGACTTCCTGATAATCAAGATGAATCTCCAGGAACATTGTAAAGCTGGAAGATGAACCCCTTCCAACAGATCAAATCTAAAATGTCCAGATGCAGATGCTTCCCCACGTGCTGCTGTGATTTTTTTTATTCATTCATGGGACATGGACGTCGCTGGCTGGCCAGCATTTATTGCCCATCCCTAGTTGCCCTTGTGATGGTGAGCTGCTTTCTTGAATCACTGCATCCGCCCAGGCAAGTGGGAACTATTCCAGGGACAAAATTTGCGGGGATGGCCTTCATTCTGAACTTCGGAAATAGCTCCAGGTGAGTCCTGACATCCGCACGCCACCTTGTTCCAAACATATTTTGTACAGTTCTGCTGTTGCCAAGGAGAATCAGGAATGGATGATTGGGCCTTTTTCCACATCCCAACAGCGGGATGCAAATAAGTTTCATGATGGCCTCCAATAGATTTTGCCAATCTACATGGCAGGCACCAGTGGCAAATCCCACTGAAGATTCTCACTGGCGTAAACCCAATTTTTTTGTTCCCTGACAAATTCAGCGCCCCCCCCGCAACAACCATCCTCCACCTGTCTCCGCTCCCCACTCCACTCGCCAGTGGCAGAGGCTTTGGAGAATTCTGCCGATTGTTTCTGATCCATGTAAATAACCTGGATTTGGAAACTCGAGTGATTTTAATCCTGGTTATTCAATGCACGCCAGGTACAGCGGTGTTAGAAATGGGCTAACAAACCTTCCAACTAAGATATAATTTGATGTGAATTATTCAATAGAAGCCCCCGATATCTAAAGGGGTCACAGGTGGCACTATTTTGTTGGTGGACAATTGTGTGTGAAGTTGGACCAAAGCAGTAAAAGTATTTTATGAAGAAACGGAACTCGTGTCTCCTGTATTCAGTCGGAACCGCGAGGCTCAAACAGTGGGCAGTTAAAATGACCTTGCTAGTTCCCTACACCGTTGTCCCTTCTCCTTGCTCCTTCCGTAGTCTTCCATTTTAACCTGCTTCTCTGTGCCGAAAGGAAGAAAACCTCCTTTTCATTGTAAGATTTGGGCACTGCTATCCGTTTCATGCACCTACCGAAATTACATTTTATCCCATATCACATCATCAGTGTGTTCTCTACTCTCGTTGACATGGTAGCAAAATGCAGCAAGACAACTGAGGAAATATATGGAAAACAATTCATAAGTCTATTTTGATCTGGGCACATTGGACTGACTGGGATTGAAGTGAATCTGGGAGTAAACACAAAAAAAATGACATGGTGTAGTTGTTGCCAGGGACCACGCTGTGCATTTTTAGATTTTTAGAAGGTTAGCAGCTTGTATAAATTGGGAAGTGCAAGTCCTCCCTGTCATTCACTCAGTGATTCTGTGAGTTCTCACGCAGACCTTAATGATACTGCAGTCTGACCCCTACTGAGTCACTTATCTAATGTGAAGATGAATGGTCACCATCACAGTCAGCATAGAGGAGCTGGCAAAGAAAAGATGCTTCAAGTAACCATGTTTTTATGTAGACTGACTCGGGTGATTGATGTGCACATGTAGATTGTTGATGAAGCGTAAAGTGCAGTTCACCAAAGCCTCCTCAAAGCGTTGTCACATAAAGGATATTATTCCTTCTTTTAAAAAATTCTAAAGCATCTCAATATTAGGTTTAATATTGTGTGATGATAGTCATTGCAAAAATATTTTGCAGATGGCAGGGCAATTATTTCATTTTGGAGATCCCTGCATTTTTTTTTCTCCTGCATTAACATTTGATTTTTCACGCCCTAGGAATGTGGCACTAAATCTGGCTCACAGGATCTGAGCCACAGTGAACAAAGAACAGTACAGCACAGGAACAGGCCCTTTAAGCCTCCAGTGCTGCAGGCCTATCACTGACTGACACTTCCTTTGAGGGCAGTTTCCCCACAGGAAGCAGTGATCTGACATATCTACAGATTAATCATTTAACCTGGATTTATTGGGGTGAAAACAAAATAGCACAAAACAGCATTAGAGTGATTGGCAGCCCAGTTTCCACCTTGTCTGATTTGCTTTTTTTTCCATTGGTATAGAACTAGTTGATTTTCTTTTGTAGAGAACAGTAAAAAGCCTGACAATACCAGGTTAAAGTCCAGCAGGTTTATTTGGTGTCACGAGCTTTTGCAGTGCTGCTGCTTCCTCAGGTGAGTGATTTCACCTGACATCAGTTCACCTGATGAAGGAGCAGTGCTCCAAAAGCTTGTGATACCAAATAAACCTATTGGACTTTAACCTGGTGTTGTCAGACTTCTTAGTGTGTCTCTCCCAGTCCAATGCTGGCATCCCCACATCGTTTCTTTTGCAGAGAACCTACATGAGCACAATTGGCTGAATGATCTTCTTTGCTGTAAATTGTGTGTGTGTGTGTGTGTGCGTGCGCGTGGGCATGTGCGTACTTCTTTTCCCCACTCTTTTTCAGCTCATAATCTTAATTAGTTATTCTTGCCATTGTCTCTTCCCAACATTGTCTCTGTTATCAGAGAAAATGAGGTATTTCTTCATCACTTTCAAGATACAGGTTGGCCAGATATTGCTGACCTGGTCAAGCTAATGGGGCTAAAGATAGACAAGTCTCCTGGCCCTGATGGAATGCATGCATAGGTACCAACAGAAATAGTGGAGGAAATAGCAAGTGAATTAGTGGTAATTTAACAAAATTCACTGGACTCTGGGATGATTCTTGGAAAAAGCAAATATGACTCCTCTCTAAAAAAGTAGGCAGCGAAAGATAGGTAACTATAGGCCAGTTAGCTCAACGTCTGTAATTATGCTGGCTACTTTCTCGAGGCAACAGGAAATGTAGACAGTGTTAAAGTTAAATGTTAATGGATGGGAGGCTGATTTAAGTGATGGACTGGGCTTGATCACAGCCCTCTGAAGTTTATTGTGATCTTGGACAGAGCAGGAACCACACCAAGTTGTGATACAACTGGAAAGAATGCTTTCTATGGTGAACGTGTGACAGTTGGTGAGAGTCATAGCTGACATGCCAAACTTCTTTAGTCTTTCTCGAAAGTAGAGGCGTTGGTGAGCTTTCTTAACTATAGCGTCAGAATGGGGGAACCAGGATAGGTTGTTGGTGACCTGGACACCTAAAAACTTGAAGCTCTCGACCCTTTCTGTTTCATCGCTGTTGATGTAGACAAGGACATGTTCCCCTCTGTGCTTCATGAAGTCGATGACAATCTTCTTCATTTTGTTGACATCGAGGGAGAAATTATTGATGCTGCACCAAGTTCACCAGGTTCTCTATCTCATTCCTGTACGCTGTCTCATCATTGTTTAAGATCTGACCCACTATAGTAGTGTCATCAGGAAACTTGAAAATCGAATTGGAGTGGAATTTGGCCATGCAGTTAATGGTGTATAATAGTAAGAAGCTGAGAACTTGCAAATTACCAGTGTTAAGGATGATTGTGGAGCTGGTGTTGCTGCCTATCCTTATTGACTGCCATCTGTGAGTTAGGAAGTTTAAGATCCATTTGCAGAGGGAGGAGCTGATCCCTTGGCCATGAAGTTTGAAGATGAGTCTTGTAGGAATAATGGTGTTAAAGACTGAGCTGTGGTCGATGAATAGGAGTCTTTGTTATCTAGGTGTCCAGGGTTGATTGTTGCGCCATCTGCTGTGAACCTGTTGTGGCGATAGGTGAACTGTAGTGGATCCAGGAAGTCTGGAAGGCAGGACTAACCTTTCCAAGCATTTTGTAATGATGACTGTCATAGCCACTAGACATTAGTCATTAAGGCATGCTGCCTGGATTTTCTTTGGTTCTGGGGTGATGGTCAGTTTCTTGAAGCGAGTAGCAACATTCGATTGATGTAAAGAGAGATTGAAGATGTCTGCAAATACCCCCACCAGCTGGTCTACGCAAGACCTGAGTACTTGTCCGGGTACACTACCTGGGCCAGTTGCTTTCCATGGCTTTAGAGAAGATTGCTCTGACATTAGCAAAGGTGACCTTGGATCCAGACTTCTCTGAGGCTTCCAGATTGGAGGACATGCTCTCGCTAACCTCTTGTTCAAAATGGGCATAGAATGCATTGAGCTCATCATGGAAGATGCATTGGAGTTGATGATTTTACCTGGTTTCATCTTTTTGCCTGTTATATCTTACAGTCATGGGAGTCCGTGTGGCTCGCCTGGAATTCTAGCTTGGTCGATACTGTTTTTGGCATTATTGGGCAGATGCAGCATGGGTTCGTAAAAGGCAGGTCATGTTTAACTAATTTACTGGAATTCTTTGAGGGCATTATGACCTCAATGGACAATTGGGAATGTGGTGCATCTGGTTTTTTAGGAGGCATTCAACAAGGTGCTGCACAAAAGGCTGCTACATAAGATAAAGGTGCATGTGTTATGGGTAATGTTATTAGCCTGAATAGGGTATTGGTTAATTAACAGAAAGAATGGGGCTAAATGGGTGTTTTTCTGGTTGGCAATCAGTGACGAGTGGTCTGCGTCAGGGATCAGTGTTGGCACCACAACAACTTACAATTTACACAGATGATTTGGAGTTGGGAACTAAGTAAAATACGTCAATGTTTGCAAATGACAGTAAGATGCATGATGGACCAAAGTGTGCAGAGGACATTAAACATCTGTGAATGGATATAAATAGTTTAAGTGAATGAGCAAGAGTCTGGCAGAGAGTATAATGTTAGTAAATGTAAGGTCATCCATTTTGATTGGAATAACAGCATAGTGGACTACTATTTAAATGGAAAAAAGTTGCAGCATGCTGTTTGCAGAGGGATCTGGGTGTCGTTGTGCATAAATCACAAAATGTTTGTTTGCAGGTGCAGCAGGTAATTAAGAAGACAAATTGAATTTATGGAGTTTATGAAGTTTGAATGGAGTTTAGAAACAGTGGTTATCTTGCAGCTATATAAGATGTTGGTGAGGCCACATCTAGAGTACTGTGTACAGTTCTTGTCTCCTTACTTAAGAAAGGATGTACTGGCACTGGAGGTGGTGCAGGGAAGATTCACTTGGTTGATTCTGGAGTTGAGAGGATTGGCTTATGAGGAGGGATTGAGTAGAATGGGACTATATTCATTTGAATTTAGAAGAATAACAGGGGATCTTATCAAAACATATAAAGTTCTGAAAGAAGGTTGTTTCCACTGGCAGGTGAAACTAGAACTAGGGGCATGGCTTCAAAATGATGGGGAGCACATTTAGGGCTGAGTTGAAGAGGAAATTATTCACCCAAAGAGTTGTGAACCTGTGGAATTCCTTGCCCGGTGAAGCAATTGAGGCTACTCCGTTGACTATTTTTAAGGCAAGGGTATATAAATTTTTGAACAATGAAGGAATTAAGGGTTACGGTGAGCGAGTAGATAAGTTGAGCTGAGTCCATGAAAACATCGACCATGATCTTATTGACTGGCAGACTCATGGGGCCAGATAGCCTAGCCCTGCTCCTAGTTCTTATGTTCTATTGCTGCCAATCAGCACTTTAAGTCAGGAATGTTACCGTTGAGTTACAACTGACACCTTATCATGGCAACTGAAGCATTTATAATGCAACAGTTAATCCTCTGATGTCTGTCTTCACGCTTCTCGATCGGAAAAAGTCTTTCAATTTTTCTTCCCTATCCTGAGAAATTTTCTATATAATAGTTCATGTTTTGCTCTGATATGACCCTTTGGAACTCAGAATCAGAAAGGTTTGAAATGATCAACTGCACGGCATTAAACTTGAATCTTTGTAAGGTGTTCGTATATCTGAGGTGAGGAGATGAATATCATTGTGCTCTTCATAACATATTGCCAAATTGATGTGAAGGTGTACACTGACTTGACAGCACATTGTACATTACTCTGCATTCAGGTTTGATTTAAGTCAATCTGGTTAGCTTCAACTGATACAGATTGCAGTTGAAAGAATAATTGAAGCAGCTATATGTCAACTGGCTTACCTGCCAACTGGTCCTGGCAAAAGTCAACTGGTCCCAGCAAGATTAAGTTCACTAAATTGATGCCAGAAATCAGGGTTTGTTGTGTGAAGAGAGATTGAACAGTAAGATCTATACTCTCTGAAATTTAGAATAATGAGGGGAGATACAAGAAGATACAAGGTGGGGATAAAGTAGACCTGGAGCAGATGCTGCTTCTTGTATACATTTTAGAACAAGAGGTCTTAGTCTTCAGATAAGGGATAGCAAATTTAAAACAGGATTGAGGAGTCACTACTTGTCCCAAAGGTTTGTGAATCTGTGCAATTCTCTCTCCCAAAGTGCAGAGGATGCGGAGTGAGCAAATTTAAGGAGGAGTTAAACAGATTTTTAATTGGTAATGGCTCGAAGGATTTGGGGAGAAGACAGGAAAATGGGGATGAGAAGCATATCAACCATGATTGAATGACGGAACATACTCGATGGGCCAAATGGCCTAATTCTGCTCCTATCTCATATGAAGCTGGTTAAAGTTAAAACCAACTGAATTATTATATCAGAATATATATATATTATTTCCAATTATTATATCCTGTTTCAACCAACTAAATTCCGGTAGTGACAAATTGGCATCATGACTGGTTTCAGCTAGTTTTGGTTGTGTGCTACGAGCTGCTGGAGACCAATGGTCCCTTAAAACCATATCCCAATATAAGTCAGTGCAGCTCCAAATAGAGAAATGTAACATTCTGCACCCTCTCCTTTCCTTCTCCCCTCTGTACTCTATGAGTGGTATGCTTTGTCTGTATAGCACATAGGAAACAATAGTTTTTGCTGTATCTCTATACATGTGACAATAGTAAATCAAATCAAACCAGTGATGCATAAAGGCCAGGGATGAGAGCCTTCCTGAAGTTTCATTCTCCTCAAAATGTTCAATAGAATTTGAAATAAAGATTTACAAAATGCCAGAAATACGGCCAGACAGCAGAAACAGAGATAATGGGTGGGATTCTACCCTGAACTGGGGCCTGAGGTCAACAGACACTTCCAATGTCCGTGCCTTGCCCACTGTGTTTCTGTGATGAACAGGGCTAGTAGAATTTCGGAGAGCATTTCGGGTCAACAATCCCTGACACACGCTGTCTGATCTGCTCAGTATTCCCAGCAATTAATTAATTATTCTTTCAGATTTTCTTCTGCGTCAACAAGGCTTAATGTGACTACAAGTGCAAAACCAAAAAAAGTGGCAACAATTGAGGATGTGATAGGTTTTCACTGCCTCATTGACAGGAGGTATATGAGCTGAATTTAACATTAATGTCTTATTTGGTTTTATGTACTCTTTTTGATGAGCATCAAACAGCTCTGATTCTAAAGGCATTCTTTTCAAATATGTATGAGAAACAGAAAATTTGAATTGATTTATAACTTCAAAAGTAGACTGCTGTCTAGATACTGGATAGTTTTATCATTCAGTGGAATATGTCACAATTTTAATTAACTGCAAAAGCTTTAATATATATCTGCTTTCTTATCTGTATCTTCTTTGTATCCCTTGCTTGAGGGAAGTTTATCACATGATGCAATGATTGTTATCATACTGATGAACAGTTTATCATTCTTCATCAAGAAATGAAAGCAATTAATAGTTTTTACAGGTCATTGTCTCACAACCGGCAATCTCAGGACCAGTGACACAGTGGTTAACATTGCTGCCTCACAGCGATAGCGACCCGGGTTCAATTCTGGCCTCGGGCGACTGTGAGGAGTTTGCACCTTCTCCCCATGTCTGCATGGGTTTCCTCCAGCTGTTCTGGTTTTCTCCCATAGTCCAAAGAAGTGCAGGTTAGGTGGATTGGCCATACTAAATGCACGAAGTTATGGAGATAGCCTGGAGGGATGCTCTTTCTAAAAGTTGGAAATCTGCACTGTTTCTCTTATTCTGTGGTCAGAATTTTAGTGTCTTACCTGCCCACAGAATTGGGGTGGACGACACTCACAGAATGGCCTTGGATGGGAGCTTACGAGCCTCAAGGTGGTAAAATTCCACAATATGAGTCCATGCTGGATTTCGGATCTTGTTGCTTTTCATGTCAGACAGTTCGGGTTGGACAGTTTGGGTTGGATCAGGTCAGGGATCACTCGGAAAGAGCGCCAGAAATGATAGGTGCGCAATGCCAATAGGTAGTTGGCAGGCCACT
Source organism: Sphyrna mokarran (assembly GCA_024679065.1). Classification (NCBI taxonomy): domain Eukaryota; kingdom Metazoa; phylum Chordata; class Chondrichthyes; order Carcharhiniformes; family Carcharhinidae; genus Sphyrna; species Sphyrna mokarran. The sequence goes on along the minus strand of JAGIQG010000012.1, from coordinate 69,232,710 downwards.
GTGTCAATGTAGCACTAAGCCCAACAAACCAATAAATTATTTTACTCATAAAATTATGCATGATGGCTTAAAAAAGGTCATGGTCACTTTTTCTCCAGGGGAGCCAGATTGAAAACACCGTGTAGAATCTTTTTTCTTCTCACTTGACAGGAAGAGGCCATTTGGCCCATCAAGTCTGATTTGACTTTCCAACGGAGCATTTTACTATCCCATTCCTATAACCCCATGTGTTTACCTTACTAATCCCCTAACCTGCACATCTTTGGACACTAAAGGGGCAATTTAGCATGGCCGATCCACCTAACCTGCACATCTTTGGGCTATACGAGGAAACCAGAGCATTTGGAGGAATCTCAGACAGACATGGGAAGAATGAACAAACTCCAAAGAGAAGTTGCCCAAGACGAGACTCAAACCTGGGACCCTAGCATAGCAGTTCTAACCATTGTGCAGTCCATTTAAATAATATTCAGCTCCTTTATTCTTCCTGCCAAAATGCATAACATCACATTTTTCCTAAATAAAATTCCACCTGCTAAGTTTTTACCCTCTCAATCAATCTGTCTTCGTGGACATTTTGGCTGGAATTTTACCGGCATGCCTATCCTGATTCCGGTGATGGGTGAGGTTCAGACAACAGCAATTCCATTGGCCTTGGTTGGGATTGTACGAACCTCGGGCGGACATGCTGGTAAAATTCCATCCTCAATGTCATCCTGACCTCCCGTGTGCCTTTCCACATATTCTTATGTCATCTGCAAACTTGGCAATACTACATTCACTTCCCTCATCCAAATCGTTAATGTATATTGTAAATAGTCACGGCCCCCAACACTGATCCCTGTGATGTTCCACCAGTTCCAAGTTACCATCCTGAAAATTCCCTTCCTATTCCAACACTCTGTTGTCTTTGTTAGTGAATCTTTTATTCACGCTATAATACCTTCAACACCAAGGAGTTTTATGTTATGGATTATAATTTGGAAAGGGGACATCAGGAACTGTGACCCAAAGTTCTTTGCTGAAAACCTAATTAAATTAGGTTGCATATATCTTCCCCAGTTTCTTATTTTCTGTTGTTAATTAGCATAAAGGGTTGCAGTATTTCAGTGTTAAGCACTGACCCTGGAAGTAAACTGTTCAATTGAAAGCAAAGTGTTCAGCAAACATAAAATAAGGCTTTCCTATACTCCCTGGAAAATGGAGAAAATCAATATTAATCAGTGTACATCGTGTTCTTTAAGCGATGAAGATAAGGTTAAATCTGAAAAACTGACTGAATTTGCCTGTTCTGCTGTTCTACACTGTGAATTTTCTCCAAATCTACCTGGCAAAGGTGAAACAAGAATCACCAACGTAGCAAGTCCATTGCATTTGGGAGGCCCAATTCTCCCAAAAAAAAGTGCTGAATTGGTGGGAAAAATGGTGTAAATCACAATTGTTTCTCGGTGAGATTTCTGACCCAAATCTCTCACACACTGTGCACTGCAGAGGTCACAATTGTGAATGTCATAAAAAGCTTGGGACCAAGGGGGTTGGGCCGAGGGAGTGCGGCCAAGGGGGTAGGAAGTGATCGCTGGGGATGGAGCTCTCGCTGCCTCTCTGTAGATAAGATCGGTTGGTGTTGGAGGGAGACCATTAATCGGTGTGGGCTGGGGGGTACGGTCTGCCGGGGTGGTCTGCCTCCTGGCTGGGTGGTGGTCTGCCTCGTGGGGAGATGGTGGTCTACCTCCTGGGGTGGGGAGGAAATGGGTTTATTCTGCCAGAGTCTGACAGTTCCGGAATTCTGTACATGTGCAGTGGCTCCAAACTATTAAACTGCAGATCCCTGGCCAGCCCAGAACCCCAGCACTGCTGCCCTTCGTCACACACCCGCGGCCTAATTGTGGCCCATTCATGGTCAGCACATTCTGGGGCCAGACCTAACAACCCTGTCACGGACCATCGCAACCTCCAGCCACACCTCTTCGCCCCAAGCTCCTCAACAGACTCCCCACCCTCCCCTTCTGAGGCAGACCCCCCCCACCCCCCACTTGGCCAGCCCATACTGATTAATGGTCTCCCTCCAGCCCTAAACGATCTTATCTGCAGAGAGGCAGTGAGACCTCCCAACCCCCCATCAGCTCCTAGTCCCTGCCCCTTGGCCACACTGCCTTGGCACAACCCCCCTGGCCCCATTCCCTTGGATCCACTCTCATGGCCTTGCCCATTGGCATGCCCCCAAGGCCCACCGTCATAGGCTCTGCCCCCTTCCTGATGCCCAGTGGGGAGTGTCAAGGTGCCCACTGGGCATGTGCACTTTGCCCCTTGGGCAGTGCCCATGCCCAGGGGGCATCACCACCCTAATACCTGACTCCCTGGGGTCTCTGATTGTGCCTCCCCTTCATTCCATCTGGGTCTTCCATTAGTTCCCCAAATGTGGAGAGCTGCTCTAAACCTCAGTGGGGTGAAATACTCCTAGCAGGGTGGGAGATGCTATTGGGCCTGGAGAATTCAATCCTGAGTCCAATAATTACATTTAAAATAGATCAAAAATAGATTTCAATCACTAACCTTGTCTTCCCGTCGACCTATAGTGCTGTCCCAACTGCGCCCACTCTCCAGCAGAGGGAGATGCGTGTGCGCTGGGACATATGCGTGAATCCCTCAAAATGGCCGATACACACATCTCCCAAGTCGACGCACCAAAAAACATGTACATCGGGATGGGAGAATCGGGCCCGGCGTGCTCTGGTGCCTGCGATCGTGGTTTGTCTGTGCTAAGGTAGAGCAAGCGTTCAGGTTGGAACAAGAGATCTGGGTAGAAAACGAGGTTAAACTAAGGCTTCACCCGACGCAATTTTTCAAAGCCATCTCAGCCTTTTGGCTAAGTTGAAGCTCAGATTAAGCCTGGGAGAGGGTGCAATGCTTCATCCTGTCAGCTTGGATCTTGTTTGATCGAGCCCAAGATGGGATGTATATTCTTGCCTTGTCAGCTTGGATCTGGTTTGTCTCTTGTGCGGGCACTCTGATTAGACTTAATTGGCTGTTTTGATTTAGAATAACATACCAAAAGAGACTGTTCTGTACCACTTTATTATGTAAAAATGCTGATACATTTATTCCATTATTGTTAGATTATGGAACTGACTGACGGTTGTACGGGAATTAGCAACTTTCTGCCACTTGACTCACTGCTCTTTAGGAGTGAGCATAAACATTTGAAACATTAAATTAAAACATTAATTTGGGGCACAATAAACTGACACTGGGAGAGGTATTGAGTATAATTTCCAGCATTTTCTGTTTTTAATACTGAAAACTTTCCTTGATCTCAATTATCTATTTTGTGATAAATAGTACATGCCAAACTTTCAGCTTCCTGTATATGCTATAGCAATATCAGCTACAACTCAAGCTGGGTATTACTGAACCTGACTAAACTGCAGTTAGAGGCATTTCTTGCACATATGGTTTTCTGGGACGCACATTGGACTGAATGTAACATGCATGGTGGTGATCACAAACAACAGGCCAAAACGATGGAGACAAAATGCGGCACTGTGTGGTGGTTAGCACTGCTGCCTCACAGCGCCAGGGGTCTGGGTTCAATCCCGACTTCAGGTGACTGTCTGCGTGGAGTTTGCACACCCCCATGCCTGTGTGGATTTCCTCCGGGTACTCTGGTTTCCTCCCACACTCCAAAGATGTTGATTAGCCATGCTAAATTGGCAGGGGGATTAGCAGAGTAAATGCATGGTGTTGCAGAAATAGGGCCTGGTGGGATTGTAGCAGGTACAGATTCGATTGAATGGCATCCTTCTGTACATGTATCATAGGGATTCTATGATTCTAAATACATGGGGTTCCAGGAATAGGGCCTGGGTGGGATTGTTATTGGTCCATGCTTGATGGGCTGAATTGCTTCCTTCTGTACTTCCTGGATTCTGTGATTCTATGAAACTCGTTTCAGCTGTTTCCTCAGGCTGTGAGCTGACTCTGTGGCCATCAGGAAATGAAATATCTGGCACTGCGGTTAGTGTCCCTTTAGAGGTGGAGAACACGCCTCCAAAACTGCTGGCTAATCGGAGGGTTCACACTTCTTCTGTGTGAGGAGCGCCACTGGGAGTGGTGTTCACAATTGGGACTGCGCCCTGTTGGGATCATCATCATGGATGCCGCCTTGGAACCCAGGTAAGTAGGATTGGGGTCACTGGGCCAGCCAGGCAATCTCGGCAGTGGGATGGAGGTGTTGATAGTGAGGGCAGGGCAAGCTGTTTTCATGGGGGTAGCCCATGCTGCCATGTGTGGCAAAGGGCATTTGATCAGGATGGATACCCTCTAGACTACGTTGGGGGGGACACCAGCTTTTATTGGATGGTCCTTTCACATGGCTTTGTATCTCCTCCCCACTCCCATCCTTATCTCGGTGGCACAAGGCTATTAAGTGGCCTGTAATTGAAACTTAAAGATCTCAATTGGTCTCCGGTGAGATGGTCATTCTCAATCTTCCCCATTCCTGAGTGATCATATCTCCACATTATGACTACCACCAACACTGCATGAGTCTGTGTCTATATTTTGCCCTGTTTGTGAACCAAATCCTGCACTCACCTGATGAAGGGGCAGTGCTCTAAAAGCTTGTGCTACCGAATAAACCTGTTGGACTTTAACCTGGTGTTGTAAGATTTCTTATTGTGCTCACTCCAGTCCAATGCCGGCATTTCCACATCCTGAGTGAATTGGGTTGCGTGGAGAGAATGATGGGCACTCCAACTCTTTCCTTCCCTCCCCAGTCCAAGCAGAACAGTCCTGAAGAGAAGTCTTTGACTTGACATTGTGTTTCTCTCCTCTCAGATGCTGCCAAACTTGCTGAGTATTTCCAGCATTCTCTGTAATTTAAAAATATTTCTTTAGCGAGAAGACTATTGAATGTTTTGCTAATTACTAAAATATCAAGTTTGCAAAATTCAGCTCCATTGGCTGACAGTTACAGTCTCCCATGCACCTAAAGTTTCAAAGAACGCACAGGCTCTGCCCCTGTTGATTTCAGCTATGGTTTGTGCTGGTTGCCATCTTAGAAAGGGTGTGCCACGGGTGTGTACTCTGATAGTATGCAGAGTGGCAGATCGTGATTGTCACCAGGGACTGCAGACTGGATACCTTTCTGACCTTGGGGTGAAGTTTGGAGTGTGGCACCTTGCGTCGGGTGGAAGCAATCTAGGCTGGCGAGTGGAGGGCGGACAGCAAGGATACTGGTGGATTGACAGTGATGGGGGCACGAATGCTACTATCCTGAGAGAGGTCCATGCACCATGAATCACTGGCATTCCCTGGCGGGGTGCAGTGTGTCAGAGCAATGTGTGGAAGGGCAGATTGGTGGAACGCTATTTGCTTTTTGAGGACCAGTAACTGCAGCCAATAGGATAGCATTCTATACCTGTATGGCAACAACCAGCCATCTGAAGACTTTTGTTTGAGATTCTATTGCAGCATCCATTCTGGGCCGGCTACTGCACGTAGAAGGTGAAACACAAGCCATCTGAAGCTGCGTCACAGGTAGTTCTGTCATAGAGTTGGCCCCCACTTCCATGCAAGGGTCACATCAACGGACAGTGCTTCTTCATCAGATAACTGCTCTCGTTCTAGTTGTTTATCAACAGGCAGCACTGGCAGATGAGGAGAGGCGATGGTCTAGTTGTATTATCTCTAGACTGTTCATCCAGAAACTCAGCTAATGTTCTGGGGACCCAGGTCCAAATCCCGCCACGGCAGATGAATTCAATCAAAAATAAGCTGCTGATGACCATGAAACCATTGTCAACTGTCAGTAAAAAAATCCATCTGGTTCCACCCAAGGCAAGTTGCCACACTCCAAACCTCACCCCAAGGTCAGAAAGGTATCCAGTCTGCAGTCCCTGATGACAATCACGATCTGCCACTCTGCATACTATCAGAGTACACACCCGTGGCACACCCTTCCTAAGATGGCAACCAGCACAAACTATAGCAGAAATCAACAGGGGCAGAGCCTGTGCGTTCTTTGAAACTTTAGGTGGGAGACTGTAACTGCCAGCCAATGGAGCTGAATTTTGCAAACTTGACACTTCAATAATTAGAAAACATTCAATAGTCTTCCCACGAAAGAAATAGTTTTAATTTACAGAAAATGCTGGAAATACTCAGCAAGTTTGGCAGCATCTGAGAGGAGAGAAATAGAGTTAATGTTTCAAGTCAAAGACTTTTCTTCAGGACTGTTTTGTTAGACTGGGGAGGAAAGGAGAGGGTTGGAGTGCCCATCGTTCTCTCAACTCAACCCAGTGTCCTTTAAGGAAAGAAATCTGCTCTCCTTTCCTGCTCTGGCCTACATGTGACTCCAGTGCCACAACAATGTGGTTGGCTTTCAACTGCCCTCCAAAGGCAATTAGGGATGGGCAATAAGTGCTGAGCAGCCAGTGATTCCCATGTCCCAGGAATGAATATGGAAAAGGTCTTGGGTACCTGAAGGTGTAAAAACAGAAGGAATGGATTGAGGTGATGGAAGGTAGGATTGTCAGAAAGCAAGTTGTGCATGGTCACCACAATCTTCAGCTTGTATATTGTATCAGATTGCGGGATCAGGGTGTGTTTTCAGAGGGAGCATGAGACAGGAACGTACCATCATCCAGGATGGGATCCCTGATCCCAGTTGCAATGGCCTTAGTAAGAGCAGCTATTCTCTCAAAGGCCTGAGACATGTAGCTGTATCTGTCCCCTACATCCTTTGATGCTACCTCCTGACATGTGCCATCCTGTCCTGCAGGAGAATGTGAGCTTGTTACAATGTATCTGGGTGACATACCTATCGGAGTTGAATAGCTGAGAGTGTATGGAAGCTGAGAGACAGCAGCATTGGTAACCCTGGGAGGGCGAGGTGGAGTGTACGAACGTTTGGCAGAAATGCTAATTGTTTGAGATTGAAAATGGATGAATGATGGGATGTGGTACATTGAGCTGTGTGAGAGGCTGCTGGTGGTATTGAAGATGCATCACTGACCTCAATCATTCATGTCAGATCATTGATTTCTTTCTCCCCATCGCAGCATGTCTTCAAGGCCCGATGTCTTGTATTGATTACTTATCTGCTCCCATTTCCTTCATAATGTATGTCGGGGAGCTTCTTGTTGATGCCTCTCTTTTTCCCAATCTCCATCTCTGTGGCCTCCAGCGATGTGTCAGAGAACCTTGGAGCCCCCCTGTAGAGTAAAGGATTGCCATTAGATCCACGTGATGCTCGTACAGTGATGAGGCAACAGCTCATGATTGAGTAACAGAGATGTGAAGACAGGCAAACTTCAAACTTGTGCAGAAGTCCTAATATGTATGTAATAGCTGGAAATAAAGAGGAATTGTTTTAACAGAACAGTTTCAAGCAGGTTACTATGGAAGAATAGATAAACCGCAAAGAACTCCAGCTAGACTCTGAATGCTTGCAGCCAGGTACAAGCTTGTTTAGCACTGGGCTGCAGACCCCAATCATGGACATGTACAGGCAGTTTGTGTCTCTATCACGAGTGCAGTAATTGCATCTGCAAATGGGCCTTATCGAATTTTCAGGCCAAAACCACTAACTATTTGCAACACTGACCAACTGAAGCCACTAAACTAAATATTTATTTCTAACAATAACACCATTTCTACTAACGTTGTAATGTCACTGATTTTTCATTTTAATTTTCTATCTGTTTCAGGCACATTGCCCCTCATTCTATTAATTTCATCCTCACTTCACAATAGGCTGGAATTCTCTGAGGTCTTACGCCCTGCTGCTGTGGCCAGTGAGAACGGACAATTTGGCATTCAGCTAAATGTCTGTTCGCAGCAGCAGAGAATCCTAGCCGCAGATGTAATCAGAAAATCCTAGCCATGGCTTTTTTCCTGAAACCGTGACTTTGGTCTGTAACACTGGTAGGAGTAAGTAGGAAGTCTCAGAAATCCCTCACTTCATGAAGGAGCAGTGCTCCAAAAGATAGTGCTACCAAGTAAACCTCTTGGAATTTAACCTGGTATTGTGAGACTTCTTATTGTGCCCAACCCAGTCCAACGCCAGCATCTGTACATCATGGCTACACCAACACTGCAAATTGCTGGCTCAAAGTGCAGAGAATCTCCACGAAGATAGCACATAAAAAATGTGCCCATCTCAGTTCAATACCGGCATCTCCATATCACTGGTAGGATCCCAAGTTTTATTTTAATTTGGTCTAAGAATTCCCCCTGTTTGAGACTCTGTGGCCTCAGCCTTGCAGAGAGTTGGTAGTTCTTTGAAGGTGCTTGATGCAAAAAGGAAAAGCAGCACCCAGATCTTCAGTGTGGAGGGAGATCACCTTGGCAACCCAAACTAAGGGACGCACTTTTATGATGAGATCTTCATCTTTCCCTTTTAATGCCACTTCCCCCCCCCCACCACAACCCACCCCACCTCCCCAATCCACTACCTCTTCAAAAATCTCCTTGAAGCCCGAACCAGCTGTTTTGGTGAGAATTAGGCTTAGCCTGTGCCCTCTTGTCTTGGGAATCAAGGTTGCCTTTAAAGGTTTCAGAGACAGAAAGGTGCACGATGCGCAATCGGAGTGGCATGGGTGCCTAGCACTCACATTTGACCTGACTTTCTACTGATCCTGCCTACACTGTAGACAGTGGCAGAGATCATCAGCGGGCACCGTCATAGCTGAATTGCTGAGGTTGCTGCTCAAGGAGTTTCTGGGCCAAAGCCTTCAAAGTACGGAATGATTTTCCTCCCCGTCGCAGGAAAGGGAATTTGTTTTCCTTTGGGACATGTATGTGAGTGATGGCTGACAGCTTTTATTAAATCCAATTATGTTCTTGTTTTATCTTAATTTGTCTCGGCCACAGTTAACTGCCCTCTGTCTGATCCAGCCAACTGAGTTATGATGCTCAAACCTAATTGACCTTTTGTGTTCTTCTACACCTGGGAAGCATAATTTTATTTTGTTATTTCTAGCGAGTGAGACACAATGCCTTTATAGCAGCATTACAATCCATTCTCAGCTGAATTACTTACATGGGAAAGATCTCTAGTAACACAGCTTACAATCTGAATTGATGCACAATGGCAATCGCTGGTAATGCATTAAATAAATGTAATACGCAGGACCATATCACATGGGCCATATTTTCCTCTCCCAGTGAAGCTATGAATCATGTTGCGATACGTTGAACTAAGTTTCCTTTTCCCAAGGAAAACAATTTTTGTTGGAAGGGTGCGAAGTGCACATATACCCCCTTTCAAGGTCAGGATTCCTCTACTGAGGACCAGAGGAAAACTGTATTTTATCCCACGCGCTATTTTTATCTGCTGGTGTAGGTTTGTCATTGCTCTCAAAGGACACATACCAGAATTTTACCATCTTGCCCACCCGAGGCTTGTAAGATCCCACTCAAGGCCAACGGAGAATGCCGCTCTGTAAGCCTTGCCCATCCCGATTCTGGGGCGCGTGTGCCGATAAAATTCCAGTAACACACTCCCTTGGAGAGTTCATGGGCAAAGCCTCTTAAGGAGCCCAAAACAAAGCTAAGTGTGAAATGTTTTGACACATTCAGAAAAGCTTATTTATTAGTGTCACAAGTAAAATTTACATTAACACTGCAATGAAGTTACTGTGAAAACCCCCTAGTTGCTACATTCCAGTGCCTGTTTGAATACTGTGAGGGAGAATTTAGCATGGCCAATGCATTCTAACCACCACATCTTTCAAACTGTGGGAGAAAACCGGAGCACCCAGAGGAAACCCACACAGACACAGAGAGAACATACAGACTCCACACAGACAGTGATCAAAACTGGGGATCGAACCTGGGTCCCTGGCTCTGTAAGGCAACAATTCTAACCACTGTGCCGCCGTGCTGTCCTGCAGCTGTCACTATTAAATGCTGAATTATAATGTAGTATGTTTATGATGCAGTGATTCATAATATTGATCCATCTTGCAATGATAAGTTGCTCTCACATTGACCAGCACTGTATGATTGCTGTCATGCATTATGGTAATTTTCCAATTGTGAATAATGCCATAATACATTAAACATATCACAATAAAAGCCCTGTTATGTTTGGGATTTAAATCAATTGATCGCTCTTGCTATTAAAAGAAAAACTGCATTTAAATTTGAAAAATATTCTGCACCTGCTCCCTTCCATTGATTGACAGGCATCCTGCTTTGAATTGGAAATGCGATACCATTCAGTTTTGTTTGTTTTATACAATCTTTTGCTGGAACCTTTTGTTATGACAACCGCAGCTATTATGAATACTTGACTGGATTTCAACATCTTAAAAATGGCTTCAGCTCAGCAGGTTGTTGATTGATCCAAGAACAATCAAATTCTTTAAGAGGCTATAATAACAGAATATGCCTTTGTGATGATATTGTGTTGTTTTGCTTTATTTTATGCTTAAGGTGGGGCTGAGTTAAGAGTTAGTGTTTTGTTACTGGAGTCAGTTTGTCTGGAAGAAACAAGCAGCTCAATTGCTGAGCGCAGGATAATAATGTGTTACTTTGTAGAAGTGAATGGAATTTTGTTTAATTAAGTTTTCCTGGGATTTTAGATTAGGCTTGCAGAGTCATAAGAGTTTTTGATTAGGTTGATTATCAGGCCAGAGTAGTATGATTAATGGAAAAAGCTAAGCCTGCAAGGAGAAAGTTTCATTTTCATTTTTAAACCAAGAGCAGTTACTGTCTGGGGCTGCTTGAAAAAGTGAGTGTATCTCTCTGTCTTTGTCCATCTCCAGAGGCTTTCTGAAAGTTCTAAGAGTATGAACCTAAGTCACAAGCAAGTATGCCTGTGTTCTGCTAACTACAGTCGAAGAGAGACTAAGACTATAAGAGCTTGAAAGGAACTAATTAGGTTATGGTTAGGTTAGCAGTTAAGTATTGTATCTTGTCATATTTAAATATGGTTCAATTGTTAAACATGAAGCTAATTAACTTGTTATAATTACTGAGTTGTTAAATGAAGTTTGTTTTATTAAAAGCTCCTTAGTTTTTCAGTAGAGTCACACCTGGAGTGAAACATATTCCTCTACATTATTGTCAAAATAGAAAAATTGTTGGGATCGAGTCTGCCTTCATAAGGGGTACCATAACAGGTACTAGGACAGCAAGGTGGTACAGTGGTTAGCCTCACAGCGCCAGGAGCCCTGATTCAATTCCTGACTTGGGTCACTGTCTGTGCACATTCTCCCCATGTCTGCATGGGTTTCCTCTGGGTGCTCCAGTTTCCTCCCACAGTCCGAAAGACATGCTGGTTTGGTGCATTGACCCAAACAGGTGCTGGAATATGGTGATTCGGGAAAGTTCATTACAGTGTTAATGTAAGCCTTACTTGTGACACTAATAAATAAACTTTAAAACATGTTTGATGTATTTTCTTGTTTGTTTACAAACCTAAGAGGTACTTAAAGTGTTACAACTTTAATTATTTCTGGAGTAGTTTATTTTTCTGTCCAGCATCAATGCTACTGCTTTTTTATTTAGGGTGTTAGAGTTTTAATGTTTTCCAATTATTTTAAATCAATTCCCATTGTTGTTGCATGGCTCCTGAGAACTGTAAACCATGCATACCAGTGACTGGCTATGGAAGATGCGGTGTTGGGGGAGTGTGCGGTCCTGCAAGTGGCATTAACAATCTGAGGTGGCATGGGATATCATTGGTGATTTGAGGGATAATAATGTGCCATGGGCAATCTAAGCACTATGGGATGGTATTAGGTGGGGTTGAAGAATTGAGGGGAGAGACTTTGGGGGAATTAAGCAATATTGGGATTAGGCTGCTGTATTAGGGAAACCAAGACAAGTTTTTTAACTTTCCTGCCTCCATACCCACACTCTCCACACCCTCCACTGTGGCTCACAATTTGCATATGAACCCGATCCCTGTGTGAAAAGGCAGAAATCCTGGACAAAGTTACATAGTATACATTTCACAAGGCATAAAAATGCACAGGCTGGGGTTGTTCAAGCCTACATGAAAATCCATCCCGATGTCAGTTATTTAAAGTTTAATTTCAGAAAATCATAGAATTCCTATAGGATAGAAGGCCATTGTGCCTACACCAAGAACAAACCCACCTAGGCCCTTTCCCTGTGACTCCACAAATTTACACTGCTAATCCCTCTGACTCTAAGAGGCAATTTAGCTTAACCAATGAACCTAACCCATACAGCTTTAGGCTGTGGGAAGAAACCACAGCCACACAATGGAAACCCATGCAGACATGGGAAGAATGTACAAACTCCACACAGACAGTGACCCAAGGCTGGAATTGAACCCAGATCCCCCTGGAGCTGTGAGGCAGCAGTATTAACCACGGTGTCACTGTGCTGTCCCAAATTTGCTGGAATGTTTTTTGCTGTGGCCTTTAATTGTACCTCTCGTCAGTCAATCATCTTTATAATCAGCCACTCCGTTTATTATTGTTAAAATGTTCTACCGATAATGTAGCTTCAGTGGGCAGTGTCCTTCAAGATCCTTCAATGTGAGTGCGAAGAGATTCAGCAGCTCACAACATTTTACGCAGAATCCTTCAACACTCATGTAATGTCCATTAAATACCCTGTGCTCTCATTTGTAATTATATTAACTTATCAGAAGTATTCCATAAAACAGTTGCAGTGGTTCCTTAAAAAACAGTAACCATCCGTGGTTCATTCCTCAGGGCAGTGCCTTGACTAATCACAGTCAAGCTACCTGGTGTTTATTTCAAACGATGTTGTGCAGTTAACTGTTAGTGGCCATCAACTAGTGCATGCTCCATGGCAATGTCCCTTCCAGTTAGAGTCCAGATGCCAACCAACCAGCACTTTCTTCTCATACAGCATACGTTTGTTGATTTCCCTCACATTTGTATTCTTGTGATTGCCCTGATGTGAGTGCAAGATGGAAAGTTTCAACCAAAAGCAAGTTTTTTTTTTCAACATTAAACAGTGGAAATATAAATTTAAATTTTATATGGGACCCATGGCACCTCACAGGAAAAGGATGAAGGGTACAAATAGATAGTTTACCAAAAGCTCTGTATGTAACAGAGATTAGGAAAGCCAATCAGATGTTCAGATGCTTCGCCAACGCTTATCCTCAAATCCCAGGAGGTCCATGCCATCTCGCAGTTCTCCATAAAATTCTGTCCTCTATGATAGTCATCTGAGACAGTGCAATAAACTGCAACCAAACCAGTGCTATCTTTGAACTCTGATGCGTAGTAAAAGAGCGTGGAATCTTTTACCTGGGAGAAGAGAGAATTGAGGACAAAGTATTGGTCTGGATTTTCCAATCCTGCCTGGGGCTGGGATTCTCTGGTCCCGTTGCAGTGAATGAAGAGCCTAAATCTTTGTTCTCACTGGCAGTGGTGGTAGGGCAGACAAGATGGTAGCATTCTGTCCATTATTCAACATCCTTAAGAGAATATAGAACCTCAGTCTTGATAATCTAGCTATGATTTCCATAAACTCTAGAACTGAGGAAGCAGCTAAAGATTTGGACCAGGGCAAACAGTGTAAATGGAATTATTTTAATACACAGGTTAATGAGCAGATTGACTAAGGGGTCAGTGAAATTGGGTCATGTGGATTAAGGAACAGTTAGATAGAAATCCGAGAAGGCTAATCAAAAGGGACCGGCTAGATGGACTATAGAATATTTCCTGCTGGTGTCCTTTCTGATGTTGACAGACAATTCATTGGTTTGATTTATAGCAGATGGATTGGAGCAGATTTCCCAATAGCAACACTAGCGGACAAGCAATCACAAAGCTAAAATTAGAATTGATCCTGAGGAGTAAAAATAACAACACTATCATTTACATTTTCCTCTACCAGGGGCCACCATCTGAAATAAAATGAGACTACACCGTCATACAAGAAGGAGTCAATTCCTAATATGTCAGACAAATTCAGCAAATGTTAATTAAAAACTCTGTGGAATGTTCCTAGGCATAACAACCCCAATCTTCCAGGAATTTACATGAAATTAGATAGAGCTCTTGAGGCTAAAGGCATCAAGAGATATGAGGGGAAGGCAGGATCAGGGTGGGATGATGGCACAGTGGTCAGCACTGCTGCCTCACAGTGCCAGGGACCTGAGTTTGATTCCCGGTTCCGGTCATTATCTGTGCGGTGTTTCCACGTTCTCTCCATGGCAGAGAGGGTTTCTTCTGGGTAATCCAGTTTCCTCTCACAGTCAAAAAGACGTACAGGTTTGTCATGCTAAATTCTCCCTCAGTTTATCTGAACAGGCGAATAGGGGATTTTCACAGTGACTTCATTGTAGTGTTAATGATAGCCTAATTGTGACGCAAATACATAAACTTTAAAACGCTAAACATCCGGATATTGAATTTGATGATCAGCTATGATCAAAATGAATGGCAGAGCAGGCTCAAAGGGGAGAATATGTTCCTCCTACTTTGAGGTTTCTACAGTTATATTTAGTTGAAAGGCAACTCTAAGTATTAGAGTGGCAGTATTTTGTAGAACTGGACTTTCACTTAATTGTTTTGTGGTTCTTATTCATGCTGTGTCAAGGTGTAAATAATTGTGTGGGCAGTATCCTCAGATCCCATCTTGTTGCTATTGATAAAAGTACTGGCTTTTAATCAGTCACTTGGGGTTCGTTATTTCCGCACGCCTCACATAAAGTGATTTATTCATTAATTAAGAAGTGATAATAAAGTACTGCCTCAGTGTCTCGATGGTACGTTTAAAGTGATATGTAAAGAAAAGAATCAATGAAATAACAATCCTTTTGGCAATGCTTGACAGACTCTTATGTATTTGAAGACGCATCTAATTAGGAAGATTGACACAAGGTCTTCTGCTTTGGAGACTTTCATGGGATTTTGAGTTAAGGTGGGGTAAGGAATGTATACATTATGATGCACATGTGTCACAAATTGTGTTGGAAGGACAGTCTGGGTGGACCAGAGGATCTTTTCCTTTTCATTTGAATATTTATTCCTGATAAGACTTCTTATTATTCCACAGCGCTTCTGGTAAATTTTGGTTGTACATTAAATTTTCAGCCGGTTGATAATCATTGGGCGCGTTCCAATTGTCAACATACACTTCTGGCAATCGGGACACCCTGCCAGGATCACAAGGATTTGAACATTAGGCCTTCTTATCGTCCACAGAATTATTTTCCATTTTACATAATCAGCATGTGCAGTTTCTGACCTCAGATGGCCACTTGGTTCAAGTACATATTCAATATTTCTCATGGGAACTGTTCCAGTTAAAAATCTGCAATGCTAATATTGCCCTTGCTTTTTATTTTTTCTTCTTTAAAATGAGCTTTTGTGCTTATCCGGGGAATGGTTGATGTATGAAATAGGACACTTCCCCCATTTCAGGCATGAAACATTCCCAAGTCAGGTAATTTCTTTCTTAAATATATTCAGTGACATGGCCTCAAAAGCCTTATGTGGCAGAGAATTCCACAGGTTCATTATTCTCTGAGTGATTATATTTCTCCCCGTCATAATCCTAGATGTCCTGTCTTGTATCCTGGGATTGTAGCCCATTGTTCTAGACCTCGCCAACCTGGAAAACGTCATCCCAGCATCCTGTTTCTCCATCCCTTTCAAAACTTTACACATTTCAAAGAGATTCCTGCTAATTCTTCTAAACTACAATGAATGCAGGCTTGGTCAACCCAAACTTTCCTCATATGACAATCCAGCCATCCCAGGAATCAATCTATTGAACTTTGCTGTGTGCACTCTGTGGTAAATATATCATTTCTTCGGTAAGGGGAACACAGCTGGACACAGTACTCCAAGGACATGGACAGCTGCAGTAAGTCACCCTTGCTCCTGCACTCAAGACCCCAGTGAGACAGCATTGTGCCACATTGGCACAGCGGTTAACACTGCTGCCTCACAGCGCCAGGGACCCGGGTTCGATTCTCGGCTTTGAAATACTATCCGTGTGGAGTTTGCATGTTCTCCCTGGGTCTGTGCTGGTTTTCTCTGATTTCGCCCCCCTGCCTCAACCCCACAGTCTGAAAGATGTGCTGATGAGGTGTGTTGACCCGAACAGGCGCTGGAGCGTGGTGACTAGGGGAATTTCACAGTAACTTCATTGCAGGGTTAATGTAAACCTTGTGACTGGTAAGTAAACTTTAAAATGAAGACCAACCATTTACCTTCCTAACTGTTTTCTGACCCTGCATTCTTGCTTTCAATGACTGGTGTACAAGGACACCCATGACCTTTTATATATCAACCTTTCCCAATGTACCATTGTCTAAATAACACTCTGCCATTCTGTCATAATTTTAGTTATCTATGTTTTCCTTCTGTTTTTACATTTGCCCAAGCAAGGCCTTGCAAGGTCTCTGCAGAGAGTCACTCTACAATTAGTTATTAAGAAATGTCTTTTAAAAGAAAACAATTTAACACTATATTGTGTTCATGCTTATGTTATAATTTGTCCTGTTAGCTCCTGTTACAACCCTTCTTTGTCCTACTTATGGTTTGTAAATGGACTTCCTGGACCAATCTTCCTGAACCAGATATCCCAGGAATGCCTGTGGCTGAGTCACAATGTATTTGAAAATTGAGTGGATGCAAGAAACAGTGAGTGTCCCTCCAATATCACTTCTAAAAGTGTTTCTTTTTAAGAGACTGCAGGAGCAATTAAACATTTCATTGCATACAAAAAGAAAACTTGCACTTATAAAGCACTTATATGATGTCAGGATGTCCCAAAGCACTTTCCAGTTAATCAATACTTTACTTTCGAAATACTTTTATTTTAATGTTGGAAATACAGCAAGCAATTTGCACAAAGCACATTCCCACAAAGGGTAATGTGATAAAGACCAGATCATTGGTTTTTAGTTTATGATGCCACGGTGACTTGCCACCCATTTCCTGTTGTGTTACTAGTCGCTACTGCATTGAGCTGAAATGGTAGAAGTGCCCTGAAGCTATCACCCATTTCAAAGTTGCCTGGGGCTTTTCCAATTCACGGATCAGTATTCCAGACATGTGAGATGAGGCCTCTTTCACACATGACAGCAACTGGGCAAATCACGCAAAGAAGTTTAAGTTTAAAATTTATTTATTAGTGTCACAAGTAGATTTACATTAACATTGCAATGAAATTACCATGAAAATCTCCTAGTTGCCACACTACAGTGCCTGTTTAGGTACACTGATGGAGAATTTAGCATGGCCAATGCACCTAACCAACATGTCTTTCGGACTGTGGGCAAAAACCAGGACACCCAGAGGAAATCCATGCAGACATGGGGAAAATATGCAGACTCTGCACAGATGGTGACCCAAGCCAGGGATCGAACCTGGGTCCCTGGCACTGTGGGGCAGCAGTGCTAACCATTCTGCCATCTGACCTGCTTAGGAAATATCTGCCTTTGAGATATAAGGCTTCCAAGATCTAGGTGCATAATTGATACAAATATTGGAGGAAGTGCTTTCTTCCCTGGGTGAGGTCACTCCCCTTCCAACTCTTCCCAGACCTTGTGATTCTGCACTCTTATGTGCAGTCAGCCGCTCTCCATACTCCCTTACATTCTCTATCTGTGGGTGATTGTAAATGAACTGCTACATGCCAAGAACTGAAATTGTGACGCAGTGTCAGAGGAACTGCTTATTCCATGCTCTAAATGAATATATGATTTGCTTGAGGTGCTATTCCTGAGAAGATATAAAGAGAAACAAACACAAAAGAACATCCAACTTAAACTGAGTGTTTAACTAGCTACCTATATCATCTTCCAAAGGAACGCTTTCAGCGTTAATACTATTCATCAACATTGCCAGATTGGGATGGAAAGAATTGAGAGCAATGAAATATCAACCATTCATTGCTCCATCCCAGATCATCTCTGCCACCTTCTTTCTTTGCAGTGTAAACCTCTTTTCATCTCACCTTCTAGCAGTGGACTTTTCCTGCTCACATTGGCTTGTCTTCTGTTAAAACCTGAAGGTAGTTGGGCCACGGCACAATCCTGAGGAACTCCTGCAGTGATATCCAGGGATAAATGATTGACGTCGGACAAACAGAACTATCTTCCTTTCTGCTAGGCATGGCTCCAACCAGTGGAGAGATCGCCTCTGATTCCTATTGACATTTTTGTTTGCGCTCCTTGATGCCAGACTCAGCCAAATGCTGCCTTGCTATCAATAGCAGTCACTCTCACCTCCCCACTGGAATTCAGCTCTGTTTTCATCAATGTTGAATGAGGTCAGGAATTGAGTGGACCTGCAGAAGCTAAACTGAGCATGATGGAGCACATGATGGAGTATAAGTAATAGGAACAGAACAATTAGACTTTTGTTGCACAGAAATTTAGGAATTCCAAAGCACAACATCTGGTTCACCTTCATGATGGCACAGTGGTTAGCAGTGGCCTGGGTTCAATTCCCGGCTTAGGTCACTGTCTGTGCAGAGTTTGCACGTTCTGCCCGTGTCTGCGTGGGTTTCCTCAGGGTCCTCTGATTTCCCCCCACAGTCTGAAGGACATACTGGTTAGGCGCATTGGGCAATTCTCCCTCAGTGAACCCGAACACGCGCCAGAGTTTGATGACGAGGGGATTTTCACAGTAACTTCAAAGCAGTGTTAATATAAGCCTACTTGTGACAAATAAGTAAAGGAATATAAACATCACAATCAAATCTCTCCATCCCCTCATTCATTCTGATTGCTGCCTTTTGTACCCTTTGCATCATTACAATGTGCTTTTTATACTGCAGTGACTAGAATTCCTCACAGTCTTCTAACTGAGGATATACCAATGATTTATAATGTGGTGGGATTATCTCCCTATTTCAACTCAATATTGAGCTTTAATACTCCTCAGTGCCTGATTTGCTTTACTTACTGCTGTCAGACATTGTTGCAAAAGCTTCAATTTGTTGTTGATGAAGATCCCACATTTCTCCCATTTTTCATGCACATTGTTAACTTGCTGTTTGATAATAGTTCATCCCTGGATTTATTTTTGTGATGTGCTATGTATTGCTGTAAATTATATTTCATGTGCCTCCTTGTCTATCCACTAGCCACTTATATCTTAAAATCCTTCTGTGACTTATCCTGTTTGTATCATCTGCAGCTTTAGCCACTGTGCTTGCGACTCCCAACTCCAGGTAGAATTGAAGATGAAGCTGTTGGATAATCTCTGACTTACTGTGTCACCACTCCCTCCCAACCCATTTCCCTGTTACCCTTCTCATCTTCCTTCTTGCTTCCTAATAAATTTGCTCACACAAACCTTCTTCCAGCATGCTTAATGTGCTGAAATTGAAATTCATTGTGCTCTCTCCATTTTTTCTCCCATTCGTTTTCTCAGAATGTTGGAACTGTGGAACTCCTTGCCATCCCGAATCCTTCCATCCAAGTTTAGACCTTTATAATGCAAGTTTGGTGCCATATTTACCTTACCCTCTCTTAATGTTTTCGACCTCAACCACTCAACATGATTTTCCCGTTAGAGGGCCCGCCTCACCAATCCAAAGCCACTTAACCTTTTGGCAAAACATGCACATTACATTATTCAGTGACACAACTCTTGCAGAAGTATATGAGCACCTCAATCCTCCAGTGCCAAAGTTGTGACATTTAAGGGCACTATTGTTTTGTTTTTACTGTCTTCCTTTATTAACCCTGTGTCTGACATGATTTGAAAGGTAGGCGGCATCAGTTGCTTAATGCTGCGCGACTGCACTTGAGTGACTCATTTTTAAGATTCTAAGACACAGGTGCTGTAAAAAATGGGAAAAATGCTGCTGATAGTGACATATTGTCAATATTATTACAATGATATACTGATCGGAAAATCTGGACAATTTCCAGCTGGCTACGTAGTTCTTCAAAGCATTCATCCAATGGAACAGTATAAGCAAGAGGGGATTGGCTGAGTTTGCCTCTCATTGTAATTAAGCGTACTAAAGTAATGGAGAAAAAGTGCACTGTAACTCATGCTTTGTTAGGCTGTGATTTATTACAATACTCTTCTCTAGTTAGTAACAGTGAGCGATTGACTCTGGTGCTTATGTGTTCAACAGGTGTAATAATGTTCCTAAACATATCCCGTTCTAATGATTTCATTCTTAGATATATCCCGAATATTATTGGTATTGCTATTGGGAATGCAGCTAATAATCCCTCCAGGTAAAATGACTTGAATTAATAGTCAGCGGTCCACGTAGGACATGCCCAAGTTAAGGCGAACAGAGGGTCATTTGTTACTGCCTTTGTCTGCTTTTAATAGCCTCAAATATGGCTGGTAACCTGAGTGGGATTGTTACTGGTGCAAATGTGATGGGCCAAATGGCCTTCTTCTGCACTGAAAGGGACTCTTATCACCCCTTAGCTTCGGGGGCGGCATGTTGGTAGAATTACTGTTTCACAGTTCCAGTGTTTAGTTCCAGCCTAGGGTGACTGTGCAGTGTCTGCAGTGTCTTCTTCCCATATCTGTGTGGGTTTCCTCTAAGAGGTTCTGTTTCCTTCCATAGCACAAAGATGTGCTTATTAGGCTGATTGGCCACACTAAATTGCCCCAGAGTTTCAGGGGGATTAGCAGGGTACATACATGGGTTACAGGATAGGACCCGGGTGGGACTGTTGTTGGTGTAGGATCAATGGGCCGAATAGCTTTCTTCTGCAATGAAGGGATTCTATGATTCTATGATGATTATCTTCAAACTATGACCCCTAGTTCTGGACTCCTCCTCCATCAGGAAAATTCTTTCTGAATCTACCCATCTCTTCCTGTTAGAATTTTATAAGTTTCAATGAGATCACCTCTCATTCTTCTGGTAACTCTTTGATGTACTCCCTCTATAGGGAAGGACATTCTTCCTCAGATAAGGACAGCAAAACTGCATACAATACTCCAGGTGTCATCTCACCAACACCCCATACAAAGAGTTCGAGAGCTTCAAGTTTTTAGGTGTCCAGATCACCAACAACCTGTCCTGGTCTCCCATGCTGACACTATAGTTAAGAAAGCCTACCAACACCTCTACCTTCTCAGAAGACTAAGGAAATTTGGCATGTCGGCTACGACTTTCACCAACTTTTACAGATGCACTGTAGAAAGCATTCTTTCTGGTGGTATCACAGCTTGGTATGGCTCCTGCTCTACCCAAGACCTCAAGGAACTATAAAAGCTTGTGAATGTAGCCCATTCTATCACTCAAACCAGCCTCCCATTCATTGACTCTGTCTGCACTTGCCAGCATAATTAAGGACTGCACACACCCCGGATATTCTCTCTTCCATCGGGAAAAAAATACAAAAATCTGAGATCACGTACCAACTGACTCAAGAGCAGCTGTCAGATTGTTGAATGTACTTACCTTACATTAAGTTGATCTTTCTCTACATCTTTCTCTATGACTGTAACACTACATTCTGAAGGTTATTTCTCTATGAACATATGTTTTGTCGGTATAGCACGCACTGTATGTTAATACGTGTGACAATAATAAATCAAAATCAATTGCAATAAAACATCTCTATCCCTATACTCAAATCCTCTTGCTACGAAAGCCAATAAGTATTTGCCTTCTTTACTAGTTGCTATACTTGTGTGCTTGCCTTCAGCAACAAGGACACCAAGGTCTCATTGAGTATTCACCTCTCTCAATCTATACCCATGCAACTAACAAGGTGCCTTCCTATTATTGCTACCGGAGTGGATAAACTCTTAGTTATTCACATTATACTGCATCTGCCACGCAGATGCCCACACACTCAGCCTGTCCAAATCACGCTGAAGCATCTCTGCATCCTCAATAGAAATGACCGCTTGTGCTGCTAGCGCAGAATGGCAGAGGATGTGGATCCTCCAGTGCTGCAGATGTGGCCTGAATGATCAGACTGCAGCAGACAGCTGCACAGAGCCCACAGCTGTTCAATTTCAGGATGTGGCCTGGCATGAACCCTCCGTGTCTCAACAGGCACCTGCCCCAACACAAAGCTAGTCACCCTATTTTATAAGTCACTCGATTAAGTTCAAGAGTCTGTACAGCATACAGCTTGACATCGAGGAAGTGGTCACAAGAAGTCAGCAGGGATGTCTATACACATGTTGTAAATAAAATGGTGACAGAATTAAGCTGTTGCAGGTGCAGACATTGCTCATGGGACGCTGTGGCAGACTCGGTGTTATGATGCTTTAATGAAGATTAAAATTTAGCTGGTGTGAAATGAGCAGTTGATCTAAATGTGCATGTTTCCCGCCTGATAGGCTGGGAACAAATTACCTCCGCTGTCTTACTTCATCCTCACTTTGGATCATTTTTCAAAAGAGGGATTTAATTTTGGAGCAAACCAGGAAAAAAAAGCCTCCAATTATCACATTTACATTTTCTTGACAAAAAACGTAAGCATTCTAATTGCCGACATCTGTGATACAGAGAGGGTGATTGATAAAGGGAGATGGTCAGATAGAATGTCTTCCCGTATTCTTGTTTAAAAGAAAGAATTGAATTGTAAAATAATCAGACTCTCTTTAGGGGAAAGAGGTAAATGGGGTGAGTAGGAGCTGACGGAGAGGAATGAAAAGGGTCATAGAATCCCTACAGTGTAGTAGGAGGCCATTTGGCCCATCAAGTCTGCACCAACCACAATCTCAACCAGGTCCTATTCCCGTGACGCCGCATTTTTACCCTGCTAATCCTGCTGGGATCAATATAGCATGGCCAATCAACCTAACCCACACATCTTTGGAAGGAAACCAGAGCACCCGAAGGAAACCCACACAGATTCGGGGAGAATGTGCAAACAGACAGTGACCCAAAGCTGTAATTGAACCCGGGTCCTTGGTGCTGTGAGGCAGCAGGACTTCTGATCTGTTAGGAGCATAATTGTGAACTTAATGTGTACCATTCAGGGTTAAGTGAGTGACACCAAAGATGAGGTGAGGGGATGAAATTGTGCATGAGTCAGGGTAGGGATAGAATTAAAGAAATATTTGGAAGGGTTGTTGGAGAGCCAAAGGAGTAAGGGATTTGATGGGAGAATACTGATGGGCATCTGAAAGTGGCTCCACTGGGAAGAGTTTGAGTCTGGCGTATCTGGTCATGGCAGTCGGGAGAGATATGAGAAGGAAATTAAAGCTTTAGTTAGGAGATTTGATATTGATCTTGAACCCTGAGAGAAAATCGCTCAAGGTTGCTTCACTTGGTACAGCCAGATAAAAGGGTGCAGCTCCTTCAAACACAAGTTCATATCGGGGCAGAAAGAAAACTCAAGGTGAGACTGTCATGAGCCAGGACTAATCCTCAGAGATACCCTGTCTTATCCGCAGCCAAATCTTCCAGACACAGATCGCCTTTGGCAATCACCTATATACCCACCGGCACTCTATCAAATATTGCAGCTGAAGAACTTGGTCATCTTGTCCTCAAAAAGGTGGGGAGGGACTAACAAATGGAGAGATAGGAAGAGCTCCCAATGGCCATAAAATACAGCCTTCAGCAACTCTTTTCCTGACCACACCATTCACCTTCCGAAAGGAAAGAAGACAGAGACAAGTGACACTGCAGCCTCGTGGTCAGGGGCCCAGGTTCAATTTCCGGCCTCAGTTACTGTCTGTGTGGAGTTTGACTTTCTCCCAGTGTCTGTGTGGGTTTCCCCCAGGGTGCATTGGTTTCCTCCCACAGTCCAAAGACGTGCAGGTTAGGCTGATTGGCTAAATTGCCCCTTAGTGTCGGGGGATTAACAAGGCGAATGTGTGGGATTACAGGAATAGGGCCTGCATGGGACTGTAGTCAGTACAGACTCTGTGGGCCGAATGGCCTATTTCTGTACTGTAGGGATTTTGTTCTGTTCTAAGTGTGTCGGTGTGGACTCGATGGGTTGAAGGGCCTCTTCTGCACTGTGCTATTCTGTATTCTATGATTCTATGAGAATTCTTCAGGATGAGATCAGAAACTCCATGGGGTATAATGAAGTTAGCCCCAGCTTTCCCTTTTCATTTTGGCATTTAAGTCAACATGAGGTGTTTCACTCCAGATATGATTCAATTAACCCACTAGGGAGCTTTTATTGAAACAAATTTATCTTCGAAAAACACGTAAAATATAACAAAAGAATTAGCATTGTTTTACTAATTGGAAATGCTTAAACCTGACAAGGTACGAATCTTAACAATTGACTATCTCTATAGTTCCTATGTAAGCTGTGCCCCAAAGACATAAATCCCTTCTTCAGAACTAGTTACCACCAAAAACATGTAAATGATTTCCAGCTTTTTAGCACCCCTGGATAGATATCTGACTTTCATACAAACATCTCCAGAGAAAGATTCACACCCAAACAGCAGCATTGCGGAGAAAGAAACCTATTTCCTGGCAGATTCTGGTCTCTAACTCCAGCGACAGAAAGGGACACCAGGAACATGACCTCTCTCTAAAGGTCCCAAGCAGCAGACTGAGCTTGGTTTCTCTGTGTAAGCCTCGCTCCATCCAATTACCTGATTTTACTATCAACCAATCAAATCAAGTCGTGTTCTGCAAAACCCCAAGGGAACACTCGAATAACAGGACAGTATTAGTCCAGGTTAAAATGAAGATTCTTGCCTTTAGGAGCAATTATGCTGCTGCAGTAACAAGAGAGGGCAAATGGATACAGGCCAGTGGCACTGGTGATAGAACAGGCTGATTAAAAAATTATCTGGCACAGGAACATGACTAAAATGAATTTCTTAAAGCAGTTTCAGAAATATAAAAAGTTATGAAGAGTAAAGTGGAGGAAAAACTAAGAGAGAAAAAGTAGTTGCAGAGACAGAGAAAGAAACAACAGGTTAGAACAAATCCACCTTTCTTGACTTAATTTTCCGAACGTGCTTGTTGTAGTAGTATCATGGCTACGGGGTAACAGTGTGAAAAGTGATGCAGCGGGCACCTCATTCATTTTCAATCATCGTACTAGACAAGCATGGTGATACTGTGGTTAGCTCTGTTGCCTCATGGTACCAGGAACCAAGACTCAATTTTAGGCTTGGGTGACCATCTGTCTGGAGTCTGCACACCCTTCCCTTGTTTACGAGGGTTTCCTCTGGGTGCTCGTTTTCTCCCACAGTCTGAATGACGTGCTGGTTAGATGCGTTGACCTTGCTAAATTCTCTCTCAGTGTAACCAAACAGACACCGTAGTGTGGCAACTAGGGGATTTTCACAGCAACTTCATTGCAGTGTTAAATTAAGTCTGCCTATGACACCAATAAATACACTTAACTTAAACTTAAAAAAACTTAAAATTTCAGCATCTTGATTAGGATGCAGACTTGTAATCATTTCCAGGTATTCAATATTCTACATATCCACTATCTGAATCCCTACATTTGCATGTTCATAATCACCCCTAGGTATTCATCATTGCATGTATAAAGCATCTGAATGCCTTGATTAAGTTGCAACCTTGTAATTACTCCCAGATATCCATTTGTACATATATTGCCACCTAAGCCTTTTAATTTAGATGTATACCCAGTGGCGTACTACCTTTGTATCTCTGGGATCTAGGCTGCAAAGAAACCCAGATTGATGGCACAGAAGTCTCCTTCCTGTAAGAGTTCAACACAAATTGAATTTTGAGCAGATTCAATCCAGTTTTTAAGCTACTGTAGGTTTATGGCATCAGACCGACATTCTCAATCATTCGGCTGCTGTGTCAATTTTTAAATTCTGAACTTAGGTTCATACAGGAACAATTCATTGTCAAAATTCTCGAATGGACTCAGATTTTGCCGTCACAGTGAAACTAAGCACAATGACAAATAGAAGTAAGAACTTGCATTTATGTAGCACCTTTTGGCACCTAAGGAAATTCCAGAACACTTCAGTATGTTTAGTATTTTTGAAATGTGGTAACGTAGGCAAACAGAATGCAATTTGTACTTAGCAAGTTGTATTTCCTACATTATAATAGTGGGTTATGTGAATAATAGGAATATAAGACCTAGGAGCAGGAACAGGCCTTCAAACCTGTCCCACCATTCAATAAGACTCTGACTGAATTCGTTGTGGTCTCAGCTTCACTTTCTGGTCTCTCCTTCTCCATTGCCCTTGATTCTTTCTTATTCATTCATGGGGAATGGGCAACATTGGCTGGCCAGCATTTATTGCCCATTCTCTGTTGCCCTTGGAGGGCAGTTGAAAGTCAATCAACCAGAGTCACATGAGGACGGTAGATTTCCTTCCCTAAAGGCAATCAGTGAACCAAGTGGGTTCTACAGTGTCACCCTGTGCAGGGGGCAATGCCAGGGCACTGCCTGGCCATGTCTCTTTAATCTGGTATTGTGAGACTTCTTACTGTATTTAGCCCAGTCTATCGCCACATCATGCCCCTCTCCACCAGAGGCTATACTGACCTTTATGCTCCAGGGGAATCCCGCGACAGGTTCACACCTATGTGAACCTGTTGCAAATCTTGACGTCATGTCAGCGAGGTACAGAAATATAGTTGGGAGGAAGGGTCATTTGGGGAGTGGTTTGGGGAGTGAAATGTATTAAAATCAGGTTCATGCCCATTGTGGGCGTAAGTCTGATTACCTCGCCAGGGAGGATGTGGTGGAAGGGATTGGAAATTGCAGTCATGCTGGCGGGATTCGCGATTCCGAGTTTGGTCAGATTTTGAGCCCTACTAGTGATTCTGTGGACAGACAGTGCACGGGCTCAAATTCCTACTCAAAATACCTGTCAATGCTTCCACCAGTGCACTATTCCCTGAGGCAGAGTCCATTGCAAAACCTCAGCCAACAGCTTTGAGTTGGAATAAAGATTAATGACATTTTAACGTTGGCCAAGTATCTATTATTTTTCTTGTAAGCCACTAAAATCTTTTTCATTAGATTTACTTCCTTGTGATCTCTCTCAGGTATCCATTCTAAATAGAAACCATCTGCTCCTTAAAATTTATCACTGATATAATCATTCCCAAATATCCATTTGCTCCTATATTTTACCAAACTGGATTTACTATTTCCATGAAGTTTTTATTGTCAGCCTTAGAAATTAAGATCATGAGATCCATAATAACCTTGAATGTTAGAAAGATTGCATTTTACAGTGTAATAAGCACATACACTGAGATTCATATAATGTAACTGGGATTGAACCCTACAATCATAGAGAATCATAGGATTCCTACAACGCTGAGGAGGCCATTTGGCCCATTGAGTTTGCACCGACTCTCTGACAGAGCATTTCACCCCCACCCTCTATCCATAACACCATGTATTTATGCAGCAAAACTCCCTAACCTCTGCATCTTGAGACATCAATGGGCAACTTATCCTGGCCAATTCACCTAACCTGAACATCTTTGGAGGAAACTGGAATACCTGGAGGAAACCCACGCAGAAATGAGGAGAACATGCCAACTCCATACAGATAGTCAGCCAAGGTTGGAATCAAACTAGGGTCCCTATCACTGTGAGGCAGACCAAAAGTCTGTACTTTCTTTCTAACTTCTACAAGTTGCACTTTCTTCTTCATTCTATTTTCTACTTTTCCTGTTGGCCAACAGATGTGAAGGAGAATGGGGCTACACAATCGTGAAAACTATTGGCCCTATTCACAAGATTTCTTCAATTTTCCCTTTTCCATGATTTTCCCCTCTCCTCAAGATACATTGTCAAACTTAATAAGGTTTCACTTGGCACTGGGGTTCTCCGGCAATCACCCCATTGATTATTCATCATATTGTCCTCATAAAGGACAAATGTCAACTGTTCATTCAATGATTACTGAGGAAGGAATCACAAGGGAGATCGGAACTAGAAACCATAAATATAAAGCACTGACTAATAAATCCATTTTATATTTGATTTGATTTATTATTATCACATGCATTGGTGAAAAATATTGTTTCTTGTGTGCTATATGGATGGCGCATGCTATTCATACAGAAGGAAAGAAGAGAGTGCAGAATGTAGTGTTACAGTCATAGCTAGGGTGTAGAGAAAGGTCAACTTAGTGTGAGGTAGGTCCATTCAAAATTCTGACAGCAGGGAAGAAGCTGTTTTTGAGTCGGTTGGTACGTGACTTCGGACTTTTGTTCCTTTTTCCCGACAGAAGGTGGAAGAGAGAATGTCAGGGGGTGCAAGGAGTTCTTGATTATGCTGGCTGCTTTCCCAAGGCAGCAGGAAGTGTAGACAGAGTCAATGGATGGGAGGCTGGTTTATATAATGGTCTGAACTTCATCCACAACCCTTTGTAATTTCTGTCGGTTTTGGACAGAGCAGGAACCATACCAAGCAGGGATATAACAAGAAAGGATGCCTTCTAATGCATCTTTAAAAGTTGGTGAAAGTCAATGCAGACATGCCAAATTTCCTTAGCCTCGTGAGGAAGTAGAGGTGTTGGTGGCTTGCTTAACTAGAGCGTTGGCATGGTGGGACCAGGACAGGTTATTGGTGATCTGGATACCGAGAAATTTGAAAATTCAGGAGAATCTTCTGGGAGTGTGGAAGACATTTCCATCAGGAGTAATTGAGGCAAATATAGAGACCAGGAATTTTAATATCATTAGCCGAAGAGTCAGCTGCAACACATGCCCAACAATACTATGTGCCCTGAAGCCATTTCCCGCTTCAGTGAACATTAATTGACTGCAGGCAGGACTCACACACTCGGGTGCAAGTCCCACCTGAGAGAGACGTCAGTCAATCTGATCAGTTAACAGCTGTCTCGTCCTGCAGTGCCAACTGGGAATGCACAGTCTCTTGAGCGTGAATCCTGGGATTCCAGGATCAGCTATATGTTGGAAGTCTAAGGATAGGGGAGACCCGGGGGACTGGACAGTGAGGGATTGGGGTGTTGGGGGAGATGCTGGGGGTATCAGGGAAAT
The DNA here is from genome assembly GCA_024679065.1 of Sphyrna mokarran. Lineage (NCBI taxonomy): Eukaryota > Metazoa > Chordata > Chondrichthyes > Carcharhiniformes > Carcharhinidae > Sphyrna > Sphyrna mokarran. Next base: position 69,203,841 of record JAGIQG010000012.1, on the reverse strand, counting down.
CTAGCAGTTACTGGACATTAAGGGGAGTGGGGTTGCACAAAGTTTAATGAGAAGCACGGTGTAGGGCTCAATTTCAGCCTTGGTGACTGTCTGTGCGGAGTCTGCAATTTTATCCCATGTCTGCGTGGGTTTCCCGGGTGCCCCGGTTTCCTCCCACAGTCAAAAGATGTGTGTGTTAGGTTGATTGGCCATGATAAATTGACCTTTAGTGTCAGGGGACTAGCAGGATATTTACGTAGAGTTACAGGGATTGGGCCTGAGTAGGATTGTTGGTGGTGCAGGCTTGATGGGCCGAAAAGCCTCCTTCTGCTCTGTGGGGATTCTATGATTCAGATTATTTGAGGGAACTCTTGTTGGCAATCTGAAAATTGAAGCTGGGTGGGAAATATCCTTTAAATGGACAATAATTGGCAATTAAAGGGCCTCAATTGGGGCAAGGGTGGATGACAAATCCAGGACTTTACCCACCATAGTAGTAAAATTCTGAGAAGTTGGAGCGGGAACCTAATGAGAATCTGTCTGTGCTATTTCACACTCACCCAGCCCCTCCCCTTCTCCTTACCCTCTCCCCACCTACCTCCTTCACTCTCACCATTCCCTCTCCCCCACTGCCTCCTCCCCATCCCCCTCCTCCCATCCCCCTCCTCCCCCATCCCCCTCTTCCCTCCTCCACCCTCCCTCCCCCCCTCCTCCTCCTCCTCACCCCTTCCTCTTCCTCCATCCCCCTCCTCCCCCTCCTCCTCCCTTCCTCACCCCTCCTCTTCCTCCCATCCCCCCCCCTCCTCCTCCTCCTCCTCACCTCTCCTCTTCCTCCCATCCCCCTCCTCTCCTCCTCCCATCCCCCTCCTCCTCCTCCCAATCCCCCTTCCTCCTCCTCCCATTCCCCTCCTCCTCCTCCCCATCCCCCTCTCCTCCTCCCATCCCTCCTCCTCCTCCCATCCCCCTCCTCCTCTCCCATCCCCCTCTCACTACTCCCCATCCCCACCTCCCCCTTCTCCCTTGTCCCCCTCCTCCCCTCCCCATTCTCCTCTCTCCCCTTCTCCCCTCTCCCCCTTCTCCTCTCTCCCCCTCTCCTCTCCTCCTCAACCCCATTCCAAAATCCAGGGCACAATACCATTTAAGGGAAAGCTCATTTCAGTAATGATGGAGAAGGAAATGAAACATTATGGTGACAGGGCTAGACGCAGAGTGGAGGGAGGAAGCTTGTGTTGAGCATAAACACCAACATGGACGAGATGGGCCGAATGGCCTGTTCTTGGGCTGTGCATTTTCTATTGTTCTATTTAAGCCCGACGTATACGTAAATGTATTTTCCAGCAGGATCACTGGATAACTTAGAAACATAAAACTGGAAGCAGGAATAGGCCATTTGGCCTTTTGAACCTGCTCTGCCATTCACTTTGATCACGGCTAATTGTCGAATTCAGTATCCTGACTCCCCCCCATATCCGTTCATCCCAGGAGTTAAAACTAATTCCTTCTTGAAATCAGATGACATTTGGGCCTCAGCTCCGTTTGGGGTAGTGAATTTGCACATTGAGAATGGCGAAGATGGTGGGGTTTTGATCTCTGAGCTCTGAATGCTTATTGAGGCAACCCAACTGCAAGACTAATTAAAGTCAGTAGAGATCAGGGACCTGATTGTCATGAGGGTAAAGTCCACATTAGGTAGTGCCCTTGCTCATAAACTTTGCTAAAATGAGTTTAGAATAGCATATTCCATGTTAGCAGCTGAAGTAGAGTGAAAGTCTTACTCTTGATTCTCTAACTACTGGATGAAGCAACAGAAAGAGAGCGTTGTGTTACAAGTGGCGCTGCAGTAATATCATTCTGTTGTAGATCGTGTTTGGCAGTATGAATTAATCATCATTAATATTAATTATACTTATGAAAAATGTTTAGTGTAGAATTGACATATAATCCACAGCATGACAACGCACAGTAGACAATCGATTAGTATGGCATGCAAATGAAAACAGTCATGAACAGATGCAACGCAGCCGTCACATTAAAAATGAGTAACAATAGGCCAAGGCATAATTAGTAAAAATCATTGTCTCAGTTAGATTAAGGAGGAGGATGTGTGGCAGTGCTCGGGATCGCTAACTGACTCTCCCTGCATTATTCAGGATAGTCAGTGGAGGCACATTACTCTCCGCTGGTGAGTGAAGCTGAAATGTCACACAGGTAATAAAAGGTTCAGTGAAAGGATGTGGAAAGCAATAAATAGCAAGTAGTTACGTAAAATAGTGGGAAGCAGACGTATACTGTAGGTGAGGGTGGTCTGGGGGTTGGGGAAGCAGCGGGAAGAGAAAGAAGAGTCTTCCTCGACTCACAGTCACATTGACTGTAAGACCTGGATCATAATCTGTGATCCCGCTCAAGTAATTCAGGATAGAAGTGAAATGGGAAGAATAACAATTCCTACTCACCTGACTGAAATTATTTTCTCTGGCAGAAAGAAATTGGCAGACAGAAATTGATAACTTTCTGGAGAGTCATGACATGAAGTAATATGGAGGTAGTAGTGCAAGATAGAATCATAGAACCCTACAGTGCAGAAAGAGGCCCTTCGCCCCATCAAGTCTGCACCGAACATAATCCCACCCTACTCCTATATCCCTGCAAATCATGCCCACTAATCCTTCTAGCCTACGCATCCCTGGGACACTAAGGGGCAATTTCTTAGCATGACCAATCAACCTAACCTGCACATCTTTGGACTGTGGAAAGAAACCAGAGTACCCGGAGGAAACCCGTGCAGACATGAGGAGAATGTGCAAACTCCACACAGACAGTGACCCAAGTCGGGAATCAAACCCAGGACCCTGGTGGTATTGAGGTTGATGATCAGCCATCATCAAATTGAATAGCAGAGCAGAGTTGACAGACCAAATGGCCTACTCCTCTTCCATCTCCATCCAATAGCTATTCTTCCTTACCTGCTATTTGAATATGACAAGAGGGAGTTGAGTTCTTGCATGTTGCTGTTTGCTGGGAGGAGGGTTAGCCATTTCATAGAATTCAATCCCTAGAATGCCATTCAGCCCATTGAGTCTGCATCAACCCTAACCCCTTAACCCCACGTATTTACCCTGTTGGTCCCCTAACACACTAAGGAACAATTTACAAGAGCCAGTCAACCTAACATGCATATCTGTGAACTAGAAGGAAACCGGAACACCCAGAGGAAACCCTTACAGACATAGGGAGAATGTGCAGACTTCATACAGAGAGTCATCCAGAGCCGGAATTGAACCTGGGTCCCTGGCGCTGAGAGGCAGCAGTGCTAACCACTGTGCCACCGTGCTGCTCATTGCCTTGGGAGCAGCATTGAATGCCCACCTGATGTGTGTTAAGGATAGAGAGGAATGTCTCATTTTCTCATGCAGCTCCTAGTGTTCTGCATCCCAATAGATCATGGCTGACCCCAACCTCATTTCCATTTTCACTTGAAATCCTTGACAAAAAAAAAACTCATGATTACAATCTTAAAAATTAGAATTGTCCCATTATTCACAGCTTTTTGAGGGAGATGGTTCCAGATTTGGACTATCACTGTTGCACTCATAACTGGCCTAACATCACATTCAAAATTGTGCCCCCTCTTTTTAGATAGCACCACCTGGAAAATAGTTACTCTGTCAAATCTCCACAATGTTAACCTCCTTGATCTGATCACCTCTGAACCTTCTAAATTTCAGTTAAACAGATTTTTCCTCATATAATTTAACAGCTTAATCCCTGATATAATTCTGATCAGTCTGTGATGTATCCCTTTAAGGACAGGAAGTCCCAAAATGCAAACACAGTACTCCAGATGGAGTTTTGCCAATGCTGTGTGCAACTGAAGAATCCATTCCTCACTTTTGTGTTCTAATCCCTTCAGATAAAGGACAACATTCCATTAGCCTTTTTGATTGCTTTTTCGTACCTATGCACCAGCCTTCAGTGATCTGTGCACACAGGCACTCAAATCATTTTGCTCCTCTCCAACTCCAATCTCTCGCCGATAAGAAAATACCTGCTTTTGTCTTCCTTGAATTCAAATAACCCAAATAGACTTTCTCTGCAACAGCTTTGCCCATTCACTTTAACTGTGGGGAAGAATTTCGTTGACATCTATCCCCCAGGCGAAGACAGCACAGTGGACCAGTACTTTCATGGGCCGCCTACCATTCCTCAATTGGAAGAAAGCGATGCGAGCCATCCGGAAAGCGTCCTCTCCTGCTATCTGCCCTCAGGAATTAAACACTGTCTGCATCGTGCTACTGGAAGCAGCGCTATGTTAACTAATTTCTCCCCCTGTGATTCTTGTAACTTCATGTGGCTATCTACATGACCTTTTATTTCTCCTATTTTAATGTCATTTGTTCGACTTGGATATGCATCTCTTTACAGTGCAGCTATTTGGCCCATTGACTCCGTGTTAGCTATTTGCAAGAGCAAATCAGCTAATCTCACTCGTCTGAACCTTGCCATTTATTTTTCTCTTTAAGTGTTTATCAAACTCCTTTTGGAAAACCACAGTTCAGTCTGCCTCATCATATTCTCAGGTGGTGCATTACAGATCCTAACCACTCGGTGTGTAATTTATTTTCGTCATATCATCATTATCTTTTGCCAATCTCCTTAATTAGTGTTTCTTGTACCTTCTGCTATCTAATATGTCCAGCCCCCTCATGATTTTGAACATGTCCATCAAATCTCTTCACTTCCCTAAGAAGAACAATCTCAGCTTCTACAGTCTCTTCATGTTAACTGAAGTCCTTCATCCTTGGGACCAGTCCAAGTTCTGCATATTTTCTAAAGCTTTCTCATTCTTCCAAAACTATGGAGCCTAGAATTGAACACAGTATTGAACACAGGTCGGCACAACATCGAAGGCCGAAGGGCCTGTTCTGTGCTGTATTGTTCTATGTTCTATGTATTCCAGTAGGTAGAGTAGACTCATTGGAATTCCGAAGGATGAGGGGAGGTCTTACAGAAACATATAAGATAATGAAGGGAATAGATAAAATAGAAGCAGGAAGGTTGTTTCCACTGGCAGGTGAAACTAGAATTAGAGGGCATGACCTCAAAATAGAGGGAGCAGATTTTGAACTGAGTTGAGGAGGAACTTCTTCATCCAAAAGCTTGTGAATCTGTGGACTGTTTTGCCAGGTGAAGCAGTTGAGGCTACCTCATTGAATGTTTTTTAAGGCAAGGATAGATAAATTTTTGAGCAGTGAAGGAATTAAAGGTTATGGTGAGCGGGCGGATAAATGGAGCTGAGTCTATATAAAGATCAGCCATGATCTTATTGAATGGCGGAGCTGGCTCGAGAAGCCAGATGCCCAACACCTGCTCCTAGTTCTTATATTCTTATGTTCTAGATGTTGATGCAGTCTTTTATAATGATTCATCGTAATTTCCTTGCTTCTGTACTCTATATATCTATTTATAAATACCTGGATCCCATCTGATTTTTAACCAATTCCTTAATCTGCCCTGACATCTTCAATGATTTTTGCACGTGTCCCCAAGTCTCTCTGTATCTGAACCTCTTTTGAAAGTGTATCCTTTATTTTATATTGGCTCTTGTTGCTACTCGCTTCACACTTCTCTGCATGTAATTGCATTCACCATTCCATCAGCCTTTTGAAGTTGCTGATTTTGGGTGGCTCTTGTGGGAATGTATATTGACTGTACCCAAAATTGGGGCGTCAGGTTCCTATGATTTGTATCAGCCCGAATCCAGTTTGAATTCTGTTTGGGGATATTACACAACAGCATGGAATCCCTACAGTGCACAAGTACACTGACCCATTAAGCCTGCATCAACAGCAATCCCATCCAGGTATTTACTTCTGAAACGAAGGGGCAAATTAGTGTGGTCAATCAACCTAACCCGCACATCTTTGATGTGTGGGAGTTGAACCCTGATCCCTGGCACTGTAAAGCAGCAGTGCCAAGCACTATGCCACTCCAATCATTGAAACCCTACAGTGCAGAAGAGGCCCATTGTGTCGGTACTGACTCTTTGACAGAGTATTTTATCCGCTCCTGCTCTATTCCTGTAATCCCACACATTTACCATGGCTAATGCCATCTAACCTAGACATCTTGAAACACTAAGGGGCAATGTGCACGGCCAATCCACCAACCTGCATATCTTTGGACTGTGGGAGGAAACCGGAACATCTGGAGGAAACCCACACAAGACATGGAGAGAACATCCAGACTCCATACAGACAATCATCCAAGGCCGGAATTGAACCCGGATCTCTGAAGCTGTAAGGCAGCAATGCTAACTAATGCTGCCCCAAGATCCCTAACTATAAATGAACAATTTCACTCAAACATGCCACAGGATGATGAGAGGGGAAAATGGACAAGAGTCATGTTGATACAATAAGGAATTTACATCTGAGATTGCTGAACACACATGCCCTTGAGACAGGGTTTTACTTTGCAATGAATTGATGCTTTGCTCGATTCAATAATATTGATGTTGACACTTGGATAGAAGGTGTTCTATCATTGCACATTAATGTCTCCAACTGCAATAACCACTGCAGTCTCCAACTACAACAAATCACAAGAACTAAGCCACCATAGGAGAGAAACAGTGTGAATCAGAGAGAAGAAAGTTCTAGAAAATGGGTGTACCTTAAACAACCACTCTCAAGTCAGAGAAACTCCTTCAGTGCTTTGCCGACAGTTAATCATATTGGAGCTGTCAGTCTGAATGACAACACAGTGGAGTTGCAGTGCAAAATTGAGTTTACCCTCAGACAAGATATAAAATAGATGGAATTGTACAAAACAGATTAAATTCTGTAATCCAACATCAATTCTGACAACAAAAATTTCATCTCAGAAGTAAACAACAACTGACTTTCCCTTCCTTTCAAGCATTTCGGTTTGTGTTTTTTTTTAACCAAAAATGACAGATTTAACAAACTCAATAGGTTTTTATTGCTGTGAAATAGCAATTGCAGTGATTTGGCAAAGAATGTAGAATATTCCTTGATTTTTTTTTGCCTTCACAGCTGGCAAGCTAACAGAGAACTCAGCAGGCAAGAAAACAATCAGTCAATGTGTTTGGAATGCCTCACAGTGAACGTGTTTGCTTTGCTGTTTGAGTCAGTTTTAAGAACGCATTCTCAGTGTTTAACATAACTTTTGTGGCATTCTCAGCAGTATGGCTTGTACTTCCCTGAGACTTTCCAACCAGATGTTAACACGCACCAACTTCTCTTTCCAACTTGCACCCCTCACCCTATCCTGTATATTACAGAATCATAGAATCCTACAGCGCAGAAGGAGGCCATTTGGCCCATTGAGGCTGCACTGACCATAACCCCATCCAGACTCATAATCCCATACATTTGTTCTGCTAATCCCACTGACACTAAGGGGTAATTTAGCATGGTTAATCAATCTAACTCACACGTCTTTGGAATGTGGGACGAAACCAGAGCACCCAGAGGAAACCCACGCACACACGGGTGCAAACTCCACACAGATGGATACCCAAGCCGGGTATCAAATCTGATTGCCTGGCGCTGCTAACCACTGTGCCACCGTGCCACCTAATGGAGCACTCCTGTCATCTGTACAAATGGACATTCTTCATGTGCAAGTCGCAACACTGCGGATTGGTAAGGTGTTTAAGTATGTGCCAAGTGAATGGGGGCTGGATGAGGGTGGATTAGGTGGGTGAGGTGTGATGTGAGGAGAGTCATAGATGCAACCAGTTCAGATCAATCTTGGTCTTGTCCAAAGGACACACTGGACTGCGTTCAGGAACATGTTCATGGACAAATGTGGATATCACAGAATCACAGAACTGTTAATGTGCAGGAGGAGACTACTTGGTCCATTGTGACTGAACGAGCTCTCCAAATAAGCATCAATGACTTTGTGCCATTCTCTTGCCCTTTCCTCATACTGCTGTACATTGTTTCGATTCATATAATGAACAGAAATTTCTGACGGGAAATTCCTGCTGGAGGTCAATGGACCTTTCCATGATTGGCTCCTTACCCACTCCGATTTCCATGATGGGCAGAATGATAAAATTTTCCCCAATGACTTCTTGAATGTCTTGACCAAACATCCCTCCACCACGCTCCTGGAGCAGTGCCTTCCAGACCCAAGCCACTCATAGTGTGAAGATGTTTTTCTCACATCACATTTTCTTCTTTTGCAAACCACATTAAATCTGTGCCCTCTTGTTCTTGATCATTTGAAGAAGGGGAAGCAGTATCACCTTATCTACTCTGTCCAACTTCAGTCTAAAGGGACGATCCTTTAAAAAGAGATGAGGGTGAATTTCTTCAGCCAGAGAGTGGTGAATCTATGGAACGCTTTGGCACAGAAGGCTGTGGAGGCCAGATCATTGAGTGTCTTTAAGACAGAGATAGATAGCTCTTGATTAATAAGAGAATCAGGGGGTTATGGGAAAAGGCAGGAGAATGAGGATGAGAAAAATGTCAGCCATGATTGAATGGCGGAGCAGACTCAATGGGCTGAATGGCCTAATTCTGCTCCCATGTCTTATGGTCCATTTCCCTCATGATTTTGAACATCTCAATCAAATATCCTTTCAGTCTTCTCTACAAGGAGAATGGTTCCAACTTCTCCAATCTATCCACAAAACTCCATGCTCTTGTACTTGATGCTCTTATTAATGAAGCCCAAAGTACCATCTACTTTATTAACTGCTGTCTCCATTGCCCTGCCATCTTCAAAGATCACTGCATATTTATAGCCTGGTCCCTCAGTACTACGCCAAATGCATCAACTGCTTCCAGTGCACCAATGGAAAGTGTGAAGTACAAACCCCAATCCAGAATATAATGTGGATTATATTCTTGTGAAATATTAGGAGATAATGCATTGTTTTCATTTCACTGGCACAATAAACTAAAAAGCTCTTTGCCTAATCGTGAGTACTAAAGATCCAATTTTGAAGTAGAACATGGAGTTGTCTCTCCATCATCTCTGGCTCAATCTAAAACAGTGGCACAGTGACAGGGGCAGCACAGTAGTTAGCGTTGCTGCCTCATAACGCCAAGGATTCAGGTTCAGGTCTGGCCTTGGGTGACCGTGCGGTGTTTGCACATTCTCCCCGTGTCTCCCTGGTTTCCTCCGGGTGCTCCAGTTCCCTCCCATTCTCCAAATATGTGCAGGTTAAATGGATTGGCCATGCTAAATTGTCTGTTAGTGTCTCAAGTTGTGTAGGTTAGGGGAATTAGCAGAGGAAATGTGAGGGATTACGGGGATAGGGTGGGGGTGTGACTTGGTAAAATGTTTGTTTGGGGAGTTGTTGCAGATCAGTGGGCCAGATGGCCTCTTTCTATGCTGAAGGATTCTAGGACAAGCTCTATTAAAAATGTCTGACCTTTGTTATGATCCCAGCAGATGTTACTGATGGACATGTCATATCCCAGAATTGAACTTGATTTGATAGATCATTATGATTATATTTTTTTTGAACTGGGGAGAGTATTTGCTGAACCGATTCACAGGTGTCTACTGCTGACTTTTAACAAAAAGATGAACTTTAATTCAACAAGAAACATTGACCATATCAAACCAGACATCAAAAAGTTTGGAAAGATTTCAAAGTAAACACCATGAGAAAAATTATTCAAACTCACACTAACCCTTTTAGTCCAGCAGTGCTCCACACCCAATATTCCAGTGAAGGGAATCACTATTTCTGGATCAATGATTCAGGTGGTTCTGTTGCAAAGTGGTTTATTTTCCAGTGAGTGAACTTCTGAACACTCACTAAAAGTTCTTCCACAATTGGTATCCCACTTGAAATGCTGAAAACTCACTGTAAAATTACAATTACGTTAATTTTAGAGCAATACATGTGAGTTTCTTAAACTCATTTCTTTAGCAGTCTGGCATCCTTCCCAGCTAGAGAAAGTCTGGTCTTTACACAATCATATCAACTAAAACTTTTTCTTGTCATTTGCTGTCTCTCTGTGCTTCTTTTCTCTGATCCCCTGTTACTAGGAAGTAGAAACATTTTTCCTGGTGTTTTGTGTTTGTTTTAACTGCCCTAAACCACTGATCACTTTGTAACTATCTCTTCACTTCAAGGTTGAAAAACATCATTAAGGAGACTTCCCAGCTCCATCTCAAAATAAAAGTTTTAAAACCAAATTAAACCCAGGTTTCAACTTTTTTAACATAACAAATAAAATAAATTAAACTTAAAGCTATATCTTGTTCTTAATACTCACAAATACAAATTTGCCTACTTCAAACTTTATCTAGTTCCTAACATGTTTTTCATAAAAATGGGAACTGTACTTCAGAGTAATTCATTATAGTGAAAGATTATGATATATTCTATAATAATGCATGTCTTCATAGGAATCATGGGATCCCAACAGCAAAGAAACAGGCCATTCAGCCCATCATTCTGTACTGACTCTCCAACACAACATTCCACCCAGACCCTATCTGTCAAACCTCATGCCTTTATTCCTCTAATCCCCCTTACCTACCCATCTCGGTACACCAAGGGGCAATTTAGCGTAACCAATCAACCTACCCTGCACAATTTTGGACTTATTTTCTCAGTATTTCACCTTCCTTTCTTGAGGAGGTTGATCCTATTAGCACACTCACTTTTGTCTCAGATGAGTTCAGATAACTCAGTATAGAAAAGAAAGAACTTCCAAATTTCATGGTTAAGTCCAATGTGATTATAATTTTCATTGTTTATCAGAGGTCCCAAGCCCTATGTCAACCTCCAAGAGATGCCCTTCATTTTACTGTCAGTTAGCCGCAGCACTGAGTAACTCCATAACCTCTGAATAGAAACCAAGCTTCCCAACCTACCTCTCCTTTAATCTGACCCCTGTTAAGCCTACATTGTTGGGTACCCTATCCCATCACGCCCACCTTTTCCCCACCCACACCTTGACCTTGTTAACACTTGGCAGCTGAGGTCTTAGTAACTAACACATCAATCTTTGCTAAACCCTTACCTGCCTTAACAATTGCACCCTCACCTTCACCACGTATCACCATTCTCTGCAAGAAAATTCTTACCCTGTTCCCTCCATTTCCTTACATGCTGACTCACAGAATCCTAACCCACTTTGGTTCCCCTACTGACCAGGGTAATTTTGCTGTTGTCAGTTTCTCCCTTGCCTCTTTCTTTGGTGCCTTTGTCACAGGAAAACAGTCACTATCTTACACGCTTATATTGCAATAGCTCCCATTTTCATTCCGTCAATTCAAAGCAGGGGAAAAGAATTGAATGCACGTGACACATAACTACCCTAATTATAACTTACTGGATCTGATCTGCCCATGGCAATCGATAATATTGTACAATCATAGAACAGAGTCATAGAATCCCTACAGTGCAAAAGGAGGCCACTTGGCCCATTGAGCCTGCACTGACAACAGTACCACCCAGATCCTATCCCTGTAACCTCACATATTTACCCTGCTAATTCCCCCTGACACAATTTGATATGGCCAATCCACCCAACCTGCACTTCTCTGGAGTGTGGGAGGAAATTGGACCACTGAGGGGAAGTCCCTGCAGACCAGGAAGAACGTGCAAATTCCACACTGACAGTCACCCAAGGCCCAAATTGAACCCGGGTCTTTGGCTCTGTGAGGCAGCAGTGCTGCCACTGTGCCACCCTGCTGCCCAATGTTTGTATTCAGCGCCCACCTCAGCCAAAACCATCTTTGGGTTACTGCAGGATTGTGGTGTAGAACAAGGGTAATCATAGGGTCCATTTTCCTAACATGATCCGTGTGGTAGTTTGGCCACTTTAATCCTTCATAGGCCATGTGACTGGACCAGATCCAATGAAGTGCAAGCATGTGAAGCTGGACCTCATAGGAACGAGAGCGCAAATCCCCAATGGCTGGAGAGTGTAATTGGAGACGGGATGTTGTTAGGAGTAGACCTGTATAGTTGAGCTGGTAAACCTTCATTGCACATTCCGATCAATAAATCCTTTGGTTTGTCACTTGCCTTATCGAGTTGCCTCGAGTTACTACAATTCACCCTGCTTAACTTTTTCATTACTTGTCCCTCTGATGGGTAAGTGATTTATTGTTAAAAGCACAGAAGGTTTTAAGTTAACATACCACCACCTTCTCAAAGACAGTTAGAGATGGGCAACAAATGCTGACCTTGCCAGCAACACCCTGAAAAAATTAAAGCAAAAAGCTCCAATGCATTCAGGAAGTATTTATTATCTACAGCAAAGCATAAGTTTACTTAAAGCAATGGTATTCCTTTATAGTTGTTCCCATTGTAAAATCTAACATTTTAATTCTGCTGCCAGCTATCAGCCTGATAAATAAGTAGAAAAACTGAAATGTATGCAGTTTTTAATTTAGTTTCATATTGTGTTTTATCATTTTACCAGGTTCACTATCTTCAGTGAATCGTAGAATCCCTACAGTGCAGAAGAAGGCCATTCGGCCCATTGAGCCTGCACTGACAATAATCCCACCCAGACGTATCCCTGTAACCCCATATAGTTACCCTGCTAATTCCCCTTGACACGAATGGACACTTTAGCACCGCCAATCTACCTAACCTGCTCATCTTTGGACTGTGGGAGGAAAACAGAGGACTCGGGGGAAACTCACACAGACATGGGGTGAACATGAAAATTCCACACAAATGGTCACCCAAAGCAAGAACTGAACCCTGCTATGAGGTAGCAGCACTAATCACCGTGCCACCATGCTGCTCGTAGTGTCTGTGGACTTTGCAGACTACAGCTACGTGCTGCTACCCCTTGAAACAATAGAGATCACAATAGTCTCAGTATCACATTTATTATACCTGAAGATTGAGATAAAACCCATATTCACCTTTCACATCCTGACTGATTGAGTGTGCATTTCCAGACATGTTCTGTTTTTATTACTCTGAATGATTTTCAGGAAGATAGGCCTGAATGTGGAAGTGAAGAGGCAAATCACTCAGGAAGTTGCAATGTACAGATTTGCCATTTGTCCAGTGTTGAATAGAGGAATCTTTCTGGAAGTATCAAACTCAGCTTCTATGTTTAATAATTTGGAGGTTCAATGTTCGGTGACCGTCGAAACTAAAACTATGAGCCTGGCTCTTGTCCAGTTGATGGCATGGTTAAAATCTCGCTAACAACTTAGAACATAGAATCTACAGTGCAGAAATAGGCCCTGCGGCCTGTCCAATCTGCACCCACCACAATCCCACGCAGGCCCTATCCCCGTATCCCTACACGTTTACCCGCTAATCCCTCAAACCTACACATCCCAGGACACTAAGGGGCAATTTTCAGCATGGCCAATCAACTAAACCTACACATCTTTGGACTGTGGGAGGAAACCAGAATATCTGGAGGAAACCCACACAGACATGAGGAGAATGTGCAAACTCCACACAGACAGTGACCCGAGCCAGGAATCGAACCCAGGTCCCTGGAGCTGTGAAGCAGCAGTGCTATAACCACTGTGCTACAGTGCCACCCCATCTTAGCATCTAAGACTAAGGACTGAAGAAAGCTGGGATCAAATCACTTCCAAATTGTGCACGATAAGTGGGCACCTGAGAGAGGAAAGGATAAGTTCATTAATTCTCATAAGCTACTGTGGGACTAGCGATAAAAGACAATTTCTCAGCTGCTTTGCATTGAAGTTTATTTATTTGTGCCACCAGTAGGCTTACATTAACACTACAATGAAGTACAATGAAAATCCCTCGTCACTACATTCTGACACCTATTCGGGTACACCGAGGGAGAATTTAACATGGCCAATGCACCTACCCTGCCTGTCATTTGGACTGTGGGTGGGAAACGGGAACACCCAGAGGAAATCCATGCAGACACGGGGAGACTGTACAAACTCCACATAGATAGTATCCCAAGTCGGGAATCAAACCCAGGTCTCAGGCGCTGTGAGGCGGCAATGTTAACCCGTGCCACCTATTAGGTTAAAGAACAAGAAACAGCACAGCACAGGAACAGGCTCTTCGGTCCACCATTTCTATACAAATGCTTCTCTAATATTTTCTTGCCTTTACATGACCATATCCTTCAATTCCTTGCCTATACATGTATCTATACAGAAACTTCTTCAACATTGTTATAGAATCTATTTCCATCACTTCCTGTGGCAGCGCGTTCCAGGCATTCACCACCCTGTGTGTGAAAAACTTGCCCCTTACTTCTCTATTCCCCCTCATCCTCCGACACTCCAGTCAAAACAATCCAAGTCTGATTGAGTGTCAGTATTTCTTTGCACCCTTTCCAATGCATCAACATCCCTCTGGTAGTGTGGTGACCAGAATTGAACACAATACTCCAAATGTAGTCTAATCAAGCTCTAATACAGCTGCAACATGATTTTTCAATTCCTATAATGTCCCAACTGATGAAGGTCAGCATGCCGTATGTCTTGTTAACCACCTTGTCCACCTGAGTTTGTTGCTTTCAGGGAACTGTGGACCTGAATACCTAGGTTCTTCTGTACACTAGCATTTCTAAGGGTCCTACCATTTACTGTATGCTTTCCTTCTGCAGTGGATCTCACATCAGCTCACATTTGTCTGAGTTAAATTCCATCTGCCATCTTTCAGCCCAGGTCTCCAGCTGATTTACCCTCTGACAATCCTCCTCACTATCTGCTACTCTCCAAATTTTTGCATCGTCTGCAAATTTACTACATCTACAGTTTCCTCCAAATCATTTATATATATATATATATATATATTACAAACAGCAGAGATCCCAGCATTGATCCTTGCGGAACACCGCTTGTTTCAGACCTCCAGTTAGAAAAGTACCCTTTCACTGCTACCTCTTGCTTTCTGTGCTGGAGCCAGTTTTGTATCCAGCTCATCTCAGATCCCACATGACTTCATCTTCCGTAGCAGCCTGTCACGAGGAACCTTATTGAAGGCTTTACTGAAGTCCATGTATACAACATCCATGCCCTGCCCTGGTCAATTCTTTTTGTCACTTCCTCAAAGAACTCAATCAAGTTTGTGAGACACAACCTCTCCTTCACAAAGCCATGCTACCTATTGCTGATAAGCCTATTCCCTTCCAGATGTGAGTACATCCTGTCCTGAAGAATCATTTCCAATAATTTCTCCACCGCTGATGTAAGGCTCACAGCCCTGTAACTTCCCAGATTGCCTTCTTCTGCCCTTCTTAAGCAGGTCATTACTATAAGGTTTACAAAATGGTCCTATTACTTTTAGTCAATGAAATTTTAATACAATATATTTGTATGAGGCGGTTGGTTTGCAAAGAAATAAGCATGGGTGGAAATTGACCTCATTTACTCTGAGTGATGCCTCAGTTGAGTGCATTTCATTTTTTATAAGTAATTGTTTCTTCAAAGTTTATTGTATGATTTTATGTTTCAAGCTTTTAATTGCTTTTCTGCCCACATTTCCACTGCAAAACCTGAAGATTCATTATTACAAAAAAATGAGGCAGAGGTTCCATTTGAATACACCCTCAGGGGGCGGCTGTATAATGATGCACAGATGTCTGCACATAGGCTGTGTAACGTGCACAGAGTGGGATGTGGATAATCTTTTTGGCATGTTTAGATAGATAACACTCGCTTATATGCAGATTGAAGCAGATTTTCTTTCTGATCTGAGAGGTTTTTTTTCCACTTTAGCCATTAAACAATTCGGGTGCATGTGGCAGTACTCCAGTTAATGCTGGCAATGAGATAAATCAGACTAGCTGAGCACATTGGCATAGAAATTCAACTATGCAGCTACGACACTGGCATTTGCTTGGCAAAGTAGACATTTGCTCAGGTATGTGCAGCTTCAAAACAGGCAGACACATCCAACACAGGCAGCTTTCAGCCCACTTTCAATCAGCAACAAAGTAATAGAAGGAGTCTTCAACAGTTCTGTAAAGTGACAAGGCTACAGTTACTCATCAATAAATCGCTCAACGATCCATCTGCGCTTCTCATCGCCTCGAAAAAGCAGCCAGCATAATCAAGGACCTCACGCATCCCCCTCACATATTCTCTCCTACCTCCTTCCGTCTGTACACAAAAGTCTCAGATCATGTATTAACCGAATGAAGAACATCTTCCCTGCTGCCATCAGACTCTTGAATGGACTCATATTAAGCTGATCTTTTGCTAGATCTGAGCTATGACTTTAACATTATATTCTGTACCCACTCCTTTCCTTCTCCCCTTTGTACTTGAGAATCGTAGAATCCCTACAGTGCAGAAGAGGCCGTTTGGCCTATTGAGTCTGCACTGACCACAATCCCACCCAGGCTTTACCCCCTTAACCCCACATATTTACCCTCCTAAATCCCCTGACACTAGGATCAATTTACCATGGCCAGTCAACCCTAACCTGCACACCTTTGGAGTGTGGGAAGAATGATGTAGAGATGCCAGCATTGGACTGGGGTAGACTCAGTAAATTGGTGTTGTCAGACCTCTTACTGAGTGTGGGAGGAAGCCAGAGCACCTGGAAGAAACCCGCACAGATATGGGGAGAACGTGCAAACTCCACACAGGCAGTGACCCAAGCTGGGATTCAAACCTGGGCTCCCTGGCACTGTGAGACAGCAAAGCTAACCACTGTGCCACCATGCTGCCTATATAAAGGTATATAATTTAAATGAATTGTGAGTGATATTTTCTGCCTGCATAGCGCACAAGAAACAATACTTTTCACAGTCTTCCAGTACATGCAGCAATAATAAGTCAAATCAACTCATGTTGAGTTCCTCCAGGCCCCTCAGTTCTGGACCTAATTACAGCCTTAAGTCCAAACTTGGATACAAGAACTGAATTCTGCAGTTGAGATGAACCACTGCTCTTGCCATTCAAACAGCATTTCACTGAGTGTTCTGGAGCCTTAGTAATACTTACTATTGGGAGCTGAAGAAAACTCTAGTGATTGATTGTTGGATAATGACCATCTTAGCCTGAAGACATTTAAATGAAGCACTGAGATTCGAACCCACACCTCCGCAGATATTGAAGTCTTAAAAAGTTAATGCTTTAAAATTTATTTATTAGTCACAAGTAGACTTACATTAACACTGCAGTGAACTTACTGTGAAAATCCCTTTGTCACCATCTGTTCAGGTACAATGAGGGTGAATTTAGCATGGCCCATGTATCTAATCAGCACATCCTTCAGACTGTGAGAGGAAGCTGGTGCAACTGGAGGAAACCCGCACACATTTACCCTCCTAATCTCCCTGACATTTGGGCCAATTTAGCATGGCCAGTCAACCTAACCCGCACATCTTTGGGAGTGTGGGTGGAAGCTGAGAATCGAACCCAGATCCCTGGCACTGTGAGGTAGCAGTGCCAACCATTGTGCCTCCATGCCATCCGTAAGACCCCTTGGCCATGCTGACAGAATGTCAGCCAGAGGACTTCACTGTGGATCACCAGGGCAGCAGGTTAGGCTGAATGTCATCTGCTGCTTTATCCCAGAATCTTAACCTTCATCCAAAGGTCAGAAATGGGGCTGTTTGTTGATGATACTTGTGTTCCAATGCAATCAAGGGAAATGGGAATCAAGCAGAAAAGGGAAACTGAGGTCACAGATCAGCTATGATTACAATGAAGGGGTCATATTGTGCAGTGTTCAGACGGTACCTCACAAGTCTTAAAGGTGCAGACAATGTGAGTAGTGATAGCATTAAGCATAGGTTAAAGAGACAAAGTGCATCTCTTTAACCTATGCTTAATGCTATCTCCACTCATTGTCTGCACCTTTAAGACTTAATTAGCTGTAAAGACTCACATTCTAATTGGTATTCTGTAAACTGTGTGTGCCTTTATATGCTCTGTTTGTGATCAGAACTCCCCACTCACCTGACAAAGGAGCAACACTCCGAAAGCTAGTGTGTTAACTACCAAACAAACCTGTTGGACTTTAACCTAATGTTGTGAGACTTCTTACTGTATTAATCACATTGCCATTACCGATTCTCCCACCACACCCTGGACATCATTATTGACAGAAAAATGAGCAACACCAACATAGACACCATGGCTACTAGAATAGATTATTGGCTAGGTGTTCTGCAGAGGTTAATTCACCTCCTGATTCCCAAAAAAATCTCTTCAGCAACCACAAGATGAGTATTTGAAGGAATACCTTGGTGTACGAAAAAAGTTGATTTGCTGGTTAAAAGGAAAAAGGAGGCTTATGTCAGGATGAGGCTTGAAGGCTCGGTTAGTGCAATGGATAACTATAGATTAGCCAGGAGGGAGCTAAAGAGTGAATTGAGGAGAGCTAAGAGAGGACACGAGAAGACTTTGGCTGATAGGATTAAGGAGAATCCTAAAGCTTTCTTTAGATATGTTAAGAATAGAAGATTGGTTAGGGCAAGATTAGGGCCAGTCATAGACAGCAGTGGGAAGTTGTGCGTGGAGCCTGAAGAGATTGGAGAGGTACTGAATAAATATTTCTCTTCGGTATTCACGCAGGGTGATGTAAATGTAGTTATGGAGAACACTGAGGTACAGGGTAGCAAACTGGAAGGTATCGAAGTAGATAGGGAGGATGTGCTAGATATTCTCGAGGGTTTGAAGTTGGATAAGTCCCCTGGGCCGGACGGGATTTACCCTAGGATTCTCTGGGAGGCAAGAGAGGAGATTGCAGAGCCTCTGGCTCTGATCTTCAGGTCGTCGTTGGTTACGGGTGTGGTTCCGGAGGACTGGAGGATAGCGAATGTGGTCCCATTGTTCAAGAAGGGGAAGAGAGACCTTCCAGGGAATTATAGGCCAGTGAGTCTTACTTCTGTTGTGGGCAAAGTATTGGAGAGAATTATTAGGGATAGGATTTATAGTTATTTAGAGAGAAATGAATTGATTGGGGATAGTCAGCATGGTTTTGTGAAGGGTAGGTCGTGCCTTACTAACCTCATTGAGTTTTTTGAAAAAGTGACTAAAGAGGTGGATGGGGGTAAGGCGGTTGATGTGGTATATATGGACTTTAGTAAGGCGTTTGATAAGGTGGCCCATGGAAGACTTCTGCAGAAAATGCAGATGTATGGGATAGAGGGTGATTTAGCTAATTGGGTTAGGAATTGGCTAGCAGATAGAAGACAGAGGGTGGTGGTTGATGGGAGATATTCATCGTGGAGTTCGGTGACAAGTGGTGTACCTCAGGGGTCTGTTTTGGGGCCCCTGCTGTTTGTAATTTTTATAAATGATCTGGATGAGGGTATTGAAGGATGGATTAGTAAATTTGCAGATGACACTAAAGTCGGTGGAGTGGTAGATAGTGAAGAGGGGTGTTATAGTTTGCAGAGAGACTTGGACAAGTTGCAGAGCTGGGCCGAGAGGTGGCAAATGGAGTTTAATGTGGAAAAGTGTGAGGTAATGCACTATGGCAGGAATAATAAATGTGTAGAGTATAGGGCTAATGGTAGGATTCTTAGTAGTCTTGATGAACAGAGGGATCTTGGTGTGTATGTGCATAGATCCCTGAAAGTAGGCAGTCAAGTCGATAAGGTTGTTAAGAAGGCATATGGAGTCTTAGCTTTTATTGGTAGGGGGATTGAATTTCGGAGCCGCAACGTCATGTTGCAACTGTACAAAACTCTAGTGCGGCCGCACTTGGAGTATTGTGTGCAGTTCTGGTCCCCGCATTATAAGAAAGATGTGGAGGCATTGGAGAGGGTACAGAGGAGGTTTACCAGGATGTTGCCTGGTATGGAGGGCAGGTCTTATGAAGAGAGGCTGAGGGATTTGAGGTTGTTTTCGTTAGAAAGGAGGCGGCTAAGAGGGGACCTAATCGAAACATATAAGATGATTAGAAGTTTAGATAGGGTGGACAGTGATAGCCTTTTTCCTAGGATGGAGAAAGCTAGCACGAGGGGACACAGCTTTAAATTAAGGGGTGATAGTTATAGGACGATATCAGAGGTAGGTTCTTTACCCAAAGGGTGGTTCGGGAGTGGAATGCCCTGCCTGCAGCAGTTGTAGATGCGCCAAGTTTGGTGGCGTTTAAGAGGTTAGTTGATAAGTATATGGAAGAGAAGGGAATGGTTTAGTTTGGAGGGGCATTGCTTTTTATATTGGTCAGCGCAACATCGAAGGCCGAAGGGCCTGTTCTGTGCTGTTATGTTCTATGTTCTATGTTCTGTGTATAGTCCATGTGTCTGAATGGATGCAGTTGCAACAACTCAATAAACTTTAAACAGTTCGGGACAAAGCAATAAACTTGACCTGCACTGCTTTGACTCGCTGAGGCATCCACCAGCATGGCTGCAGATTGTACTGTGTTCAGGATTCTCCGTAGCAATTCATCAAAAGTCCTTTGGCAGCATCCCCCAAACCTGCAACTTCCACCATCTGGACGGATCAGGGCAGCACATGCACAAAACATCCCTCCAAGTCCCAAATCATTTGAAATAAAATCAGGAAATGTTGGATGAACTCAACGTGTCTGGCAGTACCTGTGGAGAAAGATACAGAGTTAATGTTTTGAGTCTGTTTGACCCCTCCACGGAACTGTCAAATATTACAGGAGCACCTTCACCACACAGAGAGCAATGGTTCAAGAAAGTGGCCAAATAGTCTCTTCTCAGGGCAACTGGGGATAGAAAATTAACACTGGCCTTGCTGGTTGTGCCAACATGCCAAGAAATTGTTAAAAAGCTTCGGGCATAATCTTACCGAAAAAGACAAAGTGTCAGTTTTAGATCTTTCCTGACATGTAAGAGCTATCAGGCTTGATGAGTGCAACCTAGATTGGCCAGCATGCAATCAGGTCTTAATGCAAATTAAATAAGCTCAGTCTATAATGCTTTGAGTTTAGAAGGGTAAGGGTTGATCGAATCAAGGCAAACCTAATAACAGAAGGATTCCTGTGCATTCTCGATCTCCTTCATGTAACAGGCGGTGATGGTTTGGAATGCACTACCTGGGAGGCTGGTTGCCTCATATCCTTTAAAAATAACCTGGATGAGTATTTGGCACGTCGTAACATTCAAGACTATAGGCCAATTGCTGGCAAGAGGGATTAAGTGGGCAGTTCATGCATCAGTGCAGACTTAATGGGCCGAAGGGCCTCTTCTGCACTGTAGTATTCTGTGATTTTGTGTTTATGATTCTGTAGCATTTCAGCATTATGGACATGCTGTGAACATACACTCACCTGATGAAGGAGCGGTGCTACCTGTTGGACTTTAACCTGGTGTTGTGAGACTTCTTACTGTGCTTTTAATTGCCTGGCCCCAATTTCTAGAGTCTTTCTGAGATTTTTAATGAGGTTATTAGTCACTCATCCAAACATTTCTGTCAAGCTTGGTGTCATATCCTGTCTGTGTAGCACCTTGGGATGACTTGCTGCATTAAAGCTACTATATAAATGCAAGTTATTGTTGCCAATGCAATGAAACTACTTCCCATGCAGCTGGTTTCTAGAAAAAAGGGACAAAGGCTTTTAAAATGAGAGCTGGCTCATTCAACGATTGGGATTGGGAATTCCGGATAATATTTCGTCTGCCAAGTGTAAGGTTGCTGAGTCCAAGTGTCGCATTCCAGCTTCTGACCTCGCTTAAAATCAGTGCAGTCTGGGAATAAAATCTGGATTCCACTTTGCTGAGTTCTATATTGAATGAGAGCCTGACGCACGGGCATTTGGAAGGGTTTCTGAAAAGGTTAAGGTGCATTAGAGCCTCTTAAAAATCAAACAAATTGAGTGTAAAGATAATTTTCTTTCTCGATCAATTGCTTTAACATTCTTTGAATCCAATTAACGTAACTAGGTGCATTTTCTGTGGAGGATTACTGAACCCAACAATGCACTGCTCTGCCAATGTGGGTTCAGTTCCATTATTGTTTTTGTCTGAATGACTGGTGGCACAGTGGTTAGCACAGCTGCCTCACAGTGCTAGGGATTTGAGTTCGATTCCCAGCTTGGGTCACTGTGGCTTTTACACATTGTCTCCGGGTACACTAATTTTCTCCCACAATTTGAAAGACGTGCGGGTTAAGTTTATTGGCCATGGGAATTAACAGGGTAAATACATGGGGTTGTGGGGGGGATAGGCCCTGAGTGGAACTGGTGTCTGTACAGGCTCGATGGGTTGAATGGCCTTTTTCTATACTGTGGGGATTCTATGACTCTTTTGAGTTGGTGTTTCAATTTCACCAATATTTACTGTTGAAGTTAAACAACAGAGGCAGAGAGAGCAAAATAAAATCTAAAAGCCTTATTAATCCTAATTCATTACAATTATTTCTAACAGGCACTGATGCTGTGAGTTGCGAAACCATTCAATTGCAATTAAGAATTGAATATTTTGATGCCTAATTCTCTTTGCGTTTTGCTAATGCTATACATTTTGCTAGTGGTTTACTTCCCAAACCAATCCATTTGAGTTTTGCATTTGATCACCAAAATGCACCCCTTAAAGCAAATTGCAAGTAAACATAATAGAGAGAGAAAACTCTTTCCCTGTTCCCCCCCCCTCCCCCGCCAACTCAATTCTTTACCCCATAATTGGCAGGAGTGACCAACTAGAACCAGGTAGATTTGCTTGGTTTGAGCTTAGAGGGATTTGGATAGTTCTTATTTTCTACCACTTTGTGGAACGTTGAACTGGAACGCGAATTGGCAGTAAGCCGTGTTTTCCCTTTACTGTTGCACTGAGGAAAGAAATAGGATTTTTATCAGATGGGGCAAGTTGGGGCTTTTGATGCGCTCGATTGACACCAGCTCGAATTAAGCCTGTGTTCTTTGGCTGCTTATAGAATATCGTATTGGGCAATGTTACCTGGTTCCTGTGCTTAGATTGTTGCACTAAATCTTTCTTCATTTCTAATACTTCAGTTTGCACTTGATGAGAAAAGCATTCATTCATTCACTCACTTAACTTTCCTCCTATAAGTTGATGAGGGATGAAGGAGATTTTTGATACATCAGCTCTTCACAATGTTCAAACATACCATTTGAAATCTCAGTGTTACAAATTGGTCATGGTCCATGTTCTGAGATGGTCCTTCCGATCTGTGGACTATAAGCGTGGTACTCAATAACTGGGCAGGTGATAGTCATATTCTGCCACTCATTTATTTGTACGACATCTAAACAGGTTACAGAGTAGGCACGTTACTCCTGAGCATGGTGTTCCAACCTCTCTCTCTCGAGTCTAACTCATGACTGATTTCAGTGACACATCATCATCTATGTTCTGTATTTGCATCCACAATCCATTTTTAGTTCAGACTCGATGGCCCATCTCAACAGGAGGCTGAAAGCTCAGCCAAAATTCTTTACCCAAAGGGTGGTTCGGGAGTGGAATGCCCTGCCTGCAGCAGTTGTAGATGCGCCAAGTTTGGTGGCGTTTAAGAGGTTAGTTGATAAGTATATGGAAGAGAAGGGAATGGTTTAGTTTGGAGGGGCATTGCTTTTTATATTGGTCGGCGCAACATCGAAGGCCGAAGGGCCTGTTCTGTGCTGTAATGTTCTATGTTCTATGTTCTAAAATTAGCCTCCAGGATTAATTTGAATGATTTATTTGAGTTGCTGTCACTGGTGGTGTCTCTGGATGCAATTTGCCCATTGTTAGCATTCCGTGCTGACCTTCCAGTATATCCCAGGAATGATTAGGAGAACAACATGGCATGGTTGGACAGTAGGTTAGCACTGCTGCCTCACAGTGCCAGGGACCTGGGTTCAATTCCCAGCTTGGGTCACAGTCTGTGTGGAGTCTGCATGTTCTCCTTGTGTCTATATGGGTTTCCTTCAAGTGTTCCAATTTCCTCCCACAGTGTGAAAGATGTCTTGGTTAGATGCATCAGCCATGCGAAATTCTCCCTCAGTATCCCCTAACAGGTGCTGTAGTGTGGTGACGAGGGCATTTTCACAGTAACTTTGTTGCAGTGTTAATAAGCCTACTTGTGACTAATAAATAAACTTTACTTGACATGAGGTGGGACTGATCACAAGTGAACAGCAGCCCTTTAGAGTGTCGTAGGATCATAATGGCACATAAGGAGGCCACTTAATCCACTGAGACATTCCCACAATCAAGTGCTATGGAATCTGAAGGTACCTCCTGTCCTTAAGGCTTCAAAGGAACTCGTTGAAAGTAGCTTGTTTGTGGCACTGCTTCTACTGCAGTAACTACTAAAAAAGTCCTAGGATAGAATCTGGTCTTCACTCTGCCAATGTGGCACGGCACAACATGGAATCATTGCAAGGTGCAACATTGGGTGCCCATTCAGCACCAGAGAATAGATGCCAGCATACTAATATGGACAAATTAAATTTTATTTCAATAACATATTTGCAGTTGTTCATAGAAACATGTTCTTGACAGTCTGTTCATTCAAGATGTCCCCTGCAGTAGCACAATTGCGATTTGGGATGCTGTGCGGTCAAACTGTTTTTAATGAAGAATCAATGGGAGAGGATGAAACAAAATGAAACAAAACAAAAAGTGGTGCAGTGAATTCAGAAAGGATGCCTGAGGGATGGGAGAATTGCTGTAGTTCCTGACTTTGTGTGATAGTGTAACAGGGTCTGAGTGAGTCAACCAGTAACATTGCATTTCTGGCGATGGTCATTTCCATTGAATAGAACTGACTGCTGACTCACTCCTACTCCTTTCACCCATTTCAGACCAATGCACAAACACATCATTCGCCCCATGGAGAGAGGCTGCAATAAACAGAAGACTGCAATTTTCTTTGTCCCATGCACTCATGGTACACAAGTAGCAAAGGATTCGAATTGTTTTCCAGAGAAGAGGATTTGCTGAGACCAAACTGATATTTAAATGATAAATGATCATTTCTCCTCCCTTTCAGTTTTTCTAAAGTCTGCCACTAAGTTCCTCCAGTATTCTGCAGGATTACCAAAGGTAGGGGAGTCTAAAAGTAGGGGACATAGGTGAGAAGGGAGAGATGCAAAAGAGTCCAGAGGGGCAACTTTTTCACACAGAGGGTGTGAGTGTCTAGAACGAACTGCCAGAGGAGTATAGAGGCGAGTACAATTTTATCTTTTAAAAAGCATTTAGACAGTTACGTGAGTAAGATGGGGATGGAGGGATATGGGCCAAATGCGGGCACTTGGGACTAGCTTAGTGTAAAAAGTGGCAGCTTGGATAAGTTGGGCCAAAGGCTTGTTTCCATGCCGTAAACCTCTATATTCTATGACCTGATTAATCTTAGCTACTGAAGTGGTTGCCTGAGGAAGTAGCTGTCAGAGTGAGCTGCTGGATCAATATCTCCCTGACCGTTTTCTCCAATAATCTGTTGAAGTATGGCCACAGTTGGCAAAAGACAAGGATGCAAGGAAAAATTTTCTTTCTAGGAATGCAAAGCATTTGCTCATACCCTATTCAGTACCTTACTCAGCTACCTAAGCATCATAATCAATCCCTGACATTGAGTGTGGGCAGATCAATCAGGCTTGTGACAAATATAGACATGGAGGCTTGGATTGTGAGGGGCCTGCTGGAGCAGGGGTGGAATCAAGTGGGAATAACGGCATTGGATTCCCAACATTAGGGACAGCATGGTGGCACAGCGGTTAGCACTGCTGCCTCACAGCACCAGGGAACCAGTTTGATTCCTGGCTTGGGTCACAGTCTGCATGGAGTCTGCACATTCTCCCCGTATCTACATAGGGTTCCTCCGGGTGGTCTGGTTTCATCCCACAGTGCGATAGACATGCTGGTTATGTGCATTGGCCATGCTGAATTCTCCCTTGGTACCTGAACAGGCATCAGAGTGTGGCGACTAGGGGATTTTCACAGTAACTTCATTGCAGTGTTAATGTAAGCCTGACAAGCACCAGAGTGTAGTGACTAAGGCATTATTACAATAACTGCATTGCAAGGTTAATGTAAGCCGATTTAGAACATAAAATTTAAACTTAAAAACTGTCTTCAGTTAAGCTGGGTTAACAAATGGCCAGATGAAGGAATCTCACTTGCAGGGTCAGGAAGGCAATTAGACTCATTAATCATATCACTTTGGCTAGTTATTTCTGAGTCTGCTGGAACTAAGTGCTGGCTCAATAACTCTCCCAAATTCAACATGGCTTCCTTATGCCTCACAGAGGTTACCAGAAAATAGTGTTGGATTTACTTGCAAACTTGTAGGATTAGTGGGTCTCTAGTTGACAGGCTCTAACTGCCTGATTAAGTGGCCAGCATTGGGAAAAAAACCAACCACCTGTCCTTCCTTCCAACCCACCCCCACCCGCAACCCCTCCCCTTGACTCCCATCCCACCCACAGTCAACCATGTCTTGGGATCCCATATTGTTTCTGGGTCTCAGCGCACTACCAGCTGTGGACACCACTTCTGATGGCACTGTCTGCAGTAGAGAACTGCCAGCCTTCAACAGGACAGCAGCTTTCAGGGGTGGGACTTTTACCCTTGGGGGCGGGGCGGATGGACAGGCTCAACATTTAATTGCATAAGACCTGCCCCTCAGACATCGAATTCTTGCTGGTTCTCCAACCAGAGGGAAGGGCCCACACTTTTGGGACAAAATCCAGCGCACTATCCTCCTGAGCCATACAATCATAGAAGTGATACAGGATAGAAAGAGACTATTCGGTCCATCTTACCCATCTTGACCCGAAGTCACCCAAGTGTCCTTTCTAATTCCATCATCCTGCGTATGGCAGTAGAAAGTTCTGGAAGCACTCAGCAGATCAGGCAGCATTTGCCGACAGAAACGTTTCAGGCTGATGACATTCTGTTAACCGTTCTTCTCCCTAAAGTCCTTCATGACCTGCTTAGTATCTTCTGCAGATTCATTCATTATGTTGGCTTCTTTATCCTCCTCAACTGACCACTTTTCCATGATGGAATCTGGGAGTAGGTGGCCCTGCCCATTATTATTTTCCCCTAGTCCTTTCAACAGCTGAAATGTCCTCTGCTCAGAACAGGAAGTGACCTGACAGCCTTCAGGTCTCTGCGGGTCGCTGCATGGAGCATTTATCCACTCATGGGGGGGAACTGAAGAATTGCCTTAGACAGAAATAATTTTTATATCTGGCATAAATATCTTGGTGACTTTGAAACTCAATCGTATCATGCAAAAGCACAACTGGCCCCTTGTTTGTAACACCAACTGATTACTGCCGAAATCATCTCTAGTACAAATGACTACTCTGATTAAGGCACCTGGTGCTGCTGCTCTTCACTTAACGATGATTATGCAATCAGATCAAAATGACTCGTGGTGCTGCAGTGAATGCCTAATGTTGACAGGGAATGCGTTGAATCCAAATGATCGCCATCAGCAGTCATTCTCTCACTAATCCCAGTTGACACTACATTATCGATCTTGCGATCAGTAATAAAAATCCAGATAGCTTGCAGTTCTTTTGTTGTGGCTGTGTGTTGACAAATATTCCTGAGCGCGGAGTCCAGTGGTGAGTAAAGTGTAGATAAGCAGAGATTCGTTCCTCTCGAGTACTGTATTATTTCTAATCCTCCTCTTAGTCATAGAATCATAGAGGTTTATAGCATTGAAGTATGCCCTTTGTCCCAACTTGTCCATGCTGCCCAGATTTAACCATTAAGCGTAGCATCTTGCCCCAAAACCTTTTTCCTACCTCCCCCCCACCCCTCCATTCCTCTCACTTCTCTCCTGAAAACAGGAAGACAGACTTGGCAGAGGCGACCAGCTGGCATCTTAATCAAGTACCCATTCTCCTCATGTATTCCTGGAGAATGCATGTCGCTGAACTCATCTTAGCTAACTTTATGCCTAGGGTGGCATGGTGGCACATGGGTTGGCACCGCTACCTCTCAGCAACACGGACCCAGGTTTAATTCTGGCCTTGAGTGTCTGTGTAGAGTTTGCACGTCCTCCCAGGACATGGGAGTCGGTTGGGTGCTCCAGTTTCCTCCCACAGTCCAAAGATGTGTAGGTTAGGTGGATTGACAATGGTAAATTGCCCCTTAGTGTCGAAAATTGTGCAGATTAGGTGGATTAGCTATGCCAAATTGCCCTTAATGTCCAAAGATGTATAGGTTATGTGAATTCGCAGTAAATGTGTGGGGGTTATGAGGATGGAAGGTGGTGTGGGCCTGGGTAAAATGCTATTTCAGAAGTTTGGTGCAGATTTGATGGGCTGAATGGCTTCTTTCTGCAATGTATAACTCTCATCCAAATGCACCGGTGAATTTTCCAGCAGGGGCACAGGATACAGTTAGGGATGGGAACTCTGGCTGATATTTCTGTGACACTGTACCCAATTGGTGCCCCTCCTTTTATCTCACTGCTAAGATCAACATAGAGTCATAGAATTATTGAGGTTTACAGCATTGAAATGGCCCAACTTGTACATACCACCTTTTTTTGACCACTGAGCTAATCCCTATTGCCTGCATTTGGTACATATCCCTCTATACCTCATCTTACCTATATAACTGTCTAAATACTTTTTTAAAAGATCACCTCTATCACTGCCTCTGGAAGCATGCTCCAGAACTCACCACCCTCTGAATGAAAAGATTTACCAATGAAACCAAGTTTGCTGAATGCTTTCTTCACTATCTTATCCATCTGTGACTCCACTTTTCAAGCTATGAACCTGAACTCCTAGATCTCTTTGTTCTACAATTCTCCCTAATGCCCTACCACTAACTCAGTAGCTCCTGCCCTGGTTATATAGTAAAATGCATATCTCACATTTATCTAAATTAAACTCCATCTGCCATTTGTCAGCCCACTAGCCCAACTGATCAAGATCCCACTGCAATCCTCGATAAGCTTCTTCACTGTCCATTATGCCATCAGTCTTGGTGTTATCTGCAAACTTGCTAACCCATGCCCCAAAATTCTCATCCAAATCATTAATATAAACAAGAAATAACAGTGGACACAACACCAATCCTTGAGGCACGCCACTGGTCACAGACTGCTTGTTTGAAAAACAACCATCCATAACCAACCTTGGTCTTCTGTCATCAAATCAATTTTGTATCACTTGGCTATCTCATTCTGAACCCCATGAGATTTAACGTTATGCAACAACCCACCATGTAGTACTTTGTCAAAGGCCTTGCTAAAATCCATGTAGTCAACATCGACTGTCCTGCCGTCATCTACCTTCTTGGTTACCCCTTCAAAAAACTCAATCAAATTTGTGAGACATGATTTTCCACTCATAAAGCCATGCTGACTGTCCCTAATCAGTCCTTCCCTCTCTAAATGCCTGTAGATCCTGCCTGTCAGAATAACTTTGAACAATTTACCTACTACTGATGTTAGGCTCACCGCTTTGTAGTTCCCAGGCTTTTTCTTACAGCCCATCTTAAACAGAAGCATAACATTTACTACCCGCCAATCTTCAGGCACCTCACCTATGGTTGTTGATGATTCAAATATATCTGCTAGGGGACCCACAATTTCTTCCCTAGCTTCTCACAATGTTCTGGGATATATTTCATCAGGTATTGGGGATTTATTTACCTTGATGCGCTTTAATACTTCCAGCACCACCTCCTCTTTATTAGGTACATTCCTCAAGACATCGCTATTTATTTCCCCAAGCTCTCTAACATCCATGCTTTCCTCAACAGTAAATAGCAATGAGAAATGTTTATTTAGGATCTCACCCATCTCTTGTGGATCCACACATACATGAAATTGTTGATGCTTAAGAGGCTCTACTCTCTCAATAGTTACTCTTCTGCCGTTTATGTATTTTGTAGAAGCTCTTTGGATTCCCCTTTGCCTTATTTGCCAGAGCATTCTTGTGTCCCCTTTTTGCCCTCCTGATTTCTCTCTCAACTCTACTCTGACATCCTCTATACATTTCAAGTGTACTGCCAAACTGCCAATGTGAAGAAAAACCATCCACAACCAACCTCGGTCTTCTGTCTTCAAAACAATTTTGTATCTACTTGGCTATCTCACCCTGGATCCCATGAGATTTAACCTTGTGCAACAACCCACCATGTAATACTTTGTCAAAGGCCTTGCTAAAATCCATGTAGTCAACGTTGACTGCCCTGCCCTTTACTTGACACCCTCTATACACTCAATGAAGGAATTTAGAGGGGACTTCATCTCGGAGAGCCGTAGTTCTTTTGTCTGCCAATTGTTAAACAATATGGCCAAAGCAAGCATGTCTTCTTTCATCAACTCTTCAATAAGGAATCATCAGCCATTCTTTCATAATCCCTTTGCAAAACAAAAGCTACAAGAGAAATTGGTCGATGATTGGTGCACAAAGTAATCAATCATGAATCATCAGTCTCTTTTACAGTCCATCCAATTTCCTCCCCATGCAGTGGCCCCTATCCCATGCACACTTAAGACAGAGGGAAGGGAGGGTAGCAAATCTGTGGAATTCTTCACTGCAGCGGGCTGTGTAGGTCATCAAGGATCGGTGTTGCATCCACTATTTAAGGTGGAGATACACAGATTTTTTTTTTTCAGTAAGGTAACCGAGGGCTATGGGTGGGAGGCAGGAAAGTGACGTTGAGCAAAATTATATTAGATCCGTCGTGATCTCTTTGAACGGCAGAGCAAACTTAGTGGTTGAATGCCCTACTTCTGCTCCGATGGTCTTTTGGTCTTTGCTGCTAGTCAGTAAACCTAATGTTGATAAATCCAGTGATGCATTGACTGCTTAGTCCTCTCTGGCCTGTTGGATCCAATGTCAATGCCCATGCCTGTCAAAGACCCCTGCACCTACCTACAAGGCAGGGAGTCTGGGGAGGATTGACAGTGGACAAGAGGTTACTCTAAAGGTGGTCATGGTTCCCCTGGCTCCTTACATTAATTAGCTTTAGAAAGAAAATTAAAGGCATTGAGGGTCTGTGCCCAACTTTTTGGAACTTCTTGCAGGTTTGAGAATGGGGAGTCTGGCATAGGCGGTCCCTTGCTGCCTCAGTCTTCCCTCTGCAACAGTCATTTACTTTATAAAAAGCAAAGAGACATCCCACTGCTTACAAAACAAATAGGAAGCTGCAGACACTGTGGAGAGCTGGATCTGCACCACTTCCCTCAGAGCTAAGCTGGTCTTCTGCTGGAATTACAGTGGGAAATCAGTGGAACATCAGCATAGCATGTTTATCTTTATCAACGTACTGGATAGGCACATCTGTCAGAATTAGTGCTGTCCTTTTGCAAAGAGAGCAATCATTCGGTTCATTTGCAGTGGCAATGGAGAAGCGGGTCTCTCTTCCAAGCTCAGCACTGATGGGTGAAGACATTCTTTATCTTTCTCCCTGAGATCACAGAACAGTGTGCAGATACCTAATTAGGTGCCTTTACTCTGCAATTTTGTTTCAATGCCGAGCTACTTTCCATCTTTCTGCTCATGCTTTTGGTGAGGAAAAGCTCAAAGTGCTCCCATATTTAAAGTACAAGCTCCTCTATTCCTTCATCTCCTCAGTTTTACGTGATGAAATGTGGGTAATAAACTGACTGAGGAGACAAATCTATCCAGGAGAAGGCTCAACATGCACAGTTCTTTTCTCTCATTTATGTTGGAATATGGCTCAATTAACCCCCAGCTGCTCTGTAGTAGCTCGTCTGGTGGCCAATCATAGAATCGCTACAGTGCAGAAGGAGGCCATTTGGCCCATCGAACCAGCACTGACCACCATCCCACCCAGGTCCCACTCTCGTAATCTCTCATATTTACACTGCTAATCCCCTGACACCAGGGTCAATTTAGCGTGGCAAACCCACACATCTTTGGACATGGGAGGAAACTGGAGCATCCGGAGGAAACCCATGCAGGGACAGGAAGAATGTACAAACTGCACTCAGGTAGCGACCCGAAGTCAGAATTGAACCTGGATCCCTGGCACTGTGAGGCACAGTTGCTAACCACTGTCCCACCATGCTGCCCCTTTCTATGGAAGACGAAACAGAGAATGTCAGCGAGCAACTTAACCAAGCCTACCCTCCCCTGGCATCCACCTATGTACGCTTCACCAGCAGAGCAACTGGAGAGTGATCAGGCAGCAAACCCTGGCCAATCTTTGTCCTATCCATTTCCAAGAAGTTGAAGACAATTGTTACACCTGAATACAGCTCAGATTAATTCAGTAAAGCACAGAATGAAGCTGTAACCTTCCTGCATGGCTCCATGCTACAGCACATAGCCAATTCCCCCACTGAGCCACTGGGGAGCACATCTTCCAATTGAAATACATCAATGAGCTGTAACTAAGGCAACCGCTGATGTTTTGTGATAATACAGTGCTGCGGAGATCGGTCCTTTTATCGAAAGTTTGAAAATTCGTCCCGCCAGTGTGTGCCCTTTGGTCTTCTGATTCTGGCCTCCTGTGTGACCCTTTTCCATCTGCTCCATAGGTAGTCACAGAGCGTCAGCCATTTTGACCCTGCCCTTTAAAATTCTACCCCAAACCCTTCTGCCCCTCTGATTCAGCTCTTGTTTCCAAAAAAGGCCTCCTCAAAATATGTTGGCTTTCTCTCTTAATTCTTGTAATATTCACCTGCTGATCTGCAAAACAACTGGGAATTATTTTTCACGATAATAGCGCTGTGGTACTACAAGCTCCTGAACAATAAATGAGGAAAGATAAGGGGAAGATTGTGACTGGTACACAATGGAACAGAATGTGCAATTGTTGCATGTCATGATTACAGTGTACGTCATCCTACCCTGTGAATTATTTTATTAAATTTACATCCTCCCTGATCTTTGATTAACACCGTGTATAAAGATTTACAAGCTGAAGTCCCACAGATCCTTACCAAACAATCGTAGGCTATAAAAAGATAAATAGAATAAAAGCAATTTCATAGAATCTGATCGTGCCGGACTGAAACCACGTTGCGGAGCTAATCTTATTTGCATTTCAATTTTTTTTTTTACTAAATTTGGAATCCAATATATGTCAACTTCCAACAAATAAAACAAAATTGATGTCTTTAATGAGTCATCCCAGCTTCTGCATTTCAATATCAGTTACCAGGAAATGGTTATAGCAGACAGTAATCACACTGAAAAGATTTTTCTTTCATTTCAGTTGGTTATTTTGGTTATTAACCCAATAAATGACGAGAAATTCCAAGGTCAGAATTGGTAATCTAATTTCACGTGCCTAAGATTTTGCCGTTGAGACGGATTGTGCTCAATGTTTGCAGTCCTTGAGTGAAAATGATCAGTCATAACAATTTAATTGTTGAATATCAATATAATTAATAGCTTTGCATCTGATTATGTGCCTGCAGGGTACACGGGAAAGTCCAATTTAAGTTTTATTTCTGCTCTGTTATCAGTCAAGGGGAGGCGGTGGCTTAGTGGTGTCATCACTGGACTATTAATCCAGTTACTCAGCTAATGCTTTGGGGATCCACATTCGAAACCCACCATGGTGGAATTTGAATTCAGTTAAGAAGTATCTGGAATTAAGAATCGTCAATGACCATTGTCGATTGTTGGAAAAACCCATCTGGTTCACTCGTCTCCCTTTAGGGAAGAAATTTGCCATCTTTACTCAGTCTGGCCTGCATATGACCTAGAGTCACAGCAGTGTGATTGACTCTCAGCTGTCCTCCAAGGGCAACTAAGGACAGGCAACAAATGTTGGCCAGCCAGCAAAGCCCATGTCCCACAAATTAATTATTAAGTGTTTCAGTGAAGGAAAATATAACAGACAAGTCAGAAGACATTGAAGAGACAAGAGACTTAAAAAAAAGAGTGCATATGGAATAAAGGAAGCAGAGGTCAGGAAGTATGTAGGCAGCACAATGTACAAGGTGTGTGTGAATTCTAAAGAAGGAAAAAAACCCCAAAGTTATATAAGATGGAACTGAAATACAAGATAAAGCAGAAAGCAGATAAAACTTTGGAGCAGCCCCAGTGCTAACAATACACCCCTCCTCGAATGGCCTTCAATCTCCTCCAATCACAGTGCCCACCTTCTACTCACAAGCTCTACGTTGTCTACTCTCGCAATATTGCAGCCTCCGGCTCTTCAATTCTCACCTCATGGGCAACATCTTCACTGTAACAGCTTCATTCTCAAACAGCTCACAAGCCTGTCTCTAATGGACTCCCTCTGAGGGAGAGGAGGTTACACACCACATCAGGCAACAGGCAATGCCTGGAGAAGACAATCAAAGGGCCCACCAAGGAGGCTTGGCAACCTCTCTCTACCCAAGCATTCGTCACTGGAGATATCCCTCATTGGAGCATGAGCATAGGTAAAAAAGCACCCAATGTTGATACAAAAATGATTTTATTTGTTTCTATTAATTACGATACACATATGGAATTTGGTTGTGTGCTTATTTCGGATTCAGCACAGATTTTGTTATCAAGTAAAGCCTAGTGCTCCTGCTTCATTCTGCCCATAGGAAAAATGGTCAAGTTGTTTCTCCTGACACAGAGAGCCTTGGTGGTACAGTGGTCCACAGCAAGCTGCAATAGATCGCTAACAATTCCTGTCATAAACTTACACAGGCCCAATGATAAAACCTAAGGGTCATGCTGTATATGGCAGCAGAAGATGTAACGCAGTCAAAGTCTACTCGATGATTTTGAAGTATGGGAGTTGCCCCATAAAGACATATTGTTGCTATAACTTCTGGTGCAGAATCCATGTCCACCCTCTTTTTCTAACACCTCCATCTTTCCTGTTCTCTTCCCTGATCCCTTTCACCCTCCAGCCCCAGAGGAAGATCCAAGCAGGTCACTCACCCCTTTCTGCACTGAAACAGTTTGCAAGCCAATCAAGAACTGTTCAGCAAAAAATTCTTCCCGTGAGTTGGAATTACTTTGTGGAATCAAGGAAGGGCCCAAAAAAATGGCCCGGTTAGCTTGGAGCTTATGAAATCAATCCAGTAACAAATCTGAAATAATCGTAATGTGTGGAGATGCTGGTCAATGCTTAATGCAAGCGATGGGGATCTCACCTGCTGATTGGACAGCCAGTGAGAATCTCACATTGCTACTTTTCAGAAAGCCCCACCTCATTAAAAGGCCACCAACGACATAAGCAGACAACTTTGGGTAATTACTGGGATCAAGGACCATGAGGGCCAATATCTTTTTGAGAGATGCCGCGAGTCTGAGGCCAGCAGACAGTGATAGTGGGAGCCATGGCAACTGCCAGCAATGAGCTCACTGGACGCCCAGGGACCACAGACCAAAGGTGACCGAGAGAAAATTAGGAGTCATGAGGAGAGAGGGAAGTTGGCAGCAAGACATAGTGACAGATTCTCAGCACACCCCCCACCACCCAAAGAAGCACCAGAGTGTGGCGACTAGGGGATTTTCACAGTAACTTCATTGCAGTGTTAATGTAAGCCTATTTGTGACACTAATAAATAAACTTTAAACCCCTCTTTGATATCAGATCCTTGATCAGATACATGGATGCAATCTTACTGGCCCATTGATGCTTTGCTACCGCTGCCAGGGAAAGTTTGGCACTCGACAGATCTCCATTCTGTGTGGTGGCATCAGAGAATCCCTTTGGCATGGACAGCCAGATAACCCTGCCATTGACTTTGAATAAGACCCACCATTCCACCGTCCCTGGGAATCTACAATTCAGGATTCTTGTGTGGCAAGTCCCCCACCTGACACAGGTTGAATACCAGCAGTGGCAGGATGAGGTCTTAAGCGGGCAATCAGTATTTTGTGGGGGGCTGATTAAGAAGGCTGTTCGTGAGTTTCCCACCCAAGGCTTCATCGGAATGGAGATAGGAAAGGGGAACCCTAAT
Organism: Sphyrna mokarran; assembly: GCA_024679065.1. Lineage (NCBI taxonomy): Eukaryota > Metazoa > Chordata > Chondrichthyes > Carcharhiniformes > Carcharhinidae > Sphyrna > Sphyrna mokarran. The sequence goes on along the minus strand of JAGIQG010000012.1, from coordinate 69,168,141 downwards.
CTCCTGCTCTAAATGCTCCTTCCACATTCAACTCACACTGGGAAGAAGGGCATTAAGTTCTACTTCTTAGCGATAAAAAGAGTTAACGTTTTAAGTCAATAGCCAGATTTTTATCAGCTGCACTCGTCCCTAAAATCCCGCCTCAGATCAATGGACCTTTCTGTGATCCGCCCCTTGCCAGTTCTGATTCCTGCGGCAGGCAGGATGGTAAAATTTCGGCCAATGACATTTTATTGGAACAAGTGTTTCATGATTTTAGCTGGCTGGGCAAAAGAACGTGGCAAGTCAGGCAGTGGGAGAGTCCAGTTTTACAGAAGGTGTCGGGCTGAGAGGAATAATAATTCTGCAGGTTTTATCCTTGCATTTACATTCAATAAGTAGTCATTGCTTTCCGTCCCCACCTCAGTCCATTTTACTTTGCCAAGGAGACCATTAGCACATTGTGTTTTATTTTGATTTCTTCACCACACAACGGTTGGAAAATGCTGTGTTATGTGTAAAAAAAAAAGTTCAAATAATTTCTGACAGCACTGCAGACTATGATGTAAGGCATCCACAGGTTAATTTTCAACACTATTAAAGTGGAAAATCGTATTTGGAATTCTGGCACTTTGATATCCCCACCAAATACTTGGGATAAAAAGCACTTTTTGAAATGTAATTCTTTTTCAGTTTTCCACTTGTTGTAGGTTTTCGCTATTTCCTTCTGGTTGATGAAGCGTGCCAATTCCCCGGCCTTTGAGTCTTTTGCTTGGTGATCTCATGTGGTTTAAATTCAGAGTATAACCAAGTGGAAAATGATTGTTGCAATCCTAACACTTCTTGCCTTTGTACATCCTCAATGGGTTGCAGCCATTAAACTGCTGAAACGTGACAATACAGGAAATCCATTTTCTACCATACTGATTGTTGTGTGATACAACAGTAACGGAGTCATTGATTAATCCTGATATCATCGTCCTCAACTATCCTACAGCATTTCCTGAGAAATGAAATGTTGGAAACTTCTCCATAATGGTGGAGAACTTTGGGAATCAGTACTCCAAATCACCTGTTCCGCTCAGTATCATCATAGAATCCCTACAGTTCAGAAGGAGGCCATTTGACCCATTGAGAGAGTAGGATTAGTAAGTTTGCAGATGATACAAAGATTGGCCAGGTGGTTAACAGTGAGGTGGAGTGTCCTGGGTACAAGAAAATATAGACGGAATGATCAAATAGACAGATAACTGGCAGATGGAATTTAACCCTGAAAAGTATGAGATGATACACTTCGGAAGGAGTAATTTGACAAAGGAAGTATTCAATAAATGATAGGACACTAGAAGGTTCTGTGGAACAAAGGGACCTCGGCATATTTGTCCAAGAACCTCTGAAGGCAGAAGGGCAAGTTAGTAGGGTGCTGAGAAAAGCATATGGGACACTTGCCTTTATCAATCGAAGCATAGATTACGAAAGCATGGGAGGTCATGTTGGAGTTGTGTAGAACTTTGGTGAGGCCACAGCTGTGTGCACTTGCCACATTATTGAAAGGATGCAATTGTACTGGGGGGGATGCAGAGGAGATTCCACAGGATGCTGCCTGAGATGGAACATTATTAAAAGAGATTTGGTAGACTTGGGTTGTTCTTGTTGGAGCAGAGAAGACTTAGAAGTGTACAAGATTATGAGAGACGTGGACATAGTGGGAAAAGGGCAACTGTTCCTGTAAGTTGAATGGTCAGACATAGTTTCAAGGTGAGAGGCAAGGTGTTTAGGGGGATGTGTGGAAAAACCAGAGGGTGATGATGGTCTGGAATGCGCTGCCTGGGAGGGTGGTAGAGGCGAGTTCCCTCACCTCTTTTAAAAAGTATCTGGATGAGCACTTAGCACATCATAACATTCAGGGCTGTGGGCCCAGTGCTGGTAAGTGGGATAAGGAGGGAATTCAGGTGCTCCTAATGTGTGGGTGTGGACTCAATGGACTAAAAGGTCTCTTCTGTGTTCTATGTTCTCTGATTCTATGAGCCTGAATCAACAACAATCCCCAACAGAATGATGCAATTATTTTCTGAACAAAATCTATCGAGTTTGCGTTTCAATAGTTTGCCACTGCCTGCTTCTCGCATCTCTCACAGAGCAAATTCCACAGTATAATGTTTTTCTGGACTCAAATGTTTTAACTCATTGTTTGATTAGTTGGGAAATTATTCATAGTTGAGGAAAAAAACAACAGTTGCATTTGCATGTTAAAGATGTGTTTTACACTCCTCCCTTCCCTCCAAGACTCAGTTCCCAACCTAGCTCCACACCTTCTCCCCATTCTTCTCCTTTTGTTCACCCTCCTGCTTTCCTTTGCTCAGTTTTGTGCCATTCCGTGCACCAGTTCCTGATGCCAATCCTGTAGCTCACTTTGTTTCTCCCACATCCATCATTATGGGCCTGATCCCCTGATGGTGTAGCCCATCGTGTTCTTGTAAATGGACTGTTTTCTGTTGTTCGCCTCTTCAGCTGTTGACTTGGTCCCAACCCTGACATTGCTCCTTTTTCTCCAACTTGCAGGCCACTATCAGCCTCACACTCCCAATCTGCTTCTTTCTCCACAGTACTAGACCTCCTGTATTAATCCTGTTTCTGTTCTTTTCCACTGCTACCTGCTTTACCCTGTTTCAGCTAATTATTCAACAGCTTTTATTTTTAAGTACGCGCTGGCTGATCTCCTGTGGAAGTGCACACATCCAGACAAATTGAATCCAAGTATTGGGGGGGGGGGGGGGGTCTTGGCCTAAGATGGCAGAAAGGAGAAAAGACAAGTAGGAGGGAGGAAATGGAGGAGAGGAGGAATATGGAAAGGAGGATAAGTAAAGGAAAGGGGACTGGAGAAGGGGAGATGAGGAGAACAAGAGGTAAGAACAGGAGAAAAAGCAAAGGATGAGGAGGGAACAGAGGAACAGCAGAAGCACTGGGCGAGAGAGAGAGGAGGAGAGGCTTAGAGAAAGGAACGGGGAGACAGATACGGAAAGAGATAGGAAGAGCCACTGAAGGAGATGGACAGGAAGAGGAACTGGGATAGGATGGCAGGGACTTGGAGAGGGACTGGGAGATAGATAGGGAGAGGGAGATGGTAAGGGGCAGGAAGAGGACGGGAAAGAGAGGGAAAGGAGGAGAGGAACAGGGAGAGGGATAGGGAAGGAGTGAGAGGGATTGGAGGAGAGGGATTGGGAGAGGGATAGGGAAAGGAGAGGGAGAGGGAAGAAGGGAGAGGGATGGGAAGGGAGAGGGAGAGGGAAGAAGGGAGAGGGAGAGGAAAGAAGGGAGAGGGATAGGAAAGAAGGGAGAGGGAAAGGAGGATGGGATGAAGGAGAGGTACAGGGAAAGGAGGGAAAAAGATTGGAGGAGAGGGACAAAAGAGAGATTGGGAGAGGGATTGGGAGAGGGATAGGGAAAGGGATAGGGAGAGTGACTGGGAGAGGAAGAGAAGGACACAGAGAGGGAAAGGAGGAGAGGAACAAGGAGAGGGCTGAGAAGGAAGGGAGGGGGCAGAGCAATTAGACGGTCTTAAGAATCTTGTAATCAGGATGTATTTTTAGCAATTTACATGACTAAAAATAAGCTAACATTGAATGCCATTTTTCTAACTGTTTCTCTGTCAATGCTGCTGCCCCATGACTTGTGCCAAATGTTTTCTTGTGGAATTCAGTGTGTGTTTGCTCTGTTTGAGAAGAACATTAACCTTGTCACACTCAGTAATGTACTGTGGTACATAGGAGGATCTTAGTCATTACTCTGGTGAGCACATTTTTCAAAATGTATCTCCTGCACCGCAGGGGGATGTCAGATAACATGAGTAAAGTATTGAGCTAAAGTACAGCATATTCTTTATCTGTGGGGATGTGTGCCAGATGGAATGAATCTCCTTAGTTTATTAATTCTCACAAGAAACAGGACAGCAGTGAAACTTGTTTGCCGTGGTTAAAACCATGTAGATAACTTAAAGAATTTCAACTGTTTACATTCATGCATGGCTTAGTCTGTCATAATGTCTACCTGTGTTGCGTAAAACAGGGCTTTAATTGCATTAGAGATTTGACTGCATGTATAGATACCAGACTTACACAAACTGTGGCTCAGTGATTAGCATTGCTACCTCATAGCACAGGGACCCAGGTTCAATTCCTGGCTTGCGTCACACTTTCTGTGTAGAGATGGCACACTCTCCTCATGTCTGTGTGGGTGTTCTCCCACAGTCCAGAAGGCATGCGAGTTAGGTGCAGTGACCTCTTTAAATACTCCCTCAGTACGCCCGAGCAGGTGCTGGAGTGTGGCAACTAGGGAATTTTCACAGTAACTTCATTGCAGTGTTAATGTAAGCCTACTTGTGACACTAATAAATAAATGATAGCTGAAAACCTAACATTATGCCTTGTTATAGAGAAATGTAAGTGAACTTGGTACATTGTATAATTGAGAAAGTAACTATGTAAGAAGCTTAACAGAGAGTTAAATAATTGGCAAACTGTTTGATAGTAGCCACGTCACATAGAAGCAGTCCAGAAAACTGCAGCGAGCGGGTCTGCGATGTGCTGATATTTCCTCATGGATGAGGCTTCATATTCTAGGAGCACGTTTGTGAAACTTATTCGATTGAACCCTGCTGGAGAATCGGATTAGTTGATGTATTAGTGAGCTCAAGTGTGGGAAAAGCAGGCAGACTTGGCATTGTTCGGAAAATGGTGCGAAAAGAAATATTCGAGATTGTCGAAGCAAACAACAGCAGAGAGGTATAGATGGATGAGTTAAGCAGTGAAGAAACGTGCATGCAACTGCAAGTAATGGGAAGCATTTGGTGGAACACAAGTGTTTCGTTCAGAAGCAGATCATCAGCTGGAAGAGGCGATACCACATCAACCCCAGCAGTTCCACGGAAGCTTATGTCAAAGCCAGTGAGCTGTGAATTCATGCTCTACCACAGACCTTTGAGCAGATCATTTATATTGGCACTTCAGCCCAATGCTATGTTGGAGGTGCCAAGATGGGATTCTAAACTGAGGCCCCATCTTCCCTCTTATGTGGTGATTTGATTAGATTTATTATTGTCACAAGTATTGGGATACAGTGAAAAGCAATGTTTCTTGTGCGCTATACGGACAAAACATGCCTTTCATTGAGTACATAGTGGAAAGGAGAGAGTGCAGAATATGGTGTTACATTCATAGCCAGGGTGTAGAGAAAGATCAACTTAATGCGAGGTAGGTCCATTCATAAGTCTGATGACAGCAAGGAAAAAACTGTTCTTTAGTCGGTTGGTCGATAGTAAAAGATCCACTGGTGTTATTCTAAAGAAAAGCAAGAGACTTCTCTTTGTTGTCCTAAACACAATGTTTATCCCTCAAACTGCAGCAATCATACAGAATTTCTAGTCATTACTGTGCTGCTAGTTGTAGGACCAATTTGTGACCAAATTGGCAGCCATATTTCCCACATTACAAAAGTGATTACACTGCTACAAATGCCTTATTGGCTGTAACTTGCTTCAGAACCACCTCAGGTCATGGAAGACACTATTATTGCATCTTTCTTTGTAGTAAACAGCAAATTATTCATTCTTTACCTCAGAATCATTATTACATTTTAATCCAGCCACAGTTGTGTCCTCCTTGAATAGATTGTATCACCTTACGAGTTATATTATGTTGTGAGATGTCCAGTGACTTGAGTTGAAACTGTCCAACCTCATTGAATGCTTTACAGTCAACAGGCAGTGAATTGATTGATTCCAGCAATCTAATCTGCATGCAGACTTTGGGTCACAAATCAACCATCACGTCAAAACTGAAGACCAGAGTTATAAACTATTTATTCCTGAGCGCCTATCCTATTCGATCATGGGTTATTTGTATCTTGACTTTGTTTGCTCACCATTTCTCCGTATGCTTTGATTCTCTTACCGAACAGAAACCTATTGATCGCAGCCATGAAAATTTCAACTGACCTAACATTCTTAACCTTCGATAAAAGAACCAACTAGATTTATGCATCCTTCTGTGTGAAGACTGTTCCCAATGGTACAGGAGTCCAGAACTAGGTGCTCACAGTTTGAGGATAAGAGGTAAATGTTTTAGAACTGAGGTGAAGAAAAATGTCTTCACCCAGAGGGTGCTGAATGTGTGGAATTCATTACCACAGAATGTAGTTGAGGTCAAAACATTGTCTGATTTCAAGAAGAAATTAGATATAGTTCTTGGGGCTAAAGGGATCAAGGGATATGGGGGGGAAAGGCAGGATCAGGATATTAAATGATTAGCCGATATCAAAATGAATGGCAGAGCAGATTCGAAGGGCCAATCGGCCTACTCACGCTTCCATTTTCTATGTTTAAATAGTGACCAGAATCTTCTGACTTCTAAAATTCAGTGATGTCAAGACCAATTGCTGGCAGCACATGGATGGAAAAGAGCTAATGAGAGGAATTGAAGATTGCAGGTGAACTCTGCTCAGGTATGAGGAGAGTAGGGTGGGGTGAAGGGTGGCATCTCAAATTGGAGAGGCTATTGTAAGTGTCAAGCTAAGACCCTGGATTTTCAGGAGCACCAATCTCCATGTGAATGCATTTGGCTGTGGGATACACCAAATGCAGACTTTTTGATCCTTTATCCCAGCATGTGCAACCAACTGTGATGTACCTGCCATCTCCTATGAGGCCACGCCAAAGCTATTACCAGCTCCACCTACAGTCGGGGATAGGGTGGGGCCATGCACTGCTCCCTTTCTGAAAATTGACGCGAATTGAGGCCTTAATTATCTGCCCAGCAGATAATTAATTATCTGCTGGCAGCACACGGATGAAAAAGAGCTAATGAGAGGAATTGAAGATTGCAGGTGAACTCTGCTCAGGTATGAGGAGAGTAGGGTGGGGTGAAGGGTGGCATCTCAAATTGGAGAGGCTATTGAAAGTGTCAAGCTAAGGCCCTGGATTTTCAGGAGCACCAATCTCCATGTGAATGCATTTGGCTGTGGGATACATCAAATGCAGACTTTTTGATCCTTTATCCCAGCATGTGCAACCAACTGTGATTTACCTGCCATCTCCTATGAGGCCACGCCTCAAGAAGAGTGTCGATCATTGTGGCAGACCACCTCTGGGAATTAGGTCCAGAGGCAGGAATTTTGAGGAGCCAATTTGACGGGATTTTCCTCTATTTTCCCAATTTCCTGGGCAGGGAAATCCAGTCAGTGCAGCCTGATTTCACACTTAGCTGGCCTGACTTAAGTCTTAGCATCATCCTCCAAACTTTGAACTTTTCCACCAGAAGCAATGGTTGCTCTTAATCTATCTCATTGGATCACTTTCAAGTTTCTTGATTGAATCATGCTTCTTAATCCAAAGGAATACAAACCAAGTTTATGTGGCCTGTCCTTAAAATGTAACTCATGAAATCCCATTAACATTCCAGTGAATCTGTGCAACATCCAGTATACCTTTTCTGAACTATGGTGAACAAAACTGAACGCTGTATTCCAATGGGTTCAGATCAAGATTCTGTACAACTATGCAGGCAAAGCACAACTCGGCTTGATTACAACCTCACTGAAGGAAAGGTTAACATTCCATTAGCCACATTCTGATATCTGTACACAAGCATTTAATGATTTGTGTACATCACACCCAAAAGTCCTTAGAAGTCCTATGTATGCTCAGTTCTCTTTTCTTCAGTCTGTGCAAAAACTTCATTTTAAGATACTTCTGCCTGTGCAAATAATTCTTGTAAGCTTAAGAATTGACTGCCAAATTAACTACATGTAGAATCAGAAGGCTAAATGTTAGCTAGAAATTGACTGCATTCCTGAAGGGTACACAATGCAGGCAAACAAGTTTTTCATAACAGTAGCTGCAAGGATTACTTTTCTAAGACAGAGACAGACTGCAAAAACATTTCTAGTAATGAGATGAGGGTTGAAATATAGTTTGGATTTTAGTGAGACTTTTTTTATCGGTTTTTCGAGACCCATCCAGTGTGCTCAAGTTCGACAAAGGGCATGGCTGAGAAGCCAATCTCCAAGTTTGCTTTTTCTTTTCGCTTCTGTCATGTTAATCTTTTTACGTTCTGTTCAATAAAAGAAAACCATTTTAAAACTCGTACCAGTGCTGTCCTTGTCTATTCAAACGAATGAATAGACCCAACAAATCCCTTTCTCCCTCCACAATTTCTCAGCTGGAATTCTCCAATCTCACCTGTGGCTGGATTATCTGGTCCCATTGCTGTGAACGGAGATTTGGCTGAGCGCCAAATTCTCTATTCTCGCTAGCAGTGAGGTGTGCGAGACTGGAGAATTCCAGTCCTCTCCTCTCTCTGTGAAGAAAATAAATTGCTTTGTCTTTTTTGGGCCCAAAGAGAATACTCTCACCTTCCCTTGCTTTGAACTCCATCTGTTATAATTTTGCTCATTCTCTTAAGTCTGTGGTGTAACTTTCTGCTGCCATCTACAAAACTTACTGTGCCGCTGAACTGAGTCTCATCAGTCAACTGGGATGGGCACTCTAACCTAAACTATTCCAATGTTATCCATATGCCTATCCACTGACCATTTGAACGCCCTAAAGTTGGCGAGCCCACAACTGCTGCAGGTAGGGCATTCCATGCCCTTACTACCCTCTGAGTAAAGAATCTACCTCTGACATCTGTCCTATAACTACCACCCCTTAATTTGAAGCTATGAGCCCTCATGTTAGCCATCACCATCTGAGGAAAAAGGCTCTCACTGTCTACCCTATCTAACCCTCTGATCATCTTGTATACCTCAATTAGGTCACCTCTTAGCCTCTTTCTCTCTAATGAAAATAACCTCAAGTCCCTCAGCCTTTCCTCATAAGACCTTCCCACCATGAGGCAACATCCTGGTAAACTTCCTCTGCACCCTTTCCAGTGCCTCCACATCTTTCTTAAAATGCAACGACCAAAACTGTACGCAGTACTTCAAGTGTGGCCGCAGCAGAGTTTTGTACAGTTGCAACATGACCTCACAGCTCCGCAATTCAATCCCTCTACTAATAAAAACTAACATACTGTACGCCTTCTTAACAACCTTATCAACCTGGGTGCCAACTTTCAGGGAGCTATGCACATGTACACCGGGATCTTTCTGCTCGTCGACACTATTAAGAATCCTACCATTAGCCCTATATTCTGTACTCCTGTTACTCTTACCAAAGTGAATCATCTCACACTTTTCCTTATTAAACTCCATTTGCCACCTCTCGGCCCAGCTCTGCAGCTTAGCTATGTCCCTCTGCAAACTGTAATATCCATCCTTACTGTCTACAACTCCTCCGACTTTGGTGTCGTCAGCAAATTTACTAACCCATCCTTTTACATCCCCATCTAGGTCAATGGGATTGCAGATGGAGCTCAGTGTAATATGAGCCTTAGATTCTCAACATAATTGCCAATCTGAATTATTGGATTTGGGATGTGACGCCCGAATGTGCTAGTTGCTTTTCTGCTGAGTTTACAGTGACCTAGAACTAGAGGAAGTTTCAACACAGTGTAAAGAAGCACTGAAGTGGCAGATGGCATGTTGAGATCAGCAGAACCTTAGGGCTGTCAACAACTGTACTTTATTGTCTGTGAAGCACCTGAAGAGATTTGGTGGTAGTGTAAAGCATTCTATAAATGCAAGTCTTTTTTTTTAAACTTCTGTTTCTGATTTGCTACATTGTCCCAATTAAATTCCGTGCCTTGAAGGCAAAACGGCAAAAGCAATTTGGAAATGAAGGGATGAGATGCAGAAATAATTAGGGTGGAATTTAACAGTAGTTATAAAGCCACTGAGAAGCTGTTCATGTTTAATGACTAGTGAGTGAAAGGGTGGCAAAATGCACAGGTGCAAGAGGTTGAGAGTGACTGTGGTGTGAGATTTCTGTCGATATCCTCATGTTAAAATGATCTGATCAGCATCTTCTAAGCAGCAAGAATATAAATAGTAATTTAAGTAAGTGCAAAGTGATTGCTTCTTCAATGAAGTTGTGAAGGAGAGTCCAAGGACAGATATTAAATTCAGCAATTCTAAAGAAAATATTGCTAAGTAAGGAATTGGCAAATATTGAGCTTCTGGTGACACATTATCATCAACAGTGCCATGAAATGCCAATAACCTGCTCACAGATGGCATGGTGATTAGAACTGCTGCCTCATAACGCCAGGGACCCAGGTTCAATTCTAGCTTTGGGTCTCTGTCGGTGTTGAGTTTGTACATTCTCCCCATGTCTGTGTGGGTTTCCACTGGGTGCTCCAGTTTCGTCTCCCCCCTCGCCCCACTCCGAAGATGTGCAGGTTAGGTTGATTGGCCATGCTAAATTAACACGTGTCAGGGGGATCGGTAGGGTAAATATGAGGGGTTACAAGAATAGGGCCTGAATGGGATTATGCTCGGTGCAGACTCAATGGGCTGAATGGCCTCCTTCTGCGCTGTAGGGATTCTATGATTCACTGATGCTTAGTTTGGGTTCTACCAGGGTCTCTTAGCTCCTGACCTCATTACAGCCTTGGTTCAAACATAGGATAAAAGAGCTGAACTCCAGAGGCAGCATTTGATCAAATGTGGCATCAAGGAACCCTTGCAAAACTGGAATCAATGGGAATCCAGAATGTTAGTGTGGAATCCAGTTTCTCACCCTCTAACTGAATTTGAAATGCTATGGATTGCTCTTGTCTAGAGGATTCTTAACTATGAGATCATTCATTAGCCCTGCCTTATTAAATAATACCAGACCTAGAATAGCTCGGTCCCACAATATATTGCTCCAAAAAACAAACTCCAATACACTCAGTGAACCCTTCTTTGAGGCTACTCTTGCCAATTTGATTATTCCATTCAGTAAAATCACCCATGATTATTGCTATATCTTTCTTTCAAACCCTCAGTATTTCCTGATTTATACTGTGTGCCACAGAAGAGCTATTATTTGGGAACCTACAGATTGCTCCCCAAAGGTCTTCTTTCCGTCGCTATTTTTTATTTCTACCCAGGCTAACTCTACATCTTGGACGTCAATGTCAACATGATTTCTCACTCCAAGATCTTCCTTAACTAATGGAACTATACTGCCTCCTTTTCCTTCCTGCCTATCCTTCCAAAATACTAAGCACCCTTGAACCTTCCAATCCCAAACCAGGTTTCCCTACAACCACATTTCAGTAATCACCACTAAATCATATCATTTGTCTCAATTTACGTCGTTAATTTTATTTCAAATGCTTCGAGTATTCAGATACAAAGCCTGTAAGTTCATTTTGTTATTCCATTTTCTTCCTCTTCTACGAGTCCTTTGTGAAATATGACGTTCATATGATCTGTCACTCCCTTTTTGTTGCTCTCGGATTCATCTCTAATCTGCACTTCTATCTTCTTTAACTTGGACTTTCTAATTTTCCGTGCAACTGAACTCTCAGTCCCACTAATTAATTTAAAGCCCTCTCTACTTCCCTGGATATACTGGTCCCAGCATGGTTCAGGTGTAGGCTGTCCCTATGGTATAGCCTCCACTTTCCCCAGAATTGATGCCAGTGCCCCATGAATGGAAACCCATTCCTCCCTCTTTGAGCCATGTACTCATTTATGTGTCCTTTGTCAACTTGCACATGGCTCAGGTAAAAATCCAGAGATTATACCACTTTAGAGATTCTTTAATTTAGTGTCTAACTCCTCAAACTGTCTACACACATCCTTGTTATACTTATGCTGTTGTACTCCCACTCCCACCAGTGGATGGTACGGAGATTAGCACAGCTGCTTCACAACGCCAGGGATCCGGATTCAATTCCCAGCTTAGGTCACTGTCTGTGCAGAATCTGCACATTCTCTCCGTGTCTAAGTGGGTTTCCTCCGAGTGCTCCGGTTTCCTCTCACAGCCTGAAAGTCATGCTGGTTAGGTGCATTGGCCATGCTAAATTTTCCCCCAGTGTATCTCGACAGGGGCTGGAGTGGCAACTAGGGGATTTTCAAGCTAACATCATTGCAGTGTTAATGTAAGCTGACTCCAGCTCAGAGCAGATGTTCTGAAGCCTGACACTGGGCAGGTCAATAGCAGGTTAGATGTAAGGATTCGCATTCTAATCAGCAATCTCTGACTGTCTGTGCTGATGTGTGCTATTGCAGACCAGAACACTGCATTTGCCTGAGGAAGACACAGAGTGTTGAAAGCTCGCGTTTTTACTATCAAATAAATCGGTTGGATTATAAATTGGTGTTGCTAAATTCTTACTGAGTTCTTACCACCCCAATCCAACGCCGGCATCTGTATATCTGGGCAGGCAACACAGCCTTTGTGACTCTTGATCCTGGCTATAGAGCACAGTGCCTTTTCCCCCGATTATACTATCCCCAACTACGACCACATTAGTCTTTTCTCCCCCCTACTTGGATGGCTCCCTGAACCATGGTGCAATGGTCAGTTTGTTCATCCAGTTTGGGCCCCATGTCTAAGGAAGGATGTGTTGGCTTTGGAAAGGAACCAGAGAAGGTTCACAAAAATGATCCCTGGAATAAGAGCTTGTCGTATGAGGAATGATTGAGGACTCTTGATCTGTATTCATTAGAGTTTAGAAGGATGAGGCACGATCTTATTGAAACTGACATGATACTGCGAGATACTGGATAGAGTGGATGTGAAGAGTATATTTCCACTAGTCGGAAAAAATTAGAACCAGAAGGCACAATCTCAGGCTAAATGGACGATCTTTTAAAACAGAGTTGAGGAGGAGTTTCTTCAGCTAGAGAGTGGTGAACTTGTGGAACTCTTTGCCGCAGAAGACTGTGGAGGCCAGATCATTGAGTGTCATTAAGACAGAGGTAGATAGTTCTTGATTAATAAGGAGATCAGTTACAAGGAAAAGGCAGGAGAATGGTGATGAGAAAAGAATCAGCCGTGATTGAATGGCAGAGCAAACTCAATAGGCCAAGTAGCCTAATTCTGCTCCTGTGTCTTATGGCCTGATCCTCTCTACAGATTCTGCTTTTGTCCACACAGAGAGCAAAAATCCTATACTTATTGGACAAGGTCAGGGGCTGAAGCTCTGCAGTGCTGTCTCTCAGATCCCTCTATCTTCTCACTCGCAGTAACACCCCCTTGTCCCTGACCCCAGAGTTTATAGGCAGTTAATCTAAGGATGTGACTTGCCCCTGAAACACAGCATCCAGATATCTCCCCACCTTACTCCTGATGTGTCGCAGTGCCTGAAGCTCGGACTCCAGCTCGCTAACTCTGAGTCAAAGTTCCTTGAGCAGCCAACATTTGCTGCAGAGGCAGCCCTATGAACCACAATGGAGACCACCAGCTCCACGTGTTGCAGCTGCAGCACCACACCTGGCCCTGCCACCCCCATTGCCCTGCCCACCATTGCAAACCCACAATTGTGTGGCTTAAAATTCTGCACATGGACTGCAGAAGTTGCGAATGGCTTCGGCAGTGTAATGACAGCAATAGCTGACGGTTTCAGCATCATTACTGCTGCCGAACGGACCTAATATCTCCTGAATAACCAGGATTAACTGCTGTTACCAAGGCTACTGTTCCAACGGCAGTGTTCACAACTGCAGTCGATGTCTCCAGCTAATGCATGATCAAACAAATTACCAGTCATGCTGACGAGTCAATGATATTCTGCCATACTAACCTGTCGAAGTTGCCAGTCATTGCTTTGTCCGTTGATTCTCTCTCAACCTGTCTGTCCAGAGTGGTCTGTACCTACAGGACCAGCTAGAGAAACTGGAAGACATCAGTATAGAAGCAGAGATGTCAGGGAGCTGAGTTGCCAGCTGGGAGATTAATTCATCAGATCTTGATAGAGGAATCATTCTCATAACCAGCACAAGACTTGCTCCTAGTTCTATTTACTTCTAATCTGTCCTACAATTCACAGAAGCACAGAATTGTTACGAAGCAGAAGGGACCATTCGGCCCATCATGTTTGTACTGGACATTATTTTCAGCTCCTACCAATGCACCATTAACCTTCAAAAGCCTGCAATGGAAATTGAAGGTCATGTCAGGATAGGGGTGTGTGTGCAATTGCAGCCACTCCATGTACTTAATTCCCCCTCCACCTCCATCTATATCAATCATCTGAACATTGAACTAAGGATTGAAAGATAGGGGAGGTGGAGTAATAGAATCACAAGGAAAGGCAGGAGGTTGGGGTCTATACAGACATGCAAACACATGAAATAGAAGCAGGAGATATTTGGACCCGAGAGTCAGCTCCACTATGCGATATGATCATAGCAGGGAACTGGGACTATTACTCTACTTTTGTGTTTACCTCTGATACTCTTCCTTGTTATTCAAGTTTTGATCGATCACTGATTTAAAAATATTTAACAATACTGTCTCCACCACTCTCTGGGAAAAAGAAATCCATATCATTCACATCTTTTGGAGAGAGAAAGAGTCTCCTGATCGCTGTGTTAAATGGAGTATTCTTCGTTATAGTATTGTGTCTCAGAGTTCTAGCCTCTCCCAGAAGAGAAAACATTCTTTCAGCATCCACCCTGCCAATCTCCCCCCAGGATCTTAAATATTTCAATGCAATCAAGTCTAATTCTTCCCAAATTCAATGGATATAACCTTGACTTTCTAAATTTTTATCACAAGATAGCCCACTACCTCAGAATCAGTTGAGTGAACTGTCTCTGAACTCCTTCTAATTCTTTCCTAAATAAAGTGACCAAACTATACATAGTATGTCAGATGTGATCTCACCAATAACCTGTACAATTGTAATAAAACATTCACCAGATTCAACAAGTATACAACCTGTCTCTTGTTATGGTTCAGGTCAGAAACTCCAAAGTGTTCTATGAAGCCCACCTGGGTCATAAGTTTTACATCTTGAATTTGGCTAGGATAAGCGTGATATGGTTCACTCCAGATATGATTCAAATGACCCAGTAGGGAGTTTTTATCAGACAAGGTTTATTTAAGAATATAGTTAACATGTATAGTAAGAAAATTAACAAGGACTTTTATCAATTATGAACAAGAAACAGAACAACCATAATGTATAACCCTTAATAAATATATTTAAAATGTTCCAATCAAAACCAAAACTTGCCACAAACAAAACCCCTAAAACCAGTTCAATATAGCAATGGTCTTGTGATAGTGAAAATTGAGTCCTTTGGTTGAAGTCTTCTGTTCTCTGAATACATCCAGAACAGGTTAAAGCCAAAATAGCTTCTCTGAATTCCAGGAAGAGACTCTTTGGTCAAACTTTCATTGTAGAATCTTCACTGCAGGAAGATATGACCTTTCTTTCAATTAAACAGCAGAATTTTCAAAGCATCAGGGAGAGAGGGCAGACATTTCCTTTCAGCTTGCTGTCCTTTTAAAACCAATTGGAAGAGAACACTCCTGCTTGGTGATTGTTGAGTGGTGTTCATTCATCCATTGTCGTGGTGTCTGCATGGTCTCCCCAATGTGCTATGCCTTTCCTGCAGCATATCAGGTAGACAAATTTGGCAGAATTGCAGGAGTATGTACCGTGTGCCTAGTGGATGGTGTTCTTGTGTGAGATAGTGGCATCCGTGTCGATGATCCGGCATCTCTTACAAAGATTATTGTGGCAGGGTTGCATGACATCGTGGTCACTGTTCTTCTGAAGGTTGGGTAGTTTGTTTGAAGGCAAGAAGTAGGGGTGTGGGGATGGCCTAGGTGAGATATTCGTCTTTATCAATGACATGTTGAAGTCTCTAGAGAAGATGTCATATCTTCTCTGCTCCAGGGAAGTACTAGACAGTGAAGGGTACTCTGTCTGCCGTGTCCCGTATTTGTCTTCTGAGGAGGTTAGTGCATTTTTTCGCTGAGGCATGTCAAAACTGTTCTTATGAGGGCATAGAACATAGAACATAGAACATTACAGCACAGAACAGGCCCTTCGGCCTTCGATGTTGTGCCGACCAAAATAAAAAGCAATGCCCCTCCAACTAAACCATTCCCTTCTCTTCCATATACTTATCAATTAACCTCTTAAACGCCACCAAACTTGGCGCATCTACAACAGCTGCAGGCAGGGCATTCCACTCCCTAATCACTCTTTGAGTAAAGAACCTACCTCTGATATCCGTCCTATAACTCATACCCCTTAATTTAAAGCTGTGTCCCCTCGTGCTAGCTTTCTCCATCCTAGGAAAAAGGCTATCACTGTCCACCCTATCTAAACCTCTAATCATCTTATATGCTTCAATAAGATCCCCTCTTAGCCGCCTCCTTTCTAACGAAAACAACCTCAAATCCTTCAGCCTCTCTTCATAGGACCTGCCCTCCATACCAGGCAACATCCTGGTAAACCTCCTCTGTACCCTCTCCAATGCCTCCACATCTTTCTTATAATGTGGGGACCAGAACTGCACACAATACTCCAAGTGCGGCCGCACTAGAGTTTTGTACAGTTGCAACATGATGCTGCGGCTCCTAAATTCAATCCCCCTACCAATAAAAGCTAAGACTCCATATGCCTTCTTAACAACTTTATCCACTTGACTGCCTACTTTCAGGGATCTATTGACACATACACCAAGATCCTTCTGTTCCTCAACACTATTAAGAGCCCTACCATTAGCCCTATACTCTACACATTTATTGTTCCTGCCAAAGTGCATTACCTCACACTTTTCCACATTAAACTCCATTTGCCACCTCTCGGCCCAGCTCTGCAACTTGTCCAAGTCACTCTGTAAACTATAACACCCCTCTTCACTATCTACCACTCCACCGACTTTAGTGTCATCTGCAAATTTACTGATCCATCCCTCAATACCCTCATCCAGATCATTTATAAAAATTACAAACAGCAGGGGCCCCAAAACAGACCCCTGAGGCACACCACTCGTCACCGAACTCCACGATGAATATCTCCCATCAACCACCACCCTCTGTCTTCTATCTGCCAGCCAATTCCTAATCCAATTAGCTAAATCACCCTCTATTCCACACATCTGCATTTTCTGTAGAAGTCTTCCATGGGCCACCTTATCAAACGCCTTACTAAAGTCCATATATACTACATCAACCGCCTTACCCCCATCCACCTCTTTGGTCACTTTCTCAAAAAACTCAATGAGGTTAGTAAGGCATGACCTACCCTTCACGAAACCATGCTGACTATCCCCAATCAATTCATTTCTCTCTAAATAACTATAAATCCTATCCCTAATAATTCTCTCCAATACCTTGCCCACAACAGAAGTAAGACTCACTGGCCTATAATTCCCTGGAAGGTCTCTCTTCCCCTTCTTAAACAATGGGACCACATTCGCTATCCTCCAGTCCTCCGGAACCACACCCGTAACCAACGAGGACCTGAAGATCAGAGCCAGAGGCTCTGCAATCTCCTCTCTTGCCTCCCAGAGAATCCTAGGGTAAATCCCGTCCGGCCCAGGGGACTTATCCAACTTCAAACCCTCGAGAATTTCTAGCACATCCTCCCTATCTACTACAATACTTCCCAATTTGCAACCCTGTACCTCAGTCTTCTCCATAGCTACATTTCCAGCACTCTGCGTGAATACCGAAGAGAAATATTTATTCAGTGCCTCACCAATCTCTTCAGGCTCCACGCACAACTTCCCACTGCTGTCTATGACTGGCCCTAATCTTGCCCTAACCAATCTTCTATTCTTAACATATCGAAAGAAAGCTTTAGGATTCTCCTTAATCCTATCAGCCAACATCTTCTCGTGTCCCCTCTTAGCTCTCCTCAATTCACTTTTTAGCTCCTTCCTGGCTAATCTATAGCTATCCATTGCACTAACTGAGCCTTCAAGCCTCATCCTGACATAAGCCTCCTTTTTCTTCTTAACCAGCAAATCAACTTTTTTCGTACACCAAGGCTCTCTTACTCGACCATTTCCGCCCTGCAGAAATGGTGCATCTTTCAGTGTCTGTTACGATCCTCCTCAAATGAGCAGATCCTGTGTATTTGGAGGGCTTGTGCGTAGGGGATGGCTTTTTTAACAAGTTTAGCGTGGAACTTGGAGAAGTGGAACATCGTGAAATTATTTATGGGCTTGCGGTATAGTGAAGTGCTGATGTGACCATCATTGATGGAGATCTCACTTTCCCAACTGTCTCCCAATTGAGCACCTGACATCCCACATTCTGCTCTTCCTCCCCTACATTTCACTTTCCTCATCACTATTCTGACCAAGTTCCTGAACTGACCCTTATATTTTCCTTTCTGGCAGCCGGTTTACCAGGATTGTCAACCCATTGCAATGCCGCTTTCTCCATCTCCTTCAAAGCTTTTGTCATACCTCTTCAAGCAAGAGCATTCCTGACTGCTTCATTTTCCATAACTATTATCCGATGAACACCTTCCTTCACTCAACAATCATAGCGCTGCTATTCAATCCTGACCCATGTCTTTTTCAACATCTCCATATTTGAACATAGAACATAGAACATCACAGTGCAGAACAGGCCCTTCGGCCCTCGATGTTGCGCCGACCAATTAAGAAAAAGCAATGACCCTCTAACCTAAACCATTCCCTTTTCATCCATAAGCCTATCCATGGACCTCTTAAACACCCCAAACTTGGCACATCTACAACTGCAGCAGGCAGGGCATTCCATACCCTTACCACCCTCTGGGTAAAGAACCTACCTCTGACATCCATCCTATAACTACCACCCCTTAATTTAAAGCTATGTCCCCTCGTGCTAGCTTTCTCCATCCTAGGAAAAAGGCTATCACTGTCCACCCTATCTAAACCTCTAATCATCTTATATGTTTCAATAAGGTCTCCTTTTAGCCGCCTTCTTTCTAACGAAAACAACCTCAAATCCCTCAGCCTCTCTTCATAAGACCTGCCCTCCATACCAGGCAACATCCTGGTAAACCTCCTCTGTACCCTCTCCAATGCCTCCACATCTTTCTTATAATGTGGCGACCAGAACTGTACACAATACTCCAAGTGAGGCTGCACCAGAGTTTTGTACAGTTGCAACATGACGTTGCGGCTCCGAAATTCAATCCCCTTACCGATAAAAGCCAAGACTCCGTATGCCTTCTTAACAACTTTATCGATTTGATTGCCAACTTTCAGGGATCTATGCACATATACACCTAGATCCCTCTGTTCATCAACACCATTAAGAGTCCTACCATTAGCCCTATACTCTACACATTTGTAGAGTATCATCCCTCTGCAAACTGTAACACCCCTCTTCACTATTTACCACTCCTCCGACTTTGGTGTCATCCGCAAATTTACTAATCCATCCTTCAATACCCTCATCCAGATCATTTATAAAAATTACAAACAGCAGGGGCCCCAAAACAGATCCCTGAGGTACACCACTTGTAACCGAACTCCATGATGAATAATTTCCATCAGCCACCACCCTCTGTCTTCTATCAGCTAGCCAATTCCTAATCCAATTAGCTAAATCACCCTCAATCCCATACATCTGCATTTTCTGCAGAAGCCTTCCATGGGGCACCTTATCGAACGCCTTACTGAAGTCCATATATACCACATCAACTGCCTTACCCCCATCCACCTCTTTGGTCACTTTTTCAAAAAACTCAATAAGGTTAGTAAGGCACGACCTACCCTTCACAAAACCATGCTGACTATCCCCAATCAATTCATTTCTCTCTAAATAACTATAAATCCTATCCCTAATAATTCTTTCCAATACTTTGCCCACAACAGAAGCAAGACTCACCGGGTCTTTTCTAATCTACTTTACTCAAGGTTTTCTGCTCTTGTAACTGAATCGTTTTACAAGTGATTTCCAATTCTCTTGAGTTTTACTGTCTACATAAATAGTTGGTTTCTGATCTGAGATAATGAACAGAAAGCTCTGTCTATGGATTGCTTGAAAGATACTGGAATTATTAATACGTTTCCGCAGGAGCTTTCTCATATCCTCAATAAGCAATAAAACATCTTATCAGGCTTGCTCTAGTTATAACCTATTCATGTTAACAAACCGCTTGTTTTCAACTATCAACACAATGAACAAGTGAATATGTAATTGCCTCATATATGTTCAGTAGAAAATTCTGAAATCTTCCTCTTCAAAAGACAAACAGTAAAATGTGGTGTTCAATGGCTTCCAGACATTCCCCATAAAACAAGGTTAAAAATGTAACTCTTCCCCTCCTTTATCAGCAGCTTCCTCTTCTGTGCAGGTTTTAATTTGTTTGACTTTAGCACGAATTCCTGCAGTTTTCTACTTTTTATGCCAACCTTCTACTGATTTCCCTGAGTCCGGAAGGTGATGCAGAATGGGCTACAATCCAGATAAATCCTATCCTTTCATACAGTGCAAAAGGAGGCCATTTCACCCTTCGAGTCTGCACTGACCAGAATCCCACCCAGGCTCTGTCCCCATAACCCTACTTATTTACCCTACTAAAACCCTGACAGTACGGGGTAATTTAGCATAGCCAATCCATCTTTGGACTGTGGGAGGAAACTCGCACATCTTTGGATTGTGGGAGGAAACTGGAGCACCCAAATGTAACCCATGCAGACACAGGGAGAATGTACAGAGTCAAGTCTTGCCATAAACCAATTAGCAGCCAATCGATTGTTAAATCAGATCAGAATTTGTGGCGATAGCCTAGCCTCTGATCCTTTAGCCGGGGGTGGAGAAGGCACCACCTATTCCAACCATTGTTTCAAATCAGTGATGTTTCATCAGATCAGTACTATTAGAGGAGTTATAGTACTGCTTTAGCACAAGCTTTAAACTAGCTAACCAACTCCAAAGGATGGCATGGTAACACAATGATTAGCACTGCTGTCTCAGCACCATGGACCCGAGTTCAATTTTGAACTGAGATGACTGCCTTTGGAGTTTGTGCATTCTCCCCATGCCTGCATGGGTTTCCCCCAGGTGCTCTGGTTTCCTCCCATAGTCCAAACTTGTCCGGGTTAGGTTGAATGGCCATGCCAAATGCTCCTTAGTATCAGGGGAATTAGCAGGGTAAATGCCTATGCTTACAAGGATAGGGCCGAGGTGGGATTGTTGTTGGTGCGGGCTCGATGGGTTGAACAGCCTCCTTCTAGACTATAAGGATACTATGACGTTCATTCTGTATCTCTTCATCTTGTACAAAAACCTTCTAATAGTCTAATCAGAGCTTTTCCACAAGCCCATGTGCACTGCATCCATTAAATTTCCCTCAATCTCCCTATCTGCAGTCTTCTCAAAAACCGTTCATTAGAAACTAATTAGAACTAAAATTATAAAAGTCAATGGCAAAATGACCCAGGTCCAATTCCCAGCTTGGGTCATTGCCTTGTGGAGTTTATATGTTCTCCTTGTGTCTATATGGATTTCCTCTGGGTGCTCCAGTTTCTTCCCACAGTCCAAAGATATATGGTTTAGTGACTTGGCCGAGCTAAATTCTCTCCCAATGTACCTGAACAGGCGTTGGAGGGAGGCATCTAGGGGATTTTCACAGTAACTTCATTGCAATGTGATTGTAAGCCTCCTTGTGACTAATAAATAAACTTTTAACTTTTGCTTTAAAATGATCAAGTACTTCATCAAGTAAGCAGAAATCCCAAGCAAAGACATGGTGGATGAATCCTCCAGCTTGACGCAAGTATTCTCAAAGGCACTGCTCTTGAACATCATGGAATTTAGTCTATCACTCAATGCAGCAGTCACTTACAATTGAGTTAATGCTGCAAGGACATTATCACATTTTTAAAAATCCTCTCAATATCTGTTAAGTATCAATTTGTTTTCAGAAAGGTTGTTTCTTGTCCAATTAAGTCAACTTAATCTGACACGTTAGGAGGTATCTGTCACTCAGGGTTGGATTAATCCTCTTTATTCTGTTACAAATCCTGTTCATGCTCATCGAATATCTTTTTTTTTGTTGGATTAAATCAATTTAATCTAACACGGCGGATAATCCTAAAAGAAGTGGCAAGGTCCACATATTGATCAGCTGACTTAAAAATGTAGGAAGGGAATCATTTGTCAGCTGAAGGAAAATGCCTGCACTCACTGCGCACGTTTCAATAAAGCCTGGGCAAGACTATTAATATTGCCATTAACACCCCTCCTACATGTGTTCAAGGTAGCAGTAAATTTGGGAGTGATGTACAGGGCACACGACACTTGGCCCACAACCTAACAACTTCTCATGCAAAAACCTTCAATGTATAATTGAATGTGTGTGATAATTCTACTGGATCCTTTAATAGAGGCATTATAATTGTAATACTAATTCAATGGGTGACAATTTGCAATGTTCATAGTGTATGCGTAGTGCATCGGGAACATGTTGCCGCAGGCTGCTTTCCTTTTAGTCAGAGTTTCTCAGCTAGAGAAGAGAGCAGCAATTCTTTGTTAAAGGCCCATGGCGCACGGATCCAGGGTGCTATCTACATCGTGCTTGGTTCAAGAGTTAGACTAAGAGGGGGCTTCCAATGAAATAAAGTGATACAGAGGGTGGGCAGTCAGTTCCCACAGGTCCCCCGCAGGTCAGGTAAATCTTTTTTCGTATAGTAAGAAGTCTCACAGCAGCAGGTTAAAGTGCAACAGGTTTATTTGATATCACGAGCTTTTGGAGTACTGCTCCTTCCTCAGGTGTATCACCTGATCACTTATCTGATGGAGGAGCAGCACTATAAAAGCTTGTGATACCAAATGAGCCTAGCTGGACTTTAACCTGGTGTTGTGAGACTTCTTCCTGTGCCCAGTCCAACGCTGGCATCTCCACAACATATTTTCATGTACTGGTAGTATGAGCAGTGTTACCTCAATTGCCACTTCCTGCTGAGTATGCTGCTAAGAATCTATTCCAAAATGTTAAGCAATGGGAAAAAATGTTAAGCGGTGCAGTATTTTGCAGCTTGGGAATGAGGAACAGCATTGCTGCTATATGAGTTTTATACTGCAGGCTTACTGAATATATATTATGTGGTTCATGTATTGCAATACATTTTTAAATTCACTCTGGGGATGCGGGCCAGCATTTATTATCCATCCTTAATCGAGGAGATGATGTTTAATTGCCTTCTTGAACGGTTGCAGTCCCGGAGATGTAGGTGTACCCTCAGAGCTGTTAAGGAAGGAGTTCCAGCATTTTGATCCAGCAACAGTGAAGGAACAGCAGTATATTTCCATGTCCACTTTATTGAAACATATAAGATGATTAGAGGTTCAGAGAGGGTGGATAGTGATAGCCTTTTTCCTAGGATGGAGAAAGCTAGCACGAGGAGACGTAGCTTTAAATTAAGGGCTGGTAGTTATAGGACGGATGTCAGAGGTAGGTTCTTTACCCAGAGGGTGGTAAGGGTATGGAATGCCTTGCCTGCGTCAGTTGTAGATGTGCCAAGTTTGGGGGCATTTAAGAGGTTAGTAGATAAGTTTATGGATGAAAAGGGAATGTTTAGGTTAGAGGGTCATTGCTTTTTCTTAATTGGTCAGCGCAACATCGAAGGCCGAAGGGCCTGTTCTGCGGTGTAATGTTCTACGTTCTATGTTCTATGTCGGGATAGTGAGTGGCTTGGAGGGTAACCTCTAGGCCGGGGTGTTCCCATGTCCTTTCTGCCCTTGTCCTTCCAGATGGTAGTGCTTTTGGGTTTGGAAGGTGATGTCTAAAGAACCTTGGGGAGATCCTGCAGTGCATCTTGTTGATAAAACATAGAACATTACAGCGCAGTGCAGGCCTTTCGGCCCTCGATGTTGCGCTGACCAGTGGAACCAATCTAATGACCTTCTAACCTAAACTATTCCAATGTAATCCATATGCCTATCCAATGACTATTTAAATGCCCTTAAAGTTGGCAAGTCCATTACTGCTGCAGGCAGAGCATTCCATGCCCTTACTACCCTCTGAGTAAAGAACCTACTTCTGACATCCATCCTATATTTATCACCCCTCAATTTAAAGCTATGTGTCCTCAAGTCAGCCATCACCATCCAAGGAAAAATACTTTCACTGTTCCATCCTATCTAATCCTCTGATCATCTTGTATGCCGCAATTAAGTCACTTCTTGACCTTCTTCTCTCTAATGAAAACAACCTCAAGTCCCTCAGCCTTTCCTCATAAGACATTCCCACCATACCAGGCAGTATCCTGGTAAATTTCCTCTGCACCCTTTCCAATGCTTCCATGTCTTTCTTATAATGCGGTGACCAGAACTGTGTGCAATACTCCCAGTGCACACTATGTGGTACACACAGCACAGCTGCTACTGTTCATTAGTGATGGAGATCGTGAATGTTCGTGGATAGAGTGTAAATCAAGTGGGCTGCTTTGTCCTGAGTAGTGTCAAGCTTCTTGAGTTTTGTTGGAGTTGTACTGATCCAGGCAAGTGGAGACAATTCCATCACATTCCTGACTTGTGCTTTGTAAATGGTGAACAGGCCTTGGGGAGTTAGGAGGTGAGTTACTTGCCATAGGATTCCAAGCCTCTGATGTTCTATTAGCCATGGTATTTATAAGGCTAGTCCAGTTCAGTTTCTGGTCAATGGCAACTCCCAGAATGTTGATAGCTGAGGATTGAGCAATTGTAATGCCAGTGAATGTCAAGGGGTGATGGTTCGGTCCACTCTTTTTGGAGATGGTCATTGCCTGGCATTTGTGTACCACTTGTCAGCCCAAGCATGGATATTGTCCAGGTCTTATTTCATTTGCTTCAGTATTTGAGGAGTCATGAATGGTGCTGAACATTGAGCAGTCAGAAGCAAACATTTCTAGCTCTGACCTTCTGATGGGACGAAGATCATTGATGAAGCAACTGAAGATGGATGAGCCTCGGCCACTATCCCAAGGAATGCCAACATTGATGCACTGGAAGTGAGGTGATTGATCTCCACCATCCACAACAATCTTCCATTGCACTGGATGTGACCACAACATGTGGAAAGCTTTCCCTTTGCCTTCCATTGACTCCAGTCTAGCAAGAGCTCCTTGTTACACACAATCAAATGCTGCCTTGATATCAGGGACAGTCATTCTTACCTCTTGAGTTTAGCTTCTTTGGCCACGTTTGAACCCAAGTTGTAATGAGGTCAAGGGCCCAAGCTGAGCATCAGTGAGCAGGTTATTGTTGAGTGAGTGCAGCTTGATAGATCAGTCAATGATCATTTTCATCACTTTATTGATCATTTAATGTTGGCAGATGGGGCAGTAATTAGCCTGGTTGAAGCTGTCCTGTTTTTTGTGTAGTGGACATACCTGGGCAATTTTCCACATTGCCAGGTAGATCCCAGGGTTTTAGATGTACGGGAAGAACTTAGCTAGGGAGTGCAGCAAGTTCTGGAGCACAAATTGTCAGAACTCGTACCAGAATATTGTTAGGGCTTATGGATTTTGCAATACTGTTTCTTGATATTATAGCCAAAACTCTTTCATCTTTCTTGCTGCAAGAATTGTAGTGGACAAGACAGAAAATTTGGTGAATCATTTAAAGGTTTGTTGAGATCAGCAGGAATTTTTGGTCTTGGGACACGCGCAGCTAGAAAATCCCACCCGAGGTGGCATGAATCACATTGTTGATCTGTGATGCTGAGGACTATTGAACGAGACAGAGATGGATGATCCCTTTGCATTTCTGGCTGAAGATTGTTGCAAATGCCTTGTCTTTTGCGCTGATGTGCTCAGCTCTTCCATCGTTGAGATGGTGATATCTGCAGAGCCTCCTCCTTCAGTGAGTTCTTTAGTTGTCCACCACCATTATGACTGCGGCACGGTAGCACAGTGGTTAGCAGTGCTACTTCACAGCTCCAGGATCTTGGGTTTGATTCCCAGCTCGGGTCACTGTCTGTGTGGAGTTTGCACATTCTCCTCGTGTCTGCGTGGGTTTCCTCTGGGTGCTTCAGTTTCCTCCCACAATCCAAAGATGTGTGGGTTAGGTTGATTGGTCATGCTAAGAAATTGACCCTTAGTGTCCAGGGATGTATAAGTTAGAGGGATTAGTGGGTAAATATGTAGGGATATGGGGGTAGGGCCTAAGTGGGATTGCGTTTGGTGCAGACTCGATGGGCCGAAGAGCCTCTTATGCTGTGTAGGGTTCTATGACTGGAGGTAGCAGGACTGCAGATATATATGTGGAATAGTCTTAATAGCATTAAGGGGATAGAGCCCTCACAGGATTAAGGGGATCGAGTGCCTCTAGTTCTGAGTGGAAAGAGTGCTCATAGGTTGAAAGTGAATTGAGTGGTTGTAGGGCTAAGGAATAGAGTGCTTACAAGATTAAGGAGACAGAGTGGGGGAATTGATTGGATTGCTCTGCAGTGCCTCAGTGGACTAAACGGCCTCTTTCATTCTTGTGATGATGTCTCTATGACAGCGTGACTCTTTAACCTAAAATGGATACAGTTCCTTGCTCTATGGACACTACCTGAATTGCTGAGTATTTCCAGCACTTTGATTTCCGATTGCCAGCATCTGCGGGGTTTTGCTTTAGTTTTAGTTCATTACGGCAGAATAAAACATTGAGAGTTTGTGCTTCCAAATATTTACCCTTTGCTTTGAAATGTCATGTCATGTTAAGTAGTATATTGGAGATTAGAAATAAGTTGTGTGAAAAGAGCATGCACAGTCACTGATGTGCATTTCAGCTGCTGACTAGCTTTCAAGAATATGGCTGTTGATTAACTGACTGCCATCTCCCAGAGTTGTTCATATAGCAGGAGCCAATTTGTTAATATTCACTGACAGGCAAAGTGCAGAAATGAATTTTATTATACACGCACATCCCAGCCATCTCCCTTCCTACCAACATCCCCCCGCTCCACCATCCCCACCGTGGAAAAAGAAATTGCTTGTCTTTTTTTTCCCCACAGCTGATATTATACTCAGAAAGTAGCAACCCTACCAGCGCGGTGGTGCAGTGGTTAACACTGCTGCCTCACAGCGCCAGGGACACACGAGTTCGATTCCTGGCTTGGGTCACTGTCTGTGCAGAGTCTGCATGTTCTTCCGATGTCTGTGTGGGTTTCCTTCAGATGCTCCAGTTTTCTCCCACGAGTGTGCTGGTTAGGTGCATTCGCCGTGCTAAATTCTCCTCCAGTGTGTCAGAATAGTCGCCAGCATGTGGTGACGTGAGAATTTTCACAGCAACTTCATTGCAGTGTTAATGTAAGCCTACTTGAATCATAGCATCATAGAATTCCTGTAATACAGAAGTCGGCCATTCGGCCCATCACGTCTATACTGACCACAGTCCCACCCAGGCCCTATTCCCGTAACCCCCTGACACTTAGGGTCAATTTAGCACGGCCAACCAATCTAACCTGCATACCTTCGGACTTGTAGGAGGAAGCCGGACCACCCAGAGGGAACTCGTGCAGACACAGGAAGAAAGTGCAAACTCCAATTACAATTTTGCGCTCTTTCTGAAATTAGGTCCAATATCTTGATCTAAACCGACCTTCCTGACAAGCTATTCCTGCTGCTGATCACTCTGTTTATTTGGAAGTACGGTGTGCAGTCTATCTGAACTTACTTTCACTGCTCAAACTGTTGTTTGCCTTCTACTTTGCAAAATCCATTATGTAATCTTTCAAAGCCCTGACTGATTGTTTAATCTGACTGGTTAAAGGGATAGGCAGCTGCTTGCCCTGCTCACAGGAGGTCCCAGGTGCCCTGTCGAGGGTGTTGCACCTTTTTGGCTCCCAACTTACAGTAAACACCAGAGCAAACATAGAAAGTGGGAACACGGATGTAACCGACAGCTTGTTCTGTTCGTTTGTGTCCGTGAATAAAATCCACCTCATTATCTACTTTCAGAAAGGACATGGAAGAATAAAGAAAGAAACTGCGCTATTTAAAATGCTTTTTTCTTTGCCTGGGGCATGTTAACTCTTAGACTGACTCAACATTCTGATTTATACGATGCAATCTGGCCCAAAATCACCCATGCCAAGCTTTGTAACTATCTAAATTATCAAACAGATTTATTCATGAAGAGATTAATGACAGCATCAGAAGTGAAGACAATCTATCAGAAATTCACCAAGGGTTCATAGTCGAATCAGCCAGATAAAATCCTTGGATACCTAACACTTCTTTTTAAAAAATTCAGAATAAAGAACACAGATTTGTCAGCAAACAAACAGAATAGTCTGTTTAGAGATTATGTAAGCACACACCCCCTGGTGATGTGTTCTGTACTCTTGTCTCATAGTTTAAACTGAATTGCTGATATGGAAATGTTGCAGCTCTTTTATGTTGATGAAGCTCTTTGAATAACTGTTTTGAAGGTTGGCCTATGAGACAGAGGTAATGTACTTGAACAATGTCAATAGTCTTCCCAATGGATGAACACAGCCGGTCGATGATGCATGATGTTCACAGGCTGCAGTGTTTGGGCCAGTTTGTGGTCCCATTGACACCTGGCTGAAAGCACCGATAATCCAATTGACCTTTCTTGGTTCGGAGCAAGGGCAGCTTATCGGGAAAGGTTTGCACTGAGCTCATTCGAAACTAGTTAGTCGTGAGTGGGGCAGGTCTGTTCTTTTTCTTCTCTTTAACCTCCTGGGAATTGGGAGCAGAAGGAATATTCTCCCCACTCTACAGAAGTTATGATTCTAGCCCTTCCCTACCATTTCAATCACGCCCCCCGCCCACCCATCTTAACCCTGATAACCCTTCCATATTCTGCTCAAATATCTCTACAACACTCGAGTACATAACTACAGGCCACCACCTGTGAGGAAGATCTTTTTCACTTGAGCAAGTTTCCACTGGAGGCATGACCACCACTGGCTTATGTATTGAGGAAGCTGATGAGGTCAAGAGGGCCAATTTCTATCGAGCTTTTTGATCCAGGCACACACAAGTTTGCTTTCAAAATTGGACATGGGTTAAAATCTTTCCTCTCATCTTCGGATCTCATCATTTGTGTGAGGTTAACATTACACCGATACCAGGCTGCATGGGAGATTTCCTAACATGAAAAATAGTTAGTGGATGGCACAGTGGTGCTGTGGTTAGCGTTGCTGCCTCACAGTGACAGGGATCTGGTGTGTGGATTTTGCACATTGTTGTCTATATGGGTTTACTCCAGGTATTCCGGTTTCTTCCGAAAGCCATGCCAGTTACCTGCATTGACCATGGTAAATTTTCCCTCAGTATACCTGAGCAGGTGCCGAAGTGTAGCGACGAGGGGATATTCTCAGTAACTTCTTTGCAGTGTTAATCTAAGTCTACTTGTGACACTAATAAATAAAATGAATAAATACTCTGACAAAGAGTGTGCAAGTCAGTACTAATCTGTGATAATTTAAGTTCAGTAAGAACTAAAACACTATATCTGGATATATTTGAAGTAAAAGTAATAGTGCAGCATTCCTTCTGCATATCAGACGATATATAGACATCATAGAACCTCAACAATGCAGAAAGAGGCCATTCAGCCCATTGGGTCTGCACTGATAACAATCTCACTTAAGCCTCTCCCCATAACTCCACATATTAATCCCTCTAATAGGCACATCCCGGGATACTAAGGGGCAATTTAGCATGGCTAATGCACCTAACCCACTCATCTTTGGACTGTGTGAGGAAACCAGAGCACCCGGAGGAAACCCACACAAACACTGCAAGAATGTGCAAACTCCACACAGACAGTCATCCGTGCCGGGAATCAAACGCAGGTCCCTGGAGCTGTGAGGCAGCAGTGCTAACCACTGTGCTACCATGCCACAGTTGTCTATAATTAGATAGCAGATGAAATGCAAATTTTCTGGGCACAAACAAACTGGGAGAGGATCAGAAGCCCTGATGCTTTTCACAGAGATTGCAGTCCTTGTCACCAGGGCCAAAAGCAGAAACCAATCCCACTCCAAAGGTCAGTGGGACTCTGGTGCTGTGTTTTACTGGTGTTGGCTAATTAACAGGCTGCCACCAAGGCTGCTGTCCAATTGAAGATGTTGGCCAATCAGTGGGTTGGCAGTGCCGCAGCCTTGGAAGTGCCAGCATAAGCAATGACTATTGCTGATGCTGTAACAAAGAGGAAGGAGATATTTGCCTCAATGATAAAGTGCTGTCAAAGAGTGGAGAGTTACTTTCTGGGGGGAGCAGGAGCCAGGCTGACAAGCTCCAGTACTGGGAGGAGAGTAATGATAGGGTGCAGGCATAGAGAGCAACTGTGGCACTCTTGCTACAAGCGTGTCCATTCCCACCAGGGGACCTCAAAATAGGCCTGGAATGGCCATTGTGAAGCTCCTCCATCGAGAAACCCACTGAGACATCTTCAATGAGTCCCTGAGTGGCAGCAAGCTCTTCCAATTCAGGTAACATGTCCCCCAGAAGTGGCCCTCATTTTAGGAACATAGGAGCAGGAGTAGGCAATTCAGCCCTTTGAGCCACTCCGCCATTTAATATGATCACGGCTGATTTTATCCTGGTCTCAACCCCACTTTCATGCCTGCTTCCCATCGCCGTTTATCCTGCTTTTCATCAGAAACATATCTATCTCTTTTTTGAATCTGTTGATTGATTCTACCTTCACTGCACTCTGGGGCAGTGAGTTCCACTCATTCACAATCTTCTGAGAGAAGCACTTTCTCAGTTTTGAACTGTCTCCTCTCACTCTCTATCTATGACCTCTTGTTCTAGACTGTCCCACAAAGGGGAACATCTGTTCAACATCCACCTTAGCAATCCCCTTTTGCATTTTACATACCTCAATCAGATCCCCCCATCCCTCATTCTTCTGTAGTCCAAAGAGTACAAGCCCAAATTAACTGCTTCACGTAGCACAGCCTTTTCATTCCTGGAATCAAGCAGGTGAACCTCCTCTGAACTGTCTGCAGTGCCACCACGTCCATCCTCAAGCAAGGAGACCAAAACTGGACATAATACTCCAAGTGTGGTCCTTCAGTGACTCAATTGGCTATTCAGCAAGAATCCGAGCTAATAAGGTGTCTGTTGGTGGCAATATACCGTGGCTGCAAATAGGTTCTGTACCCATCAACTTCTCTGCCATGTTGCGAGACATATTGCCCCAATCGCCCTCTTCCCCCCCCTTCCTACCCCCGCCTCACCCTAATGTATTAGGAAATCTGAACCCCAAGCTTTTGTCTTGGTATCCAGTAAGAAAGGAATGTGCAGTAATCTTAAATGGAAACTGGTAACACAAGTTCCTTCCAAAAGTGGATCGTCTGAAGATTTTTTGCCAGGGTGGAAGAATCAGTTACGGGGGCTGGAGGGACCGGAGTTGGGCGGGGACATAGGTTTAGAGTGCGAGGGGCAAGAGGATGTACGAGACAAGTTTTTTACACAGAGGTGAGTGGTTCCTGGAACTCGTTGCTGGGAGAAGTAGTGGAAATAGATACAATTTTGACTTTTAAGGTGCGTCTTGACAAATGCATGAATAGGATGGGAATAGAGGGATATGGTCCCTGGAAGGGTAAGGGGCTTTAGTTCAGTTGAGCAGCATGGTTGGTGCAGGCTTGGAGGGCCGAAAGACCGGTTTAATTTTCCTTGTTCTTTGTTCTAAACTAAATGCGGTTTCAGTGGTTCATTCATCAGCAAAATGGGATCAGCTCACAACAGACACACAATTCATTGTGAACTTTATCTAATTTATATAAATATTACATGTACAGTAAATCTACTTGCGGATTTATAATTGGTCTTTACTGACTCATGTATCCATCAGCCTGCTTCATGAGATATAGGGAAAGAGTATTTCAGAGCTCATGCGAGATTGCAGCATACACTTCCAATGTTACAACCCAAACCCATCTGCCATCCTCCTCAGCTTGATGCTACTCATTGCTGGGCAATAAAGTTCAGCTGCGACTTACGGAGGAAATCTGTGAAGCTAAAACCAATAAAACCATCCAGCGCAGATCCAAAAATTGATAACAAGTCTCAGTGAGACCTGCGCATTTAAACTCACTAGATATAACCCAAATGGTTCTTGTTTTGGTTCCTGCTATCCCACACAGTGTAAAATGTGGTCAGCTAACATCCATCTGTACATTGCTTTCAATTTCCTTTGATCAGATCCACCACACGCAAGAAAATGCGGGCTTTAGTTTTTGTTTCAAATATACCAAAATGCCTTGCTTTTATCTGAAATGAAATTAAACTGATTAGCTTTAATGTATACACTGTTGTTCTTTCTTTCCAGAGGACTGACCTTAGCACTTTCTCAGATCAGAGAGACCTTATATACAAAACAAAAATTGAAAATATAGGATATACTCAAAACCCAAATCTTCCTGTCTCCAGATTGTGGCGATCCAAAGTATGATTGAAGATGTGTGTCAGGGTTCGCTGGCAGCCCTGATGTGCAGACATATGTGGACTTGCTCAGAAAATTTCAACTTCCGATTGACAATTACTCCCGAGCGCTTGGGATCGATGCAAAATCTCTGACTCTGAGCGATAGTTGGAGATTTGGGATGGATCTGTGAGACATATCTCAATAGCTGCTCAGGAAATGTTCAATAATTTAAAATCTGGTTTAGCTACTGGGTAACTCAAAAATTGACCCTCCGCCCTCCCTCACAATCATCTGGCCTGTGGACTCTCCCACCTTTGACTATATGCCCCCGCCTGCCCATTGAACTCACTACACTCCCTGACATAACACAGCTACTGCACTCCACCCTGAGTTAATGAGACCCAACTACCCCTTTGATCAGATGCGAGTACCCCCTCAATCCATTTGGACCTGACTGCCTCCCCAGTCAGACCTGATGACCCCCGGCCACCTCACTACCACCCGAACCCAACCTGACTAACTTTGATCTGACCTGACAATCCCACTGCTACCTGGCACTACTTACCCAATAACCCACCCAGTCACCTCATGCAATCACTCACCTCACCCACTTGCCCAGTCACCCACCCTATCCACGCAGACACCAACACACCTCACCACCTACCCAATCACTCACCTACCCAATCACTCACCTACCCAATCACTCACCTACCCAATCACTCACCTACCCAATCACTCACCTACCCAATCACTCACCTACCCAATCACCCATCTACCCACCTTACCTACCCACTCATTCACTCACCCACCTCACCACCAACCTATCTCAGCCATTTACCCACTCACTGATCCATTCACTCGCCCAACACTCAAAGACTGGACCTGTAAACTTATCTAAAAAAGGCAGCTGGTGCTGTAGAAAGCAGGGGTCTGCGCTCTCTTCCCCTGACACTACTGTCCTCCCTCTGTATTTCTTAGACTGCCAAATCAGAGGATCCTGAAAGGAATGTGCCGCACTCTCTGACTGGGAGAATCTTTGCCCTCTCAGGTTGATACAGTGCCTATAACTGAACTGCTGACTGCAGTTGTCAGATCAGTAGCCTGTGTTTCTTCATTAGTGTTCTGGTGTAGCTGTCACCCTGAATGATGAAGTGCATTAGCTGACAGGCTGCAGGCTGCCTAGAAGTAAAACGCAGTAATGAGAGTTTGGCATTGAGGAAAGCAGGCGGAGGGTTGGTGAATAGAAAACTGGGACTCTTTGGTCACTGGCAGCTCTTATTTTTATGGCAGACAGAAGGATGAGGGGAGACTGGGATTTGAGAAGCAGCGTAAGGCAGGGACTATCTCCTCCAGAATGTTCTCATCAATGGATTTTGTCACAACTGGTCCCAGGGAAAGAACAGTAAGAAGTCTCACAATATCAGATTGAAGTCCAACAGGTTTATTTGATATTAAACACCACAAGCTTTTGGAACGCTGTTCCTTCGTCAGGTGAGTGGAGAGTTCTTGACTCCCATGGAAAGGAGCCATCACCTTCACAGAGCTCAGGCTATATTGACATGCCTAAGCACTGCTGCCTCTGGTTATGGGCCACCTTGCTTCAAGAGAGGGGGAAGGACCTTAGTGAGTGCGTTGCAATATGCTTAGGTGATTGTCCTACCCAAGCTGAGTGGCGGGAGATATATGGAAGCCACAAGAGGTGGTTGTGAGGCTGTATGTGCAGGTTACGTGGATTCACCATGCTGAATTCCTCCTAAGTGTTCAAAGTTGTGTAGGTTAGGTGGATTAGCCATGGTAAATGTACAGGTTTATGAGAGTTGGGCCTAGGGAAGCTGCTCTTTCAAAGATTTGGTGCAGACAATGAGCCAGAAGCCTCCTGCTGCACTGTAGAGTTCGATGAGCTGAGAATATCTAAATGTTAGGATCAGTTCTGATTGCCAGTGAGTGAGTGATGAAGATGTGCCACATTGAGAAGTGTAGGAGGTAAGTAAGAAATGTCCTTCAAAGATGAATTCATTGACCTTAACTGTCCAGGTGAAGTTATTGAATTTTTTCCTGCACTGTACCCATGGGATCAAACTCTATGAATTGGCCTCCCTGGTCATTTACTAACTGTCATTTCACAAGGTGCATATTGAGGATCTCCTGGAAACAAAGTGCGTCCCCTCTTTTCCACCCTCTGTTTTAATGCTTCGTTCATAGAATCCCTACAGTGCAGAAAGCCATTCTGCCCAACAAGCCTGCACCAACAATAATGCCACTCAGGCCCTAATGCCTTAACCCCATATATTTGCCCGACTAGTCCCCTTGACGTGGCCAATCCACCTAACCTAACATCTTTGGACCAGAGAATAGGAAAGCATTCACTCTTTTGCTAGTTGTTTCACTTGCATTGCTCTTCTTGCTAATCAGTCCTTCTGGCAGCTCCCCGCTGTACACTCCTGATACCTGAGAAAAACCAAGCAGAGCGCCTCAATGACTATCGGCTGGTGGCTCTGACATCCATCATTATGGAATGCTTCAATGATTAGAATGATTCAATGGCACGAATCAATTCCAGCCTCCCAGACTGTCTGAATCCACTACGGTTTGCCTACAGCCACAACAGGTGCACAGCATCTCCCTGGTCCTACACTCAACCCTGGAACACCTAGATAATAAAGACATCTATGTCACACTCCTAGTTATTGACTACAGCTCGGCCTTCAACACCATTAATCCCACAAAACGCATCTCCAAATTCTATGGTCTTGGCCTTGGCTCCTTCCTTTGTGACTGGATCCCAAACTTGCAAACTCTCAGATCATAATCAGTTAGGATAGACAACAACACCTTCTCCACGATCGTCCTCAATACCAATACTCCAGAAAGCTGTGTCCTTAGCCCCCTACTATACTCCTTACACACTTGTAACTATGCGACCAAATTCCCCTCCAGTTCAATTTTTAAATTTGCTGATGACACCATCATAGTGGGACTGATCTTCAACAATAATGAGACAGAGTATAGGAATGAGATAAAACAAATCTGGTTAACTTATGCAGTGACAATAATCTCCTTCAATGTCAACAAAAAAAAAGAGATTGTCATTGACTTCAGGAAGCGTAGAGGAAAACATGCTCCTGTCTACATCAATAGGAACAAAGATTTTAGGTGTCCAGATCACCAACAACTTGTTCTGGTCTCCCTCCCCATCCATGACAACACTATAGTTAAGAAAGCTCACCATCGCCTGTACTTACTCAGAATAGTCAGCCATGACTCTCACCAACTTTTACTGATGCATCATAGAAAGCATTCTTTTTGGTTGTATTACAACTTGGTATATTCCTGCTCTTCCCGAGACTACAAGAAATTACAAAAGGTCATAAATGTAACTCAACCCATCATGCAAACCAGCCTCCCATCCATTGACTCTGTCTACACTTCCCGCTGCCTCGGCAAAGCACCAGCATAATTAAGGATCGCACACATCCCGGACATTCTCTCTTCCATCTTCTTCCGTCGGGAAAAAGATACAAAAGTCTGAGGTCACGTACCAACCAACTCAAGAACAGCTTCTTCCTTGCTGCTTTAGACTTTTTAATGGACCTACCTTGCAACAAGTTGATCTTTCTTTACACCTTAGCTATAACTGTAACACTACATTCTGTACTCTCTCCTTTCATTCTCTATGTATGGTATGCTTTGTCTGCATAGCACACAAGAAACAATACTTTTCACTGTATGTTAATACATGTAACATAATAATTCAATTCAAATCAAATCAAATTAAAGAGTTTAGCATCCCTCTGAAAAGGAAAGGATGTCCTTCAGCTGAGCAGACCAGCGATAACGTTGTGCTAGCCACGCAGCTCACTGGTTTCCCTATTGAACTACAGGCAATCACTTGCATATTGAGCAGCAGGCTGACAGAATGCTGAATTCAGTCAGATGTGCAGAGTTGATGTGCCGCCCACCTCACCAGGACCGGACACCATGTGCCCCCATGCCTGCAGTCTCCATGCCTGAAAGCAGATCCTGTAGAATTATTCCTCTTTGCCTCATACTGTTCTCTGGAACATCAGTGTGTGTAACTCACCACAAGAACCATTGTCTCAGAAGAATAGAATTATAGAATCCCCACAGTACAGAAGAGGCCATTGAATATAAAAATAGAAGTTGGCCACTCAGCATCTTAAATTTGTTGTGGCATTTAATTAGATTCTGCTCAATCCATATCTTAATTCCATTTACTCCCATTGGTTTCTGAACCTTAATATTATTGGGGTCAATATGAATCTCAGTTTTTAAGTTGTAGAATCCCTATACTGTAGAAGGAGGCCATTTGGCCCGTCGAACCTGCAACGGTAACTATCCCATCTAGGCCCTAGCCCCACATAACCCCATGTATTTCCCTACTAATTCCTTGACGCTAAGGAGCAATTTAGCACGGCCAGTCAACCTAACAAGCACATCCTTGGCTGTGGGAGGAAACCAGAGCAACCAGGAGACACCCACACAGACCCAGGGAAAATGTGCAAACTCCACACAGGTGGTTACCCAGGGCTGGAACTGAACCTGGTCCCTGGTGCTGCGAGACAGTAGTGCTAACCATTGTGCCATCGTGCCATCCATTAGGGGGCACTCCAGTTGACAGGAGGCATTCCTAATTGACATGGGTACTCATAATTGACAGGGGGAATTCCTAATTCACACGGGCACTCATAATTCATAAGGAGCATTCCTAACTGACAGGGACAGTCCTCCAGCAGCAGTTATTTGGGGGAGAGAGTTCCAGCTTTCCGCTGCTCCTTGTGGGAAGAAATACTTTCTGATATTTTCCCTCGCTCCAATGTTAAGTTTTGTTCTGGACTCCATTGTCAAAGATAATCGTTTCTTTCCATCTATCTTACCAATTCTTTTAACCATATTACCTATTTCAATTAGATTAGCCCTTAATCATCTACATTCAGAGGAATTCATGACTCGTGTGAGTAAGCTCCTCATAATTTAAGCCCTTTAACTCCAGTATTGTTCTGGTGAGTCTGGGTTATTTCTCCTCCCCGAGGTGCGATGCCCAGAACTAGGCCCAATACTCCAGGTGAGATGTAAGCAGATATCAGGGTAGCTGCAATATAACATTCACCAAAAGTCCATAAGTTCACCATACGTTCACCAAAATTCTGACAGTCAGGCGGCACGGTAGCACATTGGTTAGCACTGCTGCTTCACAGCTCCAGGGACCTGGCTTTGATTCCTGACTCGGGTCACTGTCTGAGTGGAGTTTGCACATTCTCCTCGTGTCTGTGTGGGTTTCCTCCCACAGTCCAAAGATATGCGGGTTAGGTTGATTGGCCGTGCTAAAATTGCCCTTAGTGTACTAGGATGCTTAGGTTAGAGGGATTAATGGGATTAAAATATGTCAGGATATGGGGGTAGGGCCTGGGTGGGATTGTGATCGGTGCAGACTCGATGGGCCGAAGGGCCTCTTTCTGTAGGATTCTATGATAACTTCCAGGCTTTATACTCTAGCCTTCTTGAAATAAAGGATGACATTAAATTAATTTTTGTACCTGTCTACGAGCTTCTATTGATTTTTCTACTTGGACATCAACATCTCTCTGCTCATCTAGTCCCTGGCTTTCTGCCATTTAGGAGTGTCTGCTCCTATCAATCCATAACTCTTGCTTTGCCTGATAGCAGATACAGAAAATAAGGTCACAGAGACTCAGGGAAATGCTAGTCGGGACAGATTCTTCATAGAATCAATACACATTAAATAAGTAAGTGAGATAATGGCCAGGACTTTACGAACCCGCCGCAGAATGTCCCCTCTCCAGCAGACATGGTGAACCATTTCAATTTGGACCAGGAATAGACCATTCAGCCCCTCATGAAATCACAGAATCCCTACGGGCAGAAAGAGGCCGTTCGGCCCTTTGAGTCTGCACCGACAACAATCCCACCCAGGCCTTCGCCCTGTAACCCCGCGTTTTAACTCTGCTTATCCGCCCACACTTAAGGGGAATTTAGCACAGACAACCCACCTTACCCGCACATCTTTAGAGTGTGAGACAAAACCGGAGTACCCAGAGGAAACGCAGGCAGACACAGGGAGAAAGCGCAGACTCTGCGCAGACAGTGACCTGAGGCCAGAATCGAACCTGGGTCCCTGGTGCTGTAAGACAGTAGTGCTAACTGCACTGTGCTTGAGCCTGCTGAATCATTTAATAAAACCTTGGCTGATCTGTTTATAACCTTAACCTCATATCCCCACCGACCCTCTGTAACCTTTCATCTCCTTGCTTCTCTAGAATCTAATTACATCTGCCTTTGAAATATTCAAAGATTCTACTGCCATTTGAGGAAGAGAGTTATCTAAATTATAGGGTTTTAATATATGTTATAGTTGTATGTGTATATGTGAGTGTGTATGGTTTTATTTGTTAGGTTCATTAGCCTCCAAAAGCAAAACAAAACATTCCATCCGAGATGGTTATCGGGCCTAGTTCTGTGATTCTTTAACCCTCAGGTCACTCTATTTCAGTGAGATGTATTTTATCACTTGATACTTTATAGTAGGATTTGGATGGCAATCAAGGAGCTGTGCTACTCAGCCTATTACAGGGATCACGCTTGTTGGCTGCTGCTGAAAAAACCTTATTGATAGTCAGGAGCCAGTCTGTGCTCCTTAATATATTCTTGCCACATCCTTCTCCTCCTGCTGAACAGTGCCGTAATTCTTGTGTGGGGGGAGAAATGAAAGAATTAGCCAGGGCAACTGAAATTTTGAAGACAGTAAGTGAGCGTATCAAAAGATGTGGTGCAAAGGTGGATAAATGGAGATGAGGTATGTATTTAATTGAATGATACAAAATCTCAAGGGCCTGGATGGCCCACTCCTGTTGTTACGTTCCCAAAAATTGAAAAAAGAAACTTGAATCAATCAGTTACTTGAAATACTTATGCGCTTCACCCTAAAG
Organism: Sphyrna mokarran; assembly: GCA_024679065.1. Lineage (NCBI taxonomy): Eukaryota > Metazoa > Chordata > Chondrichthyes > Carcharhiniformes > Carcharhinidae > Sphyrna > Sphyrna mokarran. The sequence continues at coordinate 69,128,976 of JAGIQG010000012.1, read as the reverse complement.
ATAAGGTCACAAACTTGACTCCAAGGACTGGCTGTCATTAGAATCCAGCTGTTTTTATTAGATGATTTTGCTCAAACTTGGGCTGGATTGATTGATAGGATTCTGGTGCTGCCTTGTAGGATTGTAATTTGCCTGTGGTGGGAAGTGGAATTTGAAAGTGAATTGGAGGTGTGAAGAAGAATGTTGCCAGTTGCAACAAACTAAACGAGGTGAAATTTAATGATGTTGAAGCAGGATGGCACAGTGATCAGTGTTGCTACCTCACAGCATCAAGGACCCGGGTTCGATTCCAGCCTCGGGAGTCTGCGTGGAGTTTGCACATTCTCCCCAGGTCTGTGTGGGTTTCCCCCAGGTACTCAACTTTCCTCCTACAGTCCAGAGATGTGTACGTTAGGTTGTTTGGCCATGCTAAATTGGCCTTTAGTGTTGGAGGGATTAGCCAGATAAATGCTTAGGGAATAGAGCAGGATTGGGGAGGAGGGGTAATGTGGCTCAGTGGCACATGGTTAGCGTTATTGCCTCGCAGCACTGGGGACCCAGGTTCAATTCCCGATTTGAATCGCTATGCGGAATCTGCACCTTCTCCCCTTGTTTGACTTCATGTGTGTGTGTCCTGTTTCCTTCTACAGTCCGAAAGATGACTGGTTAGGTGAATTGGCCCTGCTAAATTCTCCCTCAGTGTACTCAAACAGATGCTGGAGTGTAGTGACTAGGGGATTTTCACAATAACTTCATTGCTGTGTTAATGTAGCCTACTCATTGACAATAATAAAGTTAAACTTAAACTTAAATTGGTGCGGTTTGATGGGCTGAATGGCCTCCTTCTGTACTTTACGGATTTGATGATTCTTACAATAATACTCTGTCACGAATTCTTTTGGGTATTATTGATGCTTCGTCCACATTTTGGATATTCTAATAAAATAGATGAAATATTCTGGGTACATTCATTGGCAACTATGCATTGTGATTGATGTTTCTCTTACTGTAGGAAGACTGGTTTGTTTGGTTATGGGGGACTGCCTGGAGATAGATATGTGCAGCAGCCTTGCATTTTCAGCAGTACAATCAATAGTAGCTTTTTTGCTATAATCTCAGCATTGTACCATTATAGGTTAGAACAACTAAACTAAATTGAACAAACTTAAAGGACAAATCAAGAAAAGCAGCTCGTAAGGGGACACTGCATCAAGGAAAACAACAAAGTGCAAAGAAAACTTAAAACAAGAAAACAAAATGTGATTAACATGGTTGAGGAAGCACCCCAGTTTCCATGGTGCCACCACACATGGAAGGTCTTGGTGGGGCCGCTGGCATTGTGTGCTCCCTTTCCAGGGAGAACCGACCTCGAATTTTGTCACGATAGAGGAGCAGACAATGGGTCACTGGGGCTGGACAACTCTCAGTCTCCTGCAGCCTGGGCCTATCATTCTCAATTATTATATTATGCTCCAACTCACACCATCAAATGTGATGTGTTTCAGCTATTGTTCAATTGGTGGCACACTCAGTGCTGAATCAGAAATTTCCAGGTTCAAGTCCCACTCTAGAACGTGGACGCAAAAAGAAAAGGATTGATGGGATGCTGAAGTGACAGAGATGAAGTCTCAAACCATTATCTTGTCTGCCTCTCAGGAGGCAATAAAAAAATCCTATGGATTATTTAAAGGAACAATACAAGGAGTCATCCCTCGGACTTTGGCCCATACTTAATCCTCAAACCACATTACAGAAACAGAGTAGCCGGCATTACTACATTGCTATGCAGGAAGTCTTGCTGTGTGCAAATTGGGTGCCACATTTCCTACATGACAGCAGTAACTTCTCCTTGAAGGTACTTCATTGGCTGTAAAGAGCTTTGGAACATCTGGTCATGAAAACATTATATAAATGTGAGCCTTTCTTTCCTTGATTTTTGTCATTTTCCTTGGAAAAGTGGATGTGAAAAAAGCATAAGCGGAGACCTTAGAAAAAGATTTGCCATTGGATTTTCCATACGATCCTCATATTCTTAAAAAGACAGAAAACCAATAGCTAATTTATTTACCTCAAGAACCCTGAATAATTATGGATGCAGGAGTTTCAAGACCTCCCTTAATGATATTGGCAAGCTTACTGTTGAAAACTTTATGAATGGATACTGGTTTTTAATGAGTAAATTGAAATTAAAAAATCGCTTGGCATCATTTACTGGAATTACTCCCAGACTCAAAGAACAAAGGACAAACAAAGGAATGTACAGCGCAGAAACAGGCCCTTTGGCCTCCTAAGCTGATCATGACGCCCAAACCGAACCAAAAAAAAATCTTCTGCTCTTACTCAAAGAACAAAACAGCACGGGAAACAGGCCCTTTGGCCCAACGAGCCTGCACCGCCACCCCGATGTTCCCACCTCTACCCACGATCCCTGTACATGTTTATAGATCTATGGATTGAAAACCAAATTTGAGACAATTTAGGGAGAATTTGTTTTGCCAATTAGCCTAAGAGCACATCTTTGGAATGTGGGAGGAAACGGGAGCACCTGGAGAAAACCCACACAAACACGGGGAGAATGCGCAAACTCCCACAGACACAGGCCCAAATCCATGTATCTGCACAGCACAGCGATAGTCACTGAGCTGTCGTGTTGCCCCATCATGGGGCAAGCGTACACTAACAGCGTGAAGCACTAGGATACTCTTGAAAAAAATCCAAGAGCAGCCCTCTCACGACCCATCACGTGTACGCCCCTCGTTAGACAACAAGGTGGACCAAAGCACCTGTAGGATAAAAACAAGTACATCAATATCATCATCTATTTACACACTTCCCAGGGACTCCCAAAGCTCACGATCCCTATTTTAAATCAGTTTTCTATACCCCTCCATTCCCATTCTGTTCATGTGTCCATCTAAGTATTTCTTAAATAACTCCAGAGTACCTGCCTCCACCACTTTACTTGGCAGCGCATTCCATATCCCCACCACCTCTGTGTGAAAAAACTCCCTCTAGCATCCAAATTATACCAACCTCCCTCACCCTAAGCCCGTGACCCTCGTGCTATTCGAGTCCATCCTAGGAAAGAGCTTAACTCTGTTTACTCTATCTATACCCCTCATAATCTTGTACACCTCTATTAGATCTCCTCTAAGTCTACGTCTTCTAAGGAAAACAGCCCCAATTTGCCTAACCTCTCCTCGTAACTCAGACCTTCCATACCAGGCAGCATCCTGGTAAACCTCCTCTGCACTCTCTCCAGAGTCTCCACATCCTTCCGGTAGTAGGGCGACCAGAACTGGACGCAGTATTACAAATGAGGTCTAACCAACGTTTTATACAACTGCAACATTAAAGGCCAGCTCTTGTACTCTATACCCATTCCTATAAAGGCTAGCATACTATATGCTTTCTTCACAACCTTCTCAACTTGCTCTGCCACCTTCAGAGACTTGTGCACCTGCACCCCCAGGTCCTTCTGCGTTTCTATACTCTTAATAGGTCTACCCTTTATCATATACCTCCCCCTACATTCTTTCTCCCGAAATGCATCACCTCGCATTTATCAGGATTGAATTCTATCTTCCATCTGTCTGCCCAAGCTACCAGCCTATGTCCTGCTGTATCGCCTGACAATGCTCCTCACTATCCACAGTCCAGCCATCTTTGTATCGTCTGCAAACTTGCTGATCACTCCACTTACTCCCTCTTCCGAGTCATTTATATATATTACAAATAGAAGAGGTCCCAGTACCGAGCCCTGCGGCACACTACTAGTGACTGACCTCCAGCTAGAAAAACACCCTTCCGCTATTACTCTCTGTCTCCTGTTACCAAGCCAGTTACTTATCCATCTAGCTACCTGTCCTTGTATATCCCATTAGCCTTGACTTTCTCAACTAACCTCCCATGAGGGACTTTGTCAACGTCTTACTAAAATCCATATAGACAACATCAACGGCTTGCCCTTCATCCACCGTTTTCATCACCTCCTCAAAAAATTCTACCAGATTTATAAGGCACGACCTCCCTTTAACAAATCCATGCTGCGTATCCTTAATCAGATTGCAACGCTCTAAGTGCCTATACATCCTATCTCTAAGAATCCCGTCCAACAGCTTCCCTACCAGTGACATCAAACTCACCGGCCTATAATTTCCAGGGTTATCCCTACTACCCTTTTTAAACAACGGTACAACATTAGCTATTCTCCAGTCCTCTGGGACCTCATCTGTGTCCAAGGAAGAGACAAAGATTTGTGTCAGAGCCCCAGCAATTTCACCTCGCACCTCCCTAAGCAGCCTGGGATAAATGCCATCAGGCTCCGGAGATTTATTAGTTTTAATGCTACCTAGAAGCTCTAACACTTCCTCCCTCGGTATGGATATTTCCCTCAACTGGTCCACAGCTCCCTCAGAGACAGGAGCTGTCAACCTGCATCCCTCTATTCCTTCCCTATTCATGTGCCCATCCAGATACCTCTTAAAAGTTGCTGCTGTGCCTGTCTCCATCACCCACTCTGGCAGTGCATTCCATGCACCCACCACTCTCACCAAGAAAAAATTCCCTCTCACATCTCCTTTAAGCTTTCTCCCTCTCACTATGAATCTGTACTCCCTTGTAATTGACACTTCCATCCTCGGAAAAAGCTTCTGACTATCCACCCTGTCTATGCTCATAACTTATCATTCTACCTGTGTCCATGTAAAATTGCTTTAGAAATGATTTAGAAATGACTGGTATCTGACTTCAGATTGTATTGATAGCCAGACACAAGAGCTTACCTTCAGGAAATATTCTCACATAACATGCATTTCTCATCAGATGCAATCCAGTGCTACGCCAAGTTTAAAAAGATATTATTTTTGAATGTCTTAACGTAACAGGGAATGAATAAGGATGCAGTATGCTGCAAGCATTAAAACTTTATTGTAAAGACTCTTCCAATGCCCACAGAAAGTTTATCAGATGAGGTGAATGATATGGACTTAAGCAGGTTTCAGAGCCGCATTGAATTATGTTAAAGTGGCTTTACATTTAAACTTCCCAAAGTAAGGGCCTTGATGTATCAGCCATATCTAAGTAACTTAGGTAAAAGAAAAATTGCAGCAGTTAAAATAATTACTTGTTCAATTCTTCCCTAATATTAGCAGTTTTGCATTTGAATAACTTTCCAGAAACTTTGTGAATTAAGCAGCAAACTTATCCCATTTATTTGGTTATATTACTACACTGAGGTCCACTTATATTTAACCAGTACTGACCCAGACTGACTCCAGCCGCAGGGGGCCAAATGACCTCCTTCAGTACTGGATCATTCCATTATACTGTAATAAAGTGACTTAATAGCGGACAGCATGGTGGCACAGTGATTAGCATTGCTGCCTCTCAGTGCCAGGGACCCGGGTTTGATTTGCAGCTTGGGTCATTGTCTATGTGGGGTTTGCAGGTTCTCCCTGTATCTGTGTTCCGATTTCCCCCAGTGCTCCGATTTCCTTCCACAGTCCAAAGACATGCTGGTTAGATGAATTGGCTATGCTAAATTCCCCCTCAGTATACCTGAACAGGTGCTGAAGTGTAGTGACTAGGAGATTTTCATTACAGTGTGAATGTAAGTCTACTTGTGACAAATGAATAAACTTTTGACTTTAAAGATGCACTCTTTGCATAAAAAAGACTTAATTAAATAGCTTAACTGCGATAAAGTTTTATTAAAATGATTCTCAGACAAGTAGAGAAAATTATAAAAATTGATTTTTTTCTTTGGTATTTTCCGAACTTGTTCAGTGCTCTTAGAATGACTCCAAATCATTAAACGATCGCATCTAAAGGGATATTAGAGTGTTAAAGTGCTCAAAATGATAAAGAGAGTAACTTTTCTCAATATAATTTATCTTTCAACTTCTGTATTCCCTTGATGAACTCCTGGTATAGTTCTATTTGAAGTTACATAAAGCTTTACTTCATTAACATATAAATGCTGTATCTCCAGAGACTCTCATTATATCCTGCTACTAAGAAATGGAGAAATTAGCCTTTTAGACAGAGCACATGTGATAAGAACCTTGCCAATGAACTGAAATCTTTTCATATTGTGTCTGTTGAAATATTTCTTAGGTTGAATCAATATGATGTTTATCTTGTAAATGAATTAAACAAATCCTTCAATTAGCCTAGTTCTGGAATCAGTAGCTGTCAATGTTCTTGTTAATGCTTTGGCCCCTTTTTTTTCCTTAATATTTAATGGTTTAGTATTTAAAGATTTAGTACAAAATTTCCACGGATGTGTTTTGTGTCACAGAAGCTTTGCTGAATGACTTAAAAGCACTGATGCATAAAACTATATTCAGACTGCAGTCTAAAATATTGAACAGCACTTACTGGTGATAACAAAGCTCATAAAACATAAGAACAGAAGAACATAAGAATTAGGAGCAAGAGTAGACCATCTAGCCCCTCAGACCTGCTCCGCCATTCAATGAGATCGTGGCTGATCTTTTTGTGGACTCAGCTCCACTGACCCATCCGCTCACCATAACCCTTAATTCCTTTACCATTCAAAAACGTTCAATTAGGTCGCCTCAACTTCTTCAATGGGCAGGGAATTCCACAGATTCACAACCCTTCATGTGAAAAAATTTCTCCTCAACTCAGTCCTAAATCTGCTCCCCCTTATTTTGAGGCCATGCCCCTCGTTCCAGTTTCATCTGCCAATGGAAACAACTTCTCTGCTTCTATCTTAGCCTATCTTATCTATTCCCTTCATAATCTTATATGTTTCCAAAAAATCTCCCTTTGTCCTTCTGAATTCCAATAAGTATAGACTCAGTCTACGCAGCCTCTCCTCATAAGCCAATCCTTTCAACTCTGGAATCAATAGATTGAATCTCCTCTGTATCCCTCCAGTGCCAGTATAACCTTTATGAAGTAAGGAGATTGAAACTGTGCACAGTACTCCAGGTGTGATCTCACCAGCACCTTATCCAGCTGCAATATAATCTCACTATTTTTAAATTCCATTCCTCTAGCAATGAAAGACAAAATTCCATTTGCCTTCGTAATTACCGGCTACACCTACAAACCAACATTTTGTGATTCATGCACAAGGATACTGAGGTCCCTCTGCACAGTAGCATGCTGCAGTTTTTTACCATTTTAATAATAGCCCATTTTGCTATTATTCCTACCAAAATGGATGACCTCACATTTACCAACATTGTACTCCATTTGCCATATTCTTGCTCATTCACTTAGACTATCTATATCCCTTTGCAGATTCTAATCGTCCTCTGCCCACTTGGCTCTGCCACTCATCTTAGTGTCATCTATGAATTTTGACATATTACACTTGGTCTCCAACTCCAAATCATTTATGTAAATGGAAAACAATTGCAGTCTCAACCCTAATCCCTGAAGCATGCCACTAGTCACTGATCACCAATCAGAAAAACACCCATTTACCCCCACTCTTGCTTTCTGTTAGTTAGTTCTGTTAGTTAGTTAACCAATCCTCTATCCATGCTAATCCATTACTGTAACACCATGCACCTTTATCTTATGCAGAAGCCTTTGGCGTGGCACCTTGTGAAATGTCTTTGGAAATCCAAATACCATCATAACATTCTATGTTTTAGAAGCACAGAAAATAAGAAGAGAAGGATGTTATTTGACTCTTCGAGCCTGCCCTGCCATTAACCATGATCATGGTTGATCATCCAACTCAGTTACCTGTTCCTGCTTTCTCCCATGTACTTTTGATCGCTTTAGCCTCAAGAGCTGTATCTCACTCCTTTTGAAACACAATGTTTTGGCCTCAATTGCTTTCTATGGGAGAAAATTCCACAGGTTCGCCAGACTCTGAGTGAAGACATTTGTCCCCATCTCAGTCTGAAATGGCTTACCCTGTATGCTTAGAATATGACCTTTGACTCTGGACTTCCCTACCATTAGGAACATCCTTCCTGCATCTACCCTGTCTAGTCCTGTGAGATTGTATAGGTTTCTACAAATAGACAAATACAGATACTTCCCTACTCCCCCTCATTCTTTTAAATTTCAGCTCAATCTCTCACGTCAGTCTTATTATCCCAGGAATCAGCCTGGAAACCTTTGCTGCACTTCCTCCATAACAAGAAAGTCCTTCCTCAGGTAAAGAGACCAAAGCTGCACACAACATTCTAGATGTGGTCTCACCAAGGCCCTGATTTGATTTATTATTGTCACAGGTATTAGTGTAGAATGAAAAGTGTCAGTTATTGCAGGCTATACAGACAAAGCATGCCATTCATAGAGGTGGAAAGGAGAGAGTGCAGAATGTAGTATTATAGTCAAAGCTAGGGTGTAGAGAAAGATCAACTTAATTTGAGGTAGGTCCGTTCAAAAGTCTGACAGCAGCAGGGAAGAAGCTGTTCTTGAGACAGTTGGTATGTGCCCTCAGACTTTTGTATCTTTTTCTTGAAGGAAGAAGATAAAAGAGAGAATGTCCAGGATACGAGGGGTCCTTAATTATGCTGGCTGCTTTGCTGAGGCAGCAGGAAGTGGAGACAAAGTCAGTAGATGGAAGGCTAGTTTGTATGATGGATTGGGCTACATTCATGACCTTTTTTTAATTTCTTGTGGTCTGCTACTCATCTTAGTGTCATCTGTGAATTGTGACACACTGCACTTGGTCCCCAACTCCAAATCATCTATGTAAAACGTAAACAATTGCAATCTCAACACTGATTCCTGAGGCACACCACTAGTCACTGATCACTAATCAGAAAGAAACACCCATTTACCCCCACTCTTTGCTTTCTGTTAATTAACCAATCTGCTATCCTGCTAATACATTACTATAACACCATGCACCTTTATCTTATGCAGCCACCTTTGGCATGGCAGCTTGTCAAATGTCTTCTGGAAATCCAAATACACTCATAACATTCTATGTTTTAAGAGCATAGAAAATAGGAACAGGAGGAGGTATACCAAGCTGTGGTACAACCAGAAAGAATGCTTTCTATGGTGCATCGATAAAAATTGGTGAGAATTGTAGCTGACATGCCAAATTTCTTTAGTCTTCTGAGAAAGTAGACAATGGGCTTTCTAACTATAGTGTCAGCATGGGGGGACCAGGACAGATCACTGGTGACCTGAACACTTAAAAATTTGAAGCTCTCAACCCTTTCTACTTTGTCCCATTGATGTAGACAGGGGCATATTCTCCACTATGCTTCCTGAAGTCGATGACAATCTCCTTCATTTTATTGACATTGAGGGAGAGATCATTGTCACTGCACCAGTTCACCAGATTCTCTATTTCATTCCTGTACTCTATCTTGTCATTGTTTGAGGTACGACCCATTATGGTGGTGTCATCAATAAACTTGAAAAACGGGTTGGAGGGGAATTTGACCACACATTCATAGATATATAAGGAGTATGGCAGGGATCTAACAACGCAGCCTTGTAGGGCACTGGTGTTGAGGATGATCATGGAAGAGGTGTTGTTGCCTGTCCTCGCTGATTGTGGTTTGTGAGTTAGAAAGTTCAGGATGCAGTTGCCGAGAGAGGAGCCGAGGCCCAGACCATGGAGTTTAGAGATGAGTTTAGTAGGAATAAAGGTGTTGAAGGCTGAACTGTAGTTGATAAATAGGAGTCTGGCATAGGTGTCTTTGTATCTAGGTGTTCCAGAGTTGAGTGCAGGGCCAGGGAGATGGTGTCTGCTGTGGACCTGTTGCTGTAGGCAAACTGTAGTAGATCCAGGCAGTCTGTGAGGCTGGAATTGATTTGTGCCATGACTAACTTTTTGAAGTAGTCCATAATGATGGATGCCAGAGCCATTGGACGATAGTCATTCAGGCATGCTGCTTGGCTTCTCTTTGATACTCAGATGATGCTGTATAACTGCAGCAAGATATCCCTGCTCCTGTACTGGCATCTTCTCACTATGAGGGCTAACATAAACTTTGCTTTTACGCCTGTTGCACCTGCATGCTTACTTTCAGCAACTGATGTACAAGGACATCAGATCCCATTGTACATTCCCCTCTCTCAATCTATAATCATTAAAAATATAATCTGCCTTCCTTTTTTTTTTCTACCAAAGTGGATAACCTGGCATTTATCCACATTATACTGCAGCTGCCATGCATTTGCCTACTCATTCAACTTGTCCAACTCACACTGAAGCATCTCTGCATCCTCCTTACAGTTCACCCTCCCACCCAGCTTTGTGACATCTGCAAATTTGGAGATATTATACTTAGCTCTCTCATCTGAATCATTAATGTACATTGAGAACAACTGATGAAAGGAGCATTCAATACAGTTCAATGGACTGATAATATGCTCAGGAATCCTAACATCACTTCCCCCACTATTCCTCGAAGCATTAAAAAAATGTGGTGAAGATAAACTAGCAAAAACATTGTGAATAGTTGTGGTCCTAGCACTGCTCCCTATCGTACCCCACTGGGTACTGATTGCCACTTGGAAAAGGAACCGTTTATTCCTAATCTTTGTTTCCCAAATGCCAAGTTTCCTATCCATCTCAATACACCACACTCAGTCCCATGCAATTTAGATTCACACACTAATCCCTTATGTGGATCTTGTCGAAAGCCTTCCTAAAATGCAAATAAACGACATCTTCTTATTCCTGCACCTCAACTCTACTAGTTGTATCCCTGGAGAATTCCAGTAGATTTGTCAAGCATGATATCCCTCTCATAAATTCATGCTGAGTCTGTTTGATCCTGCCACTGATTTCCAAATGCTCTGCTATTAATTTTTTTTTTTAATGGACTCTACCATTTCCTCACTACCGACATCAGGCTGACTGGACTTTAGTTCCCTGTTTTCTCTCTACCTCCCTTTTTAAATACTGTGGGTTACATTAGCTACCCTCCAATCTGTAGGGACTATTCCAGAGTCTATAGATTCCTATAGTAATGTATCCACTATTTCTCAAACCACTTGCTTAAATACTTTGGAAGGCTGGGGATTTACCAGCCTTCAATCCATCAATTTCCATTTCTTCACTAATACAGATTTGTTTCAGTTTTTCCCTCTCCGTAAACCCTGTGTTCCCTAGTATATCTGGTATGTTATTTGTGTTCTCCTCTCTGAAGACAGAACCAAAGTGTGTATTTATTTGGTTAGCCATTTCCTTGGTTCCCATTATAAATTCTGACTGTAAAAAACCTACATTTAACTTCTCCAATCTTTTTCTCTTTACATACCTGTGAAACTCAGTTTTTATGTTCCCCTCAATCTTACTCTCGTATTTTATTTCTCCCTTTTTAATGAATCCCTTACTCCCTGTCTGCTGAATTCCAAACTGCTCTCAATCCACAAGTCTGCTGTTTTTGTTTTCTGGCCAATTTGTATGCCTCTTCCTTGGATTGAATACTGACTCTAATTTTCCTTTTAAGCCATAGATTGGCCGCCTTTTCTGTTTTATTTTTGCAACAAACAAGAATCAACAATTGTTGCAGTTCACCCATGCTTTCTTTGAATGTTTGCCATTACCTATCTACCAACACCTCTTTGAGTAATGTTTTCCAATTTATCATAGCTAACTTGCACCTCATATTAATGTAGTTTCCTTTAGTTAGATAGATTCAGAACCCTAGTCTCAAAATCAACTAAATCATTCTCCATCTTGATGAAGAATTCTATCCTATTTTGGTCGCTCATCCCCAAGAGGCCTTACACAACTAAATTGCCAATTATTCCTTTCTCATTACACAATAGTCAAGGACGACATGTTCTCAAGTTCTTCAACATGTTGGCCCAGAAAACCATCCCATTCACACTCCAGGAATTCAACTTCTATGATATTGCTACAAATGTGATTTGCCCAATCTATATGCAGATTGAAGTCATCCATAATTATAGATGTTCCTTTATTGCATGCTGTATCTAATTTCCCGCTTAACTCTATTCCCAACATCACCACTACATTTCCTTGTTTATTTGTTGGATCAATCAAATAGATTTATCCAAATCATCAAACTGTCATATATTAAGCTGACCTTTCTCTTCACCCTACCTGTAACTGCAACACTATATTCAGCACTCTTTTCTTTTCCTTCTCCCCTACATACTCTGTAAACAATATGTTTTGCCTGTACAGTACATACAAAACGATGCTTTTCACTGTATCCTAGCACATGTGACCAGTAATAAATCAAATCATGTAGATCCAGTCTCCAGTGTTAAATGAACTTATTGTTTTATTAGTATTACTTCGGTCCGCCTTGTTGTCTAACAAGGGACATACACGCGATGGGTCGTGAGAGGACTGCTCTTGGATTTTTCGAGAGTATCCTAGTGTTTCACGTCGTTAGTGTACGCTTGATCTGGACCACTTGATGGGCAACACGACAGCTCAGTGACTATCACTGTGCTGTGCAGATACATGGATTCGGGCCTGTGTCTGTAGAAGTTTGCACATTCTCCCCGTGCTTGCATGGGTTTTCTCCAGGTACTCCGGTTTCCTCCCACATCCCAAAGATGTACTCTTAGGCTGATTGGCAGAACAAATTCTCCCTAAATTGTCTCAAATTTGGTTTCAATCCATAGATCTATAAGCATAGACAAGGATCACGGGGAGAAGTGGGAACATCAGGGTGGCAGTGCGGGCTCGTTGGCCGAAGGGCCTGTTTCCCGTGCTGTTTTGTTCTTTGTTCTTTGTTTTTCAGTATTGACAGAAAGTATATGGAAATTGAAGTTATTTATTATTGTCACAGATAGACTTATATTAACAGTGCAATATGAGAGGTGAGTCCTGCCTCACATATTTGATTGTATTCTTTGAGGAGGTAACTAAGTAAGTAGACAAAGGTAGAGCAATTGATGTTGTATACATGGATTTTAGTGAGGTGTTTGATAAGGTTTCCCCTGGTAGGCTCATGGAGAAAGTAAGGAAGTGTGGGATAGAAGGAAATTTGGCTGATTGGATAAGTAACTAGCTGTCTCATAGAAGACAGAGGATGATGGTAGAGGGAAAATTTTGAGACTGGAGGCCAGTTACCAGCAGTATGCCACAGGAATCAATGCTGGGTCCTCTGCTATTTGTGATTTTTATCAGAGGCTTGGAAGACGGGGCTGAAATGTTGGTTAATAAATTTGCTGATGGCACCAAAATTGGTAGAGTAGTGGATGAGGTGGAGGGCTCTTGTAGGCTACAAAGAGACATTGATAGGATAAAGAGCTGGGCTGAAACGTGGCAGATGGAGTTTAATCCTGATAAGTGTGAGGTGATCCATTTTGGTAGAACAAATTTGAATGAGGATTACAGGGTCAATAGTAGGCTTTTGAGAAATGTGATGGAACAGAGAGATCTTGGGGTTCACATCCACAGATCTCTGAAGATTGCCACTCAAGTGGATAGAACTATGAAGAAAGCCTATAGTGTTTATTCACAGGGGGTTTGAGTTTAAGAGTTGTGGGGTTATGCTGCAACTATATAAGATCTTGGTGAGACCACATTTGGAATATTGTGTGTAGTTCTGGTCACCTCAGTATAAGAAGGATGTGCAAGCATTGGAGAGAATGCAGAGATTTACCAGGATACTGCCTGGTTTGGAAAGTATGTATTATGAGGAAAGGTTGAAGGAGCTAGAGCTTTTTTCTTTAGAGTGGAGGAGGATGAGAGACAACTTAATGGAGGTTTATGAAATGATGAAGAGGATAGATAGAGTGGACTTGCAGAGACTATTTCCTCGGATGGATTACTGTTACTAGGGAAATAACTATAAGATCCATGGTGGGAGATATAGGAGGGATGTCAGAGATAGATTCTTTACTCAGAGAATGGTTGGGATGTGGAATGCACTGCCTGCTGTGATAGTGGAGACAGATATTTTAGGAACTTTCAAGCAATTATTGGAAAGGCCCATGGAGCACACCAGAATGATAGGGAGTGGGATAGTTTGATCTTGGTTTTGGACATAGCTTGCACAACATTGAGGGCCGAAGGGCCAGCACTGTGCTGTAATGTTCTATGTTCTAACCTTGTTTGAGCTGCCCCCAGCTCATTAGCAATACAGAGTAACCTTTTTTAAAAAATTTCAGCTGTTATGCAGGAGGGATATGGGACAAGGTGGGTTGAGTGCATTATGCCACAGTCATCTCCTTTAAAATTCATCCTATGATCCAAATGTGTCATATGCTGCTACACTAGTCGTGGATGGCAATGTTATTCAATATGTGTTATATATGTAGTTGGGTGTACACTGCTTTAAGAGAGTGGTTTCAGGCGACCTGGTACTGACTGAGCTAATGTTACGACGTTGAATAAACTGTTCCTGTTTGATTTACATCTAATTACTTCATGGTCTATTTATAGTCTATAATAAGACTTCAAACATAATAACAGACACATTATTTTCACCATAGTATACAGAGAGGATAGCACAATGTTGCACTGTTATAAATATTGCCTCTAAACGGAATGATAACAGATAAACTATAGGCATATTTACACCACACTAATATCAATTCTTACACAAATTCTTTGATGCTTTAACATTAGATGAATCTGACATTTCCTGCTAACTTATTATTCTCTTGTGGAATGCTGATGATCAATTCTAAATCAATTTTTAGCCTTTAGCCCACAGAATAAATTCTCATAACACAAGTATATTAATAGTAGCTTTTGTATTGTTTTTTGCTATTATATTTTACATATTGTGGTTGACTCTCAAATGCCTTCTAAAATGAAGGGCACTTTGGGATGGACAATAAATGCCTGGTCAGCGATGCTGACATCCTGTGAACTGATTATAAGTTAGAAAAAGCTCCCCCCCACCTACATAGTGGTTCCTGGCAAGTTCTTTGATTTTAACGTGCTTCCAGGAGCTGAGCATCTGAAATCTTAAGGGGTGTATGGTATGCATTTTCTTTTTATTTGGAGAACATTTGTGGTAATTCAGTTCTGGTTACTGTGAGAGAAGAAAGTGGAGAAGCTACAGTAGATGGAAGGATCAGGTGAAAACACAAGGAGATTAGCCAGAAGGAAGAGAGCTGACAGGAATCCCATCATGTTCCACCCAGAAAGAGTAGCACTAGGCTTTGGGATTTACCACTGGGCTTTTAAGGCTTCCTCTAAGCGTACCTGTGATGCCCTGACGTGCTGCCTTCTACTTTCAAATATCTCAAGGGCTTCCATGCCAATTATGTGCTGTTATTATTGTGAGATCATAAGCAATGCTTCTGCCTGGCTTCTTGGCAATTATGTCACCTTTTTCTATTGCTGCAGTATTCCATTCCCACAAATTTTGCCCCAACACGACAAGCCAGAGATTGCTGCAGACTAGCAGGAAATCCCCTGCCCACTTGACCCCACACTCCGCTCAGGAACCCATACTCAGCAACTCAACGCATGGTAGAGTTAGGACCGTGGATCAGCTGGAGCCCTCCCTGGCCATTACATTGAAATCTTCGAGCGCCAAATAATACAGCCCAGAAAGAGAGTCCCATATCATTGTGCTTTGCTTCTTAGTGCATAACTTTGCTCACCAATAAACACAGCAAGTAGAGGCACAATTGGATAGGTAGGATGAAGGAGACAATGCTGATGGCACATTGGATGGTGAAGAAATTGGAAGGTTTCAACAGCAATATAACCCAAGCTCCTGGGTAGCAGCTAATGCCTATCCTCCTGCATTAATAGGCATCCAATGTCTTTATCCATCAATAAACCACCTCTGTCCAAAGGCTGACTTTGATATTCATATCAACAGCAAAAACATGATGGCAGAATTTTCCCATCCCACTTCCCACAGGAACCATAGTGGATGGGATAGGACTATGCAGACGTCCGGTAAACTCAGATATGATTTTTCAGACTTGGAGCAAGTGCAGCTGGGGAAATCTCACTATGTCTTTAATTTAACAAACTGTCCTACATCACCCACAGCATCAAAAAAAGAGTGAGTGTGACACTGAGCTAAAAAGGAGATAATAGGTCAGATGTTATCTATTTGCTGTAAGTCGCTGTGTTCAATAAAAATAGGCCCTGTAATGGTTTATTTGCATGAAAAAGGGAAACTTCCAGGTAACATCATGATGCATGGAGGGCACTTTCTTATGGGGCGGAGCTGTGGAGTTTGAGCAATGTGCTATTAATAAGATTGAAGTGGAGTTTGAAATAGAAGTCAGGCAGAACATTGTGCAATGATCTGTTTATTAATGGATTCTAACAATTTCCCTATGACTGATATAAAAACAGTAGGAAAATCTCAATATGTCTGATAGCATCTGTGGAGAGAGAAAAAGAATCAATATTTTGAGTAACGTCACCCTTATTTAAAATGTTGGCTTCACTCTCTCTCCACAGATACTGTCAGGCGTGCTGAGGTTGTCCAGAATTTTTTGTTTTTGTTCAGATTCCAGCATTTGCAGTATTTTGCCTCTATCCCTATGACTGACATTAGGATGGCTGACCTACAGTTTGCTGCTTTCTGTCCCCCTTCTTTCTCGAACAACAGCATTCTATGTGATAGTTTCCAATCATCTGGAACCTTTCCAGAATCTCAGAAATGTTGGAAGATAAAACCACAACACCTACATCTTACAAATCCCAAGAATGCAGTCCATCTGGTCCTGGGAACTTATCAGTCTTTAACACTCAGTTTTGGTAAATCATTTTCCCTGGTCATGGAGCTAAAAGTGAATAAACCTTTATCACCAATCTTCAGAAAGCTGTAAGAAAAAGCTTAGCAATGGTGGGGGCAAAACCAGAGCATTCCAAGATCAGCTGTCCCAGCACGGACCATGGATTGAACTCCAATTCTTCTTAAACTGACAATCTCTGTGTCATACTGAGCAGTATGCAAAACCACTAAACCATCAGCATACACTAAGTGTTGGATAATGAAATCTAAAACTGCAGCCTGGAGGATTTGTTTTGAACATAGTTACAAAAGGAAAAAAAACCTTGATGTACAAATATGCAGAAATAGAGTGTCGGTGAATGAGGAAAGCAAATGACGGTTCTGTAGGGAATTTGTGCCATATGGTGATACTGATTTGTTAGACCATTCTATGTCCTAAAGAAGGAAATTCAGCTTTTAAATGCTGATGCAATTTCTTTTTGTCAATTTGGAAGTAAAAAAAGGAGCATGTCGGTTCTTGTTCATGCTGTTGTGTTGCAGATATTGGACAAGGAATAAAAAATAGACCAACAGCAAAGATCAGCCATACATCAATCCACAACAAAATTCATTTTGCATAGGCAGAGGTAGAATATGTCTTTGTTCAACTGAAACATTCCCCAGCTGAACTGCAGTAAAAGGAGATTTGGCAGTTCATTGCAAAGAATACCAATTCAAAGCCTTGAAAGAGAGGCAACTAACTTTGGTATGCCTTACACAGTAGCAGTTGCTACTTGGTCATGGTTCAATTGACAGCAGCTTCAAACCATCAGTTTTCATACAGCAATAGGGTAAAAAGAAGAGAAGATGACTTGCTTCAAAGGCCTCTTGACTCCCAGTGGGTCAGATTCCATGACGTGCTAGAGTTGGCTTGATGAACCTCATGGTATTTCTATCAGCACGGTGGCACATTGGTTAGCACTGCTGTCTCACAGCACCAGGGACCCAGGTTCAATTCCCAGCTTGGATCACGGTGTGGAGTCTATATGTTCTCCCCGTTGTTGCCTGGGTTTCCTCCGGGTGCTCCTGTTTCTCCCATAGTTGAAAAAGTGTGCTGGTAGGTATATTGGTCACACTAAATTCTCCCTCAGTATACTCGAACTGGCCTGGAGTGTGGCAATTTGGGGATTTTCACAGTAATTCATTGCAGTGTTAACATAAGCCTACTTGTGACTAATAAATAAACATTAACTTTATCCCATAGTTTACATTTTTAGATCAAGTACTTTAACAACTAATCCTCTCTAACCTACGGATCTACGGTCAATTTAGCATGGCCAATCAACCTAACCTGCACATCTTTAGACTGTGTTAGCACAGTGGTTAGCACTGCTGCTTCACAGCTCCAGGGTCCTGGATTCAATTCCTGGATCGGGTCACTGTCTATGTGGAGTTTGCACATTCTCCTCATGTCTGCGTGGGTTTCCTGTGGATACTCTGGAATCTGACCCTCTGGGAGGCAAGAGGCCTTTGAAGCAAGTCATTTTCTCTTCTTTTTACCCTATTCTTGTATGAAAGATGTGCAGGTTAGTTGATTGGCCATGCTAAGAAATTGTCCCTTAGTGTCCACGGATGTGTACGTTCGAGGGATTAGTGGGTATAATATGTAGGGATATGGGGATAGGGCCTGGGTGGGATTATGTTCGATGCAGACTTGATGTATGAAGGGTCTCTTGCTGCGCTGGGTTCTATCATCTTACTTGAGCTAAAATAAAGAATGTCAGTGTTGGCAGTCATGATGTGAGATGCTGGCTTCGGACTGGGCTCAGTGTAGTAAGAAGTCTCACAACACCAGGTTAAAGTCCAACAGAGTCAGGTTGGAATCATGAGCTTTTGGAGTGCTGCTGCTTCATGAGGTTAGCCGAGTAGCTTCGTTCTTCATCTCTTACAAAGTCTCACTGACAACAGTGTGATAATGACCAATCTCTCTTTGTTTGTGATGTTGATTGATGGGTAAATATTAACTAGGACACTAGGGATAACTCTTTGTCATTTCAAAATAATGCAATGGGATGTGTTGCATATACCAAGCAGGCTGATATGGTATAAATGAGATAAATGATTAAAAGCGGACTGGATGGATGCCTCTTTGAAAACAAGGTTTGTTTTTGTTGGTAACTACGTTGGTATCATGTGGAACTGAGTGTCAGTATAGGAATGTCTCAGGATTGACAGAAGGCTTACAAAATTATGAGAAGCAAAGATCAGATGAATAGCCACAGTCTTTTCCCCAGTGTAGGGGAGTCTAAGGGCATTGGTTTATGGTGAGCGGGGAAAGATTTAACCTAAGGTACTTCAGGGACATCCTTTTCACGCAGAAGGTGCATCTATGGAATGAGTTGCCAGAGGAGATGGTAGAGGTAGGTACAATTATACCATTCAAAAGACATTTGGACAGGTTCATGGACAGGAAAGATTTCGAGGGATATGGGCCAAATGCAAGCAAGTGGGACAAGTTCAGTTTAGGAAACCTGGTCGGCATGATCGAGCTGGGCCGAAGGGCCTCTTTCTGTGTTGTATATCTTTGTGACTCAAAGTTCTTTTACACTGGCAGAGTCCAGCTGGATGCACATGTCTACATCTCCCATCAAAAATCCTGAGAGATACAAAAACACCTTTAGCTAAACCCAACCAGGTTGGTGATAGCAGTCCTGCAATTTTGCCTCAGTGTTCAGGGGCAATGCAAGTAAAATTTAACCAGCTTCTGGTCCTCAGTCGTGTTCAGTGACCTGCACTGACAAAGCATCCAAGTGAGGACATGAATGGGATAAATCTCTGCGATGCTCATGGGTCGACCATTATACCAATGGCAGTAAAGTACTGGAGGATAGCAAATTCCAATCAAATCTTATCCTTGGCATCACTTATAGAGTAAGAAGTCTCACAACACTAGGTTAAAGTCCAACAGGTTTATTTGGTAGTAAACACCACTAGTTTTTCAATGCCACTGGCATCCACCATCTTATGTGAGAACACCATCCTCCAGGTACATGACACATACTCTTGCAACTCGGCCAATGTTGTCTACCTGATCCACTGCAGGAAAGGATGTCCTGAGGCATGGTACACTGGGGAGACCATGCAGACATTACAACAACGAATGAATAAACACCTCTTGACAATTCCTGTCGGCGAATACTTCAGCGGTCACAGGCATTTGCCCTCTGATCTTCAGATAAATGTTCTCCAAGGCAGCCTTCACGACACACGACAGCGTAGAGTCGCTGAAAAAAACTGATAGCCAAGTCCTGCACACATGAGGACAGCCTCAACCGAGATCTTGGGCTCATGTCACACTATCTGTAAACACCATGACTTGCCTGAACTTGCAACATCTCACTTACTGTCCTGTCTGGAGACAATACACATGTCTTTAACTTATGCTTAATGCTATCTCCATTCATGTTGCCAGTACCTTTAAGACTTGAATAGCAGGCTAGCTATAAAGACTTGCATTCTAATCAGTATTCTGCAAACTGTGTATGCCTTTATATGACCTATTTGTGATCAGAACTCCCACCGACGAAGGAACAGCGTTCTGAAAGCTAGTGGTGTTTACTACCAAATAAATCTGTTGGACTTTAACCTGGTGTTGTGAGACTTCTTGTTGTGTTTACCCCAGTCTAATGCCGGCACCTCTGCATTATCAGTCATAGAGCAATACAGCATGGAAACAAGCCCTGCGGCCCAGCTGCTCCATGCAGACTGTGGTGCCTTCTCAGTTAGTCCAAATTGCCTGTGTTTGGCCCACATCTCTCTTGTCCTTTCACATCAGTGTACTTATACAAATATTTTTTAAATGTTGCCATTTTACCTGCCTCAACCACTTTTTCTGGCACCTCATTCCATATACGCACCATTCTCTGCATGAAGAAGTTGCCCCACAGGTCCCCTTTAAATCTTACCCCTCTCACCTTAAACCAATGCCTTTGAGTTTTCGATTCCCTTTCCCTGGGAAGAAGGCGATGTGCATTCATCCTATCTACGCCCCCTCATGATTTTATACACCTCAATAGAAGGTCACCCCTCATTCTGCTACGTTCCAAGGAATAAAGGCCTAGTCTAGCCAACCCCTCCCTATAACTCAGGGTCAGTAGGCAAGGAGGAGTGAAGGTTTGGTAAAGAGGATTAGAGTTGCTTGTACATCACGTGGCTCCAGTATTCTGGGATCGTAGATATGTCATATGCATCTGAAACATGTCAGGAGTGAAATGATTAAGATTGATTGCACTGGAGGTGCTAACTTGATAGTCCTTTGAGGTAAGGTTAAGTTTTCTTTTCAAAGTCTGAGACGGGGCAGTTCTTTTCACTTAGGGCATTAAATATATCAAAAAGCAAATATGTTGCTGGAAATTGTAAACTTTCAGCAAATGGGTTAAAAAGAATGAATGGCCAATGTTTGTTCCACATACAAAATATAATTACTGGCAGGTTAAGCAGCCTCTGAGCACAATAAAGATGACATAACAAAAAAGCTGCCGCGGTTTGATTGAATATGTAAAATTTCAAGACATAACTCGGTACAAGATTCACCTTTAATCCTACATATACAAGGCAGCACATTCAAATCCATTAGGTGAAAAATATTGGACACCAGAGACATCAAGTAGAGTCGCAAACATAAAAATCAATTCGCAACATTTTTTATTAGGAATTTTATTTGAATTCACTGTCGTTTGAACTGAACTCCGCTTTCGAACACACTGCCTTCTTAAAGTTTGCTTTGATGTAATTTTAAATTATTTCAATTTGTCTTACAGTCTCCCAATGTAAACATCTCATGCTGTACATTGCAATCTTAGCTGCAGGTTGAGTACAGGGTGGTGCATAATGCAGACATTATGAGGACTATTTATATGTTAATTTGGATTAAAATTAAATGTCAGCAAGATGCTGGAAGATAAGTAGGTAGACGCCCAAATTGAAGTTCAATATTACTGATTAACAGGCATCAGGGACTCTGGGGGTTTGATTCCTACTCATTTTCCGGTTGGCAACAATATGAGAACAAGAATGTCAATGCAGTCTGGTTTCTTGTGCCTTTTCACTTTAACTGATGCTTCAATAGCCCACTGGAAACTATGAGCAGACGGTGCATATTCCCAATGCAGTTGGATAACCCACCAATCAAATGTTACTGAGCCCAAGGAGTTAAAATGCCCCATCAGCCCAAAACCATCTCCAGGTTAACATCTAACTTGCTGTCCAAAACACACTAAGTGACCAAGTTTCATTTTTCACTTTAATTGTGATTAAATACAATGGCCTAAATCTTCCAGTCCTGCTCACTGTGGGAATCATTGAAGGTGGGATGGATGAAGCTCTACAGACAAGCCACAGGTGGGAATTTCTGTCCTGGGATGGGCAAGACCAGAAAAACCTGCCCTATATCTCTTTCGAAGGATCATCCAAACTTGAAACTTTGGCTCTATTCTTTTTCCACAGATGTTGTTGAACCAGCTGAGATTTTCCAGCATCTGCCACACTTCTGCCATGTATCTGAATGTATCATGAACTGGGAGGTTTTAGCGTCTTGGTGTTTGGAATCCAAACAGTATCGTGGGTGCTGTGGCTGTCTAATTAATTTCTCTGAAGGCAAAGCTTAAAATATATATTTTTTGAAATTCCAAGAAAAATGGCTTCCGACCTTACAAACTGGGTCTTTAAGCATTTGTCTTTGTGCCTATTCAAATGGCTGAACTTTCTGTTTAGCCAGAGTTCTGCCTCGACATCTGAAATATCAACAGGACAGCTAAAGGTCATAACTTGCTATCATGGCACATAAATAATAAGATTTCCATTGAAAAGTGAGGGTGATTGCATGGGCTTACAACCTGAATGGAAATATATTTAGAGCTCATGATCAGCGTGCTTAAGTGAGCCGCGTTAATATAAGGTGTTGGTGAATATTTCCATTTTGGAAACAGCTTTTCTGAACACGGAGCCACCCCCTCTTGGGTGGCTCCGTGTTCCAGGGGAATATTTTATTTAAATTTAACCTAATATATGGCCTCCGATCTAATGTAGTACAACATCAGGGTTGAGACACGTTCTCCACGATATTCGACCATTATTTGTCACAATGTCGTTCATAGAATCATAGAATTCCTACAGTCCAGAAAGAGGTAATTCAGCCCATCGAGTCTGTACCAACCACAATCCAACCCAAACCCTATTCGCGGAACCCTACGCATTTAGAACATAGAACATAGAACATTACAGCGCAGAACAGGCCCTTCGGCCTTCGATGTTGCGCCGACCAATTAGGAACAAGCAGTGACCCTCTAACCTAAACCATTCCCCTTTCATCCATAAACTTATCTACTAACCTCTTAAACGCCACCAAACTTGGCGCATCTACAACTGACGCAGGCAAAGCATTCCATACCCTTACCACCCTCTGGGTAAAGAACCTACCTCTGACATCTGTCCTAAAACCACCACCCCTTAATTTAAAGCTATGTCCCCTCGTGCTAGCTTTCTCCATCCTAGGAAAAAGGCTATCACTGTCCACCCTATCTAAACCTCTAATCATCTTATATGTTTCAATAAGGTCTCCTCTTAGCCGCCTTCTTTCTAACGAAAACAACCTCAAATCCCTCAGCCTCTCTTCATAAGACCTGCCCTCCATACCAGGCAACATCCTGGTAAACCTCCTCTGTACCCTCTCCAATGCCTCCACATCTTTCTTATAATGCGGGGACCAGAACTGCACACAATACTCCAAGTGCGGCCGCACTAGAGTTTTGTACAGTTGCAACATGACGTTGCGGCTCCAAAATTCAATCCCCTTACCAATAAAAGCTAAGACTCCATATGCCTTCTTAACAACCTTATCGACTTGATTTACTCTGCTAATTCCCCTGATACCATGGTCAATTTAGCCTGGGCAATCAATCTAACTTACATATCTTTGGACTAATTTGGGAGGAATGAAAAGGAATGTGGGGATGATAAGAGATAGGTAGAAACTCTTCACGGACCAAGAGCTCTGAACGTTGTGCTGCTTGTCCAATGCTAGGGTTAAGAACATCTTATGGCTGGAGAGAAACTTGGAAAGAAGAGGTTCTGGTTGCCTTGATCCATGTAGGAACCATTGTCATAGATAGAACCAGAAACTATGTTATGTTAACAGTTTAAGGAATGTGGGTCCAAGCTCAAACACGCAGAACATGCATAAAAACATACATAGAAACTAGCAGGTGAAACAGGCCATTCTACCATTCGAGGCTGCTTCGCTATTTGTTCTGATCTTGGCTGATCATCAAATTTCATAACTGAATCATTACCTAAACACACACCAATTCACATAAGATTAAGTGGATAAGGGAATTAAATACGTGACTCAAAGGGCGGGATTTTCCAGTCATGCTTCGCCCACAAACTGGAAAATCCCTGCTGAGGTCGATGGACTTTTGCATGGTCCTTGTTCTGCCTGCTACAATTCCCATGGTGGGCAAGATGAGAAAATTCAGCCCAAAAGAATGGTGTGAGAAGAAGAGGTTTTCATTCATGGGGCGCTGGTGCCAGCACTGAAGGCGGAGGCACATATTCTGTTGAATGGGCTCCACTTAGACTTGACTGTGATCTGGGACTGATGTCCAGGCCAGTCTTATAACTAGGACTGTGGATAGGGATTTAAACTAACAGTGGGAATTTTGGGGAGAGGATTTGGGTGAAGGGCTATGTAAAATCCAAAGTTGAGGCAACGGGACAATGTGTATAAATGCAAACAGAGTGGTACAGGAAGGGGCAGAGAGTTTAACATAATTTGTGCATCAGAATTACTGGGAATAGATGTATGAAATGCTTTGAAAGTTCTTTATCTGAATGCATAAATCATTTGCGATAAGATAGATTGACTGTTGACAGGAATGGAGTAAATAATTTAGATTTAATCGCCATTACAAAGTCATGTCGCGAGGTGAACGAGACTGCGAAATAATTGTTCGAGGTACAAAATCTTTTAGGAAAGTAGAGAGAATGATGAAGTGTTGAGTGATACCACTGAATATAAAGGATGAGATAATGACATTATTGAGAAAGGGCCTGGTCGTGGAAGATCATGAAATAGATACAGGTAGGTAGGAATTCGGAATACCGAAAGTGAGAAATACTGGTGAAAGTGATTTATAGATGCCCTAACAGTTAAACCATTGGACAGAGCATTACACAAAAACTTATTGGAGCTTGTAACGGAAGGAAAGAATTAAGGTGGACTTTAAACTTCATTTGGACTGGAATAATCACATTAACAAGGGATATCCAGAAGGTGATTCTGTAGAATGTTTCTGTGACAGTTACCTACAATCCCAGTAGGAATAAAATTCTCTTAGATCGAGTACAATGTAATGAGACAGAGACAATTAGTCATGTCAGAGTAAAAGATCCACTGGGAAATAATGATCATAACGCAATTGAACTCGATGTTGAGTTTGAAAGTGACATTTTCTAATCTTACGCTTCAACTTATATAGGCACAAAGGGAGAATTAGGTAAGATTGATTGTGTAAAAAGACCAAAAGGTACAACAGTAAAGTAACAATGACAAATATTTTTTAAAAATTCAAAATGTTCAACAAGAATACATTTAATTGAAAAACAAAATCTCAGTAAGAAAGACCCATCTGTGACTTTATTCAGGCAGTTAAGGATACTATTAGATTTTTAAAAATGGGCTTATAGTGTTGCAAAGAATAACAAAAATTGTGAGGATTGGGAGCATTTGGGAAAACAGCACAGGGCCATCGAATGACCTCTTTTGCACTATAGGAATTCTATGTTTTGTCGTGTACAATGAACAAATTTAATCTTTTTCTTGCAAAAGTAGGGAAACTTATTCTACAATATGTAGCCAGAGTTCAACACTATCCCCTCTCCCTTCCCAGCGCCATCACATTCTGAGGTGGTTATGGGCAAAAAATAGTATAGACAGGATTTCCTCCTGGAACCAATACACTACCCCCCCCCCACCCGAAACCCTCCCCCAGCCCCCTCTCCCTCCCAGACCACCTCCCCCAGCCCCCTCCCCCTCCCAACCTAGGCACAACTTTACAATAGGGTGGACAGGGCCTCTGATGGAAAGCATGCCCTTGCCCTTATTAAGGGCCTTCTCCCATCCAGCCTCAGTTTCTGGTTGACTAAGAGTGGGAAACTGGAAACATTTTCACCTTAGAACTCGGGTGGGAAGGGTGGGTTGGTGCTTTCTCAATTGGAAGATCCTTCCAAGGACAAGGAAGCTTCAGCTACCTCCGCCCCAAAATAAAAACTCCCTCTCACTGCCCTCTAAACTCCTCAACTCTCCAGCCAGACCTAGCTCTGACACCAAGATTATTGGCCTTCCCAACGATCCCAGGGCAACTCCTACCTTTCCTTCCCTTCCTTCCTTCTCCCCTTCACAGGACCCCAGGGACTTAGCAGAAATGTGGCCCTGTCAGTCATGGGATTTCAATACCTCTTCCAGTCAAAAAGCACTGTGTCTGGAGGGCTGAGGAAGCAAAGCATCTTCCAAGACCAGGTTCTTTCTCACTTATTTCACTTTGGTAAGCTTAAAAAAAATTGCAATTTTTTTTTAACAATCCAATGAAAAACTTCATTCCCAATGGAATTTGTAGTTCCTCAATGTATTCTGACCAGCAGCACCCTGTGGTGTAACAGAGTGACTAGCAAGTGAACAAAGAACGATACAGCACAGGAACAGGACCTTTGGCCCACCAAGTCTGCACCGATTCCTAATCCTTATTAGGGATGCCCTCATATAGTTTCTATCCCTCTGTTCACCTCCTGTTCATGTGTCTGTCATGATACACTTTGAACATTACTAACATGCCTACTTCCACCATATCCACTGGCAGTGCATTCAAGGCACCCACCACCCTTTGTGTGAAAAACTTTCCCGTATATCTCCTTTAGACATTTTCCCTCTCACCTTGATGTGCTGCCAAACGGTCATGGCTTTCAGCCAAAGCAATTGAAGTTACTTTCTTCAAAAGAGAATTATATCCCAGAAGGAAAAACCTGCAAAACTTCAAAAATCCCTGGTACAATTCTGAACTGGTCTTGTTGCATACCATTAAATAGAACTTCAGTTTCAACTGTTTCTCGTCATTTCCAAGTTTTACCATCTTTTTTCTGAGATAGCCATGTAACACAGAACAAGACTGGGGATAGGGATAGAGATAGATTGAAAGGCTCAAATATTCCTGGGCACATGAGATGTTGCAGGAGGAAGATAGCAGCCCAGAATGGAAGAGTAAGGTTGATGAAATGGGTGGATATATCGCAATGATATATTTAATTTGGGGGACAGGGGTCAGGATTTTCCAGTCTCTCTGACCAGAAGGATTTTCCAGTCTTTCTGACCAGCAGGTTTTCCAGTCCCACCAAAGTGAATGGACTTCTTTAAAGTTTATTTATTAATGTCTCAAGTATGTTTACATTAATACTGCAATGAAATTACAGTGAAAAACCCCTAGTTGCCACACTCTGGTGCCTGTTCAGGTACACTGAAGGCGAATTTAGCATGGCCAGTCCACCTAACTAGCACATCTTTCAAACTGTGGGAGGAAACCGGAGCACCCGAAGGAAACCCATGCAGACATGGGGGGAATGTACAGACTCCACACAGACAGTGAGCCAAGTCTAGAATCAAACCCAGGTCCCTGGTGCTGTGAGACAGCAGTGCTAATCAGTGTTTTTGTTTGGCTCACAGTGTTCATAGAGCAATTGTAACCAAACTTTCATACACATGATTGTATACATTCAATCAATTAAATAAATGTAGGAGTTGAAGTAATTTGAGTAGACTTCATGACAGAATATATTGTATAAAATCATTGAAAGAAGTAAAATAAATGGTCCCTCAGATAATATCAGTCAAAGGCTCAATAAATTGAAAACACCCACCTAGGTGACTGTGGAGTGCAACTCAAAATGTTCGAAACAAAACTGCGAACCTGATATTGAAAGAACGTTGAGTTAATTACATTGAAACTGTTTGTTCTATCCCTCAAGCATCTTTAGAATGCTTTTTCTCATTTACTGGCTTTCAGCCCTGGGAGAGATGCTTGTTAAAAAAAAATGAGATTGTAGCTTTGATATATTAATGGAATTATCTTATTTTCAATTAGTCTTAATTAGAATAAATGGGGTGATCAGTGCTACTGTCCTTGATCACCATACGACTATATTGATAGGACTGACTGGTGCTAAATTCTAATCATCTTAAAAAGAGCGTGATGAACCTTTGAAAATCTGTGGGTTGGATTTAAATTGAGTAGAAATTTTCTTTGAAAATTACTGGGAAAATTACTTATTCATTTCATGGACAGATTTTTATCAGCATTTGTTCATTTCGATCTCTGAAAGACTAATCGGCCAGGACTTCACTGGCCCCCGGATAGAGGAGTGGGGGCACAGGGCCAGAAAATTGTAGGGAGCTGGGTCAGATGGCTTCCCTGGCAGTCCCACTGTTGGGGCATTTTATCGGTGGTCTGACCGGATGCGGAGAGACTGCCACCAATTAAAAGGTCCAATTAACGAATTATTTGTAGCTTCCAAGTGACAGCCAAGGGGTAATGGTTTGGTGGAACAAAGAGGGGGCCATAGATGAGCAGGGAAGCCATCCCATATATCCCCAGGGACCACTCCAAAGAGTTGTCCTCTGAACCTTGACCCCACGGTTTTATTTTTACATACCTGACCTCTCAGAGGCTCCAGGTCATCTGCATTCCTGAGTCAACCTTAGCACGCTACTTAACAGTAGTCCAAATTCAAAACTCTTTTTCTGTTACGCCAATGTCGGTGTGACAGAACCTTTTTCTTATTTGTTCATCGGACATGGGCGTTGCTGGCTGGGTAGGATTTAGCGCCCATTCCTGAGGTCATTTAAGATTCAACCACGTTGCTGTGGATCTGGAGTCACATGTAGGCCGGACCAGGTAAGGATGACAAATTTCCTTCTCTGAAGGGTGTTAGTGAACCAGGTGGGTTTTTGCAACAATTGACAATGATTTCCTCATCATCACGAGACTCTTAATTCCAGATTTTTATTGAATTCAAGTTTCACCATCTGCCATGGTGAAATTCTAACCCAGGGTCTCAGGTTGTTAGTGCAGTGACAATATTACTACATCACTGCCTTACATAAATCATTGGATTGTAATCAAAAGAGGGCTTCCTGAAAACTTTTCACCCCCTTAACCCAGAGCTGCAGAGAACAATTACAATACTCTAACTTGGGTTATGTAATTCAAAGCCACCATGAAGATTGAACCCAAAACCTCAATATCAATTCATTTTTAAAAAAAATGTATTTATTCGTGTCACAAGTAGGCTTATATTAACACTGTAACGACATTATCCTGTTACCACATTCCAGCACCCTGTTCGGGTACACTGAGGGAGAATTTAGCATGGCTAATGCATTTAATCAGCACATCTTTCAGACCGTGAGATGAAACCAGAGCATCCAGATGGAATTCACACAGACCAGGGAGAATGTGCAGACTTCATTCAGACAGTGACCCAAACCGGGAATCAAACCTAGACCCCTGGTGCTGTGATACAGCAGTGCTAACCAGTGTGCCACCATGCCACTCTGCTATTGTGTACTTGTTTGTTGAGACATTGGGGTAGTCAGCACATATGTATAAGTTATTTTAAATTCAATAGTTACACCGTTGCCTGAGCGCACTATGTCGAGGGACTACTACTACTACTCTGCGTCTTGACCTCTGCGTGTTTGTTCCTTTATTTGCTAGGTCATTTTCTCTTTCTGAATGCATCAGGATATACATCCTTTACCCTACTGAGCCCATGGCTGAAGAGCATCAGCGAGCGTTGCGCCTTGGAGGTGGCCATTTACCTGCAGGATTCAAGGTCAGGGGAATATGCCGTCAAACTACTTCACAGGAACGAAAGCAAGGCCCTCATTCTGTCATCGGAAAGCGAGGCAAGAACCGGGTAAGCCATTTCTTGCATTCTTTTCCCAGCACAAATTTGAACTTCACGTCAAAGCCTGATAACAAGGTGAGTGAAAGATAGATGATATTATTGGCAAAAATATACCCCGTAGCCAGGATCTGTCGTTGGATTAATGGACAAGGTGACAGTTCATATTCTTGCAGTTCAATGAACGCTTTTATTCTTGTGAATTTATTGTTCATTCAGTTGAAAAATGTTAAAGTTGGAAACGGAATGTTTTTTTTTCCTGAATTTCAGGCACTCAGTTAGGCTGAGACCCCTCAGGTCAAATGTAGCAGATCTGAGTTACAGGTTAACTTTCTGAGCATTCTGTCCTAGCCCCCAGCACCCCCCCCCCCCCCCCCGCCCCCCGAGTATCCAACAATCCTAACCCTCTGCTGCTTTCCTTTTGCCAAATTTACTGGTAGCTATCTGAATGTGACATTTTGCTGTATAAAGCAGCTTGATGGGGCCCTTATGATTTGGGAGTTGGGTTAAGACTGCCCAAGCTTGGGTCAGCAAGGACACTTGGACACAATGGAGAGTGAAGGCTTTCAACTTTTAATTCTGGTCTAGGCTTGAATGGGCAACCTACGTGGATCCGTGACCATACGACTGAAAATTTGTGAAATGTGAATTATGTGTGAGGGGAGCCACCAACTTTTATCTGTTATGCTGCAAAGTATTACAATTTCAAATAGGGGATTTTCAAAGCTGGAAATTAATTCCAAATCCCAACACCGGCCGTGTAATGCAAATACCCTAATTTGGCAGAGGGTACTGAGCACTTCTAGGAGGAGGGAGCTGCCTTGCTGTTGCCAGTGGCAATGCAGGCAGCAGTCATGTTGGTGTTTGCCACTTCCTTGTTGAAGAGAGCAGTCATCGAAAAGCCACAGTGCGTACATAATTGGGTATGAGGGCAACCATGGCAAAGTAAAGTAATGCTCATTCCTGCACAGATCACCCCAGGATCTAATAGCTTCCATTGTTGCAGGAGAAAATTTCCTTTGGCCCAAAGAAAATTTCTTTGGCTTAATACACATGCTCTGTATTAACATGTACCAGTTATTCACGCTCACCAAATTGAGTTGGAAAAGCTCATTGCCCGAACATCTAAAATAGTTTTAAGTGGACATTAATTGCTGACAAGCAGACTCCTGAACCCTCTCTTCCCACCGATACTTTACCAAAATCAAACTGTCTCGCAAGAGTCCGCATCTTGAAACGACCTTCGGGACTGCGATTTACAAATCACTGTCACGCCAGCTCTCCATATTACCTGCATTTGACGACCCAGCTACCACATCTAAGGCAGCGTTTTCTGGCCATACTCGCCCCAAAGCCGGAAAGTCCCACCCGAGGTCAACGGACCTTTGCATGGACCGTATCCCAACCACTACAATTCCCAGGCTGGCGGAGTAGGAAAATTCCAGTCCTAATCGTTTTATAATGAAATGGGCTCATTGTTCCGTTTACTGGACATGTGTTTTCTAAAAATTTCTGCTTCACCATGTAGACTTGAAGTGGAGATGCCGGCGTTGGACAGAGGTGGGCACAGTAAGAAATCTCACAACACCAACTTAACATCCAATAGGCTTATTGAGAATCACGAGCTTTCGGAGCACTGCTCCTTCATCAGCTGAGTGGAGGTTAGTTCACAAACAAGACATACAATTGCAAGATAATTACAGGTTGGAATGTGAAGAATGGTTGGAATGTGAGTTTTTTTCTGCTGTGGTATTGGGGGAGGCTCAGTTGCTGTTGGTGGTCATGCCAAGTTTCTCAAGTTTCCTGTTCTTGGTGTGCCTGAAAGTGGCATACCACTTTGTTTTGTCTGCTTCTAATATCTCACAGCTGATCCACTTTGTCCTGAGCACAAGTTGAGAACATGGACTCTATCTTGACTGCAAGGTTGCGGCATCTGCTGCAGGCATGCATTCCAATCTGTAATTATCTTGCAGTTGTGTCTTTGCCCATATATATATATATATATATATGATGTGTTTGTGAACTAACCTCCACTCACTTGATGAAGGAGCCGTGCTCCGTAAGCTTGTGAATCTAAATAAACCTGTTGAACTTTAACCTGGTGTTGTGAGACTTCTTACTGTGTACACTGTAAAATACAGTTGGGGTAACAATAAGCAAAAGCGATTTCTGGTGGGAGCCCAACGTTCTGTTGGAGTTTGAGTGTGGAGGAGATGGCCAAATATGCTTGTGTATTTGTACTTGTCCCAGGAATGGATCCTCAATTGAATGGGGGTATCTTTCAGTGGAGTATGAATGATCAGTAAGAAAAATAATACAGCAAGAGTATCCAGACACAAGCAAAGAACTGATTGATCTGATACCCGTCTGATATTCATGAGAGTGCTGTGATGAATTGTGTGGTTATGATGGACAGGGGAATCAATGCCATGCCATTTCAGTTTTCCCATATTTATGGGTCATTGTGAGCAACAGTACAGAAGATAGCGGTTTCTGACATTCATCTCTGGGATAGACATGCTATTTAATCAACAAATGTCACTTTTCAATCTGCAACAGCTATCATACCTGAAAGTACAAACACAGTCAGCCAGTCATCTTGCTGTATTTGCCTCAATTCTTAAAGGTCCTGCCAAAATAACAATTTATTTAGCAAACTTTGAGCTCTCCTTAATAACGCATTGGTTAAAAGCAGCGCACACCATGAAACTCACATAAACAATCTTTGTTAAATTAGCCAATCTCACCTTTGACGTGGATTGGGACTCTCCAATTCACAGTGGTGTCCTTGGGTTCAAAACATCAGTCTGAGCTTGAATTACTGACTGTTATCAAGTAACAGCCATAGATGTGTAGAGTATGGCTACAAGTGAAGCCTTTTGTCTAAAGATCTTGCTAACACCTGGGAATAAGCCACTGAGAGGAAGGTGCCAGAGAACGGCTGCAATCATAGAATTGTAGCTGAAAGTAAATCAGTGCTGGTAGAAGATGTGAAAGAAAATGTAATTTGAACTCAAAAGATCCACAATTCCATTCTGCGTTGCTGCTATATTTTATTTTTCAGATTTCTAGGGCAGAACTTCCCTGTCCTGCCCACCAAGGGAATCAGAGCCAGCGGGGAACAGACCATGGAAAGGTTCATTGACCTCGGATGGGTTTTCCACTCTTCTGGTTAGCGCAGCCGGAAAATCCCACCGCTAGTCTTTATATTTTGATTGTACTTGGGCCTCAACTTTACTCAATGTAGTGAATGAAATTGTTCCTTCGTATTCACGATTCACCCAGAAAT
Source organism: Sphyrna mokarran (assembly GCA_024679065.1). Taxonomy (NCBI): domain Eukaryota; kingdom Metazoa; phylum Chordata; class Chondrichthyes; order Carcharhiniformes; family Carcharhinidae; genus Sphyrna; species Sphyrna mokarran. The sequence goes on along the minus strand of JAGIQG010000012.1, from coordinate 69,096,108 downwards.
TGGGGAAAAAGTCCAATATTGTTTCACCTCATTTTAAGGGCATAAAATAGTTGGAACAATAGAATCATAGAATCATCCAATCTACAGTGCAGAAGGAGGCATTTGGCCCATCGAGTCTGCACTGAAAACAATTCCACTCAGGTCCCATATCCACAATGCCACATATTTACTGACCTAATTCCTCCTGACACTAATGGTCAGTTTAACATGGACAATACACCTAACAAGCACAACTTTTGGACTGTGGAGGAGTGGGATTAGGTGGGAGGTCAAGGCCTTTCATGCGCCAGTGCAGACTCTTCTGCACCACAGTATTCTGTGATTCTGTAACAATCCATTAGCTTAAACCCAGTGGCTATCAAAATCAGGAACAATCCAGCAGTGCACAGATTTTTTCACTGTAACTTGGGTGTTCAAACAAGCTTTCTGATATGACTTTGTTTTAAGGAAATCAGAGCACCCGGAGGAAACCTACACAAACACAGAGAGGGAATGTGCAAACTCCACACAGTTTGCAAATAGCCAGTTTAGTGGGGCAGAGGACTGTACCTGTATATGGGTATTTTTGTATTGTTACATTGTTTAAACCTAAAGACTGTGTGAAACAGAGGAAAACACATTCCAGCATTGATATGAGGTTCCTGCACTTCTTTTTGACTCAAGTCCCTCAATGTATTTACATTGGGAACTGAATGGCTCAACCAGTTTCCCCTATCTCAGTTAGCCCTGTCCACACCCACAATGTAACCAATAGACCTTGGCAGTGATCAAACCTGCTCAGACTCTAACAAACAAGTCATATCAGTAAGCTTGTTTGGACACCCAAATTACACTGAAAAAATCTGTGCACTGCTCGGGTTGTTTCCGATTTTGACAGCCAGTGGGTTTAAGCGAATGGATTGTTAGAGAATCACAGAATACTGCAGTGCAGAAGAGACCCTTTGGCCCTTTGAGTCTGCACTGATGCATGAAAGTGCCTGACCTGCCCATCTACTCCCACTCACTAGCGTTGTGTGCAAATAGGTTTGGTCCTGGTTTTAATAACCTTCACTCCCAATTGCTACATTCATCAAAGGCAGTTTGATACTCTTCACCATGGAGTCAATGAGAGTGCACCAGGATTTTGAGGTGCTTGCCTCACTTACGTCAAATCACCTGGCTGCCGCACAGCAAATTCTGATTCGATTTGACTTATTATCACGTATTGAGTTACAGTGAAAAATATTGTTTCTCCTACAGACAAAGCACACCGGGCATAGAGTACATAGGGGAGAAGGAAAGGACAGGGTGCAGAATGGGCATCCTGATGTGACTTTTTGGTTTAAGACTGGTAAATATTGGTCCACTCTGGATGGAAGGTGAATGGTGCGGCGGGGCGGAGAGGGCAGGAATGGATGTGACGGACAGAAAGTCACAACTGCCAAAGAAAGTTTCCAGGCCTGCTTGGGGCTTAAATTAACATTGTGAAGGCCAGAGAAAAACATATCTGGGCCTCTTCACTCTAGCACTTGTGGAGCTGCAGATCAGAGGATGCCCTGTCCAGTTCTTTTCCAAAATAGCATGGCTGCCCATGGTTCAGTCACTTTCAAGATGGTGTTGTATGTAAAGCAATCACAACAGAGAGGTGAGCACTAAACCAACCCATTTCAATTGCATTAATGCCTTGTTTCTACCTATTGAATCAAGTTAAGATTGATCTCTTTATGTCTCTTTAGATCATTTTCTTGAGTTGAGGAGCAATTTCACTTCCACATAACAGTACAGAGAACTGTTTGCTGTATTTATGTAGGAGAGGGTTTGACAGTGGCACACTGATTAGCACTGCTGCCTGTCGGCACCAGGGTCCCGGGTTTAATTCCCGGCTTGGGTCATTGTCTTGTGTGGAGTTTGCATTCTCCCCGTATCTGCATGGGTTTCGTCCGGGTGCTCCAAACGGTCCAGAGGTGTGTGGGCACTACTAAATTGCCCCTTTGTGTGAGGGGGACCCGCTTGGGTAAACGCATGGAGTCATGGGGATTGGGGCTGGGTGGGATTGTGATCGGGGCAGACTCGATGAATCAAATTGCCTTCTTCTGCGCTGTAGGGATTCTATGATTCTCTTCTATGATTTTATAAGAGAGACAGAGAGAGAGATAGGAAACTGCTGGTGACAGTCCATCTCTGTTAATGATGGATGAAAGAACTCCTCTTCACTATAATTTTCTCTCGGTGCTCCCTCTGGCATCTGCAGGATTTAGCGCATGATTTCTGATTTAAATCGGTATTTGATACATGTGTTAATAAAAGCATAAAAAAGACAAATTGTGTAATTTTCAACTAATTTTTTGTGACAGGATTTCTGACCAATCTGTGATCTCACAAATATGAAGTTCTGCCTCGAAATGCAATAGAGAGATATTACACGAGCCCAATGAAGGGAAAGGGCTAAGTGACATTGTGAGATATTTATTGAATAGTTTTAGCTCTGTATATGGTGGATCGCTATTGAAGGTGCGTTTTGACACCATGAATGCCTGAAATGTATGTTTTATGAGAAGAACGTGCTGGAGGGATTGAATTATCCGCAGAGTTATTGATAGGATGCATTTAGGAGTAGCTTCTTAATATTTGCGGCTCGATGTATTATCATGTTGCATTCATAAGTAAGTCATTTGTGTTCTAACTCATACTTAGTGCCTTTTTAATAGAGATTTTCCAAATGGGATAGTTATTGAATACTCCCCATTGCATCCTTTCAGAGGTTGCTACCTTGGAACTTTTCTGAAAAAGTAAAACATGTAAGATTCAAAGGCTAGATTTGGCTGCAAGTACAATGTGGCATTTAAGAGCAATTGTCTTTTTTTGCCATCCCCAGCAGGAGTTCAATTTTACAACGTTCTTTGGATGACATTAGTTGTAATCTGAGATCACAAAACAGTTGTTATCATCTAACCCAACCAGCAATTGAAAGAAAGGCATGAAATCTATGGGCTGGAGAGCAGGTGATAGCTTTGATTTACATATAAAATTATTTATTTCAATGAGGTAAGAGTCACCACCGTTGTATTTTATAATTCTTTTATTCTCTTCCCACGCCGAGGTGCACTAAGATAAACTTTCATCTGTTCCCACGGCTGGTAATTCCTGGAACAGGTTGCTAGTCTGTCACTGGGTGGGTTTATTGCTTGAAGGGCACCTCTTCCCAGCAAGAGCGGCATGGTGGCACATGGTTAGCACTGCTGCCTCACAGTGTCAGGGACCCAGGTTCAATTCTGGCTTTGGGTCACAATGAGGAGTCTGCATGTTCTCCCTGTGTCTGTGTGGGTTTCCTCCAGCTATCCACAGTTCAAAGATGTGCAGGTTAGGTTGATTAGCCAGGCTACATTGCTCGTTAGTGTCGGGAGGATTAGCAGGATAAATGGGTGAGCTTCCTGGGGATAGGGCTCGGGTGGGATTGTTATCCCTGCAGGTTCAATGGGCCAAATGGTCTCCTTCTGCACCTTAGGATGGCTGACCAGAAGTTGCTCCTGCTCTTACTGTCAGCTGTTTGCATGTTTGTAAGGGCTTGCAGATTAAGACATCCAACCTGTTTGACGATGTTATGAATGCATCATCCTTAGCCATCAAGTTCTGGGGTAATCTTGAAATTAGAGCTTCTAGCTCAGAGGCAGGATGCGACCCACTGCACCACAAAATCTCTGTATTTTATAATATTTGCAATTTTATATTTTATAATACTGTACATTTTATGTTGTACTTTATGATACCTCTTTGTCAACAAAGCTACGTTAAACAGATTTTGTTATATAGTGCAAGAAAGTCTCCCAGCTACAGTTAGGTAAAATTGAATTTAAGGTAAAAGTGCCAGTGGGACTGTTTCCAGCTTCAGGAGGAGAATGCTGGGTTCCGGGTGGAAAGGTAGCGTGGGGACTTAGCCATCCGAAGACCAGGACTCATTTCCACGTGTGTAGAAGACAGGCAATGAATTGGCCTCCAGCCTGAGATGGCTGGGTCGTCGGAGGCTGGGCTGAGAGGAGGTGACCCTGGGTGAGGGTTTCAGAAAAGTCGGCCGTGGGCCAGAAATTTTCAGGGGTCCGAGCCGATTTGGTGTTCCTTAGGTTGTCTCCTGAGAGGCCTCCATTCATTCCTTTAAGTAAACTGTCCAGCCACTGCCTGATGCAAATAGACATTTCTACCCATTTGTATTGTACCAACTAGCAAGACATGGCAATCAGTGCCATGAGATGCAAGGCCTGCAGTGATGAAGGCAAATGCAGAACACACTTCATGCACTTGTACACACAATTATTATTGGACCCTACGTATATCAGAGGACTCTGATTTGTATACTATAAGTGGTCACAGAGCTGAAATCTGCAAGAATCTGGCTATCCATCTTAGGACCTCTGGCAAATGGTGACATAATATCAGTGTGAATAGCAGTAGAGTTATAGAATCGAATCTCGACAATGTAGAAGGAGGCCATCGAGCCTGCATTGACCACAATCCCACCCTCTCATATTTACCCCCAAACACCAGGGTTAATCAACGTAACCCGCACATCTTTGCAGAAATCCAGAGCATGCAGAGGTATCCAACACAGACACAGAGAAAATGTGCAGACCTCAATCAGACAGTGAGCTGGAATTGAACCTGGGTCCTTGGCACTGTGAGGCCACAGTGCTAAACTCTGTGTCACAGTTCTGCCCAATGTCACTTTTGGGGTCACTCCCATCCAGTTCACAAGGAACAGAATTAAAATTGGACTCTTCTACTTAAATGCTCTCGGAAAGGGCTTCCTTTTTGGAAAGAACCCCATCATTAGTACCTCCCTGTTCATTCATCATGGATAATTTACCCTGCAAGGTTTGGAGTGTGATGTCCCCAAAAGGCGAAGGAGCATTGAACCCGAAATTCCTATTTTAAGCTGAATATAAGTAAGTATTAACTAACAGTCAGCGTTCAGTCTGGCAGGATTGTTTGTGGGAATGTGCACAAGGCACATCATATTTTCAACAGATAGGGCATCCCACTCAATCACACAAACTGTGGAGATGGGAGGATGAATTGAGCATTTCCATTTTGATATCCTGGATGTGGAATACAATTGAAGAACCATTGCATTTATATCTTCAGATACGTTTGTCCATATTAATCAAATGCATCATATTGCCCTGAAGAAAGAATATCTCAGCAGCAAAGAGGTGATTAAGCTACCATGACATTAATATTACATCACTGGATTCAGTCCAAGTGAATTATTTGAGACCAAAGCAAAAATGGATTCCAGTCTATTACACTAACGCATAAACATATTTGTCATGCTGGGTTTCCTGTGCAGGGTGATTCCCATCTCAGAGGTGTCAGACTATTATTGCTTGCATTTGTTTTCCTTTTGTTCTTAATGATATGATTATTTGAATGCCCAAAGCCAGTAGAAGAAATATCTATTTTCGAATTTACTACCCTCTCTCAATTTTCTTTTTCTCACTGCTTTCATTTTTTTTATATGCCGTCTTCTTTAGCCTTGCGCAAGTAAGTGAATAGCAGGTATTTTCTGCAGGAACTTATATATAGACAGGGCGACACAGTGGCACAGTGGTTAGCACTGCTGCCTCACGGCGCCACATATCCAGGTTCAATTCTAGCCTTGGGTGACTCCTGTCTGTGTGGAGTTTGCACGTTCTCCCCATGTCTGTGCGAGTTTCCATAGGTTTCCTCCCAAAGTCCAAAAACATGCAGGTTAGACCGTGCTAAATTGCCCCTTATTGGCAGAAATCATCAGGGTTACCATATGGGGCTATGGGAATAGGACCTGGGTGGCTCGTTAGTACCAGCTTGATGGGCCGAACGACCCCTTTCTGTGCTGTCGGGATTTTATAATTCAAACGAGGAGCAGGATTAGGCCATTTGGCCCCTCAAGCCAGTTCCGCCATTTAAAAAGGTCATGAGTAATCTGATTGTAACTTCAACCTCACATTCGCACCTACCACTGAAAGCCTTTCACCCCTTGGTGATTAGTCATCTATCCAGCCCAGCCTTAAAAACATTCAAAGACTCTGCTTCCGCTGCCTTTTGAGGAAGAGACAGAAATTCACCACCCTCTGAAAGAAAAAATTCTCCTCATCTTTGTCTTAAATGGGTGATCGCTTATTTTTAAACAGTGATTCCTGGTGCTAGATTCTCCCACAAAAGGAAACATCTTCTCCAATCCAAGTTTTCAAGACCCTTCAGCATCTTAAAAGTTTGGATCAGGTCTCCTTTTACTCTTCTAAATTCAGGGGAGTACAAGCTTAATCTGTCGAACCTTTCCTCATGAGACATTCCTGATATTAGTATCGTAAATCTTCTCTGAACTAATGTATTTACATATTTCCCTAAATAAGGAAACCAGTGCAGTGCACAGTATGCCAAATGGAGTTTCACCACTGTCCAATACAACTGAAGCATAACCTCTTTACTTTTGCATTAAATTCCCCTCACAGTAAATGATAACATTCTATTTGCTTTTCTTGCTATACTTGTATACCAGCCTTTTGTGATATATGCAGTAGGACACCCAGATTCTTCTGCACCACAGAGCTCTGCAATCTCTTACCATTTCAACAACAAGCTCCCTTTTTATTTTTCCTGCCAAAATCAACAATTTCACATTTGTCCACATTATACTCGATTTGCCAGATTTTTGTCCACTCACTTAACCTGTGTCCCTTTGTAACCTCCTTATTCCTCTTCACAACTTATTTTCCTACTCAACTTGTCATCAGCAAATTTAGCAACCATACATTCAATCCCTTCCTTCAACCATTTATATATTTTGTAAATAATTTGGATAAATATGAGGTTTTCACTTTGGATGCAAAAACAAGAAGCAGAATGCCTACCAAAATGGCTGTAAATTGGGAGAGGGGAGTGTGTAGCGGGACCTGGGTGTCCTTGTGCACCAGTCGCTGAAGGTAAGCACTGAATGTATTCAAGAGGTAGCTACATGTAGTACTTGGGACAAATGGATTCAAAGGTTATGGGGAAAAAGCAGGATTAGACTATTGAGTTGGGCGACCAGCCATCATCACGATGAATGGTGGAGCAGTTTCAAGGAGCCAAATGGCCTCCTCTTTCTCCTATCTGCTATGTTTGTATGTAAAAGGTTGAAGCACAGCATTGATCCCTATGGCACACCACTTGTCACATTCTGCCAACTAGAAAAGGATCTATTTATGCCCACTCCCTGTTTACAGTTAGTTAGACAATCTTCTCTCCTTGCCGATATGTTAACTCCTACACCACCAGCTTTTATTTTTCATCTTAACCTTGGATGTGGCACTTTCTCAAATGTTATTGTGAAACCTGGGTAAGTGAGCAAAGCCCACTGAGATAGTAATAGGAGAAGAGGCAGGAGATAGATGTTTTTTGACCTGGATGTGTTCTGTACTCTGAGCGTTGGCCCTTTGCCAAGTATTCTTAAAAAAAAATAGAAGTCAAACACTTTCTGTAGGGGTTCTGTGATTGGAGACAGAAAGAGATGATTCTGAACAAACTCCTGACTGTGTGACCAAGTGCCTGGCTGCTAGGCCTCTGGTTCCCCTCGGGATAACCAACAGGCTCAGTGTTGCCTGCTCTGGGGTATCTAAATGAGTCCCACACTTTATCTGACTATCTTCCTTCCCACCTCCACTCACACTATATGAACAGGAAACCTGTCTCGGTATACTTGAGGGCATACCCCAGTGGCAATCTGAAATTTAATTAGTTACCCATCTTAGCTAGGTTTCTGACCCAAGGAAACAAAGTCAGCTCCAATTCCCTGTTTCTTTGACAGACTCTGTTGCTCAGTGGGTTAGAGGACCTGTCTAGTGGGTATGTAATCCTGGGCTCAAATCCCAACAGAGCCTTATTCTGTCTGAGCTGATCTATGCAATTGGAAGAAAGCCCTGTTCCCTGTTTCTGTGGTGAACGTTCAGCCCTATATTTAACTTTGTTTAGAATGCAGGGAGGATTACGGAAGATGTTCTTGATGGTGGTGGTGTCCAGAACCAGGAATCGCATGCTGAGGATGCAGGATAAATCATTTAGGACAGAGATGAGGAGAAATTTCTTCACCCAGAGAGTGGTCAGCCTGTAGAATTTGCTACCACAGCAAGTAATAGAGGCCAAAACATTGAATGTTTTCAAGAAGCTGTCAGATAAAACACTTGAGGCGAAGGGGATCAAAGGTTATGGGGGGGGGGGGGGCACAAAATCAGGCAATTGAGTTGAATGGTCAACCATGATCATAATAAATGGTGGAGCAGGCTCAAGGGTCGAATGACCTCATCCTGTTGCCAGTTTCAGGATAGGATATTAGCAAATTAGCAGTATAGGATGGGATATTAGCAAACAAGCTCTGATTATTGGAATATGAGGAAGGCATGGGAGGTGGTGAAAAAAAAGGTTGAAAGCTACAGGGTGCCTTTCTTGTGCCATGTCCAATGGCAAAGAAGAGAACCTTGAAGATTCTCCTCAGACATGAGAGCAACAATTTATATATACTTGTCAAGGTGGCCAACGCATGACTTCTTTATAGAACATAGAACATAGAACATTACAGCACAGAACAGGCCCTTCGGCCTTCGATGTTGTGCCGACCAAAATAAAAAGCAATGCCCCTCCAAACTAAACCATTCCCTTCTCTTCCATATACTTATCAATTAACCTCTTAAACGCCACCAAACTTGGCGCATCTACAACAGCTGCAGGCAGGGCATTCCACTCCCTAATCACTCTTTGAGTAAAGAACCTACCTCTGATATCCGTCCTATAACTCATACCCCTTAATTTAAAGCTGTGTCCCCTCGTGCTAGCTTTCTCCATCCTAGGAAAAAGGCTATCACTGTCCACCCTATCTAAACCTCTAATCATCTTATATGCTTCAATAAGATCCCCTCTTAGCCGCCTCCTTTCTAACGAAAACAACCTCAAATCCTTCAACCTCTCTTCATAGGACCTGCCCTCCATACCAGGCAACATCCTGGTAAACCTCCTCTGTACCCTCTCCAATGCCTCCACATCTTTCTTATAATGTGGGGACCAGAACTGCACACAATACTCCAAGTGCGGCCGCACTAGAGTTTTGTACAGTTGCAACATGATGCTGCGGCTCCTAAATTCAATCCCCCTACCAATAAAAGCTAAGACTCCATATGCCTTCTTAACAACTTTATCCACTTGACTGCCTACTTTCAGGGATCTATTGACACATACACCAAGATCCTTCTGTTCCTCAACACTATTAAGAGCCCTACCATTAGCCCTATACTCTACACATTTATTGTTCCTGCCAAAGTGCATTACCTCACACTTTTCCACATTAAACTCCATTTGCCACCTCTCGGCCCAGCTCTGCAACTTGTCCGAGTCACTCTGTAAACTATAACACCCCTCTTCACTATCTACCACTCCACCGACTTTAGTGTCATCTGCAAATTTACTGATCCATCCCTCAATACCCTCATCCAGATCATTTATAAAAATTACAAACAGCAGGGGCCCCAAAACAGACCCCTGAGGCACACCACTCGTCACCGAACTCCACGATGAATATCTCCCATCAACCACCACCCTCTGTCTTCTATCTGCCAGCCAATTTCTAATCCAATTAGCTAAATCACCCTCTATTCCACACATCTGCATTTTCTGTAGAAGTCTTCCATGGGCCACCTTATCAAACGCCTTACTAAAGTCCATATATACTACATCAACCGCCTTACCCCCATCCACCTCTCTGGTCACTTTCTCAAAAAACTCAATGAGGTTAGTAAGGCATGACCTACCCTTCACGAAACCATGCTGACTATCCCCAATCAATTCATTTCTCTCTAAATAACTATAAATCCTATCCCTAATAATTCTCTCCAATACCTTGCCCACAACAGAAGTAAGACTCACTGGCCTATAATTCCCTGGAAGGTCTCTCTTCCCCTTCTTAAACAATGGGACCACATTCGCTATCCTCCAGTCCTCCGGAACCACACCCGTAACCAACGAGGACCTGAAGATCAGAGCCAGAGGCTCTGCAATCTCCTCTCTTGCCTCCCAGAGAATCCTAGGGTAAATCCCGTCCGGCCCAGGGGACTTATCCAACTTCAAACCCTCATGCCTGCAATCCCATATTTACAACAAAACAGACTGTTTTATATGTCTGTTCCATTCTATAACAAAAAGATCAGTGCTGTTCTTTCAGATAAATGGGTGGCACAGTGACACAGCAGTTAGCACTGCCGTCTCACAGCGCCAGGGACGCGGGTTCAATTCAGGCCTCGGATCACTGTCTGTGTGGAGTTTGCACATTCTCCGCTTGTCTGCGTGGATTTCCTCTGGGTGCTCCGCTTTCCTCCCACGGTCTAAAGATGTTCAGGTTAGGCCGTGCTAAATTTCCCCTCAATATCAGAGGGATTAGAAGGGTAAGTATGTGGGGTTACGGGAATAGGGCTTGGGTGGAATTGTGGTCAGCAGAGACCAGATGGGCTGAAAGGCCTCTTTCTACACTGTCGGGATTCTGTTATTCTGACTGGAGTTTGAGTTTTGCGCTGAGAAAATGTGTTATTTGAATTAAACAATTTAAATAACACAAAGTAGGAATAAGTAATTTCAAATAATCAGATCAGTGAGAGCTTAGTTACTTTGAATGAAAAGACCATAGTGAGTTTCCTTTTAACTTGGTCATCAGGAATCCAAAACCAGCTCGTTCCACAGTCACACTTTAAACGTCACCACAAGTAGTCGCTTCACTGCAATCAATTTGTTTGAGAAAGAAGCCAAGCCTCTTAATTTAAATACAAGCCCGCTGTGTAATTTGTTCAAATACATGTCCAATTGGCAGCAATTTGAATTGATCAGACGGTTATTTAAATTCATGAAGCCCCCATTACTACCTCGGCAGCACTTATCAACTTAACTTTCTCAAATCACTTGAGCTTTAATCCAGAGATTTCAAAGAGAGATTACTTAACTAGAATTTCTGAAAAGAGGTAAGCCAGACAACATCCACTGTTGTTGAGGAAATAACCCAGAAGCTAGATTAAAAGAAGTCTTTAGTTTTGGAAATCGCCTTTAATGCCATTTATTATTGTCACTTAAATTAACAATTGGGTTGTAAATATACATGCTGGGGCCAAACATCTGTTGTCCTACCTGCAAATACTCCGTTAAAGCAAGTGAGCCTCCAAATGAGACTGACAGTCACACACTAAGTCTGAGTCTCTGCTGTTCGTCTGTCCATACAACATAGAATCACAGAATCCCTACAGTACAGAAGGTCACTGTTCGACCCGTCGGGTCTGTACCAAGTCTCTGGCAGAGCAAACCACCCAGAGCCTATCCCCGTAAACTCCATGTGTTTACCCCACTAATCCCCCTAACCTACACATCTTGGGACGCTATGGGGCAATTTAGCATGGCCAATCCATCTAACCTGCACACCTTTAAATGTGAGAGGAAATGGTGGGGGGAAACCAGCACAGACACAGGAAGAATGTACAAACTCCACCCAGACAGTCATCCAAGGCTAGAGTTGAACTGGGGTTCCCGGTGCTCTGAGGCAGCAGTGCTAACCACTGTGCTATCATGCTACCCACATGTCCCTTGGTAAAGGGAATCCAAGGCCTGGAATTTCCTTGGCTTTCCATTGACTGCCTCTTGGAATCCCTCAGATCTCCAGAATCCAGGTAAAAGGAAGCATTGTAATATACTGGCTGGTGGAAGCAGAATCTATCTGGTGATTAGGATGGGTTACTTTTATAGGGCCTGTGTCAAACACCATCCGTGGGCTGATCCCAGAACATCGATTGGTAAAAATGGTGTACAGATTACCACACCCATCCACGGTCGTTTGCACTTTGGATGCAATCATAAAATTGAAGCTAAAATACACACAAAGAGCAAAATTTACCATAGATGACAATGGTTTTGCTTGCCTGCTGGAGAGCTGGCAAGAACTCCAACACGTCTCCTTTCAGGAAGACCCAAACTAGGCCTTCGGGCATTTAACTGGGCATCAACAGGGCCTTTCCTGGGATCAAAGAACCCGGGGAGGAAGGGGTAGGTGGGGGGGAGCACACCTTCTGAGAGCCGCTGGCTAATCAGAGGCTATGACGTGGAGATGCTGCCATTGGACTGGGGTAAGCACAGTAAGAAGTCTCACAACAGCAAGTTAAAGTCCGACAGGTTTATTTGGTAACACAAGCCACAAACTTTCAGAGCACTGCTCCTTCATCAGGTGAGTGGGGGTTCTTTCACAATAAGGGCATATAAAGACATAAACTCAATTTACAAAATAATGGTTGGAATGCTAAGCTTTACAGATAATCAAGTCTTAAAGGTACAGACAATGTGAATGGAGAGAGGGTTAAGCATAGGTTAAAGAGATGTGTATTGTCTCCAGCCAGGACAGTTAGTGAGATTTTGCAAGGCCAGGCAAATCATGGGGGTTACAGATAGTGTGACATGAACCCAAGATCCCTGTTGAGGCCGTCCTCATGTGTGCGGAACTTGGCTATCAGTCTCTGCTCAGCGATTCTGTGTTGTCGTGTTCATGAAGGCTGTCTTGAAGAACGTTACCCGAAGATAAGAGGCTGAATGCCCGTGACTGCTGAAATATTCCCTGACAGGAAAAGAACACTCCTGCCTGGTGATTGTCAAGCACTGTTCATTCATCCGTTGTCGTAGTGTCTGCATGGTCTACCCAACGTACCATGCCTCGGAACTTCCTTTGCTGCAGTGTATCAGGTAGACAGCGTTGATCAATTTGCAACAGTATGTACTGTGTGCCTGTGGATGGTGTTCTCACATGAGATAATGGCATCTGTGTCAATGATCCGGCATGTCTTACAGAGGTTGCTGTGGCATGGTGTGTGCTGTCACTGTTTTCCTGAAGGCTGCATAGTTTGCTGTGGACAATGGTCTCTTTGAGGTTGTGCGGTTGTTTGAACCAATCAGCCTAATCAAATGCTGCCAGCTGAGCTTTCTCAGCAGTGCCATCTAGCTACAGTGCCAATGGCCACAAGTGGGTTGTGGTTGTGGGGTGGGGACGTGGGGAGGCATGGTGATGGCGTCACCTGCAAGGGCAAGGGGATGTCTTCCTTGGAATTTCTTGAGCTCGTGAGAAGAAATAATGACTGAGAAAACCTGACGCGGAGGGGAAAGTTGAATGGTAAAAGAGTTCAAGATAGACAAAGAACAATCTTTTTGAAGGGTCTCCCGAACTGGATGAATGCACCAACAACATGCATCTGGAGCAAAATCAGTGTGGAATCCATGGTAGCCAACACCCTCTTAGAGCAACGGAACCTGGAGGGAGAAAGAAAGACAGCGACGTAATCTGATTTATTAATGCAGCAGAAAGTGGGTTTACTATAAGAAATATGCATTGTGAATAAGTGACATGACTTCAAATGGAAGAAAATAAATTATACTGAGATAAAGGCAAAATACTGCAGATGCTGGAACCCGAAATAAAAACAGAAAATGCTGGAAAATCTAAGCATCTGTGGAGGGAGAATAGAACCAACATTCCAGACTCAAAAGGTTGGCTCTATTCTGTCTCCGCAGATAATGTCAGACCTGCTGAGTTTCTCTAGCATTTTCTGTTTTTGTTTTTGAAAGTAAACAGCGTTGAACTCAACGATTAAAATTCCCTGATCCTCTCTACTGGAATCCGGGCACAAAACCAGTGGGGACTGTATACTAATATGTTCCCCTTGTCACTTGTTTGTTCTACATCTATTCAAGGCGTCTGTTTCAGTTAATATGCTAAACAAGATATAGTGCAATACTGCTCTGCTGCTTTTGAAGATAAGAGGAATCCCTTGGAGATAGGATATAGGATCAGTACTCAGAGCAATTGAAACAAAAATGTTTTGTGTTTATGACAATACTCTCAAGGGTGCGAGAAACAGGGGTTCACACACTTCAACTCAACATTTGCGATGCAGAATGTGACCTGCAGAGCTCCGTCATCTGACGCGCTTTAAGTTTTATAGTGTTTGAGTTTATTAAAAGTGATTCAGATATATTACCTCATTACTGAAAGCAGCCATGCGAACATTTCAAATAAATCTTCATTGGATTTTGCATGAGAGTTTTCAGAAAATTCATTACAGTAAACCATGCATATTTTGTGTGTGGTGATGTAATAAAAGATGTCATAACATTCATGCCATACTGTGAAAAATATTTTCTTTTGTTAATTGAAACACAAAACAGTAGCAATGTAGGTGCAACCAGTAATTAGGAAGGCAAATGGAACACTGGCCTTTATTGCAAGGGGCTTGAAAAGATAAAGCGGGGATGTTTTGCTGCAACTGTACAGGGCATTGGTGAGATTCCACCCAGAGGACAATTTTGGTTTCCTGATTTGATGGAAATACTTATGTTGGAGGCAGTTCAGAAAAGGATCACTAGATTGATTGCTAAGGTGAAGCACTTTTCTTATGAGAGATGGTGGAGCAACTTGTCCCTATGCTCACTTGAGTTTACATGGAAACTGTAAAAATTAGAAGCAGCGGTAGACCATTCGGCCGTTTGAGCCTGCTCCACCATTCATTTTGATCATGAGTGATCAACAAAATCAATATCCTGATTCCCCCCTTACCCCCACACCTCTCTTTAGTCCCAAGAGCTATATCTAATTCCTTCTTGAAATCAGACAATGTTTTGGCCTCAACTACTTTCTGTGGTAGTGAATTCCACACATTCACCACCCTCCGGGTGAAGAAATTTTTCCTCACCTCAGTTCCCCTTATCCTCAAATTATGACCCCTAGTTCTGGACTCCCCCACCATTGGGAACATTTTTTCTGAATCTACCCTGTCTAACCCTGTTAGAATTTTATGATCTCCGAAGAGATCCCCTCTCACTTTTCTAAACTCCAGTGAATATAATCCTAACTCTCTCCTCATACGACAGACCTGCCATCCCAGGAATCAGCTTCACTGAACTCCCTCTATAACAAGGACATCCTTCCTCAGATAAGAACACCAAAACGGCACACATTATTCTAGCCTCATCAACATCCAACACTATTGCAGCAAAACATCTATGTTCCTATACTCAAATCCTCAAACATACCGTTTACCTTCTTTACAGCCTACTGGACCTGATTTTAGAAGAATGAGAGGTGCTCTTGATGAAGCATAAGATACTGAAGAGGGCCTGAATTCCTGAGAGGATGACCAGAATTTACCTGGGTGGCTTAGTGGTACAGAATGGAGTGTAGGTGTAACATTGAGATGGAAGTCCTCTGACAACCATTCGAGTTGTTGCAGCATTGTACCATATTTACATTGATTTATTACTGTTACAAGTAGCTTACATTAACATTGCAATAAGTCATTGTGAAAATCCCCTAATCGCCACACTCCGGCACCTGCTTGGGAGAATTTAGCATGGCCAATCCATCTAATCAGCATATCTTTTTGGATTATAATAAGAAACCAGAGCACCCGGTGGAAACCCATGTAAACACAGGGAGAACATGCATACTCCACAGAGAGAGTGATTCAAGCCGGGAATCGAATCCATGTCCTTGTGAGGCAGCAGTGCTAACCACTGTGCCATTGTGCTGCTTGTGCAGACGGCATTGCACATCGATGCTTCATGAAGCCACTTACTTGCCAATTTGCAGCAATTTTACAGTACACCTGAATTATATTGATGAGTAAGCTGAGACCCACAGGAGGACCAGTGATGCTGAAGGTCACCATGTGGCACTGAACCTTGATGCTTTAGAATCATTTTAGTTATCTATTAGAGGGAACTGTGGGATCTCCATATCTGCGGTGCCATTTCTGCAGAAAGTAAGTGACCAATGACCATTTCAAGAGTTAAGAAGTTTCACAACACCAAGTTAAAGTCCAACAGGTTTATTTGCTAGTACAAGCTTTTGGAGTATCGCTCCTCCTGAGTGAGGAGCTGTATTCACACGCAGAACATTTGTAGACACAAACTCAATTTGCAAGATAATGGTTGGAATGCGAGTCTTTAAGGTAATCAAACCTTAAAGGTACAGGCGAAATCTTGTGCCACCAAATAAACCTGATGCTGTGAGACTTCTTACTGTGCTTACCCTAGTCCAACACTGGCATCTCCACATCATTTCAAGAGGGCCGGCTACTATGTGTACTACTGCATTAATCCAGACAGCTGGGGGACAGATCCGCTAGGCTAAAGTCCCCCAGTTGCCATCATTTCCACTCATATGGTCTCCCTACTGCATTACCAATTCCAAGGCCTCCACCGCTATTGAAGTCAGAATGGATAGATAGGTCACTCCTTTATCCAGTCTTGCTCCTTCTCTTCATGCTATGAGCTATTTTCTCCTGCAAGCACAAAGATGAACACTGTTAGTTTCTTCCCAGTGACAACTACAAAAGCAATATAGCAGCCCATGACAAATGAACACCAATACTTCCTATATGTGGCCATTCTCAAGGAGTCATGTGTGGGAGATGAACAATGTCACCTCTTACCAAGATGCAGCTATGCCTCTGACAAGCTATGCCACTGTCTGATCTCTTCGTCACTGATGTATTAATGTGCAGGGACTTAGGGAGGAGATGTCTGGATTCGTCACTTTGGCAGACTAAATGAAGCCATTGATGTACTTGTGGCACTGATCCAAATTCTTGGGAATGCTGCTATCCTCCCTCTGCAATCTGTGTCCAGGCTTGCTTGATCAAGTAGACCAGCCTCCTCCTCTAAAAGGAAACTTCATGCCTTGCCTTTGGAATATTCCCTGGTTTCCATGCCACTTTGCAGCACCCCTGCATCCTACCATTTCCATGCATGCATCCAGTCCATTGAGTTCCGTTACTTGGAGTTTGAATCTCTCCACTGTTTTGTTCTTCCCCATTTCAGTCACCACAATAGCGATGCAATCCATTTGAAACCTCCTCTAACTGCACCTTCTTATATATACCCAAACGCTTATTTTTCCCTCATTAAACAGTGCTGAAAACCAATGCTTTTCCCACCATCTTTCCACATGCCCGTCCTTTTTTAACGATGCTTCTTAAAACCCATCATATTGACAAAGGCCGTCTTCCTTCAGTGTTCATGTTTTAATACCACCTCTAGTGAAGCACCATGGGATGTTCTTCTGTCTTAAAGTGGCAATATAAATGTGAACTCTTTGCTATTGTTTTTGATCATTTATTTTGAGATGTCAGTTCAGGATCACAGAAACACAGACGAAGCCATTTGGCCCACTGTGTCGGCACTGGCTCTCCAAATGAACAAGATAACTTAGTGCCATTCTCTTGCCTTTCCTTGTATCACAGCACATTGTTTCTATTCAAATATTCATTTAATATCCACTTGAATGTCTCCATTGAAACTGCTTCCATCATACTTTCAGGCAGTGCATTCCACACCTGAACTACTTGCTGTGTCAAAAATGTTTTTTTCTCACATTTGTTTCCTTTGCAAATCACTTTAAATCTCTATCTTCTCACTCTTGATCCTTTTCTGAGCAGGGACAATTTCTTCTTACCTACTTTTCCCAGACCCCTCATGACTTTGAACACCTCTATCAAATCTCCTCTTACCCAACTTCTCTCCATGCAGAACAGTTCCAATCTCTCCAATCTATCCTCATAACTGAAGTTTCTCATCCCTGGATGACTCTCTTTAATAGATCCACATCATCTTATAGTGTGGCACCTAGGACTGCACACAGTATTCTCTCTGAGGTCTAACATGTGTCTTGTACAAGTTATGGCACTACTGCTGCCACATAGTGCCAGGAATCCGGTTGAATTCCAGAATCAGGTCACTGTCTGTGTGGAGTTTGCACATTCCCTCCATGTGTGTGTGGGTTTTTTTCTGGATATTCCAGTTTCCTGCAACTGTTCATGAATTGGTGGATTGGCCATATTAAATTGGCCATTAGTGTCCAGAGATGTAAATTAGAGGAATTAGTGAGGTAAATACATGGGATTATGGGATGGGATAAGCATGGGATACTTTGTCAGAGGGCCAGTACAGACTCGATAGGCCAATTGGCCTCCTTCTGCACTGTTGGAATTTTATGATTCTCTGATTCTGTGATTCAGCATAACTTCATTACTCTTGTATTCTATACTCATTACCTGAAGGAAGATGAAGAGTAACAATCATGAGGTCCCTCCACTATTTCTGAAAAGATTCTTGTGTCCTCTTCTTTTCCTACGACAAAGTAAGAATCTCTCCTTCATTTCCCTTCCATAATAATACACCAAACCATCTCAATATGATAGGAAAGTTTCACAGCACCATTTTCCACAAACACACTGGCTTTCTCTTTTTCTCTGCTTCTCATAGAATCATAGATTTGATTTGATTTGATTTATTGTTGTCACGTGTATTAACATATAGTGAGAAGTATTGTTTCTTGCACGCTACACAGACAAAGCATACTGTTCAGAGAAGGAAAGGAGAGAGTGCAGAATGTAGTGTTACGTTCATAGCTAGAGTGCAGATGAAGCTCAATTTAATGCAAGGTAGATCCATTCAAAAGTCCGACAGTAGCAGCGAAGAAGCTGTTTTTGAGTCGATTGGTATGTGACCTCGGACTTTTGTACCTTAATTATGCTGGTTGCTTTGCCAAGGCAGTGGGAAGTGTAGACAAAATCAATGGATAAGAAGCTGGTTTGCATGATGGATTGGGCTATGTTCATGACTTTTTTTTTTGGAGAGATTGGAACTGTTCTGTAGTTTCTTGCAGTCTGGGGCAAAGCAGGAGCCATAAGCTGTAATACAACCAGAAAGAATGTTTCCATGTTGCATCTGTAAAAGTTGGTGAGAATCGTAGCTGACATGCCAAATTTCCTTAGCCTTCTGAGAAAGTAGAGGCGTTGATGGACTTTCTTAACTATAGTGCCAGCATGAGGGAACCAGGACAGGTTGTGGATGGCCTGGACATCTAAAAACTCTCCCCAGTCTACTTCATCCCCTTTGTTCTCCTTTATGCTTTCTAAGTCGACAATCTCAGTATAGAAGGAGCTTTACTCTGTATCTAGCTCCGTGCTGTTTGTGACCTGGGAGTATTTCACAGGGACGGTGTAGAGGGAGCTTTATCTGTCTCTAACCCTGTGATGTGCAGGCCCTGGGAGTATTTGATGGGGTCAATGAAGATTGTGCTTTCATCTGTATCTGACATGTGCTGTCCCTGTCCTGGGAATGTTTGATGGAGACAGTGAAGACAGAGCTTTACTCTGGATCTGAAAGAAAGTCAATATCTTTGCCCAAGGTAAGGGAATCTAAAACTAGAGGGCATAGGTTTAAGTTGAGAGGGAGAGATACAGAAGTGTCAAGAGGAGCAATTTTTCACACAGAGGATGGTAAGTGTCTGGAACAAGCTGCCAGAGATAGTAGTAGAGGTGGGTACAATTTTATCTTTTAAAAAGTATTTAAACAGTTACATGAGGAAGATGGGTATTGAGAGGTATTCACCAAATGTGGGCAATTGGGACTAGCTTATTGTTTTCAAAAAAGGATGGCATGGACAAGTTGGGCCGAAAGACTTGTTTCCACGATGTATATCTCTATGACACTATCTATGAGGGAGAGATTATTGTTGTTGCACCAGTTCACCAGATTCTCCGTCTCATTCCTTTACTTTGTCCCATTATTTTTTGAGATCTGACCCACTACGGTGGTGTCAACAACAAATTTGAAAATCGAATTGGAGTGGAATTTGACTACACAAGTCATAGATGTATGAGGGGTATAGAAGGGGGCTGAGAACACAGTCTTGTGGGGCACCGGTGTTGAGGATGATCATGGAGGAGGTGTTATTGACTATCCTTACTGATTGTGCTCTGTGAGTTAGGAAGTTCAGGATCCAGTCGCAGAGGCAGATGCCCAGGCCACAGAGTTTGGAGATGAGTTTCATGGGAATAATAGTGTTGAAAGCTGAGCTATAGTCAATAAACAGGGATTCTGACGTAGGAGTCCTTGTTATCTAAGTGTTCCAGGTTTGGATCCGTGGCTAGAGAGACGGCTTCTGTTGTGGACCTGTTGTGGTGGTAGGTGAACTGTAATAGATCCAGGTAGTCCAGGAGGCTGGAACTGATTCGTGCCATGACTAATCTTTCGAAGCACTTCATAATGATGGATGTCAGAGCTACTGGCTGATAGTCATTAAGGCACACTGCTTGATTTTAATTAGGTACCAGGATGATGCCCTTCTTCTTGAAGCAGATAGGGACCTCAGATTGTTGTGAAGAGAGGTTGAAGATACCTGCAAATATCCCCGCCAGCTGATCCGTACAGGATCTGAGTGCACATGCGGACACCCCATCCGGGCCAATTGCTTTCCGTGGATTGACTTTCAAAAAAGCTGCTTTAACATCTGCAATAGTGACCCCAGATACAGGTTCATCCAGAGCTTCCAGGGTGGAGGGCGTGCTCTCACTGATCTCAAAACGGACATAGAATGCATTGAGCTCATCGGGGAGGTGTAAGTTGGAGCTGGCGATTTTATTTGCCTTTGTCGTCTAATCTGTTATGTCTTGCACACCTTGCTATTGACAGCGGGGGTCAATGGGGACTCTAGCTTGGTCCGGTACTGTCTTTTGGCATGGATCTCCTTAGATTGTATCTCGTTTTCTTGTATAGATCTGTGTCACCTGACTTGAACGCCTCAGACCTGAACTTCAACGAGCAGTGAATCTCCCTGTTCAACCATGGTTTCTGGTTGGGGAACACATGGATTTGTTTCTTTGGTGCACAGTCTTTTATACACTTACTAATGAAGTCAGTTATTGTAGTGACGTACTCATTCAGGATGGTTGCAGAGTTTTTAAATACTGACCAGTCCGCTGACTCCAAGCAGCCCTGTGGGAGATCATCCGATTCCTCAGATTAATATTGCATGACTTTCTTTGATGGATTCTCCTGCTTTAGTTTTTGCTTGTAAGCTGGGAGCAGCACAGCCTTGTGTTCCGATTTGCCAACATGTGGGTGTGCGATAGACCAGTAGGCATGCTTGATAATTTGTGTAGCAGTGATCCAGGACGTTTGGGCCTCTGGTGGAATAGGAGACCTGTTTAGTGGCATCTTGGTAGAACGTTCTTGAGCTTGGCCTGATTGAAGTCTTCGGCCACAATGAGCAAGGCCTCAGGCTATTTTGTCTCAAGGCTATTCGTAGTGATATATATTTCGTCCAGCCTGACCTTCATGTCTGCACGTGGTAGGATGCGGGAATCCCCAATGTGAAGAAAGAGGCCATTGGGCCCAACAAACCTGCACTGACAACAACCCCACCCATATCCCCTAACCCCACATAATTACCCTGCTAACACCTCTGACACGAAGGAGCAAGTTAGCATGGCCAATCCAGCTAACCCACACATCTTTGGGCTATCAGAGGAAACTGGAGCACCCAGATATGTGGAGAATGTACAAACTCCATATAAACAAATACCCAAGGCTGGAATTAAACCCAGGTCCCTGCCACTGTCAGGCCGCAGTGCTAACCACTTTGCCACCGTGTGATCCCTTTTCACCAGCTCCCTGCAAGGCAGAGCACAGAGGCACCTCTCAGACAGGGATGCTGCAGCCATCCCGCTAATTCCTTCAATGGCCCACAGGACCATCCTGCTTCTGTGACCTAACGAATGCTCGGGCCAGTGCTTCAACTTTGCCCTGTCCCTTTAAGGGTACTCCTTCGAGGCACAGGCAACAGGCTTGAAATGAATGTTTGGTTCATTTCCCGGTCAAGCTGTAGATCAGAACACTGGCTTTATTTGTGGAAAGATTAATTAAGAGCTCCAGATGCTCTGGCATTAAGTGTGTTGCAGAGATTTGCATCGCTCAACGTGTGACAGCTGGTGTGTGACTTTTTTTTAACATACTGTAGAATTGATTCTGCGAATCCCCAAAAATTGGGTCCGCATTGCTTTGGCAGGGTTTGTGCCCCCACTGGCAGTGAAATCCTTGCCAGATTTTGCCATTTAAGCCCTCCCTCTGCTTTGAATGGGACATGTGTGCATGGCTGCAAGCCTGCATACTAGTTTTTTAAAAAAACTGGGAAGCTGTTAGTGTTGTTGAAACTCCTCTGTTCAGCCTGAAACTATTTAGGTATTCAGGAGTGCGCTTGTGAATTAGAGAATGAAAACATTCGCACATTTCATAGCCTCAGCACGCCTCAAAGTACTTCACAGACATTTAATTATTGAAATGTAGCACCATAGTATTGGAAGAAACAAGGCAGTCAGTTTGCACACAGCAAGCTCTCACATACAACAATGAAAAATTGACAAAATAAGCATCATTGAGGTGCAAATTGAAGGGGAACCCCACTACTCCCCTCCAAATGGTACTAGGCAATACTTTTACTTTCATCAGAGGAGGATCTTGATTTAACATAGCATTAAAAAAAAACTGCATCTTCGATTGTGCTGTGTTCTGTAAGTACTGCATCTGATTCCAGCTGAGATTATGTTCTCAAGTTTTGGGGGGGTGTGGGGACTGAAATTGATGACTTCTGACATACAGGTGGAAGTACTAACATTGAGTCAGATGTGACATGCCGATAGTTTCGCACTTAGCTTCTTGGAGCTGCTGCTGCAGGTATCAATGGAAGGTCGACCTCTACGGAGTGGCATTGTGGCACAATGGTTAGCACTGCTGCCTCACAGCACCATGAACCTGGGTTCATTCCCAGCTGGGGTCACTGCCTGTCCAGAGTTTGCACATTCTCCCCATGTTTCCACGGATTTCCTCCAGGTGCTCCAGTTTCTTCCCACTGTCTGAAACAGGCGCTGGAGTGTGACGACTGGAGGATTTTCACAGTAACTTCATTGCGGTGTTAATGTAAGCCTGCTTACATTTAACTTTCAAACTTTAAACTTGGAGCTGAAAGCAACCTTCCTCTTAAAGCAAACATATCAAGTCAAAAATTTAGGAACATAGAAGATAGAGCAGGAGGAGGGTATTTGACCCTTTGAGCTTGCTCCACAATTCATCACGATCACAGCTGATCATCCAACTCAGTAGTCTAATCCTGCTTTCTCCCCATCACCTTTGATCCCATTCACCCCAAGTGCTATTTCCAGCTGCCTCTTGAATACATTCAATGTTTTGGCATTAACTACTTACTGTGGCAACACGCTAGCACAGTGGTTAGCACTGCTGCTTCACAGCTCCAGGGACCTGGGTTTGTTTCCTGGCTTGGGTCATTGTCTGTGTGGAGTTTGCACATTCTCCTTGTGTCTGCGTGGGTTTTCTCCCGGTGCTCTGGTTTCCCCCCAGAGTCCAAAGGTGTGGTTGATTGGCCATGCCTAAATTGCCCCTTAGTGCCCTGAGATGCATAGGTTTAGAGGGATTAGCGGGTAAATGTGTAGGCATATGGGATGGGATTGTGGTCAGGGCAGACTCGAAGGGTCAGATGGCCTCTTTCTGCACTGTAGGATTTCTATGATTTCTATGAATTCCACGGGCTCACCATTCTTTGAGTGAAGAAATGTCTCCTCACCTCTCTCCTAAATGGTTTACTTTGAATCCTCAGACTGTGACCCCTGGTTCTGGGCCCTCCCACCATCGGGTATATCCTCCCTGCATCTATTCTGTCTGGACCCATTAGAATTTTATAAGTCTCCATGACACCCCTCTCATTCTCTGAACTCCAGAGAAAACAATCCTGATCTAATCAATCTCCCCTCATACATCAGTCCCCAGAATCAACCTGGTAAACCTTCGCTGCCTCAAGAGCAAGAACAACTTTCCTCAGAGAAGGAACCAACACTGCACAAAGTACTCTAGATGTGGCCTTACCAAGGCCCTATATAGTTGCAATGGCACATTCCTGCTCCTGTACTCGAAACCTCTTGCAATGAAGACCAACATACCAGTTGTCTTCTTTACTGTCTGCTATACCTATATGTTTACCTTCAGTGACTGATGCACAATGACACCCATGTCCCACTGCACATTCCTCTCTCCAAATTTACAGCTAATAAGGTAGTAATCTGCCTTCTTGCTTTTGCTTCCAAAGTGAAATCCTCACACTTATCTTGGTAATCTTTCTCCACACCCTGGCTATGATGGTAACACATAATATTCTGCACCTTCTCCTTTCCTTCTCCCCTATGTACTCTATGAATGACATATTTTGTCTGTATAGTGCATAAGAAACAATACTTTTCACTGTATACTGATACATGGGGCAATGATAAATCAAATCAAATCAAACATTTATGCAATGTAGAAGTCACGGATCAAGTGATATCACACGTTCTTTGTACCTGGGAATAACTGAGATAGGAGTTACACTCCTCATGCAAACAAATAAATTCAAAAAAAGAAAAAAAAGAACTTCCTGTGAAAGTTGAAAAGATGACACAACAAGAGTTCACATTCAAAGATTTTACTGTAACAAACAGACCCAAAGCATGACGTATAGACAGGAACAACCTGAAAGAAGAGTGATCAGTTGGAAGTGTACAATATGCTATTTGCTTCTTGTTTTAAGAAAAGGCTTTAATGACTGTCACCGTCTCTTCCTCATATTTCTGTATATGGTAACTCCAAGGCAGATACAGAATTGCAAATTTCTAAATAGATTGAGTTGCAGGAATTCTGGTCAGGAATTTCTTAGTGGGCTTCAGTATCTCGAGTCAGCCGGAGGTCAACAGCTCCATTTATTTGGATTGTGAGGCAATAGTTGTTAACTGTGATTCTTCCCAAGTCACGGGTAGAGGGGAATAAGGACAGCAGGTGTACTTTTGAAACAATAGAACCATAAAATCATAGCGCCTATATTGTAGAAGGAGGCCATTCAGCCCATCGAGCCTGCACCAACAACAATCCCATCCAGGTCCTATCCCGATAACCCCACGTTTACTCTCCTAGTCCCCCAGACACTAAGAGGCAATTTAGCATGGCCAATGCACCTAATCCATGCATAGAACATAGAACATTACAGCACAGAACGAGCCCTTTGGCCTTCGATGTTGCGCCGACCAATTAAGAAAAAGCAATGATCCTCTAACCTAAACCATTCCCTTTTCATCCATAAACTTATCTACTAACCTCTTAAATACCACCAAACTTGGTGCATCTACAACTGCAGCAGGCAGGGCATTCCATACCCTTACCACCCTCTGGGTAAAGAACTTACCTCTGACATCCGTCCTATAACTACCACCCCTTCATTTAAAGCTATGTCCCCTCGTGCTAGCTTTCTCCATCCTAGGAAAAAGGCTATCACTGTCCACCCTATCTAAACCTCTAATCATCTTATATGTTTCAATAAGGTCTCTTCTTAGTCGCCTTCTTTCTAACGAAAACAACCTCAAATCCCTCAGCCTCTCTTCATAAGACCTGCCCTTCATACCAGGCAATATCCTGGTAAACCTCCTCTGTACCCTCTCCAATGCCTCCACATCTTTCTTATAATGCGGGGACCAGAACTGTACACAATACTCCAAGTGTGGACGCACTATAGTTTTGTACAGTTGCAACATGACGTTGCGGCTCCAAAATTCAATCCCCCTACCAATAAAAGCTAAGACTCCGTATGCCTTCTTAACAATCTTATCGACTTGATTGCCGACTTTCAGGGATCTATGCATCTCTGGACTGTGGGAGGAAACCAGAGCACCTGGCACAAGCCCACGCAGATATGGGGAGAACATGCACACTCTACACAGATGTGACCCAAAGCCGGAATTGAATCCAAGTCCCTAGCGCTGTGAGGCAGCAGTGCCACCATGCACTTAAACAGGAGGACTATTGTGACTGCAAAATCAGCAATTTGAAGTTCAAATATAAAAGAGAGAGAGAAGGTGCCTCTATTTTACACTGCTCTCTCTCCAACTTTCTAAAGTTCTAGTAAAAAATATACTGAGCAACTGGGCCAGCATTTTCAAAACTCCAGTCAGCCTCTGACTGAAAACAGTATCAGGCCTTCTGATAACCTTAATTGGCTTCCCACCACTTGGCAGTAGCCCTGCCAGCAGCCCCCCGCAACCCTCCCCAATCCATGGAAAGTGACTTGCTCGGATGGACTACCTGAACAAACACTCAGATTGGAGTGCAGATCACTGGTGGGAGTATTTGCAGACATTCTCAACCTCTCTTTACAACAATCTGAGGCCCATATCTGCTTCAAGAAGATAACCATCATCCCGGCATCTAAGAAAAACCAAGCAGCGTGCCTTAATGACATCCATTGTTATGAAGTGCTTCAATAGGTTGGTCATGGCATAAATCAGTTCCTGACTTCTGGACTACCTGGATCCACTACAATTTGCCTACTGCCGCAACATTTCCCTGGTCCTGCACTCAACCCTAGAACATCTATATAACAAAGATACCTATGTCAGACTCCTATTTATTGATACAGCTCAGCCTTCAATACTATTACTCCCACGAAACTCATCTCCAAACTCCACAGCCTGTGCCTTAGCTCCTCCCTCTGTGACTGGATCTTGAACTTCCTAACTCACAGACTACAATCACGAAGGAAAGGCAACAATACCTCCTCCATGATTATCCTCAACACCAGTGCCCCACAAGGCTGTGTTCTCAGCCCCTTACTATATTGCTTATACACCCATGCCTGTGGAGCCAAATTCCTCTCTAACTCAACTTTCAAGTTTGCTGACGACAGCAACTTAATGATTGGAATTCAAACAATGACGAGGCAAAGTAGAGGAATGAGATAGAGAATGTGGTGAACTGGTGCAGCAGCAATAATCTCTACCTCAATGTCAACAAAATGAAGGAGATTAACACTGTCTTCAGGAACAGTGAAAGAGAACATGTCCCTGTCTACATCAACAGGGTTGAAGCAGAAAGGGATGAGGGCTTCAGGTTTTTACGTGTTCAGACCACCAGCATCCTGTCTTGGTCCCCCGTGCCGACACTGTAGTTAAGAATGCCCACCAACATCTCTTTTCTCACAGAAGGTAAACAAATTTTTGCACGTCAGCTATGATTCTCACCAACTTTTACTGATGCACCATAGAAAGCATTCTTTCTGGTTGTATCACAGTTTGGTATGGCTCCTGCTCTGCCCAAGACTGCAAGGAACTACAAAGGGTTATGAATGTAGCCCAACCCATCATGCAAACCAGCCAACCATCCATCTACTCTATTGTACTTCCTGCTGTCTTGGCAAAGCAGCCAGCATAATGAAAGACCCCATGCACTCCAGACATTCTCTTTTTCCACCTTCTTCCGCCAAGAAAAAATACAAAAGTCTGAGGTCGTGTACCAACCAATTCAAGAACAGCTTCTTCCCTGCTGCTGTCAGACTTTTGAATGGATTTACCTTGCATTAAGTTGTTCTTTCTCTATACCTTAGCTATGACTGTAACACTATATTTGGCACTCTCTCCTTTCTTTTTTTATGAACAGTATGTTTTGTCTGTATATATGCAAGAAACAATCCTTTTCTTGGTATGTTAATACACATTATAATAATTAAATAAAACCAGTGTTTTTTTTTTGGCAGAAGTTGATCTTTAAATTCTGCCTCTGGATATCTTTCATTGTATTAAGCAGTGCATGGCCTGAATTCTCCGTTCTGTATTTGTGTGTTGTTCAGATGTTTTACTTCTTCAGATTCGTCCTCAGTGCTGCTGATGGCACTAATAAAAGTCAGCGTAAGTCATCAGCGGCCCTCCAGTACCTCAGCCAAACATTAATTCTTCACATAAAACCCCAGACAGCAAATGTCACCAGGTTATTCAATCATAGGAGGAGAGGGGGAGATGGATCACAGCTGCGCCGACTCCTTTCCACTTCTGAGTTCATGCATTTCACTCCACTTCATAGCAATGAGAAATGGGATTCTGAGCTGAGTCCCTCCCCCTCCTGGCCAGTACAGGATGCTGAGACTCATATTAATGCCACCACTGCGACTCTCTCTGAGATCAGTGAGTGTGGAGCAGGCAAGGAATCCGACCTCCGCATTCCACTACCATATTAATTTATTTCGCTTCTTTTATATATATGAGTGTCACAAGTAGGCTTGCATTAACACTGCAGTGAAGTTACTCGGAAAATCCCCCAGTTGCCACACTCCGGCACTTGTTCAGGTACACTGAGGGAGAATGTGTAAATGAAGGAGAATGGAAATCATTCTGCAGCACAGTGGTTAGCACTGCTGCCTCACAGTGCCAGGGCCACAGGTTCAATTCTGATCTCAGGTCTGTGTGGAGTTTGTACTTTCTCTCTGTGTCTGTTTGGTTTTCCTCTGGGTGCTCCAGTTTCTTCCCATAATCTAAAGATATATGTGTTAGGTTGACTGGCCATGCAAAATTCTCATAAAATCAAAGACCTCCTACAGAACAGAAGGAGGCCATTCGACCCATCGAGCCTGCGCCGACAACAATCTCATCTGGTCCCTGTAACCACCACATATTTACTCTGCTAATCTCCTTGAAATTAGGGTCAAATTAACATGGTCATTCATTTGACCCTCATGTCAGGAGGATTAGCAGATAAATGAGAGTTACAGGAATAGGGCCTGGCTGGAAATGTGGCACAGACTCAATGGGCCAAATGGTCTTCTTCTGTACTGTAGGGATTCTATGAAATCGTACACCGTGCACCTTTGCTTGTTGTTTACACGATGGTCTGAATTTGTGGAGTATTCCGTTCCTATTTGTGCATGACCATTCTTAGCGTGGAAGCAAATCTTTCTGAAGGACAAAACCTTCCATTGTAGTTCCTTTAGCTGAAGATACAATGAGTACCATTCAATGCTTAACTTTGTTTATCCATCGGTTCTGAGATGCTAACTTCACCCTTGACTGTATACATTTCAGTCCTCTGTCAAGTACACGCCAGTTGCGCAGCCTGCTTAAAGGGAATTTGCTTTCAAAGAAGATGCCCAGTAATATCTGTTGGGACTGAGAAAGTAAACAAGAAACAGGCAGATCCATTGATTGTCTCTGTGTTGACTTTGAAAAGAATCCCGTAGTCAGCACAAAGCAATGAAATATTGAACGCTGAGAATCAGCCACGCATTGATCTTCTAAATCTCATGCTGCCAGTGTCTTTATAGTTATGAAGCATCTACAGGGGGACATTAATCCTGCTATAGCAATTCCACAGCATGTCAATACACGCAACAAGGTTAAGAAGTTGTGGGAACAGATAGCGATTGAAGCTTGCTTAGAGCGAGAGGACTGTTCTTTGTTCTTCAGGTTGAATTTGTTGTGCTTCTCAGTGTTAACAAGATGTGGTTATTTCTTTGTTGTGCTTAGGTTTGTATGTAGATCTTTATATACTGTTTCCTTT
The DNA here is from genome assembly GCA_024679065.1 of Sphyrna mokarran. Classification (NCBI taxonomy): domain Eukaryota; kingdom Metazoa; phylum Chordata; class Chondrichthyes; order Carcharhiniformes; family Carcharhinidae; genus Sphyrna; species Sphyrna mokarran. Next base: position 69,066,861 of record JAGIQG010000012.1, on the reverse strand, counting down.
TAACTGGTGATGTTATGAACTGGATAAAGTTTGAACTCCCAGCCACCAACTAAGAGAATAAAGCCACATTGCTCTAAAATTCAGGTAAATATGAATTAATTGGCCAACTGTGGTTGAGCACACTCCACTGCACATCAAATGGCAGACACGGCCAAGGCAAGATGCACATGTATAAGGTCAAGATGCAAACAGCTGACTCAAGAAACTTTTTCCCTACTGCTGTCAGACTTTTGAATGGACCTACGTCGCACTAAGTTCATCTTTCTTTACACCCTAGCTGTGACTGTAACACTACATCCTCCTTTCCTTCTCCATGAGCTGTATGCTTTGTCTGTACAGTGCACAAGAAACAATACTTTTTACTGTATGTTAATACATGTGACAATAATAAATCAAATCAAATTCTTCATTTTCAAAAATTTAGACTCTGGATTTCTTCAAAAAGCTGCTCTGACTCGGACTACCCCAATGAATGCAGATTTCCCAATGGTTCTACGTTCTTCTGAGACTGCACTTCATGGAATTCACAAAGATGCAGTCTGGCCTCCAATTTCAACTCTTTTACAGACAGCTAACTTTATGAAGATAGCATTCATAAAGATGTGTTTCTTCAAACCCTGGTCTCCCACTGCCCTCAGCTATAAATGGTTTTCAGGACTTCCCTTGAATTCTAATTGGCTGACCCAGAACTTTTCAATTCCCCAGTACTTCTCCTCAGCTCTAATGGCACTAAATAACCTCAGGAGCTTCTTCAAGGCCCAACTGCCTGGAGCCTGCTAACAGCAACATCCTCTCATTAAGGCTGCTTAAGGATAAGATAGACATATGTAATCAGTAAGGGAATCAAAGCTTATGGCGCTAAGGCAGGAAAGTGGAGTTGAGGATTATCATATCAGGCCTGTCACAATCTCTTTGGATGGCAGAACAGATTCAATGGGCCAAATGGTTTACTTCTGCTCATATGCCTTATGATCTTATTATCTTATGGTGTAGCCTCTTCCCCTGCTGCAGAGCACTCAGATAAATTGCAACCAGGGGAACCTTCTTAAGCTGCGCCCAATTCCAGGACAGTATAGACTTTCTGGGTTCACTGAATGCTTTCAGAATAATTTAGTTCTAACTCTCAAAGCAAAACCTTTCCTTGCATTACACATGTTTGCAAGCTATCCGAAAATCACATCTCCACCTCTCCAGCCAAGGAAGTCCACTTGCTCTTTCATGGTTCTTACTTTTCTTGTGTTAAGTTAACATAGTTCAATCTTTTGAGACCAAGCTGCTTCAGTTGCAGTTACTCCATTCCATACAGTTAAGCTTTAATCTCCCCAAAACTAACCATTATCCCTAAAATATTAACAGGAACAATGAATTAGATATTTGTCACTATAGTAGTGGCTTTGGAGGGAGGACAGTAAAGGTTTACCAGGATGTTGCCTGGTTTGGAGATTATAAGCTATGAGAAGAGATTGGACAAACTTGATTTGTTTTCACTTGAATGTCAGAGGCCGAAGTGTGACCAGGTAGAAGTTTACAAAATTAAAAGAGGCATGGATCAAGTAGATAGTCACTGGGCAGGATTTTATGGCCTCACTCGCGCGAGATTGGAAAATCCCACCTGAGGTCAATGGAAATTTCTGTAGTCTGCCCGTCGCCCACTTCGATTCCATGGCAGGCGGGGTGGTAGAATTCCAGCAAGACTCTTTTTTCCAGGGTAGAAATTTCAATTACTCAGGGACTTAGGTTTACAGTAAAAGGGGGAAAGTTTAAAGGTGAGAGACAAGTTTTTTATGCAAGGAGTGGAAAGCGCTTAGAATGCGCTGCCAAAGAAAGTGGAAGAAGCAGATACAATAGCAACCTTCGAGATGCATCTTGACAGATAGACAAGCAGGCAGGAAATAGAGGGATAAGGACTACATTAGAGACAAAAGCTCTTTAGTTTAAAAAGATGTCATGTGTCAGTACATGCTTGGTGGGCCGAAAGGCCTGTTCCTGTGCTATACTGTTCTTTGTTCTTTGTAATTGCAATGATTCACAAGAATTGTTCATTACCCAGTTTGGATCAAACAATCTTGTTTTTGACATGTGCCTGTCCAGAAATTTCTGAAAATTAGTTTTTTTTTTCTCTCTTCATAGCATCTGGACTTTTCAGCTGCACAGTTATAATGGCATGTTTCTTTCAACTGTTCAAAATTACAATCAGCAAATATTGTAAAAAAAAATGATAGAGGCGGATGGAATGAAAAAGCAATGATTTAGTTTCCCAGTTCTGTTGGCATCATACGTGAGGACCTTCCATTCAGAGCACTGGAAGTCTGGACGCAGCAGCAATGAAAAATCGAAGACGGCTATTTTTGTATAATTGGAAAGCTAGCTGAAGGACCAAGGACGAAATTTGGCTTGTTGCCAACAAGGTTGAATAGCAGAGAGAAAGTGGAGAGGTAAATTATAAAAGTGTTGGTCAGGCGATGCTTGACTTTATGTTTAAAAAGCTGTTGATTGTAAGTGAAAGGAAAGTCTGGGGGCGAAGTAAGTGCCGCAGTTTGAGATTGTCGGAGAGAATGAATAAGAGTGGAAGTCAATAACTATCTTTCACATTGACTCCAGGTGGTTTGGCTCCAAATAAAAATTTTGAATCTTTCCTTAAATACTAATCTTATACTATTTGTCAGTTTGTTATGGAGCAGTATGTTCTCAGTAAGGGAGAGCATTTATATGGAGGTTAAAAAATTGCTCTAATCATTATATGTAGGGACATTACTGGGACACTCTAAATACATTCACAAAGATTTCTTCTGCTTGGTCTTTTACTCAGTAAATGCATTTGTCTTAAAGCTGCTTTTGCTGGAAACCCTAAGCTGGGGAAAGTATCAGAAATGTATTTACAGTGTTGCTCACACAGTGACCAGGTGTTTTGACTTTCCTTGGGCCCTACCACTCCCTGATCTCCTTGGCCCTTTTGTACCCAGGTGGTCGGAGAACAGCTCAGGTTTAACATCTCACCTGAAATACAGAATCTCAGACAGCGCAATCCTCCTGCAGCACTCCACTTGAACCTTGGCCTGAGATTTTTGTGCTCAAGCCCTGGGGTAGGACTTGAAGCCACAATGTTCTGACTCAAAGGCAAGACTGCTACCCATTGAGCCACAGCATGCTACTAACTTGGGGTTGTAAGACCAGCATGCAGTCTTGTACAGTTGCCTGGTGACTTCTATTTAAGGAATCGAGCATCTGAGGGAAACAAGGAAGCATAAAGGATTCAAGTTGCAACAACTGAAGATATACTGAGCCTGGCATCTTTAACCAGCACCTTTGCAGTAATTTGCTTTTATCTCTAACCCAAACTGGCTGGACTTTGTTCCAGTAGTTGATGGTTCGCCTTCTTCATAATGACTAAACGTGCAGAAATTTTTGCTTGCGCTGCCAGTGGCCTGCTGTTAGCTGATGTTATATGATGTCTTCTCCTGAGGATAAATACATAGCCCTAGCAATGTAGGTTCCCAAGTCTTGCAGTCACAATCTGCCATTTTGTACAGAATGGATGGCAATAATAGTACCTGGAAGGAAACAAAGTGAGGCATCAGAATGTCAGTGGGCATTTCTAGATGTGAAACAGTTGAAGTGACTGTTCCAGCAGTGGCGGGGAGGGGGTGGGCAGGATGGACAGGGGGTTGTGGAGAATAAATGCAATAGCTGCTGTAAATGCACATGGGCATCGCAATGCATGCTGGCTCTGTGCCAATGCAATGTGATCCAGCCAAGTCCATATTGCTGGCTCAGCACCTTGATTCTATCATGTAGCCAGTGTCAACCACACTGTACAGTGGCTGCATGTCCCAGGAAGGGATGGAGTACGGGGGGTGGGGAATGGAGGGAGTGGGGCAAAATGTTGAAAGGCCAGGATGAGTTAAAGTTAGCCTGTGACACTTAAAGGCAGGGCAGTCACATCACCCAAACCAATTGTGTCACATTCATTGACACACTTTCCCTCTCCCTTGCAATGACAATTGGCACCCAAGAGATGCAGCAAGGATCACTACCTGACCATAGCCTAGCTGAAGCAGATGATGGAAGTTATAGGACATAGTAATATAGGACTTAGGAGAGGAGTATGCTATTCATACCGGTGAGCCTGCTCAACCTTTAATAACAGCCGATCACAAGTTTGTAAGATATAGGAGTAGAATTAGGCCATTCAGCCCATCGAATCTGCTCCACCATTCAGTTGTCACTGATATGCTCCTTATCCTCAATCTTCTACCTTCTCCCCATAACCCTTCACTGCATTATCAATTAAAAATCTAACTCCTCCTTAAATTTACACACTGTTCCAGGATGCAACACACTTCGGGGTAACGAATTCCACAGATTCACAACTCTTTGGGAGAAGTCATTTCTCCTCAACTCTGTTTTAAATTTGCTACCCCTTATCCTGAGACTATGACCTCTCACTCTAGAATGCTCCACAAGTAGACACTCCACACATCTGCTTTATCCATATCTTTTGTCACCTTGTAGACCTCAATTTGATTTTCTCTCATTCCAGAGAGTACAGGCCTAAACTGTTCAATCTCTCTTCAAACGGCAAACCCCTTCATCTCTGGATCAATCATACAAAGTGGCTGAACCAGTTATCATCTCAACTCCACTTTTGTGTCTGCTCCCCCAAATGGGGCAGCACGGTGACACAGTAGTTAGCACTGCTGCCTCACAGTTCTAGGGACTTGGATTTGATTCCTGACTCTGGCCACTGTCTGTGTGGAGTTTGCATGTTCTCCCCGTGTCCACATAGGTTTTCTCTGAGTGCTCTGATTTCCTCCTACAGTCCAAAGATGTGCGGGTTGGGTGGATTGGCCACGATAAATTGACCCTTAGTGACTCAGGAGGCATAGATTAGAGGGATTATTGGGGTAAATATGTAGGGTTAGAGGGAAAGGGCTTGGGTCAGTTTAATGTTGGTGCAGACCCGATGGGCCGAATGTCCTCATTCTGCGTTCTAGGGATTCTATGATTCTATGAACCCTTGTCCAACAAAAATCTATCTAACTCAGAATTGAATAAATTTAAAGACCCAGCCTTCAAAACCCTACAGGCATGAGAATTCCACACTCTAATGACTCTTTGAGAGAAAACATATCTCTTCAATTCCGTCTTAAAAAGATGTTCTTAAGGACAGAGGATAACCCTGAGTCCTAGTTTCCCCCACAAGAAGAAACATCCCCACAGGATCTTATATGTTTCAATAAGACCACTTCTCATTCTCCTAAACTCCAATGGATATCAGCCCAACCTGGTCAACCTATCTTCATAAAGTAAGTTCTTCATCCCAGGCATGAGTCAAGTGAACTGGTCTAAAGCAATTGCATAAGGGGACCAAAAAAAAACTATACACAGTAATCCAGATGTGGTTTCACAAAGCCCTCCACAGCTGCAGTGAACCTCCCCCACCTTTATATTCCATTCCTTTTGCACGAAACACCAACATTCCATTTGCCTTCACTGGCTGTCCCTGCTTACTAATTTTATGTGATTCATGCACCAGGATGCCCAGATCCCTTTGCATTATTGAGTTCCACAATCTCTCAAAATGGACAAGTTCACATTTGCCCACTTTATACTCAATATTCTAAATTTTGTCCATTCAGTTAATCTGTCTGTTACCCGATGCAGACTTTTTTTTGACAACACGCTTTCCTACATACCTTAGTGTTAATTGGCAAATTTAGCTACCATGCATTTGGTCCCTTCACCCAAGTCATTGATATAGATTATAAGATAGTTGAGAATCCAGCAAAGATATCTGTGGCACTATATTAGTTACAGCTTGCTGTTAGCTAGTCAATCCTTTATCTATGCTAATATGTTACCTCCTACACCATGTGCTCTGATCTTATGGCACAACTTTGATATGGCACGAAATCAAGTGCCTTTTGGAAATCCAAGTATTCCACATCTACAGGTTCCTCTTTATCTACCTTGAATGTTTAAAAAAAACTCCAATAGATTTCAGATGCTGGCTCAGCCTGAGCACCATGAGATTTTCTAAGTATCCTGCTATAACCTTAATAATGCAATCTAGCACTTTTGCCATAACAGTTGTTAGGCTAACTGGCCTATAGATTCCTGTTTTCTGCCTCTCATCTTTCTTGATTAAAGGTGCTACAATAGTTATTTTTCAATCTGTTGGGAACCCTCCCAAAATATAAAGCAGTTTGGAAGATCATTATCAATTCATCTACTACATGTGCCATCACTCCTTCTCAGATCTGAAGAAGTAAGCGACCCAGTTCTGGGGAATTGTCAGCCTTCATGTGGTGGAACCTTATGTACAGTCTCTCTAACATTCTGATAAATGACTGAACAATAGTATAACATTGAAGTAATTATGCGTCGATGTGATGGACACAAAGTACACAAGTCATCAGGGGTGCGCAGAAAGTGACACAGCTGTGTAAAAATAGGATACTTCAAAACATTTAATTGCTCAAAAATACTTTCAACCGATAAAAAGGTGGAGGAAATTTTAAAACAGAACCTCATTGTAGTGGAAGAACCACAAGCAAAGGACCAAACTTAAAAGCAAAGCACTGTGGATGTTGTAAATCTGCAACAAAAACAGAAAATGCTGGAAAGGCTCAACAGGTTTGACAACATCTGTGGAGAGGAAAGCTCTTTTGAGTAGCTCCTCATGTTTTTTAATAGCTCGATATTTGTTCTTCAAGAAGCCTTTCAGGGCTGCAACTTCTTTGCATGCCATTCCTGTCTCTTATTTTGCCTGACTACATCTTGGTTCAGTTTTTTCAACTCCTGTTTTGTTTAGCCAACTGTGGAATTAGTGGTCCTTATTTCTTCCTGGTACTTTTGTGTTGTTTTGAAATTTGTTCAGATTTTGAATAGCTTGGCTTGTTGAAGAATTCAAGTTATTGTGCGTTTTCAACAGTGTATGCACTGATACTTAATTTTGAGCTTCACATCTTCCAGTTGGGTTCTGAAGTGAACATATTCCTATAGAACCACTTCATTTACTTTCAGCCCGTTCGCTTCATGGTGCCGACCTGGTTGACTACCATATTGTGATTTACTCGAATGTTATCTCCCTCTCTCTGGGCTCTTCTGTCTCCCTTGCCCTGGAGTACTTTATTTTCCTCTTTCTGAAGTCTTTTGCCTTTGGCATCTTTCTCTTGTCGAACACTTGTGCGCAAACTGGTTGAGCTTCTTGCAGCCAAAACACTGCTTCCCCATGCTGGGAATCCTTTTCGTTAATATGATGTTGACGATAGTATTTGCATCCTGTCCTTTGTCCATCATTGCTTTGCCCTTTTGGTCTGAATTGTCTCTCAGCATAATGTGTCTCGTGATCTATTCTTCCATACATGTGCTGTAAGTGATGTTTTTCATCCTCCACATTTCTGTGCACATCTATTGCTTTCCTATCATATATGTTTTTCTTCTTTAAGTAGACTTGCTCTCATTGAGGGGTCTCATAGGTCATAGACTAATTGATCTTTAATCAGGTCATCTTTTAATTGTCCAAATTCACGCAATTCTGTAAGCTGTATTACTGCAGTAACATACTGATCTTTGCACCTTGGACTCTAGTGTTGAATAAAAAGCGTTCATATGTAACATTCAATAGGGGTTCAAAGCAAGGCTTTCAAAATCTCTTTCTTCATTTGTTAAACTTAAGGTGAAATACATTTTGTAGCAGTCCCTCCCCGGCAGCATTTGAAGTGGCTACTCTTAACAGCCCAGCCTTGTTGACTCAATCTGTTGCAAGCTCTGAGTTTTCTCTCTGCAAGTGGAAAAACTGCTAGTTCAGCTAAGTATCACTTTTCAATTCAACAGGAGCTGCGATAGAAAAGTTTCATGCCGTATTCACTTATCTCATATTTCACTTTAGTGCATGTTTGCTTTTCCTTGTCCTCTTTAGCAAATTTGAACATTTCTGTGTGCTTCTCTGAACTGTACCTTCTCTGCAATCAGTGTTTAACTTGCAGCCGTTGCTTTCTTTGCTTCTCCTTGCCCTTTCTCATTAACGTTTAGCAGAGTTGAACATTTCTGCATGCCTTTCTCAGCTATGTCTTCATCATAGCATTTCCCAGATTCTGAAACTCTGTTTTATCTCCATTTCCTGGCAAAATGGCTGAAATTCTCCCTTCTCGCCTACTGCGGGAATCGTGATAGGTGAGGCACAAAATTTGACCGACCGTTTAAAGGTCCGCTGATTTTGAGATGTACAAGGCCTTAGTATCCCACTCCATTGTAAGCATTCTATGATTCTATGTGAAAAGAGCCCATTTGGCCCATTGAGCCCCTGTTAATCTCCCTGACACAAAGAGGCAATTTAGCATGGCCAGTCAACATAACCTGCATATCTTTGGAGTGTGGGAGGAAACCGGAGTGCCTGGAGGAAACCCATGCAGACACGGGAACAACGCGCAAACCCCACGCAGACAGTGACCCAAAGCCAGGATTGAACTTGGGACCTTGGCACTCTAAGGAGGCAGTAGCTCTGACCACTGTGCCACAGTGCTGCCTACATTTTGTGTTTAAAGGCGACAGAGCTTCCCAGTGTTTTTTCATTATAGATTTTCATTGAACCGCACATATTTGAGCTGCCTCATAATAGAGGCCACAAGACTATGGAGAGCCAGATGAGGCAAGTAGATTGCACTTCAAACCCAGACAATGAGACTATTCGAAAGCACGAGGAGCCTGGCCAGTATAGATAGGGAGAAATTGTTCCTTTTGGCAGAAGAGTCAAGATCCAAAGGACGCCTGCTTCAAGGTGGTTGGCAAAAGAACCAGAGGTGACATGAGGGAAAACATTTTTTACACAGCAGGCGGTTATCATCTGGAATACACTGCCTGAGAGCGTGGTGAAAGCAGATTCAATCATGATATTCAAAAGGGAATTGGTTAATTTTGTAAAGAGAACATTTCCAGGGTGTTGGGGAGAAGGCAGGGGAACGGGATTGAGTAGCTCTGACAGACAGCTGGCACTGACTCAAAGGGTCAAATGGCCTCCTTCGACATTGTAACCATTTTACATTTCTGTTGTGACTTCAATGTCTGGACGGGCTGTGTTTATATCTATAATTATGCAATGTTTTTTCCTTGCAAGGAAATACCAGTGCAGCCAGTTTTCACTTACAATGAACAAAGCAATGATCCTTTTAACCAACATCTCTAAAAGTAAACTACATTTCAAATTTTTGCCACACTGCACAGTATAATAAACAGCATTAATCTTCAACTCCTTCACGAGGCTGATTAATAATACTGCAGAGCATTGGGACTCTATTGGCTGCAGTTACTGATTTGGTGGATTGCAACTCAGCCATGTCATCACTTGTCAAGATGGCATTTCTGTAATTAATGTCTTAATTGTTTTTTTAATGACACTGGTACCTGCTTTCGGAATAGCCAAAGACATCAACTTCAAGTTATTATTGCTATCTTCTGCTGTGTGTAGTTAAATATGTGTGCAGAGTTCCACTTAATCCCGTCAAAATGCTGTTGACATTTTCACTGTAGTAAAAAGCCACCTGTCCTCTCAGTTCTTTACTCAGAATGAAAATGTTTTAAAAATGAGCTCGTTGTTTGTTAGAACCACTAGGCAACTGAAATGATGAGTGACTTTGCCCTTTACACCGGTTTTGCTAAACTGCGTTGGCTACCTTACACTGAAGTCATGTCACAGATGATGTAAAAGGACAATGTGGCAACGGCAATGAATCAATGGAAATTTTGCTCATAAAAATGCGCAGGTTAAATGCAACTCCGTACAATCAGCACCAGGGTCTGGCCTTGGGTCTGTGTGGAGTTCTCCCTTTGTCTGTGTGGATTTCCTCCCGGAGCTCCGGTTTCCTTCCATAGTCCAAAAATGTGCAGGTTAAATTGATTGGCCATGCTAAATTGTCCCTCAATGTCCCAAGTGTTGGTTAGGAAAATTAGTGGGGTAATACGTGAGGTTATGGGGATAAGGCCTGGGCAAAATGTTCCTTTGGACAGTCAGTGCAAACTCAATGGGCTGAGTGGTCTCCTTCTGCATTGTAGAATTTCTATGATTCTATTTTATGAAAAATTAAATGGATGGCTTCCATGATGGAGCTGTGCCACATGCAGAAGTGTGAATTCGGATTTAGGTCGGAATTTTACCATCCCGCCCGCCACAAGAATCGGAGCAGGTGAGGGATGGACCATGGAAAGGTCCGTTGACCTCGGGGGCAGGATTTTATGGTTTTGGGACACACGAGGTCGGAAAATCCTGCCCTCCAAGTCCAGTGTTGCTTCATTTAAATGGTCGAATATAAAATTGCCCAAATGATGGCCATGTGGAACAAACTATAGTGGCGACAGAAGATCCAATCCTCTTCTAAGAAGGCCTGCACGTAGAGGCTTGAGTCATCCATTGTCTGTGAGAGTCCCTGGGATTCTGCTAGGGTTGAATGAACAGAAATTACAGAGAAGCTAAGAGGTCATTTGCTGTTTCTAATGACTTCTTACTGAACTTTTGTTAAGTTGACAAAAAAACCACCAGCATTGGAAACTACTGGAATTTCAACACCTGAAATGTTGATGGAGAGATGTGGTGACTCAATATCTTCACAGATTGGGTGATGCAATTGAGTTCATGCATTTTTTATAACAGTTCGTATCTGCTGTAGGGAGCACTTGCACAGAAATTAATTACCACCTCTGCTGTTTATAGCGGATGTGCTGGTGTCAACTCAATTTGCACTTCGGCTATATTGGTAACACTGTAATTTTCAAAAATTGTTTTTATTTAATAACATAGAATTCAATAAAAGCTGGTCTTAGATTTGGTTTAATGAACGAATGTGCAATGCCCAAGAAAAGTACAACAAAGTTTTGAGGATCATTCTCTGCACTTACAGAGGGCCAGCGTGGGTACAATGGACTGAATGGCTTCTTTCTGTGCTGTAATAATTCTCTGACCCTATAAAACGGTATGCTTATCAAGGGTCAACATAGCCAGGAAGCTAAAACCAATGCTGTTGAAAGACATTTATCATTATGTTTCTGCAATAGCGCTATCACCTTTTTTCTTTGGACCAGAGTCTTCTGTTTGGTTAATTTGATTTGATTTGATTTATTATTGTCGCATGTATTAATATATAGTGAAATGTATTGTTTCGTATGTGCTGTACAAAGAATACCATTCATTGGGAAGGAAAGGAGAGGGGCAGAATGTAGTGTTATAGCCATAGCTAGGGTATAGAGAAAGGTCAGCTTAATATAAGTAGGTCCGTTCAAAAGTCTGGTGGCAGCAGGGAAGAAGCAGTTCTTGTGTCGACTGGTACATGACCTCAGACTTCTGTATATTTTTCCCAATGGAAGAAGGGTGGCAGAGAGAATGGCTGGGGTGTCCTTGATTATGCTAATGAAATTGTGAAGGTAGAAATTGGACTATGTATAATAATTAGTATCAGATAGCAGCCTCCTGTCTGGAGAGGTGAGGCTTTGCCCTCTAGTGGTCTGTTTTGTGTTAAGCTTCATCTGATGTGCTTGAACTTTGACATGGCGATTTCTGCTTCATTTGCTTCAGAGGAAATCAATGGGCTGAGAAGGTGCAGGATTTACTCTTTCTCGGGGCTCTCTCCTTGGTCATTTGAACTTTTTGCTTCTTCCTATCTTTTTCAATGCCCTTCCAAACAGGGCACAACCATCAGTGACTTCTCCCAGTTATCAGTGGCAATCTACCATCTCCTCACCTTGCTTGCAGATGTCCTTCTAAAAGAGGTATGGAGGTTGTGACCCACTGCCGAATTCACTATAGAGAACATCTTTGGATGCATGGCCGACATCTACCGGATGAAAATAGCCAAGCCATTGCAGACATTATTAGCTTAGCAGTGAGTTTATGTTGATGGAATTGGGCACAATGTAGGATCTCTGACTTGGTGTCCTTACCATATCAAGAGATGTTGAGGGTACATCTGAGACAATGAAGATGGAAATTATTCAACCTTTACTCCTGTCTAGCATATGTTGTGCAGATCTCACTTCTGTAGAGGAGCGTGCTGAGGACACGGGCTCAGTGCACTTACAGTTTGGTGTTCCCAGTTAGGTTGCTGTTTTTCCACACTAAATTATTCAGCTTTGATATAACAGCTGCAGCTTTTGCAATGCATGAGTTGATTTCTGCATCGCATGACAGATTATTAGTGGTTTTTAGAACCCAGATATTGAAGCTATCAACCTCACGTTGTCAATGCTGATATATGGAGATACGGCAACACCCCGGACCATGGCATTTGTCTTCCTGGTGCTGATGATCAAGCTAAATTCTTTACAGATGTGAGAGAATCTGTCCATTTGCCACTGCAGGGCTTCCTCAGAATGGAATATTAGTGCAGAATTGTTAATGTCAATGTATTTACTGAAACAGATATATCAGAGTGGTGGAACACAGTTTATTTCCAAACAGAAATAAGAACAGATTGATTGGAATCCGGGTGTAGAGGCACACATTTTCAGACAAATGACAAAGCTGCACAATTCCTGACCATTTTTGAAGGTTGTTGAAATGGAAGTAGTGCTGCACGAGATGGTTCAAAGGAGAGTGGTTCATTTTCTGCCTCATACTTGGAGGTGAGTGGAAGCTGGTTTGAGACCACAATTGAAGTGTACTAGTTGATCTTACAGCATGTGACCTGGAGACTGTGAATACAGTTATATGTACAAATGTCTATAGTTGTCCTTAGTAGCATCTTGGGTGTTGTAGTCAATCAGACAATGTTTCCTTTTATGCAGTAACAAGTGACAGACTATGATTGAATTGGCTTTGGAGAACTTGTCCTGGTCCGCCCATGCCAACACTATAGTTAAGAAAGCCCACCAATGGCCTCTACCTTCTCAGAAGGCTAAAGAAATTTGGTATGTCAACTGTGAATCTGACCAACTTTTACAGATGTTCCATAGAAAGCATTCTTTCTGGTGTATCACGGCTTGGTATGGTTCCTGCTCTGTCCAAGACCGCAAGAAACTACAAAAGGTCATGAATGTAACCCAGTCCATCACGCAAACCAGCCTCACATCCATTGACTCTGTCTACACTTCACACTGCCTTGGAAAAGCAGCCAGCATAATTAAAAAACCCCATGCACTCCAGACATTCTCTCGCCCACCTTTTTTTGTCAGGAAAAAGATGCAAAATTCTGAGATCACATACCAACTGACTCAAGAACAGCTTCTTTACAGCTGCCAACAGACTTTTAATGGACTTACCTCACACTAGTTGATCTGTGTCTACACCCTAGCTATGACTGTAACACTACATTTTGCAGTCTCTCCTTTCCTTCTCTATGAATAATATGCTTTTCCTGTAAAGCAAGCAAGAAACAATACTTTTCATTCTGAACTTAATACATGAGACAATAATAAATCAAATCAAGTCAAAAACAAAACCATCGATTCGACATTAAATATTTGGCGAATAGCCCATAACTTGCTCGGAGTGACAGTCAGCAATGGATTGGGAATGCCCCATTCACTCGTGACTGTTCTTTAGGGAAGGAAATCTGCCATCCTTGCCTGGTCTGGCTTAGCAGCAACAATGTGGTTGACTCTCAACTGCTCCCTGAAGTGGCCCAGCAAACCACCCAGTTCAATGGCAACGAGGGATGGACAACAAAAGCTGGTCTTGCCAGCAATATCCCTCATCCGAAAGAAGAATGAATAAAAAGGAAATTGCTGGAATTGTGAGCTGGGCAACAGAGCAGCTGGAACCTTTGAAATCAATGGGATCAGCAGTTTCAATCCCCTTAACCAGTGAGATTTAAGGAGCAAGAAAGAAACAGAGAGACAAAAAAGTAAAGATTCAGGTAAATTTGAGTCAAATCAGGGAGAGGGAGAAATAAATACTCACCTCCTGACTCTCTAAACCTTATTCACCATCTACAAGGCACAAATCAGGAGTATGATGGAATACTCTCCACTTGCCTGCATGGGTGCATCTCCAACAACACTCAAGAAACTTGACACCATCCAGGATAAAGCAGTCTCCTTGATTAGCACCACATCCACAAACATCCACTCTATCCAACACCGATGCTCAGTAGCAGCAGTGTGTACTATCTACAAGATGCACTGCAGCAATTCATCAAAGATCCTGAGACAGCACCTTCCAAACCCTGCCATATAGAAGGACAAGGGCAACAGATACATGGGAACACCGTTACCTACAAGTTGCCCTCTAAGCCACTCATTGTCCGAACTTGGAAGTACATTGCTGTTCCTTTGCGGGGTCGCTGGGTCAAAATCCTGGAATTTCCTCCCTAATGGAATTGTGAGTCGACTCTCAGCACATGGACTGCAGCGATTCAAGAAGGTGGCTCACTACCACCTTCACAAGGGCAACTAGGAATGGGCAATAAATGCTGGCCTAGCCAGCAACGCCCTTGTCCCACGAATGAATAAAAAGAAATGAGGAGAAGGAGCGTGGGCTGAAGAGAGAAAGAGAATAAAATGAAATGAAGCTTCAGATTCAAGCAGGTGCCTCCCGCTGCTATTTTCACAGCTGCCAAGAAAGTGACAAAATAAGCAGGTATAATGATTTCTCACAGAGATTTTCTCTTGGTTTGCCCTTGTTTATGTCTGAAAATTGGGTGAAACTGAGCAGAAAATCTTTCCCGAAAAGTCTTGCTCTTAAAACACAAATCAATTTTATTTTGTATCTGAGGCTTCGGTCGTTAATGCTGCTGAAGTTTTTGATGAATTTTCCCCATCAGCACAGTGATGAATTTAATGCATGATGGTTTTCCAGTTTTGTGCTGGGTGAAAGGTAGCGATGCCATTCTGCAAGTTTGATTCATTGTGAGAATCATTGCAGCGTCGGACACCGATTCACACATAGGCCATGGCATTCGAATAGGGACAAGCATTTTCCAAAGACAAGTAGCAGAGAACTGAAAGAGAAATTAATCTGTGGTCATTCCTTGTGCTTTGTCTGAGAGTCTTAGGCCGGAATTTTACTGCATGCCCGCCCGAGGCTTGTAGAACCACACTTGAAGCTATTGGAGAATGCCGTCTTGCGAACCTTGCCCGCCCTGATTTTGGGGCGGGCGTACCAGTTAAGGTCCTGGTCCTATAATACCGAAAGAGGCCCTTCGGCCCAGGATGTTTGCATCAGTCATTAAGCACCTAATCCCAGTTCCAGCACACAGTCCTTGTATGCTATTACTTTTTATGTGCTATCTAAATGTTTCTTAAATGTTGTGAGGGTTTTTGTCTTGACCAGGGAGGGAGGAAGAGCGAGGGGGAATGTGGAAGAAAGAAGTAGGGGGAATGTGGAGGGAATGGGGAGCAGGACTGAGGAGGGAAGAAGGAGGGGGAATGGGGAAGGAAGACGGAGAGGGAATGGCGAAGGAAGAAGGAGGGGGAATGGCGAAGGAAGGAGGAGGGGGAATGGGGGGCATTGAGGAGGGAAAAGGGATGGGGAATGGGGTAGGAAGAAGGAGGGGGAATGGGGAAGGAAGAAGGGGAGGGAATGAAGAGGGAAGAGAGAGGGGAATGGGGAGGGAAGAGGGAGCAGGAATGGGGAGCGAAGAGGCAGGGAAATGGGGAGGGAAGAGGGAGGGTGTATGGAGAGAGAAGAGGGAGGTGGAATGGGGAGGAAAATAGGTTCCAGATTCCCACCACCCTCTGATTCAAAAAGTTCTTCTTCATATCTTCTCTGAATCTCCAACTCCTTGCCTTAATCTATGCTCCCTGGTTATTGGCCCTCTACTAAAGGGAAATGTTCTCTCCTATTTATCTGATCTACATCCCTCATAACTTTGTACACCACAATCATGTCCTCCTTCAGCCTTCTCTGCTCTAACTTCAGTCTAGCCAGTTTCTCTTCATAGCTGAAACACTCCAGGTCTGGCACCATCCTGGTGAATCTCCTCTTCTCCCCCCCACTCTAGTCATACCTCCTACATTCACATCAGGAACAATAATGCACCACACCTAGTTATTGAGTATCACCAGGAGAGGTTAGGCAACAAGTCACCAGAAATTGTACACAACAGTTTCTGAACTCTGCACTTATTATGTTGAGGCTATTGTCAAATATCGCATGACGTGGCCCAATGAACTTTAAAGATGAGAAGTGGGGAAATGATAATGAATAAATGTAAAAAGTTGGAAGTGTACACAGCTGTACTGTGAAAACTAGAAAAGTTTCCTCATGTGTAACACGATGCAAAGATTCTGTGGGGTGTAATCCTGATTGTTACACTCACCTCATGGGATTACCTGCTTGGAGTTTGTATAGATTAGTGGAAGAATTCTCAATGTACACCAGATTAGTCAACACCCTTGCCACAATAGAACCCACTTACATATTTTGAGGGACAGGACCTAGACTCCACCTCAAAACCTGACAATGCTCTTGAACCCCTATCCAATGGGTCCTATCCAAAACATATCTAACCATTTTTTTGATTTGATTTGTTTTATTATTGTCACATTGTCACATGCAGTGAAAAGTATTGATCCTTGCACACTCTCCAGACAAAGCATACTTTGCATAGAGAAGAAAAGGAGAGAGTGCAGAATGTAGTGTTACACTCAGAGCTAGCATATAGAGAAAGATCAACTTAATATGAGGTACAAAGTTCAAAAGAGTTAGAATAGAGTTTTAAAAACATAGAAAGAGTAAAAGATAGAATTAGAGGGTATGCTAGACACAGCTTGTAAGAAGCTGCCACATTCCACACCACCTTGGATCCTTTCTTCCTTCAAGGGATTAACCTTCCCCTAGCCTGGAATTTCCACGTCACTTATTTCATTCTGGAAATCAACAAGTCTTTTCTCACTCGTAATACTAACCCCCAATAATGTGTCAGATCATCAATAAAGTGCAAATGTCCAAAGGGGAGAGTGACTGGATGCCAGTTTCTCCATCTTGCTCACCCAATAACATCTTTGTCCTTAGACAATGTAGTCTTACAATACCAGGTTAATGGCTTATTTGGTATCACGAGTTCTCAGATACTGCTCCTTCGTCAGGTGAGCAGAGAACAGGTTTCACAAACAGACCATATATAGACAAAGACTCCATTGCAAGATAATGTTGGAACCATTCCATTCCAACCATTATCTTGCAGTTGAGTCTGTCTATATATGTTCTGTTTGTGAAACCTACACTCCGCTCACCTGATGAAGGAGCCGTATTCCAAAAGCTCATGATACCAAATAATCCTGTTGACCATTTACCTGGTGTTGCGAGACTTCTTGCTGTGCCCACTATAGGCAACTAATTGGTAAATTGCAGAATCAGTTATTTTACAATATATTTCACCAGACTCTTTATGGACTTATGGTGAAAGTCCAGCATTTCCACTGAGGAAATCTGGAACCAGTGTGAATTTGATGCTTTGTGTAGTGCGCCTTTAATTATTACTTCTCTCTGTCTTTTAGTTCTCACTGGGACTTCTAATTTTGATACCCCAAGCTTGACATTTCCTGACTGTCTCTTCATACATTGGGCAGAATTTTACTGTCCCATCCACTACGGGAATCGGAGTGGGCAAGGGGCGGAGCATGGGAAGATCCGCTAGCCTTGGGTGGGATTTTATGGTTTAGGTAAGAGTGAGGCCATAAAATCTCTCCCAATATCTCTTTCACTTTTGTTCTGTGAGCTGGAATCCATTAGCTACATTTCTGCTGGAATCCACGGGTCCTACTAGTGACAGGAATTTGGCGGGCAGGGGGAAACCTAATTTAGAATGAAGGCAAAAAGCAGTTTCTCAATGGTACGATGAGAAAGTAAGTTCTTGAGACTTTAAAGTGGGTTAAAGATGAGTCAAACCTTTAGATGAACAATATTGGGAAACTCTTTTGCATGAATTAGCAAGTCGCATATGAATCATAGAAATCACGGCAGTAAAAAAGGAGGCCATTCGGCCCATCGAGCCTTCACTGACCATATCCCCCACGGGCCCTATTCCCATAACCCCACATATTTGCCCTGCTAGTCTCCCTGACACGCAATTCGATTTAGCATGGCCAACCAACTTAATCCACACATCTTTGGACTGTAGGAGGAAACCAGAACACCCAGAAGAAACGCTTGCAGATATGGAGAGAGTGTGCAATCTCCACACAGACAGTGACCTGAGGTCGGAATTGAACCTGGATCCCTGGCACTGTGAGGCAGCAATGCTGACGATTGTGCCACCATGCTCAACATACGGCTAGCTCGCCGGAACTTAGTTCCTCTGCAAAGTAAACTCTCCACTGGTGAGAAATTAGAACATTCATCGCGCAGAAGTGACGAGCACCCTGTGAGGGTAACTTCTCTCATGATCGACAGTGGATTGCTGTTGTGTTATCCGCTTTGGGGAGCAGGTGTAAATGTCAGCCAGAACCAAGTGATGCTCGAGGCATGGAGGATGACCAAGGGAGGGAAGAATGGTTAGCGGGGGACGGTGGGACACTGGTCAGGTAAAGGTGGAAGGGATAGTGGAAAGCCCCTTAAACATAGCACCTTTGACCCCATGAAGTACTGGCAGGTGGCCACATGCTGCCTGACTCTGCTGTGAGAATCGGCCAATACCTCCCGGATGCATATTCAATGTACGGAATCGCAGGAGATCAGCCTTCACATCGATTCTCCCCAGTGGGAATCCCTCCCAATTCTATACCTGCCATCGAACCAGCCACGGTGATCCCTGTTTGCAGAGCACAAATAACCTGGCTTTAACCTCCTTTTGTCATTTATCAGATCATCAAACACTTACAGTCAGTACCTCCCTTTATTTGTTTTCTGCTGTCAGCCCACTCTACTGGAAACTTCGTGTAAAATAAACACAACCTGGAGATATTTTTAAACACATTAGTTTCCGGGTACTGTTATGAATCTGTCTGCAGTGAGTTTATGATCTTAAGAGTAATTGGTTAAGCAACTTATGACACAGTAACCCTGCGGAACAGAATACATCTTGTCCTCCTCCTCAGGCGTATGTAATTTGTAGTATCTCAATTATATTGGATGTTATTGTATTATTTTCATTGTAGCAGGAGAGAAGCCTCCTCCACAGCACATTATGACACAGTGGTGATTCATTTTCTTTCCTCCAGGACGGTTTGTGTGCACTGAATAATATTATCTGAATTACGATAGATCATTTGTAAAACCCTGATAAGATATCTTCTGCAACTGAATAATTACATGCTTACTTCTATTACACGGTCACAGCCACCTCATATTATTCCTTGTTGCCCCCATTAAAAGTTCCGCGTTTATTAGAAGCTGACAGTAAACTCTGGGAACTTGCTTCTACCATGAGAAATTGGACGCAGCGTAATAAAAAGAAAAGGGTCATCTAGGGCTGCACGTTGGCACAGTGGTTAGCACTGCTGCTTCACAGTGCCAGGGACTGGATTTGATTCCTCGTTCAGGTCACTGACTGTTTGGAGTTTGCACATTCTCCCTGTGCGTGCATGGTTGCCTCCCATATTCTGAAAGATGTGCTAGTTAGGTGAATTGGCCTGAAGAGATGACAATTAGGGGAATTTCATATTGCATTGCAGTGTTAATGTTAGCCTTACTCATGACTAATAAATAAACTTTAAATTCTATTTTTTATTTGTGGGGCAGGTTTCAGATGATATATTCTGCATTTATACTACCCCAGAAGGATGTGGATGCTTTCGAGAGGGTTTTTTTTGTTCATTCATGGGACATGGGCATCACTGGTTGGCCAGCATTTATTGCCCGTCTTTAGTTGCCCTTGAGAAGGTGTTGTGAACTGCCTTCTTGAATCGCTGCACCTCATGGGCTGTGGGTTGTCCCACAATGCTGTTAGGAAGGGAATTCCAGGATTTTGACCCAGCAACTGCAAAGAAATGAAGATATATTTTCAAGTCAAGATGGTGAATGGATTGAAGGGGAGTTTTCAGGAGATGGTGTTCCCACTTATCTGCTGCCCTTGTCTTTCTATATGGAAATGGCCGTGGCTTTGGAAGGTGCTTTCTGAGGATCTTTGATGAATTGCTGCAGTGCATCTTGTAGATAGTACACATAGCTGCTACTAAGCGTCGGTAATGAAGGGATTGAATGTTTGTAGACATACTGCCAATCAAGCAGGCTGCTTTGTCCTAGACAGTGTCGAGTTTCTTGAGTGGTGTTGGAGCTGCACCCATTCAGGCAAGTGGGGAGTATTCCACCAAACTTGTGCCTTGTGGATAGGCTTTGGGGTACAAAAGAGGTTTACCAGAATGTTGACTGGTTTGGAGGGTATTAGCTATGAGGAGATGTTGGATAAACTCGTTTTGTTCTCATTGAAATGATGGTGGTTGAAGGGTGACCTGATAGAGGTTAACGAGATTCTGAGTGGCATGGACAGTGCGGATAGTCAGATGCTCTTTCCTAGGGTAGAAAAGTTTCAAGGAGATGTATGAGGCAAGTTTTTTACACAGAAGGTGGTGAAGGCCTGGAACGTGCTGTCTGGAGAGGTGATGGGAGCAGGTACAACAGCCACATTTAAGGAGCAACCACATGAATAGGATTTATATATGAATACATAACCTGTTGGACTTTAACCTGGTGATGTAAGATTTCTTACTATGAAAAGGATGAGAATGGAAGGATACGGACTCGGTAAATGCACACTGTTTTAATTTAGGTAGGCATTATGATTGGGGCAGGCTTGGTCTTTTGAAGGGCCTGTTCCTGTCCTGTACTTTTCTTTGTTCTTGTGTTTTTCTTTGCATTTGGTGGGTTTTTGGCAAATGTCATTCTGCCCTTCAGCTCCAGTTAGATTGTTAACCAAGAAAATATGAGAGTTATGCTCCAGCACCAGTTAAGGGACTCTTTCTGCTGCTGGAGGCATTTTTCTGGTGGTGGATTAGCGCTCCACCACATGGGGAGACCACCAGACCACCGATGGCTTCCTTGTTGGCCAACTTGGGGAGTTATATCCTTTTAAGATTTTTCATTAGCGTCACAAGAGGACTTATATTAATACTGCAATGAAGTTACTGTGAAAATCTCCTAGTCCTCACACTCCGGAACCTATTCGGGTACGCTGAGGGAGAACTTAGCATTAATGCACATTAACCAACACTTCTTTCGGACTGTGGGGGGAAACCGGATCGCCTGGAGGAAACCCACACAAACACGGGGAGAACATTCAAACTCCACACAGACAGTGAGCCAACCGGGCATTGAACCTGGGTCCCTGGCACTGTGAGGTAGCAGTGCTAACCACTGCAGGCACCCTTTACCTCTAAAGGGTCCCTTCAAAGACAAGTGCTGGCCCCATAGCAACACTTTCCCTCAGCAATTAACCCCACCCTCTTTGCTGGAACCAACCTAACTGGCTTTACTAACTTACTTAGTAGAATTCCACCGCAACTTAATGATGTTGCATCAAGACTTGTGCAGTCCCAGCAGCAGCCACCACTCCCAGTGGCGCTGCTGAGACTGAAGAGCTGCCAGCTTTCCGATTGATGGGCATGTCTTGGGATGGGATCTTGACTGTTAAAGGGACAGGAGACCAACATCAAGTAGGTAATTACCTGATTCACGCAGAGTCTGGAGGGGCCTCTAGGAACAGCTGAGCTGATGTGCCCCAAATTTCCCAGCCAAAGCAGAGGGGCGACCGATGCACCATAAAATCCTCAACATTGTATAATTAAACACAGAGGCTAAAGGAAGATTTTAGCATGAGGTCTCTGCATCTTTTCTTGCCATCATGCGCATAGCATATTACGATCCTTCTATTGTAGGTTTTGAGTGTGTATTTTATTTAAACTTTATTTGAGAGATGGTCGATAAGTGCTACAAGCCCAATATTTTCATCTCCCTCCAAAAGGACATTAGGCAGATTCTCTGTAAAATGGGATAGAATCTGGTTCCGCCAAACTCCCATCTCATTATGCCCGATCCACATTATTTTAGAGGGGCAGAAATTCAGTGTTGCTCCTATATCAAGGGACTATATCTAGGGAAATTCCTAGGTCATTCTGTATAATAGTTCTTATCAGAGGAACTGTTATCAGTGTCTCTCACTGAGGTATGACAAAAGGCCGTAAATTCTTATTGACTGACAGAACAGGGGCCAAATGTCCTTCTTCTGCTCTCTATTTCCTATGTCCATGTGTTCTTGGAGTCAAAGCTGATAAAATCTGGAGGGGATTGGTTAACTGGGCTCCTTTATCAACACTCCAGCTTTAGCCCCTATGGGGCAATTGATTTACTGTCAGTGCAGTGTGGCATTGGGCAGATGTTTTTGCCACACTAGCCTCAAAAGTGGAAAATGCTGCCCTAGGTCAACAGACCTTTGCATGGTCCCCCCCCACCCCGCCCATTATGATTCTCATGGCGAATTCACCCCACTGACTTTTTCTCATCAGGGCAGATGCTACTGATGCTTTGCAGGCACACGGGATGACTTCCCCTAAACTTTGGGAAAACGTCTCTGTTTCCGGATGTGGACAGACTTCAGGCTTGCGACCCCAGATGGAAATTCAGGACCATAAATGATTTGGCCCATGAATGTTGGAATAAAGAACGAATGCCAACATGCAAAGATTAATTTGACTCAGTGCATCCAGAGGGAAAGAAAGATCGATTTAAGGTAGAGATGAAATACAAAAAAGGCAAAGTAAGAATAAAATTCCATAAAACAATCTACTCCCCGTAAGAATGTGGCTGCATAGTTTCCATTTTTCCCTTACTGAGTGGAAAGAGTAGTGTTGCAGGAACATAAATGTCATAATTAAAAAGGCACTTGTGCTGTTATATAGGAGGCCTAACTTACAGTGATGGGTTTAATTGGCGATTAATGCGCAAATGCAGCAGTTTCTTGAATCTCATGGAGAGATTGAGAAAGAATGCAGTCCCACAAATCACCCAGCGTCTTGTAATTCACAGAGCTCCTCTTCCTCAGCTGATTAGTGGACAATTTGCTCTCTAATAATGGCTGCAGCATTAAACTCGCTCTTAGCTTGGCAGCAAAATCCTGGGTCAATTTTACCTTCCAATTTGAACAATGAGTATTGCCAGCATTTTCTGCTTTTGTAACAAGATGTACAGACAGGTACATGTGTGCATTAACTTTGCTGGTGCCGCAGTATCTGCTTCTCTAATTCTCTGAGAAATTTCACTTGCTTTGTTTTATTCCTGCCCGGACCCAGGCAGAAGACAAATTCGATCAACTGAAAAGCAATTTCAGCATCCCAAACTTGTAATGATTAGTTTTGAAAATGGACATGGTGTTTTTTTTTTGCGTTGACACTTTTTTTAGGTTATAGTTCTCCTTGAGCTCAGCACTGGCAGCCACTCTGACAAAAAATGTCCTGGAAACCAGAGGATACCTTTGCAATCACATTGTTTGAAATCTTACCGCCGTTCACACCGGCAGTATCTACAGCTTAATGTCTACAGCCTGGCAGTGGCATGGGAAGCATGGGGCACATGAAAATGCTACTCTGCGGACTTCCTGCCAATTTATGGGTCTGTGGAAAAATTGCCTCCTATATTTACATGAAATGCGGATTCGTGTTTCTTCTCAAAATGTCAAAAACAACCAAGTCTTGTCTTTTGATCAAATCGGGAAATGAATATTGATCCTTTTATTAAGGCCTGGTCGTTCACATGATACTGATAAATGTCACTCCAGTGTCTGAGATTAGCGCCTGTCCGAATGGCCTCCACAAACTGCTGACTAGGAGAATGTCAGCCACAAATTTGCCGTTCAAAATCCGGAAGACTATTTTTCTCGGCTGCCTTGGATGGGCAGATTTCTAATTATGTAGGATGTTTTGAGTGATATGGAATGGCTTGATTCATTGATGTGAGTCAAATTCTTTGAATGACCTTGCAGCAATCAAACCACGCTGTCGAAGGCCTTTCTGAGCCCGTCAGCTCTGATTTTAACCTCTTGTACTCGATGGGAACACTGCGCAATGTGGTGGAGGGGGGGTCGGTGTAACGGTGATTATCATGCCAGCTTGCTTACCCAATCCTTGCTGGTCTTGCACTGCCATTTTAACAGGCGCATTCTGAACACCCAATGATTTTCTTACACCAGGCAAGTGAAGCTTTTATTGGAATTGACAAGCCTGATGACATTGTTCAATCAGATTGTAATTCTAGCAGCTTTGGTGGCTAAGCCTGTTCTGGAGTTCCAGGCACGATGGAGAACCAAGGCCTGGAGAGAGCCGCAAACCATACAACAGGCCATTCCCCTCTCTTCCTCCCCCCCCCCACCTCCTCACCCATACAAACTCAGATGAGAGTGATCCACTTCAGCCTGTCATCTATGGTCCAGGCTGCAATTGCCCCACACATATCAGTGTGTTGCTCACTACTACTATGAGGGGATGGATCTATGCTTGCCGGTGGACCCGGCTGCAAAGAAATTGGAAGCTGTTATTGAAAGAGTGTCCTGATTTCACAACGGGAGAGCCTACCTCCTTCCCCCCCCACCACCCCCTCACCCCCCCCCCCCAACCCCCACCCCCACAAAGGGACATCAGGATCTCCCCCCACCCCATTGGTGGCATGTTCCCCCAACCCCACTCCCTGACACAGGGGAATTGAGGCCTTCCCAATGGGTTCCCTTCAGAACCCTCAACATGCCCCTCCCTTTCATGACCTCTGGCATGCCCCTCCCCCATCATGATTCCCAACGTAGCTGCTTTCATGCCCCCTTCACGCTGCAGCCCTGTGTGACTCCTCCTGCGTAACACCCCTTGCACAATTCCCAATCACAGCCCCTCCCTCTCATAACCGTAGCCCCCTTCATAGCCCCCACTCAGGACACCTCCTTGGAATTGCCTCAGCAATTTGGGAGTGCAAAGTTGGAAGCTCTCCCCCATTATTTCCTTCAGAGCCATGCGAACAGCAGTGCTCCTTAGGGACTCATGTCTGTGCCCTGCCCTGAGATGGGTACATCAGTGGGGCTGCCACATATATTCTCTGCAAATTGCCAAAAAAAAAGCAGTAATATCTTACCTTAACCCTGCATCCATCCCAGTGAAGGGAAAGAATTTAAATCAATAGTTTAATATAAAGACACATGATTAACTTGTTTGTCACAGACTGATTCAATTAAATTAGTTTTTGAACTCAAGCTCAGTTTGAGGCATGAAATGAAGTGGAGAAGTGTACGAGCTGCTGGAAACCAGGCTGGCTTCAGAGTTAAATAAAGCAATTACCGCAGAGGCAGAACTACAGGAGAAAGTGGGAAAGGAAAGAGAAAACGCGGAGTGAAGGTGTAAAATTACAGCCCTGGTCTAAGTGTCTATCATTTCTTCTCTCAGCCGATCGAGATGCTGCACAGCTTTCTGAGGCAAGGTCTCCGTGGAGATGTGTGTGCACATGTATGTGAAATTCCTTCACATCTTGAAATTAAACTCCCAAGCCTGGCTTCAAAGTCCTGGGGAGTGTACTGCAGAGGGTGAGAGGTCGATCTGATTAGGTGCACGACTGAGCTTCTGCACTTTTACCTGACAAGATTGCAAAGCTCCAGAAAAAAAAACATATTGAAGCTCTGCCACTTCGCTTTGAAGCCTCAAAGCTTTATTATATCTCACAATCCACTAACATTTATATAGAATGGATTTTTTTTTGTTACCCTTGGGTAACGCTTGATGTAATTCTGCGGCACTTAATCTCTCTTGGTAATACCACTAGAAATAACCATTTCATTCCTTCTCAGAACTCAGGCTGATATTGCAGCCCTGCTTGCAACAGCCTACCTGATCAAGATAAGTATGTCCTGATCTGAGGAGAATTTTGATTCAAGCAGAAAAGCGCAATGTACAATTCTCATCTCTCTCTCATTATCAGGAAATACTGATTAATGGCATCACTACTTGGAAAGCCAGTGATGTGTGTTCCTCAGGATCCAACTAATATTCCATGCTGAAGACACTCAAGCACATTAATTAGGGAAGGGCAGAAGTGTGAGCTTGAAGAGGAGAACATGTAGTGGAGCTCCATCGGGACCTGCTTTTCAGTTTCAACAAATAAATTGACTGAATAATATGTAAATTATGCACGTATTCCCTTAAATCCCATTTGCGTACACTCCAGCTCACTGACCTGGTGATTAGGCGGCAGAATCAGTAAGAAGTGTCACAGCACCAGGTTAAAGTCCAACAGGTTTACTTGGAATCACAAGCTTGCTCTTTCATCACCTCGGATTCTACGATTCCTTCATCATCTGATGATGGAGCAGCGCTCTGAAAGCTCGTGATTCCAAGTAAACCTGTTGGGCTTTAATCTTGGGGAGAATGTGCAAACTCCACACAGACAGTGACCCAAGCCAGCAATCGAAGCCGGGTCCGTGATTCTGCGAGGTTGCTGTGCTAACCACTATGTCACCAAGGTGTGTTAAAGCTTCCTTGAACCACTGCAGTCCCAGTGGTGCAAATACATGCACAGTGCTACTGGCGGAGCATTTTCCAAAATTTTGACCCAGCAACAGCTACATTTCCAAACCAGGACAGTGAGTGGCTTAGAGGGCAACCTCCAAGTTGTGTTCTCGAAGATTTGAAGCTTCTGACTGTGCCCACTCCAGTCCACTGCCAGCATCTTCACACTGGGAGGAGGGACGTGGAAACTGCCAAAGCTACTATTAACCAAGTCATCAAAAGCATCACAAAAGTAGCAGCCGGGTTGGCCTAATTCCTATTTTTTCTCCACATTGTGGAGCACTTGCCCTCCACAAGAGCAGCACAGAAGCACAGCGGTCAGCATTGCTGCCTCACTGCACGTAAGGGATCCAAGTTCAATTCTGATCTTGGGTAACTGTGTGGAGTTTGCACATTCTCCCCGTGTCTTTGTTGGATTCCTCCAGCACTTCAAACTTGTGTGGAATAGGTTGACTTGTCAATAAGAAATTGCCCCTTTGTGCTACAGGATTAGCAGGATAAATATGTGGGGATAGGGCAAGGGTGGGATTGTTGTTGGTGCAGGCTTGATGGGCTGAATGGCCTCCTTCAGCACTGCAGTGATTCTGTAATTCCTTCACCCCACTCTGACAGCATTACTGAAAGCAAGCACTTAACCCTGCAAGATTCATGCGTGCTAGCCCTTGTCATTCATATCCTATCAAGGCACAATACTCTAATGCACCAAAGGTACCCAACATAATACCAGAATTGAGACATTTTTGTTATCATTTATATTTTATCTTGAATTATTTTCTGACAAGGAACATCTATCTGCGACATATTTAAAGTTGTTTCTCCAGCATGAAATCTAACCGCGCTGGCAGATGTCACTCCTTCACCTATGCACCATTTCTTGGAACTGTTTCATTCAAACAGCGACAGTTCAGAACTGAACGAGTACGCAAATGAATACAAGTAAAGCTACAGACAAACTCCCAGTGAGAAACTACTGCAGGCATACAGACAGCAACACAAACAAACAGAACAATTTGCATTTGTAAGGTCTCCCAAATGTAAGAAATTGTTGTAAAGTCTTCACGGAAACGAAACCCAAAAGGTGGGAGCTGAACCATAAAACGAGATTTTGGTCAAATTAAAGTTAATTTGTTAGTTACAAGTCAGGTTTACATTAACACTGCAATGAAGTTACTGTGAAATTCCCTTAGTCGCCATAGTCTGGTGCCTGTTCAGGTCAATACACCTAACCAGCACATCAGAATACAGCAGGAACCAGAGCACCTGGGAGGAAACCCATGCGGACACAGGGAGATTGCGCAAACTTCACACAGACAGTGACCCAAGCCTTTTGATTTAATTTTATTTGATTTGATTTATTATTGTCACATGTATTAGCATACAGTGAAAAGTATTGTTTCTTGCATGCTATACTGCCAGAGGATACTGTTCATATAGAAGGAAATGAGAGACTACAGAATGTAGTGTTACAGTCATAACTAGGGTATAGAGTAAGATCAACTTAGTGCAAGGTAGGTCCATTCAATAGTCTGAAGGCAGCATGAAAGAAGCCGGGAATTGAACCCGGATCCCTGGCACTGTGAGGTAGCAATGCTAACCATTGTGTTACTGTGCCACCTGCGGTGCCACTGAGGTGTACTAAAGCTGCCGACTTGAGCTGCTATAGTCCCTGTGGTGTAGGTGGTCAAGGGGATGGATGTCATGGATTCACCAAAAAAATCCGTCTTTGCAATTTTCTGCCTGGAACAAGTGGGTCTCTTGGAGATTCTTTCAAGGATTGATTATCTTTATCTACTAACCATTTGAGGCCTTTTAAAGTCACTTTCTTTTCTGGTGACAGCCAGAAATGCCAATAACACTTAGAACATAGAACATAGAACATAGAACAATACAGCACAGAACAGGCCCTTCGGCCTTCGATGTTGCGCCGACCAAAATAAAAAGCAATGCCCCTCCTAACTAAACCATTCCCTTCTCATCCATATACTTATCAACTAACCTCTTAAACGCCACCAAACTTGGCGCATCTACAACAGCTGCAGGCAGGGCATTCCACTCCCTAATCACTCTTTGAGTAAAGAACCTACCTCTGATATCCGTCCTATAACTCATACCCCTTAATTTAAAGCTGTGTCCCCTCGTGCTAGCTTTCTCCATCCTAGGAAAAAGGCTATCACTGTCCACCCTATCTAAACCTCTAATCATCTTATATGCTTCAATAAGATCCCCTCTTAGCCGCCTCCTTTCTAACGAAAACAACCTCAAATCCTTCAACCTCTCTTCATAGGACCTGCCCTCCATACCAGGCAACATCCTAGTAAACCTCCTCTGTACCCTCTCCAATGCCTCCACATCTTTCTTATAATGTGGCGACCAGAACTGCACACAATACTCCAAGTGCGGCCGCACTAGAGTTTTGTACAGTTGCAACATGATGCTGCGGCTCCTAAATTCAATCCCCCTACCAATAAAAGCTAAGACTCCATATGCCTTCTTAACAACTTTATCCACTTGACTGCCTACTTTCAGGGATCTATTGACACATACACCAAGATCCTTCTGTTCCTCAACACTATTAAGAGCCCTACCATTAGCCCTATACTCTACACATTTATTGTTCCTGCCAAAGTGCATTACCTCACACTTTTCCACATTAAACTCCATTTGCCACCTCTCGGCCCAGCTCTGCAACTTGTCCAAGTCACTCTGTAAACTATAACACCCCTCTTCACTATCTACCACTCCACCAACTTTAGTGTCATCTGCAAATTTACTGATCCATCCCTCAATACCCTCATCCAGATCATTTATAAAAATTACAAACAGCAGGGGCCCCAAAACAGACCCCTGAGGCACACCACTTGTCACCGAACTCCACGATGAATATCTCCCATCAACCACCACCCTCTGTCTTCTATCTGCCAGCCAATTTCTAATCCAATTAGCTAAATCACCCTCTATTCCACACATCTGCATTTTCTGTAGAAGTCTTCCATGGGCCACCTTATCAAAAGCCTTACTAAAGTCCATATATACTACATCAACCGCCTTACCCCCATCCACCTCTCTGGTCACTTTCTCAAAAAACTCAATGAGTTTTGCCAACTTACTTTTGCCATTCGTGTCATTAATATTTAATGATAACAATGTGTAACTCAGGATGGTGCAGTGGGTTAGAAACACTATCCTTTCATCTCTGAGCTTAGGTTTGAATCTCACTCGAAATAACGGAATGAATTAATTCTCTATATTCTTTCATGGAATGTAGGCATTGCCAGGAATGTAGGCCAACATTTGTTGCCTGTCCATAACTTAAAAGTTTAGTTTATTTATTTGTGTCACAAGTAGGCTTACATTAATGCTACAACGAAGTTATTGTGAAAATCCCCTAGTCACCACAGTCCGGCTCCTTTTCGTGTACACTGAGGGAGAATTTAGCATCGCTAATGCATCTAATTGGCATTTCTTTGGGATGAAACTGGAGCACCCGGCGGAAACGCATGCAGACACGGGGAGAATGTGCAAACTCCACACAGACAGTGACCCAAGCTGGCAATCGAAGCCGGGTCCCTGATTCTGCGATGCTAACCACTGTGCCACCAAGGTGTGTTAAAGCTTCCTTAAACCGCTGCAGTCCCAGTGGTGCAAATACATGCTCAGTGCTACTGGCGGAGCATTTTCCAAGATTTTGACCCAGCAACAGCTACATTTCCAAACCAGGACAGTGAGTGGCTTGGAGGGCAACCTCCAAGTTATGTTCTTGATATTTACCAATTTTGTCCTTCTAGCTGGTTTGGAAGGTGCTGTCTAAGGAGCGTTAATGCATTCTTGCAGTGCATCTTGCAGATTGTATACATTACTGCCATTGTGAGTCAGTGATGGAAGGAGTAAATGTTTGTGGATAGGATGCCAATCAAGCAGGCTACTCCATCCTAGTGTCAAGCTTCTTGAGTGTTGTTGGAGCTGCACTCATCCAGCCAAGTGGAGAACATCCCTTCAGACTCCTGACTTGTAGATGGTGGACAAGCTTGGGGGAGTCAGGAGGCGAGTTAATTGCGACAAAATTCCCAGCTTCTGACCTGTTCCCATGGCCACGGTATTTATATGGCTAATCGCGTTCAGTTTCCGGTCAATGGTAAACCACCCCCTGTCTCCCTCTCAGGATATTCGTAGTGGGGAAATCAGGGATGGTAATACCATTGAATGTCAAAGAGCAATGGTTAGACTTCCTCTTGCTGACGATGGTCATTATCTGACAGTTGTCAACTCATTTGCAGCATTTGGACATGGACTGCCTCTCGTTCATGAAAGGTTACAGTTCAAAATATCTCAAGTTCAGCAGTAATTGGCACAACATTGATGGCGTTGCTCATGGAGAATGATTGGTCTGGAAAATGTAGATGTCACATTAGGGTTGTAGTGGATGCTGTGCTAATGTTTTGATTAAGGTCCATCAGCAGTGAGTGCAGAATATGCTTGGCTTTCCTCTTTATCTGTATCATTACTAACCTAAAAATACTTGGACTATTGACTTGTATGTGTTCTTCATATACAAATCTTTTCTCACCACCACAAAAATGACTATAAATTGGCATTCCTTCTGTGGTCAAGACACAACATTTGCATCTAATGCACACACAGCAACGTGATTCACTGCGTGACACTATTGATTTTAACTGCAGTTTAGCTGTGCGCTCACCAAAGATTTTTATAGATTGCGAACACATTGCTGTGTTTAAAAAGCTCGCACGCCTGGGATCTTTATCTAATTCGGTTATTTTATTATATAGTTTCAATCATCTGACTTCACTTCATGATCATTTGAAGGCTATATTTCTCCGAAGAAGTTCATATTGCTGCAGCAGTCTTAAGGGAGGAGTGACAAGGATCTACTTGAAATATACACTGACATATGAGTGTGGTTCTTGAAATCATTCAATTGGTGGAACTGCAGCGCATACACAAAAAAAATATTGACGCATCATCTTTTAATTTGTACAAAGTGCCTAAGACTAAACTTGGGCCGAAGTCCTTTTCAACAAAGTGTTGCTGAAAAAAATAATGTAGCACTGTTCCGGACCCAAGAACAGCCCAAAGTGTTTCACAGTCAAAAATGCTTTTATTCTTGAAGTGTAATCACTTATACAACGTAGGAAACACATCAGCCAAATTTCATACTGCAAAGACTCGCAGACAGTAACAGACTATCTTAGAATAGAATAGAATTCCTATAGTGCAGAAGAAGGCCATTCAGCCCATCAAGCCTGCCCCGACCTCAATCCCACCCGGGCCCTATTCCCGTAACTGCACATATATACCCGCTAATCCCCTGACAGTAGACTCAGTTTAGCATGGCCAATTAACCTAACCTGCACATCTTTGGACTGTGGGAGGAAACTGGAGCACCCAGAGGAAACCCGCACAGACACGGGGAGAATGTGCAAAGTCCACACAGACCTGAAGCCAGAATTGAACCTGGGTTCCGAACACTGTGAGACAGTAGTTCTAACCACTGTGCTGCCCCAAGTCAATCAGGTCATTTTTTTTAATCCCAGTTGCAAGATAAATGTTCATCATGACTCTGGGCAACCTCGCCCAGTGGGATTTTCCAGCTGTTCATACCAGTGGGATTTTCTGGTTTCACTGAAGTGAACAAGGATTGGACTGAGCACCAAATTCTCTATCCTCGCTCACAGTGACAGCAAGGCATGAAGGACCAATAAGTTCACACCCTTCACCTCTTTTCGAATACTGTAATGAGATCTTGCACTTGAGGAAAAGCTTGCAGCCTCACTCAATGCCCCATCCCAAAGATAGCGGGTGCAATTTTATGGTCTCGTTCATCCCGGAACTGTAAAATCTCACCCAAAGTCAACACACTTTTCCATGGTCTGCCCCTTTCCTGCTCTGATTCCTGTGGCAGGCTGGATGGTAAAATTAAAGCCAGTGGATGGAATTTTCCGGCCTTGCTCCCCCGAAACCAAAGAACCGAAGAATCAACAGATCTCTTCATGGTCTGGCCCTCGCCCGCTCCAATTCCTGTGGTGGATGGGATGGTAAAGTTCATCCCAGTGTCTCTCTCTGTGCAGTACTCCTTCAGCACAGCACTGAATATCAATCCAGATGATGTGCTCAAGTCCATGGAGCAGGACTTGAACCGTGGCCTTTTATTTGGATGCAAGACTTCCTACCAGACAAAAAGTCAGAGTGAATCATTTATAGCATCCGCGTGGAAATGTTGAGCCGGGGCTCCTTCCTAAACTATGCCTCCCCAAGCCCCTTTTCCTCCTGTGACTCATCTTGTGACTAAGAGACGGAAGTGAACAAACGCAGAAGGGGAAATAAACAAATAATAATTATCATCCTGAAGCTAAGCAAGGACAGTGACCCCGAACAACACAGCCACACATCAGACAGCACTCACTTGCTCCAGGTAGAAAAGGCTGAATGACTCATCTCAGTTCTCGCTCCCAGACTCTGCACAGCCATGTCAACAAACCCAATATATTCTCCCACATGCATTTCTAATGGGAATTTATGACATTAGCGGAAAATCTCATTTAAAAATATTAAAAGGTGACAGCATAGCTCCGCTTTAACTTGCCTGAAGTTATTTAGAAACCAGATGACATGCACCCTCAATTTGGATCCACATTAAATGAATATGGCTTTAAAAAGGTAGCAGCGTCTCATTGTCATACGATCTCAGTTGTATACAGTCCTACAATTTATTGATTCTTCTAAGGCTGTTTTCTGAGAGAAAAGTCAGTCATCTATACCCTTCGTAGGTAACCTTGATGCAAAATACCAGCACATCACAAAAATGCAGAACAAAGTGACAAGGGCTCTTAACAATTTAGTTACGGAAGCAACAGGTCCATTAGAGAAATCGAGGGGGTAAAAAACACGCCATGAGCTCAGGGTATTTATTATTTAAAGATAAATATAGGAACAGGAGGAGACAATTTATCTCCTTCTGCCTGTTCTCCTATTCAGTTCGATTATGGCTGATCTGTGTCTTCGACCCATTTGTCTGCATTGGCTTCATAACCTTTAATCCCCTTATCTGACAACAATCTATCAATCCCATTCTCAAAATTTACAACTGACCTAGCTCTCAACAGCTTTTTAAAGGAAGAGAATTGGTGCACTAACCTTTGCCAGAAACAATGATCCTTGACGTTGAGAGTGAATAATCTGGTTCTAATTTTAAGGTTATGCTGCCCCCTTTTTTCTGCACTGTCTTGGCCCTCTGGCAATGGCAGTGTGCCAAATAGCAGTGTATTCTGAGCTCTATCACTTACTTCAATCACCTTAAACAACTCAATTTTGTCACTTTTTAATCTTCTGCACTCAGAAAAATACAAGCCTCCTCTTTGTTGCCTGCCTTCAAATTGTAATCATTTAGTACAAATCCAATGAATTTTTGCTGCACCCCTCCTTAAGTCTAATATATCCTAGCTGAGGAACGGTACCCAGAACTGGATGCAGTATCCCAGACAGAGTCCAAACAAGGCTGTATTCAGTTGTAGCACCCATTTGTATTTCAGCTCCAGTTAGATGAAGGCTAACATTTCTTTAACCATTTTTATTGATGAGATTTAATGCCAACGACACAGAACAATATGGCACAGGAACAGGCCCTTCAGCCCTTCAAGTCTCTGCTGATCATGATACTTGCCTAAACTAAAACCATCTGCACTTAGGGAGTCTTGTATCCTTCCATTCCCATCCTATTCATATGTTCGTCTAGATGTCCCTTGAATGCCCCTATCATATTGTTCCCAGCACGTCCCCAGATAGCGTGTTCCTATGTACTTGGAAGATTTTAAGTACATAGGAACATAAGTAAGCCATTCAGACACTTGTATCTGATTTATTGAGGTCATAGCAGATCTTTGATCTCGCTTACCCACTTTTCTTCCATCGCCTCAGACCCTCTTATTTATAAAATTCTACCCAGCTCATTCTTGAAGATATTATGAACCCAGCATCTGCAGCCTTTGGCTGGAGCAAGTGCCAGATTGCCACTTTGCTTTATGTTATAAAGTGTTTAATTGATGATCTTATTCAAGGCTCAATCTGCTATTTTAACCTGAAACCTGGCTAGGTTGAGTGCAGAGGGTGGGGGTTCCCCTCACAGGACAATTTGCCAAGCACACAGCCGGAAGCAGAAGAAATACTAAGGGTTAAATTTGGACATGTGACCCCAATTTGCTAGGTGTATCATAAACAAAAAGGTCCAAGGTACGTACACAAGCTTCTGATTAAATATGTGCAGGATGTGATCTTGGTAAAAGCGTTTGTGGCCACATATTTAATTGACAACGAACAGCACGGAGTGCAGCAATGTAATGACAAGAATCTGGTGAAATGCTGATTTGAAACCACTTCCATCCCTTTTCAGCTCTGCACTCCCACCAACACAGTGAAAGAGATTTTATCATGTTGGCACCAAATGCTGGCTCAGGTGAGAAAATCAATGTATAGCTCACCAGTGGCACAGCTGGCATTTCTCACCAGATAATCCAGCCCTTGGTGCAGGAGCAAAAACAGAAGCATGGTCCACACTGCCATCCTGGTGGGAAGGGGCCAGAAAAAAACCGGCAACATCGGGAATTCCAAGATAGGAAAGGACCCAATCCCAATAAAAAAGGCCAAAGCCCTCCCCTTCCTTCATGCACATGGGCAACTCCCACTCCATAGGCCACTATCCTGAGACATGGTAATCCCCTTCTGCCCCCACCGTATCTCAAGAGTTCCCCAGAGGGGATCCTCCCCCACACCCCCGCCGGTACACCCCAACACTGCCATTACGTAGAGATGCTGGCGTTGGACTGGGGTAAACACAGTAGGAAGTCTGACAACACTAGGTTTAAGTCCAACCGGTTTATTTGATAGTAAACTCACAAGCTTTCGAGGTGTTTCGACCTCTTCACCTGACAAAGAAGTCGAAACACCTCGAATGCTTGTGAGTTTACTATCGAATAAATCGGTTGGACTTAAACCTGGTGTTGTCAGACTTCCTACACTGCCGTTGCCAGACGTCCATGACAGGGTGCAAAGTACTGCCAGAGTACGGCCCTGGTATACCTCTCTGCCCCCCATGGTTATATTTACCTCTGTGCCCCAGCATGTTCCTTTCGCTTGGTTCGCATTTTTACAAAGCTGTTGCAAATCTCACAGATATGGTGCCACATTAGTAAAGCAGAAGATCCAAATAGGTGATGATTCTGTAGGAATGCCTTCTAATGAAAGCATAATTTATCGAAATGAGGCTCCTTACCTTCTGGGTGGGAACCTCATTATGTCACTGATGGGGAGCAGGGATGTGGGTGGAGGTGGTAAAGGGGAGGGGGCAGGCACAAGAAAAATCTGAAAATGAGATCCTGCTGTCATGTTTCTAGTTTTTTTTGACTATTGCAGTATTTTTCACCCACATTGCCATTGACACCCATGGCAAATGCAGGCACAAAATCCTGGCTCAGTCTTAACCTTACACAAGTGAACATTACATTAAGCAGAATGAAAGGCCCATTGCTAATGTTGCTTAAAGTGATAGTATTATTGCAGCTGAGCTAAACATTCATAAGAAGGCCAGCTGAGAAAAATGAAACAAATGTCAGGTCATCTTCTCAGCATACTTCTGTTGATATAGCTACCAGATGGCCTCATTATGAATGCTTGGCTGAGCTTCAAAATGTTATTCAGTAGGGCTGCGTTTACACAGTTGAACAGGGGAGTGCCAAGCTGGAATGATAGCTTTATGGAGTTGCAATGTATTATTTGTCTTTTTTTTTTGTGATGTTTCAATGTTTATTCATTTGCGCAAGATTAAGATGTATTAAGGTGCTTAAAGCCTTATTCATCGATGCTGTGAATGGCAGTAGTTAGTTGATACATATACAAGATTGTCAGATGAGCAACTTTTTCAAAGGCAATTTCCAATGACTCCTTGATTATTGCAACAGTTTCATGAACATTTCAAAGACTTGCTAATTTCTCATTGACTGTGTGTACGGTGGATACTGAGGAAGTGGTGTGGAGGATGCATGGGGATAATGAAAAAGAAAGGAAGGGATATGATTGTTAGAGTGGGCATTGGAGTGTGGAGGAGTTATGGGGGAATGGAAGCTATGTGGGGCATGGAGAGGGCATGGGGAAAGAAGGGGAGCATGTGGCATAAGAAGAGGGTGATGAAACTTTGAGGTAGCATGAGGAATGGGACAGCCTAGAGAGGGATTGGGAGATATAGGGAGGGGATGGTGGGGTAGGGAGTTGAGGAGTAGAAGGCCTAACAACCCTGAATTGAACTGGACCAATGCCCCAGTAAATGGCAGTAGGCCTCCTAACTTGTCAGCCTTGTCATCACTGTTTGGACCTACCTCAATCTCCAGCCTGCACTTGGCACCCCCAGAAAACAAAATAAGTGGGTTGTGGACTGTGGCATCAGAAAATGTCTTGACTTGCAGTTCCTGAACTGAGGATGAAAATTGTCCCTTTCCTGGCAATGCAGAATTTAAAAAAAAACATGAAAATGCAAATGAATTCCAAATTTGCAAACGCGCTCATGTACTCGCAATTAAAACTAATCACCCTCAAGCATTCCCTTCCGTGGCAGTGCTCCTTTGCCTGCAGTCCCACCAGTGACCACTAATGGTCACTTGGTGTTGCTGAGACTATTGGTGTTCCAGAGAGTGGGACATCCCCCTCCAGTGAGGGGCAGAAGTTCCATGTGGCCCATAATTAAAAGCAAATTACTGCTGATGCTAGAATTTGAAACTAAAAGAAAAAATGCTGGAAAATCTCAACCAGTCTGGCAGCATCTGTAAGGAGAGGACAGAGCTGATGTTTCGAGTTCAGATGACTCTTTATCAAAACTAAAAGGCAAAGAAAGTGGGAGATATTTATACTGCAGGGGGAGGGAATGAAAGATGGGTCATTGCCACAGAAACCAGACTGCTAATAGCTGTCCACTGAGAGAATAAAGATTGTGAGTGGCCAAACAGCAGAGAAAATGAAGTTAGAAGATAAGCTGTGACAGATGAAGGTGTGGAAGAGGGGAGAAGATGTATGGGAAAGTGGTAAAATTAAAACAGGGGAAAAGGGAAGATAATGAGGGAGAAAAGATAAGGAAAGGAGGAGATAAAATAAAGGAAAAAAGTATTGCATTCACTGCTCCAAATGTGGTCACCTTTATATCGGACAGACCAAGTGTAGACTGGGTGATCACTTTACTGAGCACCTTCAGTCTGTGCGCAATCAGAACCCTGACCTTCTGGTTGCTTGCCATTTTAGCACACAATCCTGCTCCCATGGCCACATGTCTGTCCTTGGCCTGCTGCAATGCTCAATGCAAACTGGAGGAATAGCTCCTCATCTTCCAGCTAGGTACTTTACAGTCTTCCAGTCTCAACATCGAAATCAGCAACTTCAGTTGATTAGCTCTATCCCACCTCGACCCCTTTGTTTTCATTTTTTATTGTTCTCTATCTTTTATTTCTTTATTGTCTCTCCTCATTTTTCTCCCCCCAACTCTTTCCCCTGACTTTTATCCCCCCTTTCCTTACCTTTCACCTCCTCCTTTGTTTCCCCTTCCCCCTTTTTCTAAATTTTACCTTTCTCCCACTCCCATTCCCTCCTCCCCCAACATCTTCATATGTCACAGCTTACCCTCTCTTAGCTTCTGTATCAGTTGTCCATTCACACCCTTTATTCTCCCTGTGAACAGACATTAGCAGTTTCTTCTCCTGTTTTCTGTGACTATGACTCATTTTTCATTCTCTCATCCTGCAGTATGAATATCTCCCACTTTCTATGCCTTTTAGCTTTGAGTCATCTGGACTCAAAACCAGCTCTTTTCTCTCCATACAGATGTTGCCAGACCTGCTGAGATGGAACATAGAACATAGAACACTACAGCACAAACAGGCCCTTCGGCCCATGAGTTGCGCCGATCACATCTATATCTACCAATCCACAGACCTATCTATAACCCCCTATCCCATTCGTTCCCATATGCTCATCCAGAAGTCTTTTAAAAGACCCCAGCGAGTTCGCCTCTACCACCTCAGACGGCAGCCGATTCCATTCACAGCCGATCTTCCTGCATTTTCCCTCTTGGCCTTTGTTAAGCTGCTTAGCAGGTTGTGAGGCAAACCGGTGTGGAGCAGATTAAATCAAAGCTGACTTTCTTTCCAGGGAACGGGGGAACCGTATTTTTCAGCCTAAACACTATAAACATAATTTAAAATGGAATTGGATAGATAAGGAAAAATATGAACGGTTACGAGGAAAAGTTGGGGAAATGTATTGAGAGTAAATAGCTATATTGGAGAACTAGCTCTGAACTGCAATAAACTTTCGTGTTTTAACTTCTAAATTTCTATCTTACGTCACTTAGAGACTAATTACTATTGTTGAGAGAATATTGCCAGTAGATTAACAGGCACTTATAAATTCTGTGTGTAATAGAAGTTAGATAAGTATAGATTTTATTGTCTAGTTAGATAAATGTAGATTTTACTGTCAATCTCTTCAGATTTCCGGAGAAAGTATCTTTTTTTTGAATGCAGCAGTCTATTTCTGCTCTCCCAGGCCTGATCATTGATGAAGCTGTGTAGCTGAATAATAAAGTAACTGTTTGCCGAATTCTTTGTTAGATTGAAAAAGGAAGACATTCATCATAAAAATATAATAATATTG
Source organism: Sphyrna mokarran (assembly GCA_024679065.1). Classification (NCBI taxonomy): domain Eukaryota; kingdom Metazoa; phylum Chordata; class Chondrichthyes; order Carcharhiniformes; family Carcharhinidae; genus Sphyrna; species Sphyrna mokarran. The sequence goes on along the minus strand of JAGIQG010000012.1, from coordinate 69,027,762 downwards.
TGTAAGACATTAAACAGGCATTCTCAGTTAGATTGAAAAGATCCTGCAGCATCATTCTAAGAGGAGTCGGGTAGTTCAACCCAGTATCTAACCCAGCATCACTATAACAAGTCAGCAGACACAATTTTAACTCTTGTACACGAGATGGGGTTTTAAAATCTCACCTGTTCTCTCATTACCAATTATGAAAACTGGCCAACTGATTGGCATGTTTCCTGCATTACCAGATTGACCACACTTACACAGTATGGTTGTGATGTCTTAGATTTGTTCTTTCTTTCTTTCATTCATTCCTTCCTTATTTTCAGTATCATTCCTTGATACTACGGTTGTTCTCTGTTGCTGCCCCAGTGAGTCAATGAAAGTACTTTTCTTTTTTAAATTGCAGCAGTGAACCTAAATAAGAATGAAGTGTCCGAGCAGGCGCTGAAAACATGATATGAACTTCTCCATCACTAGAGCAGCTTAAAAGCTGGGAGCACAAATAGACCATTCAGCAATTCAATGAGATCATGGCTGATATAATTGTAACCTAAGTCCATTTTCCTTTCAGCCTGTGACTCACTTGTCAAACAAAAATCTGCCTAACTCAGGCTTGAATCTGCCAAGACAGAGCCTCCCTCCACTTCTCACTGAGGAAGAGAATTCTAAACAATAATGATTTTCTGAGGAAAGAAACTTCATCTATGCCTTGAATGGGAGACCCTTATTTTGAAACTGTGTCTCCCTGTTCTCGATTCCCTCATGAGGTAAAACATCTACCCTGTTTCAATGAGATTGCCTCTCATTATTCTAACCCCAATGAAAATAGGCCCAACTTGATCAACCTTCCCAAGCAAGCCCTTCTTCCCTACTACTTATCTGAGCTACTTCCAATGCAAGTATGTCCCCCCTTAAATAAGGAGCCCAAAATTGTACACAATCCTCTGTGTTTAGCCTCACCAATATTCTATCCAACTGTAACAAGGCTTCCCTATTTTTATATATCATCCCCCACGCAATAAACGTCAATATTTAATTTGCTTTCCTTGGCTTGCTGTGCTAATTTCTTTTTGAGTTTCATGTACAGAAACATGTGCATCCCTTTGTACCGAAGCATGTAGCGGTCTCTCTTTACTAATAACATTCTGCCTTTTTATTCTTCCTGCCAAAATGGACAGCCTCATATTTTCCCAAATAATATTCTACCAAACGTTTTTTTGCCCACTCATTTAACCTACCTAAAATTCTTTGCAGACTCTTTGTATCCAACCCATTTGTTACTTTTCCATCTATCACTGTGCCATCAGCAAATTTGGCTACAATATGATTGACCCCCTTCATCTAAGTCATTTATTTACAGATTATAACAGTAGAGGTCCCAGCACCAACCCATGCCGCACTCCACAACTTGCACTTAGGCAACTTTTTCACTTAGTGAAAATTTCCCAATTATCCTGACTCTCTGAGAGTTAGCCAGTTCTCTATCCATGCTAATACATCACCCCCAACACCATAATCTCTTATCTTGTACAATATCCTTTTTTGTATCACTCTTATCAAATACCTTTGGAAATCCACATACTCTATTTTCTAAGATTTCCCTTTATCTGCCCTGCTTTTTACTTCCCTCAAAGAACTCTAATAAATTTGTCAAACATGATTTCTCTCTCACAAACCATGGTGACTGTCCAATTGTATTGTGATTTTCTAAATGTCATGCTGTTACCTCCTTAACAATAGATTTTAGCATTTTGTGGATGATAGATGTTAGGCTAACTGGCCCATAGTTTCTGCTTTCTGTCTCCCTCCGTGAACAGAGGTGTTACATTTGCCATCCTCAAATCCATTGGGATCTTTCCAGAATTTATGGAATTTTGAAAGATTGCAGCCAATGCATCCACTATCTCTGCAGCCACCTCTTTTAAGACTTGTGCAGAAGACTTGTTAGCCCCAATATCATTCTTTGCTCCAAAGATAGTGATTGTTTCAAATTTCTCCTTTGTTTTCTCCTCCAGATTTTTGACTATTCTTGGAATGTTTCCCATGTCTTCTGCTGTGAATATGGATAGAAAATATTTTTTCCGAGCCTGTGCCATTTTACATTCCCATTATTAATTCCACAGTTTCACTCTGTAAGAAACCAATGTTTACCTTAGTGACTCTTGCTTTTGATACACTTGTAAAAGTTTTTACTGTCTGTTTTTATACTTCTTGCTGGTTTTTTTCAGATGTCATTTTCTCCTTCCTTATTTCTCATTGCTTTATCTTTTGGCCAGTTTCTGAAACATCTCCAATTTCTGGGCTACCACTAATCTTTGGAACATTGTACTAAGCTTTTTCTTACAATTCGATACCACTGATAATTTCCTGAGTTTGCCATGAATGATACATTCTGTTGGTGGATTACTTTTTCGACAATGATTATATTTTTCAGAGTTATAAGTTATTCTATTAATTGTCAGCCACTGTGGCTGCAATCTTCCAGCCACACTGTGCCTGCCACAGATCGCGTTGGGGCGGCCCGGGGTCAGAGAATCATGGGTAATGGGTCCAGCATGTTCAGAGCTGGGATGAAACTCTGTTGCAATCCTCTCAGTCACCAAACCTGGGTATAATCAGACCAAGGATTTGAGGCAACCCTTCTCGACCTGAGAGGAAATATCTTCACCCAGAAAGTGGTGAGGTAGTGGAATTCTCTACCATTGAACCCAGTTGAGGCTAAAACATTTATGTTTTCAAGTAGGAGTTAGATCTAGCATTTGAGGGCAAAGGGGAACTAAGGACAATGGCAGGAAGGTGGGATAGGGCTACTGAATTGGATGATCAGCCATCATCATAATGAAATGTAGAGTGGGCTCAAAGGACAGAATGGCCTCCTGCTGCTTCTATTTTTAGATTTTTATGAAAAATGCAAGATGTCATTCCATTTCTCATGGGATCCAACAAAGATGTCTATCAATCACCAAGTGGCAAGGCCTCTACCTTGGTCAGAGCCCACTTGCCAACCAAGCAACACTGTCTTCTCATAAACTACAAATTGTGGTGAGAGCCAACTTGCCAACCAATCAACACTCTCTTGTCATACAGTCCAAACTGTTGTTTTCCCATTGTACTGATATCCTTGCAAAGAGCCCTGATGAGGAAAAGGAAAAAACTTCAACATTGTCTCTTTTTTAAAAGCAACACTCAAGTTCTTTATGGCCAAATAGTTAAAGTCACCTTTCCAGATAAGGGAAGCATATTCTCCTCAGAATTTCATTTACTTAAAACACTGATAACCATCTGTGAGAGTGTTCTAATCAAGACTTAATTGAACAGTGCTGGTCCACATAGGTGCTGCAGAGGAACGGAAAGAGAATTAGAGGTGAAGTACTCTCCAAAGAGGCAGCAATTTTATGCACAGCTTGATCTCATAAATTGCAGTGAAATGAATGATAACTTGGATTATTTTTGGTCATATTTTTGGTGGGAAAGATACGTTGTCCGTTCTTAAATGTGCAATAAAATTTTTGGTGTAGATGTCATATCACTGAAACAGCTTAATGGCTTAATGCAAAATGTCAACTGCTGATTATTATATTGTAGCGTGTGGCATTCAGCACAGCAGTGATGCCTGAAGTGTTTTCCCCATTTCTAATCCATCTCTTTGTCTTCAATGGGAATGGATAATATTTATTTCCTAAGTTGCACCACAGGAAAATGTTCACTCTTAAATGTTCATTCTTATAATCTGTGGATGCTGGAATCTGAAACAAAAACAGAAAATGTTGGAAAATCTCAGCAGGTCTGACAGCATCTGTGGAGAGAGAATACAGCCAATATTTCGAATCTGGACAAAAGGTCGTCCAGATCTGACGCAAAACGGGTACAGTTCTCCTCAGAAACACAGCGAGCTTTTCATTCCAGATCTTCTGACACTGCATCAAAAGAGAAATCATGTGCCCGCAGGAAAGTTGAAGCTGCCATCCTAAGTTTTTCATAGAAATTCTTATTTCATAGAATCCCTATCAGAAGGAGGCTATTTGGCCTCATCAAGTCTGCACCCGACCACAATCCCTTATTCCTGTAAACCCACGTATTTACTCTGCTAATCCTCCTGACATTAGGGTCAATTACTGTGGCCAATCAACCTAGCCCGCACATCTTTGGACTGTGGAAGGAAACAGGAACACCTGGAGGAAACCCATGCAGGTACTTGGAGAATGTGCAAACTCCATCCAGGAAGTTCTATGCTCTATTAGATAGGCCTGGTAGGTATGGATATGATTGGCTCAACTTGTGGACTGAAGGGCCTGTTTGTGCTGTAGTGTTCTATGTTCTAAAATGACTTGAGGCCAGAACTGAACCCAGGCCACTGGCACTTTGAGGCTAACCACTGTGCCACCATATGCACTGATCCAAAGTGACTTATCCAGTAACTAACTGGTAGTCTCCGGGCTACATAATCTACATAGAACATAGAACATTACAGCACAGAACAGGCCCTTCGGCCTTCGATGTTGCACCGACCAATATAAAAAGCAATGACCCTCCAAACTAAACCATTCCCTTCTCTTCCATATACTTATCAACTAACCTCTTAAACGCCACCAAACTTGGCGCAACTACAACTGCTGCAGGCAGGGCATTCCACTCCCGAACCACCCTTTGGGTAAAGAACCTACCTCTGATATCCGTCCTATAACTATCACCCCTTAATTTAAAGCTGTGTCCCCTCGTGCTAGCTTTTTCCATCTAGGAAAAAGGCTATCACTGTCCACCCTATCTAAACCTCTAATCATCTTATATGTTTCGATAAGGTCCCCTCTTAGCCGCCTCCTTTCTAACAAAACAACCTCAAATCCCTCAGCCTCTCTTCATAAGACCTGCCCTCCATACCAGGCAACATCCTGGTAAACCTCCTCTGTACCCTCTCCAATGCCTCCACATCTTTCTTATAATGTGGGGAACCAGAACTGCACACAATACTCCAAGTGCGGCCGCACTAGAGTTTTGTACAGTTGCAACATGACGTTGCGGCTCCGAAATTCAATCCCCCTACCAATACAAGCTAAGACTCCGTATGCCTTCTTAACAACCTTATCGACTTGATTGCCAACTTTCAGGGATCTATGCACACATACACCAAGATCCCTCTGTTCATCAACACTATTAAGAGTTCTACCATTCGCTCTATACTCTACACATTTGTTATTCCTGCCAAAGTGAATTACCTCACACTTTTCCACATAAAACTCCATTTGCCACCTCTCGGCCCAGCTCTGCAACTTGTCCAAGTCTCTCTGCAAACTATAACACCCCTCTTCACTATCTACCACTCCACCGACTTTAGTGTCATCTGCAAATTTACTGATCCATCCCTCAATACCCTCATCCAGATCATTTATAAAAAATTACAAACAGCAGGGGCCCCAAAACAGACCCCTGAGGCACACCACTTGTCACCGAACTCCACGATGAATATCTCCCATCAACACCACCCTCTGTCTTCTATCTGCCAGCCAATTCCTAATCCAATTAGCTAAATCACCCTCTATTCCACACATCTGCATTTTCTGTAGAAGTCTTCCATGGGCCACCTTATCAAACTCCTTACTAAAGTCCATATATACTACATCAACCGCCTTACCCCCATCCACCTCTCTGGTCACTTTCTCAAAAAACTCAATGATGTTAGTAAGGCATGACCTACCCTTCACGAAACCATGCTGACTATCCCCAATCAATTCATTTCTCTCCAAATAACTATAAATCCTCTCCCTAATAATTCTCTCCAATACCTTGCCCACCACAGAAGTAAGACTCACTGGCCTATAATCCCCAGGAAGGTCTCTCTTCCCCTTCTTAAACAATGGGACCACATTCGCCATCCTCCAGTCCTCCGGAACCACCCCCGTAACCAACGAGGACCTGAAGATCAGAGCCAGAGGCTCTGCAATCTCCTCTCTTGCCTCCAGAGAATCCTAGGGTAAATCCCGTCCGGCCCAGGGGACTTATCCAACTTCAAACCCTCGAGAATATCTAGCACATCCTCCCTATCTACGTCAATACTTTCCAGTTTGCAACCCTGTACCTCAGTGTTCTCCATAACTACATTTACATCACCCTGCGTGAATACCGAAGAGAAATATTTCTTCAGTGCCTCTCCAATCTCTTCAGGCTCCACGCACAACTTCCCACTGCTGTCTGTGACTGGCCCTAATCTTGTCCTAACCAATCTTCTATTCTTAACATATCTGAAGAAAGCTTTAGGATTCTCCTTAATCCTATCAGCCAAAGTCTTCTCATCTCCCCTCTTAGCTCTCCTCAATTCACTCTTTAGCTCCCACCTGGCTAATCTATAGCCATCCATTGCACTAACTGAGTCATGGTGTGCATAACTCTGGCTGTCCTTTCTGGGCAGGTGGAATGACAAGGAGACCTAGCCATTAAAACAGGTCATGAAATAAAGCTGCATTGTGTGGTTAATTCCTCAGCAAATGTTGACAATAACTCCAACTAGTCAGAGGTAATATATGAAGTGTATTGTTCAAATGATGGTGTTTATTTTGAGCAATAATGTAACTCAATGGTTCACACTATCCAAGGAATTTACTAAGTTTGAAATCGATTTGATCGGGATGCGTGGGAATATTGTACTAGGCAACACTTCATGAGTCAAGACAACTCGGCTGACTCAGGCTTATAAAATATACAAAAACTGTCTCAATGAAATAAACGAACAACGTTTTAGTCCGCCTCAAATGACTGCTTGGTGTGAGGAACTCACAGGAGCCCCACACCCTGTGCGTAGAAATGTTTTGACTCGCCAATTCTGAATGAATTACCTCGGTCTGCAGGGTCCTGTAATTTTATTTATTCAGAAGAAAAGATGGTCGGAAGCTTTTCACAATTGTGTAGCACACCATGGGGGCTCTGATGGCGCACATACTCTGAGTGTAATGCAGTAGCCTCGAGCACACTGCAAATCATTGATTATATCTTCTGATGTGTTTACAATTTTACATGGATACTCTCATCAGCTCTTTTCAATTGAAATTTCACTACTGAAGTTTGTAATATCACTTACTATTTGGAATTTGGACAGCTCGCTTCACAGCGACAAGAAAAAGGCAGAATATTATTTCTCCCTTTTCAATAAGACTATGTAATTCAGAACTAAAAAAGACCCATTACATCTCCTATCACTGACAACCTCTTTTTAGCATTTGATGTGGTTGATCATGCCATTATCACTCATAACGTTGCCTCTGTTTTACAGTTCCATAGGACTGCCTTCATGTGGTTCCACTCTGTGCAACCACACAGGGGAGGGGTCTGTTGGAGAACCTGGGTGGGATGTTCTGTCGGACAGTTGGTGCAGACTTGAAGGACTGAATGGCCTCTTTCTGTCAGAATTCTGTGGTGCCATTCAAATCTTTAGTCCCCAACATCAATTGTATATTTTTGTGATTTGAGCCCAAATCTTACTTCCAGCCACTTGTTCAGATTCAAAACCCAAGTGAAAAAAATTAGTGTTTGACCGAAAGCTGAGTGTCACCTTCTACGTTGGAGCTTTTGTGGTTCTGAACCGAAGCTTCAGGTTCAAGTCTCACTCCAGCACTTGTTGGACACGGAGAGAGCATTCATGATATCATTCGACAGGTTGATAATCAGCTTCATAATTCTTCCAAACCCTGTACCCCATCATCATCGTTAAGACTATTTATTTTCACCATGTCAAAATATGTCTCCTCACAGCCTCTTGAGAAATCCTTGCCGGTGATAGGAAGATCAGTTTGTGCTTAAATCCCATGTCCCTAACACCATATTGGAAGTGCATCAATGAATGTCAGATGAAGACAGTTATGCCTAACACGATTGCAATACAGGCTTAGACTTTCATGTGACTATGTGAGCAAGGTACCAGAGAATACTCAACGAGACATCAATGACTCTAGAAGATGGGAGAAGGGGAGGGGGGAATGGCAGGAGAGGGAGAAAATTGTCAGCAAAAACAAGTTTGATTTATATTTGATTTGATTTGATTTATTATAGTTACATGTACTGTTTGTTGTGCACAATACAGACAAAGCATACCATACATAGAGAAGGAAAGGTGAGAATGCAAAATAAGAACTTAAACAGAATAACATAAGAACTAGGAGCAGGAGTGGGCCATCTGGTCCCTTGAGCCTGCTCCACCATTCAATAAGATCATGGCTGATATTTTTATTGACTCAGCTCCATTTACCCGCCTGCTAACATAACCGTTAATTCCTTTACTGTTAAAAAATTTATCTATCCTTGCCTTAAAAAACATTCAATGAGGTAGCCTTGTCTGCTTCACTGGGCAGGGAATTCTACAGATTCACAATCCTTTGTGTGAAGACGTTTCTCCTCAACTCAGTCCTAAATCTGCTTCCCCTTATCTTGAGGCCAACCCTCCGGCGCCCCTAGTTCTAATTCACTTGCCAGTGGAAACAACTTCCCTGCTTCTATTTTATCTATTCCCTTCATAATCTGATATGTTTCTATAAGATCTCTCCTCTTTCTTCTGAATTCCAATGAGTATAGCCACAGTCTACTCAGTGTCTCCTCATAAGCCAACCCTCTCAACTCTGGGATCAGCCTAGTGAATCTCTTCTGCACCCCCCTCCAATGTCAGTTAATGCATTTTAGTAGATTGAACCAAGGCAGATCTTACTCAGTTAATGGTATGGCGGTGGGAAGAATTACAGAATAAAGAGATCTAGGGGTACATGTTCATAGCTCCTTGAAACTGGAGTCACAGGTGGACAGAGTAGTGAAAAAAGCATTCGGCATGCTTGGTTTCATCGGCCAGAACACTGAATACCGGAGTTCGGATGTCTTGTTAAAGTTGTACAAGGCATTGGTAAGGCCGCACTTGGAATACTGTGTGCAATTCTGATCATCCTGTTATAGAAAGGATATTATGAAACTAGGAAGAGCGCAGAAAAGATTTACTAGGATGCCACCAGGACTTGATGAATTGAGTTATAAGGAGAGGCTGAATAGACTAGGATTTTTTTCTCTGGAGCATAGGAGACTGAGAAGTGACCTTATAGAGGTCTATAAAATAATGAGGGGCATAGACAAGGTAGATAGTCAATATCTTTTTCTAAAGGTAGGGGAGTCTAAAGCTAGCAGGCATAGATGAGAAGAGAGAGATACCAAAGTATCCAGAAGGGCAATTTTTTTCACACAGAAGGTGATGAGTGTCTGGAATAAGTTGCAAGAGGTAGTTGTATTTGAAGAGGGTACAATTTTATCTTTTAAGAAGCATTTAGATAGTTACATGTATAAGATGGGTATAAAGAGAGATGGGCCAAAATGTGGGTATTTGGATTAACTTAGGGGTTTAAAAAAAGGGTAGCATGGATCAAAGAGTCAAAGGGCCTGTTTCCATGCTGTAAACTTCTATGACTCTATCCATGCTAATACATTACCCGTAACACCATGCTCTTTTGTCTAATGCAGTAGTCTTTGGTGTGGCATCTTGTTAAATGATTTCTGGAATTCCAGATATACCACATCCACAGGTTCCATTGTGTTGCAGTCATAGCTAGGATTAGAGAAAGATCAGCTTTATGCGGGTAGGTGCATTTAAAAGTCTGATAGCAGCAGGAAGGAAGTTGTTCTTGAGTCAGTTGGAGTACATGTCCTCAGACTTTTGTATCTTTTTCCCAATGGAAGAAGGTAGAAGAGAGAATGTCCAATGTGTGTGGAGTCTTTAATTATGCTCACTGCTTTGCCAAGGCAGCGGGAAGTGTAGACAAAGTTAATGGATGGGAGGCTGGTTTGAGTGATGGATTGGGCATCATTCATGGTCTTTTGTAATTTCTTGTGGATGTATTCTCCCTTGACGTCCCTTCCTCTTTAAGAATTAAGTATCCCTTTACGAATCATTCAATTTGTCAAAAGCGGATATTTTTGTACACGCAACAATAAGATTAATTGGAAATGAGCTACAATTCCGTTTGTCACCAACATTAGTCATAGAAGCATATATAACATTATGTTAGTTGTAAATGCTTCTTCAAAGTTATTCATCAAGCTATACTGGTCAGGAGAAATGAGAAATGGGTTATACATTTTTGCAGAAATATTTGAAAGAGGAACAAAAATTCAATAAAAAAATAGAATGAACATATTACAAATGACTGTGGTAAACTGTTAAGTAGCAGCAATTGGGGATGTTCAGTCAAACAGCAACAGGAGTAATAGTTGAAAAGTGGGTCGAATCCCCAAAATATTTTTTTTGTCATTCCAATCATACGAAACCAGACCCAGTATCGTGCTCCACCAACTTAACTTTGTCAAAAGAGAGGATCCAACTTTGGATTAGTTGCACCAGCTCAGCCTCACAGTGCCAGGAACCCGGATTCAAATCTGGCCATGTGTCACTGTGGTGAATTTGTAATTCCTTCTCATATCTACATCGGTTTCCTCCGGGTGCTCCAGTTTTCTCCCACACTCCAAAAGATGCGCAGGTTAGGTGGATTGACCATGCTGAATTGCCGCTTATGTTCAAAGATGTGTAGGTTAGGTGGATTGGCCATGACAAATGCACGGGTTCACAGGGATAGAGCAGGAAAGGGTGCGGGTGGGACTGGGTGAGATGCTGTTGCAGAAAGTCAATGTAGACTTAATGGGCAGAATGGCCTCTTTCTGCACTCTAAGGATTCCGTGTGACTGCAGTGAGTGTTTGATAATGAAAACCTCCGCAAGTCAGCAAATGTCCTCGACCAAAATGTTACCATCGTTCACGTCAGCGGGATTTTCCCATCCCACTGCAGTGAACAGAGATTTGGTTGGGCACCAAATTCTCCTATCTCACGGCAGAGAGGGGTGGTGTGAACAAGCTGTAAGATTGCACCCCTTGTGTATAGCGCAATTATCAACACTACGCGTCTGTATGTGAACATTTGCAAACTGTGTTTATCTGGTAGAACAGGAGCAGAACTCCAAAAAAATTCCCAGCCCAATATTACACTGCATGTTCAGCTGTTAAGTCTGCTTACTTTATTTTCATCACAAATGACAAGAAATCTCAAGGGTTGTTGACAATCTTTTCTTAAGTCAGAACAGATTATCTTTTGGATACTTCATTAAAACAGTAGAAACAGATTTTCTCAGTAACATAGGGCACGGTGTGAAATGTGCAGGGCTTTACAAGCCTTTGCAGGTTTGTCCAATCTTTTTGCTCAGGGGGCGGGGTGGGTAGATGGGGGTGCGTTGTGGGGTGCTCATGAACAAATTTTTGAAAGATAAGATTTGGTCCAACAATAAATTGAATTTCAAAAAGCAAGTTGAGGTAAACGGAAAGAAATAATTGCTGAACAGAAGTATAACATTGTTGTAGCAATAAATTATCAAGTTAAAAAAAAGTAATTGATAAAAATAACTCGAGTGTGAGAGGGTCTGTGTGTGTGCATACATGTACGCGTGTGTACTTGTCTATATCCGTGTCCCTTTCTTCCTGGCTCACCCAGTCCTTCATCCTCATCCGCTGTATGTGGATATTCTATATGATCATTGCTGATCTCCATCCCATCCTAACTCCACTTCCCTGCCTGTTCCCCATAGCCCTTTATCCTGCTTTTGAACTAATATTCATTTCTTTTTTGAATTCATTGATTGATTCTGCATCCACTGCACTCTGGGACAGTGAGTTCCCTAGATTCAAAGCCTTCTGTGAGAAATATCTTCTCCACTTCTCTGTCTTGAACCTCCCCCTCTTACTCCACAGCTATAATCTTTAGTCCTGTTCTAGAAGGGGAAACATTTTGTTAACATTTTCTTTTTTAATCCGGTTAAGTATTTTAGATACTTCAATCAAATCCCCCCTCATTCTTCTGTACTCCAGCAAGTACAAGCCCAAGCTACTCAACCGCTCCTCATACGACAGCCTCTTCAAACCTGGAATCAATCTAGTGAACTTCTTCTGAACTGCCTCCAGTGCTACCATAACCTTCTTCAAAGAAGATGATCAAAACTGAACACAATACTCCAAGACTCACCAATGCCTTGTACAATTGTAACATTTCTCTACTTCTATGCTTTAGACCTTTTGTTAAAAATGGCAAAATTCCATTTGCCTTCTTTATAACATTCTGCACCTACAATGCCCACTTTCTGAAACTCATGCACAAGGACACCCAGATCCCTCTACAAAAACATCTTTTGAATCTTTTTCACATTTAAATAGTAATTTGTCTTTTTACTTTTCTGGCCAAATGAATAACCTTGCATCAGCGCCACCATCTGCCATATTCTCACCCATTCCCCTGCCTGCCAATATCCATCTGTGAACTTTTTACCTCCTCATTGCAGTCCGCTTTCCCACCTATTTTCGTGTCACCAGCAAATTTTGCTGTGTTCCACTCTGATCCTGCTTGTAGATCATTGACATAGAATGTAAATAGTTGTGATCCAAGAACTGAACCTAGCGGGATTCCACTAGTTATTAGATTGCTAACTGGAGAAGGAGCCATTTATCCCAACCATCTGCTTTCTATCAGTCAGCTGATCCTCAATCCAAGCCACTACTCTACCCCTAAACCCTTGGGACCTAACCTTCAGTTTCAGTCTCTTCTGTGCCACCTTATCAAATGGCCTTTTGGAAGTCCAGATAATCACATCCCCGTTATCTACTTTGCTGGTTACATCCTCAAAGAACTCTAGCAGGTTTGTCAAACAAGACTTGCCCTTCACAAAGCTGTGCTGACACAACTGAACTAAGCTTTGCTTTTCCAGATGCTCAATTTACTTTCTCCTTAATGATTGACTCCAGCAACTTTCCCAACACAGTGGTCAAGCTGACTGGTCTATAGTTTCCCATTTTTTGCCTCGCTCCTTTCTTGAATAAGGATGTCACATTAGTATGTTTCCAGTCTGCCAGTACCTTTCCAGAATCCAGGGAATTTTGGAATATCACAACAAATGCATCCACTTTCTCTGCTGTCACCTCCTTAACACCCTAGGGTGTAGTCCATCAGGTGGCGGGGCTTCATCTGCTTTTAATCCCTCCAGTTTACTGAGCACCTCCTTTTTGGTTCAGTAATTTCACCAAGTTCCACTGTAATAACCACAGTTTTGGGACAAAATCTTTCCTCTTCTACTGTGACTGCGGAGACAAATTATTGGTTTAATAACTATGTCATCTCTTAGTTTCCCATTATTACCCCCCCATGTCCATACTATAAAGGGCTGACGTTGACTTTCACTGTTCTCTTCCTCTTTGTATACTTACAGAAACTTTGGTGTCAGTGTTGATGTTTTCAGCTAGTTTCCTTTTATGGTCCATTATAGCATTTTTGATGTTGTATTTAGTCATCTTTTGTTGGTGTTTGAAGTTGTCCCAATCCTCCATGCTGTCACTAACACTCCCACGGAAACATACTTCCATTCACTCACACACACAAACATACAAGACACACACATTCGCACATACACTCACACGCACACACACATACACAAACACGTACACGCAAACACACATGCACACATATGCACGCATGCACATACACGCACACACACGTGCGCACCCATACACATATGCACGCACCTACACCCATGCACACACACAGACACACACATATACAGACACTCACACTCACTGCCCCACACACACACACTCTTACACGCACACACAGTCCGACACATGCACACATACATATACACTCACACCCACACACAGGCACCCACACACACACCCACACATTAACACCCATACACTCACCCACACCCACCCACACACACATACACACACACACACATATACAGACACTCACTCTCACTGCCCCACACACACACAAACACACACACTTACACTCACACACAGTCCGACACTTGCACACATACATATACACTCACACCCACACACAGGCACCCACACACACACCCACACATTAACTCTTGTCCCCTAAACACAAACTCTCACTCTCACTCCTACATATTCATCATGGTACCATGCCCAGGGCAGAACCACCACAATATCACCCACCCCCTGATCCACCATGACTTCACTCTCACTTCCATCTGCCCCCGGGCCACCCCCACCCTCGCCCACCCCCAAGTCAGCTCCCTCCCCCCCCCCACCTCCCACCATGACTTCATCCTCCCCAGGGAAACCAAAGCCTTGATCTTTTTGAGCCAGGCAGCCTCCAACTGATTCTCAAATTAGAGACTGATCCTCTTCTACGTTTGCTGCAAATAAGCTTGGTGACTGTAAACGCGGGAAAGGAGCAACCAGTGATTGGAGGAGTGACACCTTCCAAAACCTTGAATGAGCTTCAGTTGAATTGTGTGTGTGTGTGTGTGGGGGGGAGGATTGGGGGAGGAGGGATGAGAGGGTTTACACAGAGGAACTTTGCCAGTTGGACGAGCCTGAATTAGTGTAATGTTACTATGCCTTATTATTCACAAGAGTGGGCAGAGATGTGTGGAATTTTAAATTCTGGCCTGGTCACCCAGTAACGCAGGCTGGGAGTGCTGCTGGAGATAATGTAAATGAAAACCAGGCGAGGTGTGAAATGGGTGATTTTACATTATCGTCTAATGACAAAATTACTTCACACCCTTTACACTTGCTGCCTCCCCAGCCACTACCAACCACTTGTGGAACTTATAATACTAAATCCAGCTCTCGTATGGAGCTTTACAGCACAGGAAGAAGTCATTTAGCCCATTATACATGTCCTAATTGAAAAATATTATCCAGCCTGATCCCACTTTCCAACTCTTGGTCCATAGCCCTGTAGATCAGGGAGACTCAAGTGCGTATCCAAGCACCTTTTGGAATTTTGTAGTAAGGGATCTCCCTCTTTCAACCTTTCAGATAGTAAGTTCTGGACTCCCCCACCACCATCTGATTGAAGTTATTTCTCCTCAACTTCCTTCTATTACTAATTTAAATTGCATGCCCACTGATTATTGACATTTCTGCTCAGGGAAATAAGTCATAGAATTCCTACAGTGCAGAAGGAGACCATCTGGCCCATCGAGTTCACACCAGCCCACTGACATAGCGTCTTACCCAGACCCACATCCACCATGTCCCCATAACCCCACACATTTTCATCTAACCTACTCAGCTTGGGACACTAAGGGGCAATTTTACTATGGCCTAACTTGCACATCTTTAGACTGTGGGAAACCCACACAGATGCAGGGAGAACATGTAGACTCCACACAAACAGTCACCCAAGGGCAGAATTGAACCCAGGCCTCTGGCTCTGTGAAGCAGCAGCGCTAACCACTGTGTACAAGCTATCCTTCCCATCCAAACACCCTACAGCCTTCACAATTTTATATGCCTCAATTAAATTTCCACTCCATCGTGTTTCAAAGTAAACCAATACACCTTATCCAATATTTACTTATTGCTAAAATTCTTCATTTAAAACAGCATCCTTGTTAAACACCGTTGAACCCTTCGACATGTGATCACATCCTTTCTGTGACACGATGACTAAAACTGCACTTAAGCTGAAACTGTGTCCAGACTCATCTTTATACAATTCGACCTAACGTTCCCTGTTCTTACATGATTAAATAAAGAAAAGTATTTCATTGGCTTTCTTAACCAGTTCAGGGATCTGTGAAAATGCACCTCAAGGCTCATCAGAAGTAAGTGGAAGCAGGATTGCTTAATATTTTTAAGGCAGATAAATAGATTCTTGCCAGGCGAGGGAATCAAAAGTTATTAGGAGGTAGATGGGAATGGGAAACTCGCAATACAAACAGATCATCTTATTGAATGGTGGAGTAGGCACGACGGGCTGAATGGCCTACTTCTGCTCCTATTTCATACGTTCAGTGCTTTTGCACTGCTCTGTATTCTACTGTATATTGTGTATTCCCATACCTTGTTCACCTTCCTCAGATGCAATGGGCGGAATTTTCCCATCTCATCCAGCATGGGGATTGTATTAGGTGGGTCAGAAAATTTGGTGGACTACGTAAAGGTCCATTGATTTCAGGTGGGAATTTCTGGTTTTGGGGTGAGTGCAGCCAGAAAATCCCACCCAATATCTCACACTTTTCCCGGTGATTTCTAATTGCGTCTTCCCTATCAATATGAACAGCCTTGATATCCTCCTGCTTTCTTCCTCACAATTAACTGCAGAGGCAATTTTTGAATCAACTGCAAACTTTTAAAGTAAAAGCAAAAAGATGCTGGAATATGAAACAACAAAAAAGAAAAGGCTGGAAACTCTGAGCAGGTCTGACAGCATCTGTGGAGAGAGGACAGAGCCAGCATTTCGAGTCTAGCTGACTCTTTGCTCTTAGCTCTGATGAAGAGTTATTTAGACTCGAAGCATTGCATCTATTCTCTCTGCACAGATGCTGTGAGACCTGCTGACATTTTCCAGCATTTTCCTTTCTTATTGCAAACTTCTAAATCCTGCCTTTCATATTTAAATCTAAATCACTGATACCTGGGACAAAAAACAACAGGCTAAAGAGCTAGCAAAATATCACTGGAAACAGTCTGCCAGTGCCAAAGAAATACCGACATTTCTTGGCACTCAATCAAGTTTGGATCCAAATTCCCATTGGATTCGACCAGGTTCCCACGTCAGCCTTGTTCAAAGCTGACTATATCAATTCATTTACATTTATCCAGGCAGAGAAACTGGAAATCCAGTTTTCCATTGTCTGTTTCTGAACTGGGATAGACAACCCTAACACTAACGCTAACTCTAACCCTAACCCTAATGCACCCTAACCCTAACCCTTTGTGGCTGCATGGTAGCACAGTGGTTAGCACTTCTGCTTCACAGTTCCAGGGTTCTGGGTTCAATTCTCACTGGGGTCACTGTTTGTATCGAGTTTGCACATTCTCCTTGTGTCTGCGTGGGTTTCCTCCGGGTACTCCGGTTTCCTCCCACAGTCCAAAGATGTGCGGGCTATGTGGATTGGCCTTGCTAAATTGCCCTTTAGTGTCAGGGGGACTGGTTAGGATAAATGCATGGTGTTGTGGGAATGGGGTCTGAGTGGGAATTGTGGTCGGTGCAGACTTGATGGGCCAAATGGTCTCCTTCTACACAGTATGATTCTACGAATTGCAGAGCTGCTGGCTCACATGGAAGCCTGTCTCCCTGAATCAGACTTAGACTTGCATCAGCATAAAAATGTCTTAATGCGTCAGGTTGTACCAGCAGAAGAGGTTATTAGATCTCTGGCTTGATGCAATAAGGAGACATTAGTCAATTAAAATAATGAATCATTAGAGGCAACTGTTATCTTTTTGGAGGCTATCTGATTAGCTCCATTGCTGTTTCACTCTTGTTCTCAGTAAGAGATTTAACTGTCTAGCGATTCATTCAAAAATTTGCTAATAATGTTGAAAATGCAAAACAAGATGATCAAGATAAGAACTAGTTAATGATTCAATCTGTTCTGCAGGAGGTATAGCAAAATAAGAAAGTGTTATTTCTCTTCCACAGTGTAATGATGAGATGTTTTCAGTGATGTTAAATATTAATGCTTGCAGTTCAAAGCTTTCCCTTAAAGCAACAATGCTGACAGGCAGTTGAGGGTAAAGAAGAATCAATTGATCTCTGCGCTATGGCATGAATCATGAAGCATCCAGCTCCTCAAGAGTAAGCTCCAAGAAAATGTTATTGCAGAATTCTACTTGGATTAAAGGGCAGACTTTTCTCCATTTCACATTACTGAGCACCCTTTTCCTCTGCTGCAGTGAAATGACACCCTCATAAACATGTTCTCCAAATCCTGCTGTCACCTTCACCATTCCTTTCCCATGGTCACCCTCTATAATGGGGTGGCCAGCACAGCACTCGAATTGCAGCTTGATATGGCCTTGCCCAGATTCGATTGTATAATACATAAAACCCCAACACACTGGGCCTTTTCTTTCCTGCCACTAACGTTGCTTTGAAAGATTTGCCAGTCTATAATTCAAATTTCTCTGTTCCACCGTTCCGTCAAGAATTGTGCCATTTCATTCTATTGCCTCTCTTTCCAAAATGCCCTACTTCGCACATAGCACAGTTGGGATGTGGCAGATGATTTCGATTTGATTTTGATTTATTATTGTCACATATATTGGTATACAATGAAAAGTATTGTTTCTTACGTGCACAATAAGACAAAGCATACCATTCATAGAGAAGGAAACAAAAGGTATACTGTGTTAGACCATAAGATAGAACATAGAACATTACAGCACAGAACAGGCCCTTCGGCCTTCGATGTTGTGCCGACCAAAATAAAAAGCAACGCCCCTCCAAACTAAACCATTCCCTTCTCTTCCATATACTTATCAATTAACCTCTTAAACGCCACCAAACTTGGCGCATCTACAACAGCTGCAGGCAGGGCATTCCACTCCCTAATCACTCTTTGAGTAAAGAACCTACCTCTGATATCCGTCCTATAACTCATACCCCTTAATTTAAAGCTGTGTCCCCTCGTGCTAGCTTTCTCCATCCTAGGAAAAAGGCTATCACTGTCCACCCTATCTAAACCTCTAATCATCTTATATATCTTATATGCTTCAATAAGATGAAAGACATGGCAGCAGAATTAAGCCATTCAGCCCACTGAATTTGCTCCGCCATTCAATCATGCCTGATATTTTTCTCATCTCCATTCTCCTGTCTTTTCTCCATAACTCCTAATATGTTTATTAATCAAGAACCTATCTATCTGTCTGTGTTAAAGACACTCAATGACCTGGCCTCCATAGCCTTCTGTGGCAAAAAGTTCCACAGATCCGCCACTTTCTGGCTGAAGAAATTCCTCCCCGTCTCTGTTTTAAAAGATCATTCCCTTCAGGCTGAGTTTGTGCCCGTGATCCTAGTTTTTCCTACAAGTAGAAACACCTTCTTCACGTCCATTATATCCAGACCTTGCAGTATCTTGTAAGTGTTGCTGATCTGCCAGCATTTTCATATTTCCAAATGGGAAATAGATTGAAATCTCGCCATGACAGAAGTCACCACAAATTTTGGTTACTTTTCACGGTGTACTGTGGCTGTTATATGATATTCTTTGCTAATATACAAAACTAACTTGAGTGTTGTGGAACTATACAAATACCCTGTTTAACTTCTGTAATCCTCTTTCGGACTAATGGAACTGTATAAGCTTGGATCTAAGCATACACATGCATGCTGCGGATTTTCTGGTCTCTGCTAGTTTGAGGCTACACAGATTCCAAGCAGCATTAGATACAGGGGTTGGTTTTAGCTCAGTTGGCTGAATGGCTGGTAAGTGATGCAGTGCAATGCCAATAGGGGGTTCAATTCCCAGGCCGGCTGAGATTATTCAGGAAGGCTCCTGTCTCTTCAATCTGACCTGAGGTATGGTGAACCTAGATTAAATCACAGTCTATGGCCATCTGGAACTCTGTTGACCTGACTCAATTGCTATTATTCCTGTGCTGAATAATAGCATATTATTGTTGGATCATCTATCAAGCTTCAGCAATGGCACAGAGAAGTGGCATCACTCAGAACACAGATGAGATCCATCCTGAGATGCCCTTCTCCACTTAGTTGCTAAATTGCTTTTGAAGTCATTTGGAAATGGCAGCAGAGCCAGCGAGTGAGATCTGTTTGCTCTACCTTTTGCTCTACCTCTGCTGCATTCTGCACATTTTTGATAATCGGATTCTTTTCCACATTCACACACGACTAAGATAGCAATAGTCACCTTGGGAAATAAGGACCAAATGTCTGACTGGTGTCAATGACTGAAATAAAAACCGAGAGTGCTGGGAAAAACCCAGCAGCATCTGTGGAGAGAGAAAAACAGAAGCTGCGATTCTCCCACCACCACCTGCAACTTTTCTGGCTGGTTGAGTTGGGGGATGCACGTCACCAGCTTTGTACCGGGATTTGCGCATGTGCTGGGAATGCATGCACATCTCCCAGAGCCGGTGATCAGTCACTGATCAGACCACACTGGAAACTGGTAGGAAGGTAAATGATCGGAATCCCTTTAAATCTGTTTATTAGTTCATTATCGGGAACTTTCTGGTCCCGATCGAATCTCCCACCCTGCCAGGAGTACTTCATTTTGGAGGGGCTTAGAGTAGCTCCCCACCATGTTCAGGGAATGAGCAGGAGACTCCACTGGAATGAAGGGGGGCAATCGGGGGTCGGGCAGTGGAGAATGGTGTCCCCTGGCATGGGTTCCCTGGCAGTGCCAGCCTGTGCTCTCTGGCACTGCCCAAGAGGCAAAGTGCCCATACCTAAGGGGCACCTTGGCATCAGGCAGTGCTGAGCGGCGGGACCTATGGTGGCAGGGCTTAGGGGTGATTGGTGGGGGTTGGGAGGGTCCCCACTGCCACCCTGCATGGCTATCGGTCTGGGCTGGAGAGAGAGCAGTACTGGGGCAGGCTGGGGGGAGGAAGTAGTCTGCCGGTGGGGTACTGCTTCTCGGGAGGGGTCTGACCCGTGGAATTAAAGAGTGTCTGCCAGTGTGAGAGGGGTTGGGGGAACCGCAGCTGCGGGGGGCAGGGGTGCTGTGCGTTGGGGCACTCTGAGATGGGGGGGTTTCAAGGCTGGCTGTTGGTGGGAGGAGGGAGATGTTGAAGGGTGAGGGAGGTCTGGAGGGGCAGCACTGTGGGGGTCCCAGGCTAGCCAGCAGTCGAGGAGATAGACAGATGGGGGCCGCTGCACATGCATAGAGTTCCAGAATTGTCAGACTCCGGCTCCAAGCAGCCTCGCCCCTTCCTGGGTTTTTAATGAGAGTTACGACTGGGACCTCTGCAATGCACAGGCTGGGAAGATTCAGGTGAGAAGCTGAACTGACAGAACTGTTGTGATTTAGAACAGTTTTCCTGCCAATTCAGCACTTTTGGGAGAATCGCAGCCAGAATCTCTCAGAAAGCAAGCCAGAAGCAAGACAACCACACAACCCCATGCTACAATCTTGGTGATGAGGCAGAGGACCAAATATATATGCTGCCTGCCTCTATAGAATTGGCACAAACAGGTTGTGAGTTGTGATTCTTGTGCCTAAAAACCAGGGTGAGTCTATTTTTAATCTCAAATCTTTTCCTGGCTCTTTAGTTTTTTTTTAAACTTTATTCCAATTCAATCCAATCAAATCCAATTCAGAGTCCCAACAAGTTGGGACATTCCCAATCCAAGCTGACAATCTAAGCTCTCACCTCCTGTTTTGGGCTTGATCTACATGATCCAAGCTGATTGGAGTAGGCATGGCTCCTCCTCCAAGGCTTGATCTCATTTGCATCTTAGCTAAAAGGCCAAGATGCCGCTTTAAAAATTGCTTCAAATAAAGCTGAAATGTAACCTAATGACTTCAACCAAGTACAGCATGTCGATATACACTTGATCTTAGCCAAAAGGTTGAGAAGTTTTACAGATAAATAAATCCTCTTCTGATGTATTGCTGATACTTTGATTTAGAAGGAAATAATTAGAATAAGGCGGCATGATGGCATAATGGTTATTGCAGCAATCACAGCACCAGGGACTCAAGTTCAAATCCAGCCTCGTGTGATTGTGTGGAATTTGCTCCCCTCATGTCAGAGTGGATTTCCTACATGTGCTCTAGTTTAGACCAAAATGTGAAAATTAGGTAGATTGATCATGCTAAATTGCCCCTTAGTTGTAGGTTAGGAGGGGTAAATATGAAATTGAGTGTTTGTCTTGCTTCTGACTATCTCATGGCGCTGAAGGCTTCCTCTGTATTCCATAGTGGGTCAATCAGCACTGTGCTAATAGTTTTGGGGGGGGGGGCATCGGTTAGCTTGGACAGCTGGTTAGTGATGCAGAGAGATGTCAACAGTGAAGGGATCAGGCCTGGCTAAGATGCTCTGTTGGAGAGTCAGTGCAGACTAAATGGGCCAAGTGACCTTCTTCTGCATTGTAGGGATTCTATGCTTCGTCTGCTTCCTTAAGATGCCAATATAAACTTTGACAAAAGGAAAGGTTGAGCTGTCAGGTTTACTTGAGTTGATTTGATTTATTATTGTTACATATATTAACATATAATGAAAAGGATTGTTACTTGCAAGCTATACATATAAAGCATATCGTTCATAGAGAAGGAAAGGAGAGAATGCAGAATGTAGTGTTACACTTATAGCTAGGGTGTAGAGAAAGATCACCTTAATATTGTAATATGTAATATTGGGCAGAATTAATTAAGGCCTGTAAGAGTAGGCCGGGGGGACTGAAATCTCAGTTTCTCGACAGAGGGTTGAGATCATACAACAGCATTATTACAATGATTGATTTGGCTACAACTTCCAAATGTTTGAATGGCATGAATACGCTTCAGCTTAAAATTTTTCTGATTAAGCTCAACTTCACAATTAAGGGAGCGATAGTTGAGAAATTTGTGGCACAATTTCATGTTATTTTAAGGGTCGAGTTGGTCCATTTGGATCTGAGGTGAGCATTTGTTTTAGTGGAAATCAGCATCCCGGGGGGGAGGAGCGGGGGGTGGTGGGAGCAGGAAACTGCCAGCTTGAATGGAGGGTCGGAGGGGCAAGGGTGATTCAGGCGTGAGGCAAGTGTTGACTTCCAGGCATCTGTAAGAGATGGAGGTATTTAAGGAAGGGGAACAAATTGGGTCAGGTCATGAAGGGGAGCAAGAGGTTTTAGAAGAGGATGGGATTTGAATCAGGACATGGGGAAATGCACAACAGGAATGGACTGGCACCTTGATTTGATTTGATTTATTATTGTCACATATATTGGGATACAGTGAAAAGTATTGTTTCTTGTGCGCAATACAGACATAGAGAAGGAAAGGAGACGGTGCAGAATGCAGTGTTACAGCCATAGCTAGAGTGTAGGGAAGGATCGACTTAATACGAGGTAGGTCCATTCAAAGGTCTGATGGCAGCAGGGAAGAAGCTGTTCTTGAGTCGGTTGGAAGGTGTCCTCAGATTTTTGTATCTTTTTCCCAATGGTAGAAAGTCTGGGGTGAGTGGGGTCCTTAATTACGCTGGCTGCTTTTCCAAGGCAGCGGGAAGTGTAGGCAGAGTCAATGGATGGGACATTGGTTTGAGGAATGGACTGAACTTTATTCATGACTCTGTAGTTTCTTGCAGTCTTGGATTGGGCAGGAGCCACACCAGGCTGTGATACAACTAGAAAGAATGATGTATAGTCAGAGTATGGTCAGCGGGAGCAGTCAGCAAATGCAAAATGAAGGGCCCAAAGAATGTCTTCTGTAACGTTTAAAGTCAGGTCCTGGGTGTTTAAGTGAGGAAGCTGTTTGCCACTGTTGCAGTGAGGGAGTTCCAGGTGGGGGATGGTTCTGGTTCTGTCACTGGCTTCTGCTCCAAATTTAGGATTGAGCTCACAGGAGTCAAGATCCAGTGAGAGGAGGGCGCTGTGGAATCGTACAAGCAGAGCAGTTGAGCAAAATTAGTGGAGAGCTGAAGTTAAAAAGAGAAGTGATTGCTCCCTCCATTATGGGACAGCAGAAGGTTCAATCATACAATAGATAAACTGAAACCACCACACCCAACTCACTAAATAGATTTCATAGCTGCAAAGCTTTGATTGCAGTATTTAAACATTGTTTGTTAAGCCGCAGAAGTAAAAACAACTGAAGTCAAAGTTTTAACGCTGAGTACTCAGGAGCTGGCAGGACAGAAGTGTGCATATTCTGCACTTAAACATCTTGCCAAGGTGAGGGAGAAACAAATCACCTGTTCCACCACTCTCTGAAGCAATGTTTGCAGGCAATTAAGGCACAATCTCTCCTGCCTGTACCACCAACTTTCCCCTCATTTCCCCCTCATCTTCTCCCCTCATCTCTCCCCTTGTCTCACCCCCGTCATCTCCCCTCTCATTCTCCCCCCTCATCTCTCCCCTTATCTCCCCCCCCCCCCATCTCCTCCCTCATCTTGCTCCCTTACCTCACCCTGGTCTTCCCTGCCCCTGCCGCACCTGGCCATATTTCATAGAACTATAGAAACTTGTCAGTGCAGAAGGAGGCCATTCAGCCCATTGAGTCTGCACCAATCACAATTCCACCTGAAATCCTACATATTTACCCTTCTCGTCCCTCTGACACTAAGGGGCAATTTAGCATGGCCAATCAACCTAACCTGTACATCTTTGGATTGTGGGAGGAAACTAGAGCACCTGAAGGAAACCCAAGTAGATAGGGGGAGAATGTGCAGACTCCGCACAGACAGTGATCCAAGCCTGGAATCAAACCCTGGAGCTGTGAGGCAAACAGCTTCCTCAGTTCTTTGTCACCCAGGACTTGGCATTGGACATTACAGAACACATTCTTTAGGCCCTTCATTTTGCATTTGCCAACTGTCTCCCCAACCACTGTGCCACCATGCCGCCCAGCTTCCTCTCCGCTGTTTCCAGTGAGGGTCCACAGAGCTCAGCACTGACTCAGTTGCCACTGCTGATAAATAGCAGCGATGCCTTAATGCCTTTTGAAAATCTCTGGAAACTTTACCAACTTGCAATTGCAGCCATGTCAAGTATCCTCTGGGCTTGTGAGGGGTTTTGGGCACAGTCTATGAGAGGAATGTGGGTTAGGTAGATTGTCCATGTTAAATTCACCTTAGTGTCAGGGGCATTAGTTAGGATAAACGCATAGGGTTATAGGGATAGGGCCTGGCTGAGATTGTGGTCAATGCAGACTAGATGGGCTGAATGACTTCCTTCTCATACTGTGATTCTATGAACTGAAAATCTCATGGTTCAGTAGCTAAGCGAATGAAAGCCATGAACATAAAAGTGTTCATGACATTGTCTTCCTTTTTCACGCAATCCACTTGATTAATTTGCTGTGGATCTGATAAACCAAATTGTCTTCTCAACACGAGAGCAAGTTGGAGGGCTGTTAGCAGCCAAAAACAAAGGCCTCAAGGTAACACCAGAGGTCCAAGACTCCAGGGAGGACATTGTAGAAGATGCTATTGGCATAACAGTACGTCCTTTGGAAAGAGAGCTAGTTACTTGTGAATGTTGCGGAGACAGTGCCACAGATAGCTGAGGCTATCCTGGGAATCCGGCACAAAAATAGGTGAAATCTGCAGCACATGCATTGGGCAGGCATCCGATACCAGTGGCCACACACACTGACTGTATCACTCAATGTTTTTTGCCAGCAATGATTTCCAGAGTTGACAGGGGTTCTATATGGTGCAAGGGAATCTCACCTAGCCTGGGAGCTGTACTCTAGACGTAACAGAAATGAGTAATTCAGTGCCAGGTATTGTGTGAAAACCACATATTTTATCAGACAACAATTAAATAAGTATTGATGATAACAAATGGAGCGAGAAGTAATTATTAAAAAGCAAGGAAGAAATTGAAGCATTTTATATATATATCTATTAAAAGAAACGAATAAAGACAACTTTATTGTAGCACAAATGGTAAACCACAAATTGGTCACTTTCAAAACAATTCCCCAAAATGGTAAAACAATGTCAAATCCATCAGTTTGAATCATTTCCCCAATTTGGTAAAACAATGTCAAATTAGTCTGCTTGAGACAGTTCTCTAATATGGTACATTCACAACCAGGTTTCTGATAATCCCAGTGGGGTAGATTCGCTGATCAGTCACTTCTTTATCTTCCCTTCCGCAATAGTCTTCAGTGATTGACAAATCCATTCTAGCTGCAGCCCTGAGTATTGGATGCAGTGCCCATGTGAGATCAATTTTTGAATTTGTTCCAACCTTCTGAGGCCTCCAGTTTCTCCATTCACATTTTCTCAAAACAAGTGTCTAGCAACTATGAGTCCTTTTCAAATATTTCTGACAGCTACTGCAAATATTGCAGGACTCAGGCTGTTTGCATATAGTTTTGATGGTGTCTCCCATCTGCCATCAATCAAGTTATACCGTCCAGTCATCAAACTCCATCTCCTGATTTCATCTCTTTGCAAGGTTATCCATTGTCCTGGCTTGTAATTCAAAGGCCATAGCTTATAATAAGAATTGATTCCTGTTAAACAATGGATGCAAGTAGGCCAGCATTCTCAGGCATGTCACATGGACTGGCGAATACAAAACTGACCATTCAATAAAGACAGGACATTTTCTCCTCCATTTATCTCCTAATGCAAATTTCTAAATTTATTTACTTTTTTACCTTTAGCACCTCTATTCCTTTATATCTCACAATGCTCCAGATAGGTTGTCTGCATTAGCCATTCCCGAGCTTAATTAAATCATTTACATACACATACGTAGACTTAAGACTTCTATTCAGAATAACACAGTATTTCCCAAAAAATATTTTTAAAAATCTCCATATTCATACAGTAAGTTAACTCTTGACTAGGCTAGTTCCAGCAAATAGTGATGATACACGCATAGATAAAATGAAACTAATATAAAATGTCATATTTACTTATGACAAATTGAACTTTTCTGTAACACCCATGCAACATTTGGCACCCACTTTTAAATAAGACGCTCCAATCACAAAAACAAAAATTAATTCTCCCCCTCCACTGTGGAGCTGTGATCTTTTCCCCCCGTCCCACACCATCTCCTGAACATTTCCAGCATCGCCCCCTTTCCCTTAATCATTGCTGGCTTCCCCATCGCTGTCTTGTGACTGCTCCACTTCATCACAAATGGATAAGTCTCTGCATGTGACTCATGCAGAGGTTCCCCCAGAGCCCCTACTGGCACTATCCCTTGTGCCAAGGAGCAGTGCCAGGGGGCAGTACTAACAGGCATTGCCAGGCACTGCCTCACCCCAAGGATTATAGTGATTTTTATACCCCCAGTGGGATCCCCATGATAGCTTCACATCTGAATGAATCTGCTCCAATTTCCTTCAGCCACGGAGCGTGTATCTCATCAAGATCTGTCCATCTTGAGTTCCATCTAATACTTTTGAAAAAGTCAAATCTTTTTCCTGAGCTACCTCGAACAATTTTTCCTTCCTCTCCAGTGGTGTCCCTGTGGCTGGAATTTTCCAGTGCTCTCTCCAGTGGAAGCAGCCAATTATTGGCCAACAGCAGGATTTTCCGGTCTTGCCAAAGTCCACAGCAGTTTGCATGGCTCACCAGTCCCATCGTCATAGAATCCCTACAGTGTTATTCAGCCCATCCGGTCTGCAGCAACTACAATCCCACCCGGGCCTTATCCCCATAACAGCGTGCATTGTCCCCCTGACACTGAGAAACAATTTAGCATGGCCAATCTACCGAATCAGCACGTCTTTCAAAATGTGGAGGAAACTGGAGCAAACCCACACAGACAGTGACCCAAGCAGGGAATCGAACCTGGATCCCTGGTGCTATCAGGCAGTAGTGCTAACTGCTGTGCCACCCCAACCTGGCGTAGGAGGCGGAATTTGGCAGACCAGACATTCCTGCCAATAACAAAGACTGGAAAGTTCCAGCACACTAACATTATGGCTTTCTAACACATGCAAAATCTCTGCCATGTCTTTATCATTTACAACAGCTTTTCCTTGCTCGTTTTGGAGTTGCTGTACTCTCTTTTAACCACTTTTATGGCATTTGTTATTTCATTTTGTATGAACCATTTGCCTTTCCTCACGTCCTCTTCTAATCTTCTTTCAGACTCTCCATGTAGGCTGTCTGTATTCAATACAATTTCCTTTGATATTGGTAGCCTTTAGTCTTATCACAAGCCTCCCTGAGTTTCCGTTTGGCTTTAATCACTTCCACTATCCTTGAAACCTGCTCTTTAATGTACTCTCTCTTTCTCTGACAGGAGCCTACTTACCCGAATCCATTGCAGGTTGGAGATTTCCCAGTGTGATCTGTCGTCCCTTTTGATAGCCTTTCTGCTCAGTTAATTTGGGCCAGATTTTTTCATTGCACTGAATTCTGCCTCTGTTCCAGTACATCACAATTATCTTTGACTTTCAGCAATCTTTTTACCTTTCTTTATATTGAACCTCAGTGTGATGGGATAGTTATTTCCCAGTTGTTTTCCCACTCTCATATTTGCTTCACTTCATTACACGTTAATGAATCAAGGCCTGCAATGTTATCTGAAACAAGCTGACAGCTCATTATTAATAAATTACACCGTTTTTGATTTCATTCATTTTCTGAAGCTTTGTAATTCACCTTTAGAATCAGGGATTCATACATTCTGTCTCAGCAGGCAGTGATTTTCTCAGTAATTTGACAAATTTACGTGAGAAATAGTGTTAGCAGAAGAACGGTGGCCCTTCTTAGTTTCTTCACGAAAGATCAAACAAGCTATCCGCTCACCAACTTATTTATAAGCTTCACGGGAAATATCACGTGATCCTTCATGTTATTTCAATCATTCTGTGGCTATATAATCCATGTGAACCAGGTCCCAGTTTGTGCCATTATTCATACATTTTGAATGATTGTAAAGCACTCTTTGGCGGGCACAGTGGTTAGTACTGCTGCCTCACAGCACCAGTGACCCGGGTTCAATTCCAGCCTTAGGAAATTGTCCGTGTGAAGTTTGCACACTCTCTCCATGTCTACCCATGTGGGTTTTCCTCTGGTCCTCTAATTTCCTCCCACAGTCCAAAAATGTGCAGGTTAGGTGGATTGGCTATGGTAAATTGCCCTTAGTGCCCCAAAATGTGTAGGTTTAATGGTTTAGCCATGAAAAATTGCCCCTTAGTGTCCCAAGATGTTAGGTGGATTGGTCATGGTAAATGTGCCGGGTTAGGGGGATAGGACAAAGGTATGGGCCTAGGGAAGATGTTCTTTTCAAAGTCGGTGCAAACTAATGGGCTCAATGGTCTCCTTCTACACTGTAAGGAGTCTACGCTAAATTGAAATGATGCACTTTCAGAGATTTCATCAGTGGAACAGAAAGGGATTTATTAACAAACCATTTCGAGCAGCTATCTTTTTGCAGCTAATTCCAAAATACCTCTGCACTACCTCCCACCTAACTCCACACCCCTGGGGTGACTCTCCATTCTGAGTCCTGATTGATCACCCAAGCCAGTTGACCCATTTTCTGCTGTGTTGCCCTTAAAGGGACAATCACCACAAGCAGTTTACCATTTCTAATAGAACAGAAGTAATTGCGCACTATCCACAAATGTTGATTGCTTTTTCTTAATGAGTGTAACTGGTGATTGCTAAACTACTCCAGGGATAGATATGCAACATGATCAGAATGATATACCTGTACTGCAGTGCCTTATAGGAGCGCATTATAAAATCAAGTGATATACATATTTAATTGATGTAACTTACAGAAATGCCAACATCTTTTTATCTTCATATGCTGTCATCAAATCCACCCATTTCCAGGTCTAAACACAGCAAAAAGTGTGCTTAATATTTATGAAGTACTTGAACATTGTTGGTGTTTGGCAGACCACCCCTGCCTTTTCTATAACCTATCCATCGATGTCCATCTGAAGGCATTGTTGAGCAAGTTGACAACTCACAAATGTTTTATTTTAGGGAAGTCCAGTGATTTGCCTTCACTGGTTTGTAGCTTCTCCAAGACATTTCTTGTCTTTTTCAAATCAGAGGATTAATCTTCATCATCTGTTCCTGGGGGTAATTTACTTCAGCATATCACAGTTTGGTTAAATTGAATTTTTTTTTGATTTTCCATGATTTTGCACTATCTAAAAATCAATTAAAGAATCAATTAATTCCTTGAAGAACATTTGAAATTGTGCTGTGAGATGATTATAAACTTAAGAGTACATGTTAAGAAGTGACACTTTACATAGGTTGAAACTCTTGTCCAACTGACAGGATGATTGGTTACATGTCCAAAGCATGGGCGCTTCATCGGTAACATTAGTAGTTTGCACTGTGGCTTCTAAATACCTCACATCTTTATTTCCCATGTAACACGAAAGGATGGAAACAGAAAAATGACATTTGGTCCAGAAAGTTCCATCTCTTCCAAACTGCATCTAATCCCTCCAATAATGCATGGGACCCATTATGAGGTAAAATTCTTCACTACTACCATCTGATCACCAAAAATAATCAAAAGTGACTCCAGAATATTCAACCAAATTCACATTGCTATTTTTCAGCGCTGCTTTGCTAAGGGTAACAGCCAGCCTTCCCCATGGTGGAGCAGCAACAGCAAGAAGCATCAGATGATCTCAGTCTACGACTAGAATCCGGCAGGGTAGCACAGTGGTTAGCATTGCTGTGTCACATCGCCAGGGACCTGGGTTTGATTTCTGGCTTGGGTCACTATCTGTGTGGAAGCTGCTGGTTCTCTCCCATGTCTGTGTAAGCTTTCACCAAGTGTTCTGGTTTCCTCCCATAGTCCAAAAGACATGCTGGTTAGGTACATTGACCATGCTAAATTCTCTCTCAGTGTACCTGAACAGCTAACTTCATTGCAGCATTAATGTAAGCCTACTTGCAGCACTAATAAATAAACTTTAAAAAAAAACCATAACTATGGGTCCCATTCTCAAAGACAATCACCTAATTGGATTATCCACATCAAACTGTAAGGATCTCAAAGAGGCCCATGAGATTGGCCTTTTGAATTATAAGATCCCATATTGAGGCCATAATTGCTTGTCCAGTCAGGGGACCTCAACAGTATATAAAAATGGGAGTGTCAGGTCTTCTGGAACTCTGAACTCTGGAAGATCCTGACTAGTAGGGCGGCACAGTAGCACAGTGGTTAGCACTGCTGCTTCACAGCTCTAGGGTCCTGGGTTCGATTCTCAACTCGGGTCACTGTCTGTGTGGAGTTTGCACATTCTCCTCGTGTCTGCATGAGTTTCCTCTGGATTCTCCAGTTTCCTCCCACAGTCCAAAGATGTGTGAGTTAGGTTGATTGGGCATGATAAGAAATTGCCCCTTAATATCGAGGGATGTGTCGGTTAGTGGGTACAATAAGTAGGGATATGGGGGTGGGGCCTGGATGGGATTGTGTTCAGTGCAGACTCGATGGGCCAAAGGGCCTCTTTCTGCACTGTAGGGTTCTGTGTTCTATGTTCTATGACCGTGTACCTGAAATATGCCAGGAGTGGAATAGATTTTGTAAATGAAGGGGATATGGTGAAGGGACACCAGCCTCTGAGGAGTTATTTCAGCAGCAATGTGGATGGAATACTGGAGGTGCTAGCCTCTGACAATGGACCAGCTTTCACCATCCAGGAGTTCACCCAGTTCATAAAGCCTAATGGGATTCAATATATCAGGACCACACCAAACCATCCATCATCAAACATCTTTGCGGGGAGAGCAGTCCATAATTTAAAAGCCAGTTTACAAAAACAATGGACAGCACCAACGGACACCACTGGCCATTTGATTATAAGGACAATTCCTCAAGCCATTATGTGAATATTACCTGCAGGATTGCTCAACTCTGCACCAGATTAAGTTTGCTCCTCCCAAACCTGGTGGAGAAAGTGAAAAAACGACAAGAAGCAACAAGGCAAAGGCCACAACAACAGCAGCGGGGATAGGGAATTGGAGATCAGTAAAAACATTTGGGCGAAGAATTATGCAATTGGTCGCTCATGGTTACTAGGAATGGCTGAGTCTAGGACAGGGCCTGTATCCGACAAAACGTGCCATCCTGAAAAAACATCTGGACCAGATACGAGCCTCGAAATCACAGTTCGTCCTGGAGCTGATTATGTCCAACAGACCGAGGAGAGTCCTCGGTCAGCCAGCACCATCTCTCTGTCACGCAAAGTTAGGACATCGGAATCCGAAATGGACTCTGCAGGTGGAGCTGTTGCTACTCCTTGGCCGCCTGAGGAGCACCCACATTGTAAGGGATGCACTCCTCTGATGTCGGATGTTAGAAGATCAGGATCCAGCCCTGAAACATCACAAGACATCCATAGGCGCATGAACTGCCGTGATTCCTCGGACTTTGGGGGAAGGGGGGTGCAGGGATGACTTCAGAAACGAGGCCCCTTGGAGTACGAGCTCTCTGATTGGGGTCATAGTTGCCTTGCCTAATAGGGGGGCCTCATCTGTACATAAAATGGGAGTGTCAGGTCTACTGGCTCTCTGGATTCTGACTCTGCACCTGAAGCACTCTAGGAGTGGAACTGAGTTTATAAATACAGGGAATCTGGCAAAGGGACGCTGGCCTCAGGAGTTATTTTGCAGTTTTGTCACAAAAGAAGCTTCAAGGGTAGCACAGTGGTTAGCACTGCTGCCTCACAGCATCAGGGACTTGAGTTCAATCTGGCTGCCGGTGACTGTCTGTGTAAAGTTTGCACGATCTCCCCGTGTCTCTGTGGGTTTCCTCTGAGTGCTCCGATTCCCTTCAACAGTACAAAGATGTACTGGTTAGTTTGGCCATGCTGAATTGCCCTTTAGTGTCAGGGGGACTACCAGGTAAATGCATGGGATTATGGAAATAGGGCCTGGGTGCGATTGCGGTCAGTGCAGACTTAATGGGCCGAATGGCCTCCTTCTGCACTGTAGGGATTCTATGATTCTAACTGATACTTTTAGCTACAGAGGTTCTCATTAAAAACAATTGTGAGAATTTGAAACCCATTTTGTTTTTCAGCAGATTATTCCTCAAACAGCAAAAATTGCATGATTGATAGGTCTATGCAACACCAAGATCAGTGAAGTGAATTCACCTTGTACCTATTGCGCATAAATCAGTGGGACTAAATATTTCTCATGTATTCTCACTAATCTGACAGTATCTCTTCAGGTTGAAATGCAACTTATTGTTCAGACAATCCATGAGCCCTACTACACTTTTCAGTGACTCAAGGTGAAGTGCAGGTTCGCTGTATATTTCTGGATGACCTTGTGATTTATTCACAGCTCTTGGCAAGTTTTCTGGTACATTTTAGACTCACATTTTCTAAAAGTTGTGCTGCACAGCCCTCATTAATAACTTAGTATTGGCTTCCAGGATTGTGGAATCCGCTTACACAATGGGCTGGAGTGAGAAAGGAGAAGCTCGCATTTATATGATAACCTTTCAAGTCTTTAGACATCCCAAGGCATTTCATGGCCAATGAATTATGTGTGAAGTGTGGTCTCTATTGTTATGTAGGTAAACACTGCAGCCAATTGGCATGCACTAAGGTGCCACACAAATCAATAAGATAAATAACAAATTCTGTTGTTTTCTTTTACAATAATGGTTTGTGGAGAAATGTTGTTTAGGATAGCAAGGGCATTTTATTGGGTCTATCTTTTCATTCTTGCCATGACTTTGTTGGTAGCCTCTTGTGTCTAAGTCAACTGGCCATAGATTTAAATCCACATTCCATAGCCAGTTAAGAATGCCTTCAATCTGTTACAATAAACATGTTAAATATGAAATCTTGTATATCCAGCAGGTTCACACTCCCAGTGCAGTTACTGAAGGAGTGCTGCACTATCACAAGTTATGGGAGTGATTCACCCAAACAAAAGTACCAAATTCACATAAAAACTGGAGGAAGGCCCACCGATTTTTTTTAGCATGATTTTCAGAATCAGTCTTCCACCTTCTGAGTACTGCAGAGTGCCCGAATGTAATTCACTCTAAAATTCACTGGGCAGGGCCTATTCCCACTGGAGAGACCGACAGCATAGCACTAAGTGGGCCACTGCGCATGTGCTGATCTGTCAGCTCATTGGTGCATTCGCAGCGTCCCTGTACTGTTGGCCTCCCGATCACTGACCAGCACACAACCCCCCAACAATAACGCTCCGACCCTTCTCACCCTACCTCCACCCACTGATTGCTGACCACCCGAATCTCTCCAGGTCGGCCACAATGTTCCCAGCCCATCCCGACCCCTTCCCCCAACCCGGATGGCCAACCCCAATCAACCCCTTCCCTCTCTATCTCACTAATCCAAATGCAGGATGGCAGTGGGACCTCCCCCTCTGACCTCCACAATGCCCCCCATAGGCTCTGCCCCAATAAGTCCCTCCCCATCTTGCCCCACTTCTTTTGCACCACCTGATGCTGGTGGGCAGTGCTAAGGTGCCCCTTGGGCATTGCCAGTTGGCCTCTGCCAGTTTAAATCTTGGGCTGTGCCAGGAGGCCAGGCTGGCACTGCCCAAGGGACAACTGCCCCTTACCCCTGGGGAGGGGACCTCCATGGCCTCTCTTCACTCCTGCAGTGTTAGGACCCCCCTGTTATTGGACAGCAGTAGTGAACCTTGCTGGAGTGAACCACCCCTGGCCGGTGGGGTGGAGGGTGGTGTGGAGGGAAGGGACACTTATGGGCCTGGAGACTTCAGCCCCGGGCCCGCTAATCAAATTCAAATTGGAATTTAAATATTTAAATTAGCTATGCACTGATTTCTGGAATGGGGCTGATTATTCCAAAAATATTGGCAGCGGACATGCGTGGAGGCTGTGGCACCCAGTGGGGAGCCCAGCAAAAGGTCTTCACTGATGTCTCCAGCCTGTTGCATTGTTAAAGCACCTTTGAGTTGAGATGTTGCATCTCACCTCTCAGAAGAACGTGAAAAGGTTTAAAAGAATATTGCAGAGAGGAGAAGGGGAGCCCTCCCCAGTGTCCCAGAGAATATTTATCACTCGCACTAACACTAAGGGTTGCTGAAAAAATATATTTTGTCAACATTTTTCACCTTGCACTTGTTAGTCCTTGGGACTAATCCATGGGTTCGTGGTGTTTCACCATTATAAAAAAGCTGTCAAAGTATAAATTATCTACAAAATAATATTGATTTTTTTTAGCGTATCTTCACACTTTTGTTTTCCCCTTCGAGGAACAGTGGGGGAGTGGTGGGAGAATTCCTGAACTGGTTATCAACCCATTGAACCTCACTCTGAACATTTCCTCCATCATCAACAAGTTCTTGCATTGGACTTGAACCTGGAACTTCTGGTCCAAAGGCAAAAAGCCATCACCACTGTGCCACTAGACCTTTGCCAGTAGCCAGTTAAGAATGTATTAAGCCTGTTACAATAAACATGTTAAAATATGAAATTTTGTCAAGTTATCCATTCAGCTATTAACCAGAAATTCAAATTTTTTAAAAAAGTTATCAATCTGTATAGGATGGTAACACGTCAAGCACTTCACAAAAGCATTTGCCAAAGCAACTTAACATCAAACCACGCAAGTAAATCTGAAGTAGATAACCAACAATTTGGTCAAAGATATACGCCAGGATTTTCCAGACACTCTGTAGTGTATTTTCTCATGACGGATGTGGCATTCCTTTCAAATCCCCATTGACTTCAACAGGAGTGGATGATCTTGATAGTGGGACGTCCCTGAAATTCCCATTAAATTTTAAGCAACATCTCTGAAGAGGAAAGAGATTTAAGTAATAGTAAAGTTTATTTACTAGTGTCACAAGTAGGCTTACATTAACACTGCAATTAAGTTACAGTGAAAAGACCCAAGTCGTCACACTCCGCTGCCTGTTTGGGTACACTGAAGGAGAATTTAGCATGGCCATTGCACCTAACCAGCATATTTTTCAGACTGTGGGAGGTAACTGGAGCACCCAGAGGTGAACTCTGCACAGACCAGTGACCCAAGCCGGGAATCGACTGAGTCCCTGGCACAAGAGGCAGCAGCACTAACCACTGTGCCACCATGCCACCCATTCAAGAGATGGAAAGGTTTATGGTGGGAATTCCAGAGCTTAGGATGCGGAAATTGGAAGCATGGCCATTAATGTCAGTGTGACCTAAAGCGAGGATACATGTAAGGCCAGAATTGGAAGAGCCAGAAATCTTGGGAAGTTGAAGAGGTAGAGGAAGATGAGGGTGTGGAGAAAGGGACATGGAGGTGTCTGGTATGTATCAGTATCTATTGCCCTGTGGTCTTGTCCCCTTAACCTCTGGAAACAGTCTGCTTTGATCTATTAATTTTAAACATTAACCTCATACCACCCACTATTCTGTATTGTTCTAATGAGAAAAGTCTTTCTCTTCATCATTTCTTATACTAACCAACATCCAAGAGAAATTTGTCTTGTATCTCCTCCAAAGCCTCAAAATCCTTACTATAGCCTGGAGCACAATACTCTGGAGGTTTTATTAGGGCTTCGTATGAACTGATCATTAGCGCTTTCAAATGCTATCCCTCTTGACATAAAGCCGGAATTCTATTAGCTTCTTTTTTTGAAACTGTCTCGCCAACTCTAGATACTGCCTTTAAAGTCCTGTGAGCTTCTGCCCCCACGTCCCTCTGGTCTTGCACAGAATAGGTAGAATATAATAACTGTTGTCAATTTATTTTGTTGAAATGTGCTGCATCATATTTACTGATATTGAATTTCATCTTCAGCTTTTAGCTTCATTTCTTTAATTTTCATCCAAAATGGTGTTGCAGATTTCTTTTGCTTTCTAATTGATTATCTAGACTTCTTATTTTCAGACCGCCTCCTATATGCCTAATCTGAGTCATTGAGACACATAGCAAACAGAAGTAGGCCCAAATAAGAACCCTTTCAATCATTTCAAACCTACTCTTAACTTATATTCTCCCTCTTTTCCCTTCCAACAAAGTTATGGTCCATCCTTCTTTCCTTACTCAAGTCTACATCCTTAATATCATCTAGTAATTGGTTATGCAGTACCTTGTAAAGAGCTTTTGAAAAGTCATACCCTTGCTTATTTTTTCCTATGATGTGGATATTGCTGGAGAGGCAAGCATTTGTTGCCCTAATTGCCTTTGAACCGGGTGGCTTGCCACACCATATCAGAGGGTCATAGAAACATTGAAACTAGAAGCAGGAATAGGCTATTCAGCCCTGTGATTTTGCACAGTGGTGGTTAGGATCTGGAATGGTTGAATGTTCAGGATGAATGTTTTTTAATTTATTCATGGGATGGTGGGTATTGCTGGCTGGTCTAGCATTCATTACCCATCCCTGAGGGCATTTAAAAGTCAATCACATGGCTGTGGATCTGGAGTTACATGTATATCTGACCCGATCTCAAGTGAGCAATTGTGAACAACGCACAATGGGCTCACAGTCGTCATTAGACTTCTAATTCCAGATTTTTGTTGAATTCACATTCCATGGTAGGATTCGAATCCAGGGTTTCTGGATTCCTAGCCCTGTGACAATACCATTACACCATCACTTCCCTTTGCAGTGCAGAGCAAGTACTGAATTGACTCTTCCATCAGAAAACAATCACGTACCTGGAGAAAGCATGTCCATTTGCGTGAGATCTTGCAGTAGTTGTCCCAAAAGACATCAAAATGCAAGTAGAGCATGAATAGATTACACAATGAGCTGAGGGCTCCAAAACAGTCAACAGAGCGAGAAACAGAAGTCCCCTTAACCTTAACATTCTGGCGGCTGCCAATAAACCTGAAGATCAACCAAAAAAAGTGATGAAACAAAAGGAATTAGAGAGTTGGGAGTTTAGAGTTTGTTCTGAGCTATCAGATAAGAAGCAGCCAGCCTTGTCACATATTTGGATTTTGTACTGAAAATGTTCTTACAGATGACACAGATAAAGCTAGAGTGAGGTTAATTGCTAGGGCATCTGAAGATTGATTGGTTTTGGAATTGATTCTCAAATGGCCGGAGAAGTAAACTTGAAAATCATTGTTTTTTTTGGCCACCCACTCGTTGAAATATGGAAAATCAACATTAAACAAGTTTCTGCAGGGTGCTACTTTTCAGAGAGACATACGTATCCAGTCTAATCCGCGTCAGAGTGACATCACACCAGAGAGGTGGGAGACACTAACGAGGGCAGAGATTGATGTGTCAAGCCAGCTAATCACTGCAAACATAGAGTAAATGAGGCAAATGATCATCACGCCAATTTTCAGCACGGTTCCAAAACAGCCAGTAACCTTTGGTTAGGAAAGGTGCATAGGGCACCAACGCTGCAGGATATCCCGCAAATCGGCTGACACGCGATTCTCCCAGCCCGCCGCACTGATGGGAATG
The DNA here is from genome assembly GCA_024679065.1 of Sphyrna mokarran. Lineage (NCBI taxonomy): Eukaryota > Metazoa > Chordata > Chondrichthyes > Carcharhiniformes > Carcharhinidae > Sphyrna > Sphyrna mokarran. Next base: position 68,989,973 of record JAGIQG010000012.1, on the reverse strand, counting down.
AGGGAATCGGCCCCATTGTTTCTGAAACCCGGCAACAGGTACAGAAGTGAAACTATGGAAGCTAAACAATGCAGCTAAGGCCCTAATAGTGTTACCAGGATCTGGTATTTTTTGGTGAAATCTAAAACAGGTAATTTTCAACTAAAAGAGATTCCCCAAAGCTCTCAGAATATGAAAACTTTCTGGTATCTTCATGATGCATGTTGATAATTTCTTAAGAGGTGGTACTGGGTGATTTGTGGATTGTGTTAGCGATAAGATCAGAGTAGAATTTGAGATTTTGAGACCTTTTACAACTATTTGTTTAGATACTTAGCAAAGTAAGTCAGTACAAACTTTGTTCTACAATTCGATTTAAAGACTTTTTCTCTAATCCCAATTCAATCATGCTAAATCATCATAGAAATTGATAGCAGATCCAAAGGGGAGACAGGATAATTGATTGATTATTTGAATTGGCCGTACTCTCAGACTATACCAGATGCCAGTTTTGCTCTAGTGTTGAAAACCCCTAAAGTTTGAGAATGTTTTAAAGGCGAATGATCACTGAAAAAAATCTTGAGAAAAGCACATTTACATTTCCATCAATAAGTAACCCAAAGAACATAACATTAATCATGAATGACACAGTAGCACAGTGGTTAGCACTGCTGCTTCTCAGCTCCAGGTTTGATTCCCAGCTATCTGTGTGGAGTTTGCATATTCTCCATGTGTCTGCATGGGTTTCCTCCAGGTGCTCCGGTTTCCTCCTACAGTCCAAAGATGTGCAGATTAGGTTGATTGGCCATGCTAAAATTGCCCCTTAGTTTCCTGAAATGCGTGATTAGCAGTAAGAACATACTGATACTGATACTGATAGTGCCTGGCTGGGATTGTGGTCAGTGCAGAATCAGTGGGCTGAATGGCCTCTTTCTTCCCCGTAGGGTTTCTATGATTAATCATTTTTAGCAATGTTTCACATCGTAATCTTCCTGATATGTATTTTAGTTCAGCTAGTTTCGTAATATTTCTGATGAGCAAATGTTTGGAATGTTATTCTTTAGTTTGGGAAGCTAAAAAAGCTATTAAAAATACTTTAGCTCCAGAAACATTACATGGGATTATACAGCCTCACTCGATCTGAGGCCGGAAAATTTTGCCTGAGGTCAATGGATATTTCCATTGTCCGCCCCTTGGGTGTTGAATTCCAGCGATTGGCCAGGATTCTCTGGCCTCGTGCATCCCAATATCAGAAATTCCCACCAGAGCTGAACGGGTCTTTGCATGGTCCACTGAATTCTCTGTCTTGCCCACTATGATTCCTGCAGTGGTCGAGATGGGGAATTTTGGCTGTTGACTCTTCTGGAGAATTCTATTTGTCAAAACTTTTAGGTAATCACTAGGCATACTGAAGTTAGTGCGTTCATTGAATGTTTTGTGGATAACCCTCCCTCGATGGAAATCCTTAAAAAAATGTAAATGGGAAAAGGTAGTGGATTGAACTTGCTGGTTTAAAAGAAATATTGCAGAGAAAGAAAATTTCTGTAATTAAGTGGGTAGGTGCAAGTTATCAACTGTCAGATTGTTTCGCAAAATTTAAATGCTTTTAGGAAGAAATTGCTCAGGCTCATGGGTGAAGGACATCTTGCTATGCAAAGCTTTGTGCAGAATACAGAAGTGCTTTTTCCTTGTTTGAAAATATGTCTGTGGGCATCCTCTGTGGTGGCACGGTGGCACAGTGATTAGCACTGCTGCCTACAGCACCAGGGACCCTGGTTCAACTCTGCCACAGGGATCAGTACTGGGACCTCAACTCACTGCCTGTGGGGAGTTTGCACATTCTCCCTGTGTCTGCGTGGGTTTCCTCTGGGTGCTCCAGTTTCCTCCCGTAGTTCAAAGGTGTGCGGGTTAGGTTGATTGGCCATGCTAAATTGACCCTGGTGTCAGGGATTAGCAGGATAGAGTGACAGGACCTGAATGGGATTATGGTCAATGCAGACTCGATGGGCCAAATGGCCTCCTTTTGCAATGTAGAGATTCCCTGATTAACTCTTAAATTTTATTAAGAGAGAAAGTGGGAAATCTGTTAACCGTTCGCCAGTTGTGTTTAACATGTGCACGATGGAAAACATGTGTTTTTACTTGAGCAGAATTAGTAAGCCTGATGACTAGAAGGCTTCAGCAAGGGAGAACCAAACATTTGGTAAGAAAAGACAATAAGAGAGCAGGTCATGTAAAAACGAAGTGTAAACATTTTGAAATGATTTCCATGTTAGAAAGAAATTCAACACATCATTTCAAGTTTTAAGGCTTTTAATGTAACAAACAAACTAAGGACAAGCTGACTATTTCAGTAGGCAACATAATTCTAATCTGCAGAAACAATCCCCCATTTAATTTTTATAATGACCAAAAAGTCCTCTGCTACATTTTACTTGATCCCTTAATTAGACACTTCATTCTCTGTGATCCAATCCAGAGCTTTTCTGATCTCTTTTGTTTCCTTTTCTAGCCAGATAACGTCTATTCACCAACCTGGCTCTCACAAGAAGCACATTTGAGATTCCCTTGCTAGCCAAAGCCAGGCAAATCCTCCAGCCTCATTTAAATACTAATGAACTTCGTCTCTTCGGTGTACTGAACAATGGAGGCTTACTTCCTCTATCTCTCTGCTCACTCTCATTCTTGCAACCTGACTACATCGATGAGGTTCAGTGACATTTTAGGAAAATCTGCAACTACAAGTCATCTACAATGACTTCCAATGGATTCTTCCTTTCTCAAAATTCATCTCCACAGTAAGGTGAATCACATGGGCCTTATATCCAGATGGAAATGCTCATCCTGCAGACACCCATTTTCTTTCCATCTTGAAATTAAATAGGCAGTTTGAAACACAATCATTTACAAAATCTGACATTCCTAAACTTCCCTAGTACTTGAAGATAAACAGTCCATCCATTGTTAGCATAACTCCTTTTGTCATTGTTTACAGGCATGAATCTTGGTACATCTACTTCCCAGTAAGACAATCTCGCACCTCCCCCCTTAACCTTTAACAACAGGATTATTATCAGGTAGAACAAATCATATGACCTCCATTTCTCCATTTTACCCTTAATTAAAGGGTAATAATAATCTCATAAACCGCATGTGTAATAACTCCCTCATAAAAGATAAAAAATCTTTTGAAACATTTTCAAATGTTTTCAAACAACACAATCAAAAATATAATAACTAATACATTCTACATATTTTTAACAATAAACTCACTACGCACAGTATTCCAGATATATTCCAGATTTATTTGTTGAATTTAAATTCATCCAGCAATGGTGGGATTTGAACATAGATATTGCTCAGTGACATTACCATTCAACAATGTCTCCTTCTTTCAGATTTGTAAGTTGCAACTAATGGAGTGCTTGCCACAGGGTTCAGTATTGGGACCTCAACTGTTTACAATCTATATTGACAGCTTAGATGAATGTATGGGAGCTAAATTTGCTGATAAAATTCCAATGGGACTAGACAGGGTAGAGGCACAGAGGATGTTCCCAATCGTGGAGGTGTCCGGAACCAGGGGTCACAATCTGCGGATTTGGGGTAGACCATTTAGGACAGAGATGAGGGGATATTTCTTCACCCAAAGAGTGGTGAGCCTGTGGAATTCATTACCAAGGAAGTAGTTGATGTCAAAATATTGAATGTATTCAAGAGATGGCTGGATAGACAAGGAAATTATGTGTTATGGGGAGAAAGCGGGAAAGTGGAACTGATCCATTTCAGATCAGCCATGATCTTATTGAATAGTGGGACAGGCTCGAAGGGCTAGATGGCTACTCCTGCTCCTGTTTCTTATGTTCTTATGGGTATAGCATTTGGGGTGAATGGGATCAAAAGTGATAGGAAGAAAGCAGGATTAGGCTGTTGTGTTGGATGATCGTAATGATCGTAACAAGTGGCGGAACTGGCTCAAAGGGCTAAATGGCCTCTCCTGTTCCTATCTTCTCTATTTCTATGCTTCTTTTGTGGGTGAGACTACAACTAAAAGACACAGTTTAACAATGAAAGATCTCTCTTTTAAGTTGAATATTAGAAGAAAGATTAGTCCATAGAATTTTCTACCCCAGGATATTTTCAAGGCAGAATTAGATAGAGTTTTGATAGAGAAAGGAGTCAAGGGTTTTGGGAGCTGACAGGAAAGTGAAGTTGAGAACACAACCAGTTCAGCCAATTAGTGCACACCTAGCTCCCACAAACAACAGTTTGATAACAACAAGATAATCTATTTTTTATGATGTTGATTGAAGAATAAACATTGGCCGGAATTCCAGGAATAATTCCTTTGCTCTTCCTCCAAGTTTGACCATGGTATTTTTTATTTTGTCCTGAGGGGGAGAAGAGACCAGGATTTAATATATTATTTGAAAAGCAGCACCTCCAACAGTGAAGCACTCGCTCAGTACTACATTGGAGTATCTTTTTGAACTCAGGCCCATGTGGAACTTGAACCGAGATCTGGGTGCACCGCCAACTGAACCATGGCTGACACTCTTTTGTTTGACAATTACTCCTGTGAAGTGCCTGGAGATGTTTCACTGCAGTATGACATTTATAAATGCAATCCCTTTTCTGTTGGTGTCAAGGGAAGTCACTCTTATTTCATCTCTAGAACTCAGCTCTTCGATCCATGTCTAAAACAAGGCTTTAATGAGAACTGAGCTAGTGTGAGCATCAGTGAGCAGATTATTGCTGCTTGATAGCACTATTGACAATTCCTTCCATCACAGTGCTGTTGGTTGAGAATCGGCTGATAGGGTTTTTGCTGGTTGGATTGGATTTCTTTGCCTTTTTCTGGACATACCTGGGCAATTTTCCACATTGTCAATCATAGCAATGTAGGAGCAGCTTGACTCAAGGCATGGCTGGTTGGACTACAGTCTAACCTCTTTAACAGCATTAAAGGTATGTTATAGAGGCTCATAACCTCTGTCTATATCCGGGGAATTCAGATACTTTGTTATGTCGTTTGGAGTGAATTGAAGTGGCTGGAAACTGACATTTGAGAAAGTGGCCACCCGGAAAGGAAGCCATAAAGTCCATCCCTTTTGGGTGGCACGGTGATTAGCACTGCTGCCTCACAGTGCCAATTCCCGGCTTGGGTCACTGTGCGGAGTCGGCATATTCTCCTCATGTCTACCTGGGTTTCCTCTGGGTAGAATCATAGAAACCCTTCAGTGCAGAAAGAGGCCATTTGGCCCATTGAGTCTGCACTGACCAGATGCAGATCCACCCAGGCTCTACTCCCATATCCCGATATATTTACCCGCTAATCCCTCTAACCTATGCATCTCAGACACTAAGGGGCAATTTTATCACGGCCAGTCAGCCTGACCCACATATCTTTGGACTATGGGAGGAAACTGGAGCATCTAGAGGAAACCCACGCAGACACAGGGAGAATGTGCAAACTTCACACAAATAGTGACCCAACAGGGAATTGAACCCAGGTCCCTGGAGCTGTGAAGCTCCAGTTTCCCCCACAGTCCAAAAGATGTGCTAGTTAGGTGCATTGGCCGTGCTAAATTCTCCTTCAGTGTGCACAAACAGATGCCGGATTTGGCAACAAGGATATTTTCACAGTAACTTCATTGCAGTTTTAATGTAAGCCTACTTGAGACAGTAATAAATAAACTTTAAATGTTTAAAAGTTAACTTTGGCTGAACATGATTGCAAATGCTTCAGCTTTACCATTTTTACTCCCTTATGTTGTGACTTCCGCATTGATTAAGGTATGGAGATGTTCCTGAAGCCTCTTCCTTTTGTTAGTTGTCTAAATACCCACCCGTCAGTCGTGGCTGCGTATGGCCGATCTACAGAGCTTTCTGTTGGTTTTGGGGTCACTCCAGCCAGTGGTCTGCTTTTGATGTTTAGCATGATTGCTGTCCTCAGTTGCAGTTTTACCAGGCTGGCATTTCATTTTTAGAGATGCCTGGTACTATTCCTGGCATGCTCTGCCGTGGCTTGACGATAATGGAAGAGTAAGAGATATTTAATTATTAGTGTCATAAGTAGGCTTAGATGAACACTAAGGTCAATTTAGCATGACCAATCCACCTAACCCGCACATCTTTGGACTGTGGGAGGAAACCAGAGCACCCGGAGGAAACCCATGCAGAGAGGGGAAGAACATGCAAACTCTACAAAGACAGTGACCCAAGGTCAGAATTGAACCTGGGACCCTGGCGCTGTGAAGCAGCAGTGCTACCCAATGTGCCACTGTCCTACCAATGAGGGACCAGCAATGGATAGAAAGTATTCCTGACTTCATAATTTCAGAGACTGTTCGCTTACTTTACCTTGATGAACAGAGTTGGTTATTTTCAGGTCAGCTGAACAGGCTGCTTTAGCTCAAATTCTAATGAGAGCACCAGACTTGCCAAGCCATTAGAACTCCTTGGGGGGTGGCACTGTGGTTCGCACTGCAGCCTCACAGTGGCAGGGACCTGTGTTCGATTCCTGGCTTGTATGTTCCGGGGGAGGTAGGAGGGGCCCGGTTGCCTATCAGAGATTGGGGCATACGTTCAAAAAGGAGCCCCGATCTTGGGATTCCCGGTTCCTAGCTTTTTCTGACCTCACCCCACGAACATGACAGTGTGTGCACAGTTTCCTGTACAGAGTGCTGGGTTATCTGGAAAGAAGAGGCAGTTGTACAGTCTGCGCGCTGCAACAACACTTTTCCCATTTCAACCAGCAATCTGTGCAGAGAATGAAAAATTCCACCCAATATGATTTGATTTGATTTGATTTGGTGTTGTCACATGCATTTGTATACAGTGAAAAGTATTGTTCCTTGTGTGCTATGCAGGCAAAACACACCATTCTTAGAGAGGAGAGAAGGTAAGGAGAGGTGCAGAATTTGTGTTGTAGTCACAGCTAGGGTGTAGAAAATGATCAGCTTAATAGGTGGTAAGTCCATTCAAAAGTTTTATGGCAGCAGGTAAGAAGCTGTTCTTGAGTTGGTTGTTTATATGACCTCAGACTTTTGTATCTTTTTCCCAATGGAAGAGGGTATGTCTAAGGTGCGTAGGGTCCTTGATTATGCTGGCTGCTTTTCCAAGGCAACAGGAAGGATAGGCGGAATCAATGAATGGGATGCTGGTTTGCATGATGGAGTGGGCTACATTCACAACACTTTGTAGTTTCTTATAGTCTTGGTCAGAGCAGGAGCCATATCAAGCTGTATACATCTGGAAAGGATGTCTTCTATGGTGCATCTGTAAAAATTGGTGAGAGCTGTAGTAGAAATGCCGAATTTGTCCCAACTGAATATGTCCAACTGAGAAAGCGTCTTAATGTATCATCAAAATAGCAGCAACTGAGACCATATATTGCTTTCTGGGCTGTGTGGTGGAGTAAGCTATATAAGTGCTCAAATATCTGGAAACCCTCAAGTTTCCAGTAAAGGTGAGAATTCCACGGCTGGAGCCATGGCTGAAACCTGTGCTCCATCATTTTTTTCCCTATAAATGGATGATGTGTACTTTGCATTTACATTGATGTCTTAATTGTTACTTATTTAAATACCTACATAAAATAATAATAAAAATGAGGAAAATACCATAAACACGGTATGCAGTTTGGAAAGTAATTTTAGTTCATTATTTGCAAATGGAAGTCCAATAGAAAATCCAATTTAATGTAAATGGCAGATTCATCTTATCAATAATCAATCGCCCGCAACATTTTTACAAGTAGCAAAGAAGACAAAATATAAAAATCATTGAACGACGTTTTCATTTCACACAAATGTTTTCTTGTTTTGGGGATTAAAATTATTCCTGACTTCAGCCTTTCGCAAACCCAAATTCAGTCACCTGATTACAAATAGTCCTGAAATTGACTTGAAGGAGAGAGGAGAATTTTGCACAATTCTGATTGTGTGCCATTGGAACATCAATTGCTTACAAAGGACAATTAACCTCTAATACAAGAGGTCTATCACACAGATGGTGCAGGGAAGTTTCTATTATTTTACACCTTCAAGTGTCTGTGAAACAAGACATTTTAATTTGGAATCATTTCTTCCTTTTCCACGAAGTCCCCATCTTCAGGTCTTGATGGGCACTGACCACATATTAGACCACTATAATATGGGAGGGCTAAATTTGATTAGCCCCCAGTTTGGGCACAGGATCACGAAGTGTGATTAACCTCTGCTGTATGAGGGGAATGCAGGCAGCATGCTAACTTCACCCTGTCTGCTCTTGTAAATGAGTTCCGCGTTCAGCCAACTGTAACTGTGCTTTTGATTGGTGGGTGCCTGAATAGGAGTCCATCATCCTAACACTGCTTAAAGCCAGCCTGTGCCTCTTAAAGGAGACATGCATTGTGGTTAAGTTTGTAGCTGAAATGAAGCGGACCTGGGGAACATTGAGAAAGGCCTCGATGCAGGAGGAAGCAGGCTTCAAATTTTTCAGATGCTGCACTGGAGGCCTTGAAGGAAATGGTGGGAAATTGGGAGAGAATTTTCTGCAGGGGACCAGGACATCCTCCAGATATATACTCATAAGTAACTGGGAGTTTCCAGCATGTCAGAACTATCCAGCAATCTGGCTTCCAGTAGAATCATAAAATCCTACAGTGCAGAAGGAAGTCATTGAGTCCATTGAGTCTGCACCCACTCTCCAAAAGAGCATCGTGCTCAGTCTTCACCTCTGCTCCATCAGCATAATCTCACACATTTACTGTGGCCAATCCACCTAACCTCAACATCTGTGGACTGTGGGAAGAAACAGGAGCACTCAGAGGAAACCCATGCAGACACAGGGAGAATGTGCAAGCTCCACAGTCACCCAAGGCTAGAATTGCACCCAGGTTCCTGGCGCTGTGAGGCGCCACTGTGCTGCCCAATAGTTTACTCGGACTCTTGAGGCACAGCCATGAGGAATGGCAATGACTCCATTGAGCACAGCAGTCACCCTGCCACTCTGCCAGTGCCCTTTCTATTGCCCATCAACTAACCAGCACATCCTTCTGCAGTCTGTGCCAAGAGGGTGCCATCCAAAGCTGTGCCTTCTCAATCCAGAGCTGCTGAATGATGTTCTCCAGGGTAATCTATAATCCTCTCTCTGAAATTCAATTATCATACTTCAGCAACTGAGTTAGCACTGAGAAAGCACCAAGACAGGCCAAGACACACAGAAGATAAACATCAAAGAAACACACAAGATTGAATCAGAATCCCTACAGTGCAAAAGGAGGCCATTCGACCTATCTGGTTTTACCGACCACAATCCCACCCAAGCCTGAGTCTATAACCCTCATTTACCCTGCTAATCCCGCTGACACTAGGGGAAATTTAGCATGGTCAATCAACCTAACCTGCACATCTTTGGAGTGTTGGAGGAAACCGGAGCACCCCGAGGAAACCCACGCAGATATGGGGAGAAAGTGCAAACTCCACACAGTGACCCGAAGCTAGAATTGAACTGGGTCCCTGGCACTGTGAGACAGCAGTGCTAAACTACAGTGTTGCTCCAATCAATTGAATTTTAGTTTCAACATTGAATGATTTCATTTATAAGTTTGGTTCAGAACGTTTATTTTGTGGTGCTTTTTTGATTCTGCATTGTGACCAACTGGATACTGTGAATGCCAGTGGTAAAGCAATGATAAAGTGGGGACTGTGGGTGACTGAGGAATCAGAGTTGCAATCATTGATGTCTCACAATCCTGAATAACTCAGTCAGGAAAAGGATCGAATGCCTCCTGTCCTGCTCTTCCTCCTTCTCATCATCCTCCTGACCCTGATCTACTCATTGTAGAGCTGCCCCCTTTGCTCAAAGAATCATATAGAGCACAGAAGAGGCCCTTTGGCCCATCCTGTTTGTGGTGTTCAGACAGCATGCAGCAAACCACAAATGAATACAGCAATGGCCTAGGCAGCAGAAGTATTATTCCAGCATGTCAGTGGTCTGCGGTTCACATGGCAACATAGCTTTCAGTATGTGCATGTGTTGTGCACCAGAATCACCAGCCATTTGGTCAGTAGATTGCCCTGATCATGAAGGAACCACCCTTTGCTGTATCATGGTGACTCAATGGGTAGCTGGCAGAGTGGACTGCCACAGAGAGAAGGCTGCCAGTATACCAGGCATTGACCAGTCTATGTCCACGAATGGCGACACAATTGCTGGATATTTAGCCAGTGGAATGCCTTCTGCTTCCAACTAACACTCACCAGCCTGAAAGCAAAAGCCAATAAAAATAGTGCTTACTGTACCTTATCCTTGGGATATGGTTTACAATCAATTAATTTAGATTTAAAATGTATTCACTGGGCTTATTTAAGGAAACCCCTTAAGCCTGGCCACTTGCCAGTACACATACAAGTGTAGCCCCGTGAAAATCTGCAGGAGAGTGAGGGAAAAATGAGAGAATTGAGAATGAAAGACAAGTGATTTGGGGTGAGATTAAATGTTGCTTGTGCAGGCAGGGCTCAAGGTTAACTCTGTCTGACTGAAGGATTCTGCTGATGCCTTGCATCTTGATGTTCATCTCTCATGCTGAGAAAATATAGTCTTATGTATATCCGAAGGCAATAGCACAGCATTGCGCCTCACAGCAGGACACCTTGTTAAGGGTGTGCGATTTGTCAGCTGCTCCTGTGTTCCTATCACAGGCAATTCTTGTTTTAACCATTTCGAAAATCCCATTTCTTTTCTCCAACACGTACGATTGTTAAAAGCTTGCTTTATCGCAATCCCCGTGTGGCCGCAGAAATCCTGCCTAATGAAACTTGTCACCTGTGAACCCAAGGCTTTCACCTCTCAGTGTCACTGGGCTTGGTGTTTAACGTGTCTTTGAATTGGTTTGACCAGGCTCATACCTGCTTGTGCACCGAGTGTGGCCGAAGGAGGGATGGAAGACAACTTTCCCATGGCTCAGCAGATAAAGCACCAAGACTTGTTGCTGTCAGCAAGAAGGTGCGTTGAGGCGATGGCCTAGTGGTATTATCGCTAGACGATTGATCCAGAAACTCAGTTAATGCTCTGGGGACCCGAATTTAAATCCCACTATGGCAGATGGTGGAATTTGAGTTCAATAAAAAAAATCTGGAATTCAAAGTCTAATGGTGACCATAAAACCATCGTTGATTGTTGGAAAAACCCATCTGATTCATTAATGTTCTTTAGAGAAGGAAATCTGCCGTCCTTACCCAGTCTGGCCTACATATGACTCCAGAACTACAGCAATGTTTGATTTGATTTATTATTGTCACATGTGCTGGCATACAGTGAAAAGCACTGTTTCCAGCGCACTATGCAGACAAAGCATACCATTCATAGAGAACAAAAAAAGAGAGTGCACAATGTAATCTTACAATCAGCTTGGTTTTGTGAAAGATCAACTTAATACGTGACAGATCCATTCAAAAGTCTGATGGCAGCAGGGGAGGTGCTGTTTTTATGGTTGACTCTCGACTGTCCTCAACAAGAGATGGGCAAGAAATGCTGGTCAGCAGTGACACCCATGACCCACAAATGAATAAAGAAAACAGTTTGAAGGAATTGTGGATGGAAAACTGACATATTAGTAAAACTTTTTTAAATCTTGGGCTTCTACAACTCTTAGAGAAGTGGACGCCATGAAGTGCTGAGAACGAAGTAATGGCCAGGAAGATGGGTGATGTTGATGTAGTATTGTTTGGGTAGATAGTGAAACCTTTGATGGATTTTATGTGCGCGAAGGACAAGTGTGGAGGTTGATGACTTCTGCTATCCACAAAACAAAATCACAGAGTTCATAGCAGCGTGAACGTTTGAGACATGAGCATTTTTCTTTCGATTTTTTTTGGATCTGATACTCTCTTCACTCTTGTTGTAAGACATTGTACAGAATTTGGGTAAATGAAGATTGTTCTGCAGCAGACTGTCTTGATTTTGGCCCTTCATACAAACTCCTCTGTTAGCGCAATTTGCAAAAGTGGCCTGAGCACTTACAATTAAACAGACTCTCTGTGATGTAAGGATTCATCATGGTCGCTTCATCTCTGGGCGTGCAATGCTTCTAGGAACGATATATTTCTTTAAATGTTCATTATCCTTATTTAGTGTTATGATTATTTGCCTCTAGTATTATCAGTCCTTCAAAGCAAAGCTTTGTGTGTGCTAAAACAGATCTGTTCATGTACATGCAGTTATAGAGATTAATTTAAGGCTCCCTTAATTGTTCAAGAAAACACAGAAAAGTACCAAAGTAAGCAATGTGAATCATTATCAATTGTGTCACAATAGAATCATAAAATCGCTATGGTCAGAAAAAGGCCATTTGACCCACTGTCAAATCCCATCCAGTCCCTATCCCCCTACTCCCGCATATTTATCTTGCTTATGCCCCTGACACAAGGGACAATTTAGCACGACCAATTCACCGACACGTAATATCTTTGGAGTGTGGGAGGAAACCAGACCACTCAGAGGTAACCCATACAGACAGCAGAAAGTATGTACAAATTCCACACAGTCACCTGAGGCCAGCATTGAATCTGGATCCCTGGCGCTGTGAGGCAGCAGTGCTAACCACTACACCACTGTGTCATTATGCCTCAGGTCAATGTCTAACCATTGGAAGCCATACCTCTAACTATCTTGGCCCCAATCTCTGGAATTCCCCTTCCAAAGCTCTCTGCCTCTTTAGTTACATTATTTAGATTGAAAGCTTTAACCAGGTTCTTTCCTTATCAGCATTTGACATTGATAATTTCACTTTATCAAGCATGGTGACACTGTGGTTAGCACTGCTGCCTCACAACACCAGGGATTTGGGTTCGATTCCTGATTTGGGTCATTGCCTGTCTGGAGTTTGCACGTTCTGCCTGAATGAATTCTGCATAAATTTTCTCCGGGTGCTGTGGTTTCCTCCCACAGGCTGAAAGATGTGCTGGTTGAGTGGATTGACCGTGCTAAATTCCCCCTCAGTGTAGCCAAATGGGCACCAGAGTGTGGTGAATACGGGATCTTCACAGTAACTTCATTGTAGTGTTAATGTAAGCCTTGATTGTGACAAATAAATAAACTTCAAAAACTTTATGAAGATGTAATGCTCATCTGAATTTAGTCTGGTTATGTTATTGTAAATAAAAGGCAAAAGAGAGTCCAATGATGGCATTTATGAACCACCACAACAGTCTAGCCATTAACTATCCGAATACACAAGAACTGAGTACACAGAGATACTCACGCAGCTTTTCCATTTTCTTTATAAGATATTTTATACTTGCTTCTATTAGGCGAGACAAAATACACACTCTAATAAATGGTTTGACTGTCTTATGTTTAGGATGTGCCCATACATCCCATTGTCTCATTATGCAATAGTGCAGCACAAAGTAAAACAATCAACCTCTCATAATGTGGACTGGACACCCTCGGCTACAAATTGCATTGCTTCGGTTTTCTCATGCAGACAGCTTTCTGCAATATAAATTTGTGATGACTGAACACCAGGGCAGAGAGAGGGGTCTACCATAACTGATGCAGTGCTGGAGGTTCTTAGAGTGCAGATAGGCAAGAAGAGAGAAGATACAGTAGCACTGGAGGACCCTCAAAGATGATCTTCAGAAGGGAATGATACCACATGGCCAGACAGTACAATCCATGGGACCTAGTCCTGAGGATCTGGTAAATTGCCATAATAAGTCTCACCTCATGCAGATTGTCAAGATCAATGAGTGCATCTCCAGGTGACATAGAATCACAGAGCCGTTGAATTCCCACAGTGCAGAAAGAGGCCATTCAGCCCATTGAGTCTGCACCAACTGTCCAAAAGAACATCTTACCCAGACCCTCTCCTGCCCAAACTCCATGCATTTGTCCTGCTAATCCATCCAACCTACACATCTTTGGACACTGAAAGGCAATTTAGCATGGCCGGTCCACCTAACCCACTTATCTTTGGATTGTGGGAGGAAACCCGGAGCATCTGGTGGAAATCCATGCCGACTAGGGGAGAAAGTGCAAACTCCACAGACAATCAGCCAAGGTTGGAATTGAACCCAGATCACCAGCACTGTGAGGCAGCAGTGCTAACCAGTGAGCCACCGTGCCACCCCACTGATGTGGGACTTTATCCTAGTTATTTTGTTAAACTTAAGCCCTCTGGTCAACACCCCTCATACTTTCTAACACACTCTCTGTACCCTATCTATGCCAACCCATGACTTCACCAACGTTTTGGCTCATATAACCCTCTGCCGACCATGCAATTGCACCTAGTACCCTTTGCCTTGCACCCTGGATGGAAACTTACCCAGTATCCTCCACGGGTTGACCTCAGAAACTACACAGAGATGAAATAAAATGAAGATCTAAACATCTATTTCAGCCTTCACTAAAGTGCATTTGTGAAAGCCCATTCAAAACTTTAAAAGTCTCTCAAGTACTTAATCCTTTATTAAAAGAAACACACATATTTTGTTAACCCCACATTAAAGTCGGTTAATCCTTTATATAACCTATTTGAGCTATCTATCAAACTGTGCACTCACAACCCTGTGCTGGGATAATTATAGATTGTGGAAAATAGCCATAAATTAATGATATAACGATAGTCCATGAGGTAATGTCAACAAATAGCTATTGTAACTGCAGAACAGATGTTTTTCAATATTGGCTTACTGAGGCTGCCTGTTTTCAAAATTTTGAAGGACTAAAGATTTAAATGAATGCAGATTTTTTTGTCTCTCACAGACACAGGCAGGCTTTTTTTAAAAAAAATGCCTTTCTAAGGGTTGAATTCAAATGGCTGTGCTGTGTTCAGTCATCATTTCTCTGTGAATCAATTCCCATCCTTTTCACCTTCTGAAAAAGTGTGGGATCTGCATGAAATTAAGGTGGGTCTTCTGGATCTGTGTCCCACTGTCACGTGCACAGGTTTGTATAGTTTCTGCAACTCTGACCCAATGTTTCCACATTTTTCAGCATTTTCTGTTTCATTGCCCAAAACATGCTGCAAAAATGAAAAGGCTCCATCACTTAATCTGATTATTAGAATCTCTAGAGTCTAGAAGGAGGCCATTCAGCCCGTTTAGTCTACACAGACAACAATCACACCCAGGTCCTATCCTGTAACCCCAAACATTTTCCCCACTAATCCCCCAATGCTAAGGCGCAATTCAGTACAACCAATCAACCTAACCTGCACATTTTTGGAGAGTGGGGGGAAACCGGAGTACCCAGAGGAAACCCACGCAGACTTGAGGAAAACTCCACACAGACAGTCATCCGAGGCTGAAATCGAACCTGGGTCCCTGGTGCTGTGAGGCAGTAGCACTAACCACTAAGCCACCATGCTGCTCCCTGATACGTCCCACTGCCAGCTCAGGTACTTTGCTTTGGTTAGTACGAAATTGGAATCAGTAGACGATGAGTCATTGGGCATGAATGTTCTCTAGCCAGGCTAGGAGTGAAGGATGGTTGGTATCAGTTCATCGGAGGGCAAGGTAGCAAATGAGTTCTGCTGCAAAGAATTGAGATAAGGACGTCAAGGGGACAGCGTACAAAGTAACACAGCTTGGGTATGCACACTGAGATGATGAAAGCTTTAATTGGCCTACCAGGGCAGCCTCCTATCACGATGAGGAGTCCAACACCAACTTGACCAACAGGATGGCACAGTGCTTACTCTCTTCACAGTTTCTGCTCCTTCTATCTTCTGACACAAAGGCACAGATACTGCTGCCCCAGATCCGCTGTGAACCCAGCTCACCTGTTCACCTGCTATAATAAAAGCAAGATGCTGGAAATCTGAAATAAAAACAAAATATGTTGTAAAAATTCAGCAGGTTTGGCAGCATCTTCAGAGAGAGAAACCGAGTTAACATTTTGAGTAATTTTATTATTTACTTATTTGTGTCACAAGTAGGCTTACATTAACACTGCAATGAAGTTACTGTGAAAGCCTCCTCTTCCGAGTATGCATGATTCTTTGGGGAGATAGCTCTTGTTACTCTCTCCACAGATACTGTCAAACCTGCTGAGGTTTTCCAGCATTTTCAATTTTTATTCCTCTGCTATCCCTGTAAGATGGAGAAATCCTCTCTGACAAGTGCAGCAGCTCACCATTAAACTCCAAAGCACTCTCAGGTACTTTGCAAAATAAAAGGTTTGAAATATTTGACTGCAGTCAGGGTCTGTGGTCCATGTGGTGCCTCAGGATCTATTATTTTTTTGATGAGGAGACAATGCCTGCAAATTTCGCTGCTTAAAATCGAGATCTTGGCATCACATCAACCGGTTAGACTGTGTGATGTGATAGTTGGCACTGAGTTAATGGTTTATTCATTGCTAGGTGATCTTCACTTGCATCTGTAACTGTGGAGAATGCAGGTGGGCTGAGTATAAAGTGACCAGTGGCACATCCTGGGTCCAGAAGACGAAGAAGCAATGCTGAATTTCTCACTCTTTTTGTCTTGGGCTCATGTGTGGCCTGCCAGTCCTTCCAAACATTGACTGAAATGCTTTTATGCTACAAGGCCAGATATCAAACAATCGTCAAATTCATTATTTTGGAGTGCAAGTGCAAAGGTAGAGACATAATCAAATCTCTGACTTTAATATATAACTTCAATGCCTGCAGCCTGCAGCTTTTCTTTTAAGAGCATGCAAATTTACTTTGATTTAAAACACATTAATGGCTTATCCCAAAATCTATTCATAAAGAAAAAAATGATCAAAATGTTCAATCCATGAGATTAGGTGAAATTGCATTTCAAAGAGTGTAGACTGCCAAATTCAGAAGGCAAAATCTCCCAGCTTTTCACGCTGACAGGAACTTCTGGTCCCACCGACAATATGCCATTGCCGCTGTGTACAGTGAAAACTCCTGTTTCTTGCACACTATGCAGATAAAACATACCTTTCATTGAGCACGTAGGGGAGAAGGAAAGGAGATGGTGCAGAATATAGTGTTATAGTCACAGTTAGGGTGTAGAGAAAAATTAGCTTCGTGTAAGGCAGGTCCATTCAAAAGCCTGATGGCAGCAGGGAAGAAGTTGTTCTTGAGTCAGTTGGTGCATGATCTCAGACTTCTGTATCTTTTTTCCAACAGAAGAAGGTGGAAGAGAGAATATCTGGAGAGAATGTCTGGGGCTCCTTAATTATGCTGGCTGCTTTTTCAAGGCAGTGAGAAGTGTAGCCTCAATGGATGGGAGGCTGGGTTGTATGGCAGTTGGGGCTAGGTATGCAACTCTTTGTAGTTTCTTGTGGTCTTGTTCGAGCAGGAGCCACACCAAGCTCTGATATATCCAGAAAGGATGCTTTCTATGGTGCATTTGTAAAAATTGGTGAGAGTCGTAGCTGGTGTGCCAGATTTCCCTAGCCTCTGGAGAAATATAGAGGAATTGGTGACTTCCTTAACTATAGCATCAGTGTGAAGTGAGTAGGACAGGTTGTGGGTGATCTAGATACCTAGAAACTTGAGGCTCTTGACCATTTCCACTTCATCCCCGTTGATATAGATAGGGACATGTCTTCCACTATGCTTCCTAAAGCGGTGTGAGATGGAATCAATAGGAAATCCCATCACCAAGAATCGCGGTACAGAGAGGCCAGAGAACCTTGTCCAGGGATTTTCATAGCTGTTTCTTCCAATAGCGCACGGTTAGAATTACAGATAAAAGGACAGCACTCACAATACACAAGGAGACAGCACAGTAGCACATCACATTAAACATATTGCATGCACGCACTCCTACATTAAAAGTAACAAATCTGAGCAATTATTTTCCTGCATAAAATACAATTGCTTATGTACATGATAGTGGGGAGAACAAAAAGAGTCTGACATGCATGATTAACACATCTAAAGTCTCTTTCTGAGCAGTTTTTGTGAAGACGGGAACCTATTTATTAAAATGTGGATAATCCATTCACCAAAATAATGGAGAGAGAATTTCAGACAATTGAATTTGAATGTTTATAATATCAAGACTCTGTTGGATGGAATTCTCTTTGGGATTGAATTCTCCGGGTTTGGTGCCGGGTGCAGAGAATTTAGCAGGAATCAAAAAATCGGGAATGTGCTGACTTAAAATTACATGGCAATTCACCCAGTTATGAGTTAATGGTGGGTCATTCTTCCCACCCGCTTGTGGTGTGAAATCATTTGCATTTCATGGGTGCTCAATGGAACACTAGAATCCTGTCAGTGCTTCCAACCGAGGTGAATTCAACAAAGCTTTTCTGCCCTGATGCAGTGTACACTATATTGCTGAGTCAGACTGGTTCCTACCCTCCATCACGAAGTGCTGAGCTGATCTCCATGGATGGCACTGTGCTGTTGGATCCATGAACCCTCCTGAGTCACCAAGTCAAATCAGTACTATACCTGGGGTTGGAGAGTACGAGTGTCTCGTTACACTTATTGAACGGAGGGCCCTGAATGGACTTTCTGAATGGAGAGCTGTGACAAGTGGTATGCCTCAGGAATCAGTGCTGGGACCTTTACTGTTTGTAATACATATAAATGATTTGTAGGAAAATGTAACTGGATTGGTTAGTCAGTTTACGGACAAGACAAAGATTAGTAGATAGGACCATCTAGTAGTAATGAGGACCATCAGAGGATACAGCAGGATATAGATCAGTTGGAGACTTGGGTGAAGAAATCGCAGATGGAGTTTAATCTGGACAAATGTGAGGTAATGCATTTTGGAAGGTCTAAAACAGGTAGGAAATAATCAGTAAATGGCAGAACCTTAAGAGTATTGATAGGCAAAGGGATCTGGGTGTACAGGTAATCAGGTCATTGAAGTGGCAATGCAGTCGGAGAAGGTAGTCAAGAAGGCATACAGCATGTTTGCCTTCATCGGCCGGGGTATTGAGTTTACAGATTGGCAAGTCATGTTGCAGCTTTATAGAACCTTAGTTAAGCCGCACTTAGAATATAGTGTTCAATTCTGGCTGCCACACTACCAAAAGGATATGGAGGCTTTCGAGTTGGTACAGAAAAGATTTACCAGAATGGTGTCCGGTATGGAGGGCATTAACTATGAGGAGAGGTTGGAGAAACTTGGTTTGTTCTCACTGGAGCCGCGGAGGTTGAGGGGAGACCTGCTAGAGGTCTACAACATTATGAGAGGCATGGACAGAGTGTATAATCAGAAGCTTTTTCCCAGGGGGCAAGATTCAATTACTAGGGGGCATAGGTTTAAGGAGCGAGGGGCAAGATTTAAAAGAGATGTATAAGGCAGATTTTTTATACAGAGAGTAGTGGTGCATGGAACTCGTTGCCGGCGAGGTAGTGGAACTGGATATGGTAGTGACTTTTAAGAGGTGTCTTGACAAATACATGAATAAGATAGGAATAGAAAGATATGGTCCCCTGAACAATAGGGGGTTAAGTTAAGTCAGACAGCATGGTCAGTGCAGGTTTGGAGAGCTGAAGGGCCTGTTCCTGTGCTGTAATTTTCTTTGTTCTTGTAATTTGTTCTTTGCTCTATCGGGGCAGCACGGTACTCTTGCAAACTGCCATTACAAAGAATCAAAGTTTGACCTGTGGGATACAAGAGAATGCCAGGAGGATGGGGTGTGGGGTGACAGACTTGGGTGGCACAAGGTGACACTGCTATCTAGTAGAGACCTGAGTTCAATTCTGACCTTGGGTCACTGTCTGTGTGGAGTTTGCACATTCTCCTCATTTCTGTGTGGGTTTCCTCCGGGTGCACTAGTTTCCTCCCACACTCCAAAGATGTATGAGTTAGGTTCATTGGCCATGCTAAATTGATCCTAGTATTAGGGGGATTGGCAGGATAAGTATGTGGTTTAGAAGACTAGAGCCTGGGTGGGATTGTGATCAGTGCAGACTCAATGGGTTGAGTGACCTCCCTCTGCACTGTAAAGATTCTATGATTCTACGGATTCTACCTGCTCTGGTGAAGACAAGGGCGAGCACTGCGGATAGATTCCTGTACAAGGAGGGTTGTGAGGAAGGATGAGGGCCCATCACAGCGGCTGAGGTGGATGAGGATGAAAACAATGAAAGGCAGAGGGAAGACCAAGGAGAAAGAAACTGGAGTCCAACACGGCTGCGTAAAAAACACACAAACAAGGGGATCAAAAATGATACCACATAATTTACTGAAAGGAGGCTGCATTAAGACTCCAAATGCAGTGGGTAGAGGTCCAAATAGGACATGGGCATCTCTCTGGTTATGGGCTCGGAGGCGGGGTTGGAGCATGCTTCAGTTGAGGAGCAGATTTCTTCTTGAGGCTGCTAGCTTTTTTCCTGTATGACATCCTACACGGTCTGATGAAGACAGGTGGGCTGGAGAGAGTGATATGAGTGTGCAGAACTGGTATTTAAATATGGCATCAGTGGATGTTAGTGTACTTTTAAGAGATTTTTTGTAAATTCATGCTCACAGCCTTAGCTGATGTCATTGTTGGGAGCAGAAAAAAAACAGTGAGCAGGTCAGGTGACAGGAATTTCATTCTCAGTTTTGGTTTGAGAGTAGAAGTATTAGCAGCATCAAGTTCAAAGAGAAGTCTCTCTTCTCACTCCCTAACTTTCTTCTTTGGAAATTCTGTTTGTTAGCTGAAAGTAAGATCATGCTCTTCTGAACAGTAAAAACTTGTTGTTGGGAGCTGGACCAGAGTCTCTCTGGTGTTTTGACAACTTGTCTTGTCTTCAAACTGTTCTGAGTCTCAAGAGTATTTGACTGCAGAATTAAACTAAAGGCCATAATCCCAGTATCACGTGAGTATTAGTCTGTGATGTGTTGAACTGTTTAAAGGGTTGTTTATGGAGGTTTGTTTGATTGAAATGGCTTATACATATTCATTAAGGGTTATACATTATTGTGGTTGTTTTGTTTTTGTTTGTAATTGTTAGAAGTTCTTGCTAATTTTCTTTCCATGCATGTTAACTATATTCTTAAATAAACATTGTTTGAGGAAAGTTCGCTAGTGGGCCTTTTGAATCATACCTCAAATGGAACAGCTCATGCTTATCTTAGCTAAATTCAAGATTCAAAACTTATAATTCAGGTGAGCTCCATTAAACGCTTTGGAGTTTATAACTTGAACCATAACTCCCAGATGTTTGAGCCATTAAGAACATGATGGAATACTCTCCACATGCCTGGATGAATGCAGCTCCAACATGATTGGCATCATTCAGAACAAAGCAACATGATTGTTGTTACTCCTTCCACAAACATTCAATAAATCTCCCACAAACTGTAGTGGCTGGGTGTACAACCTACAAGATGCACTGCAGCAACTCACCAAGGTTCTTTCGACAGCCCCTTTCAAACCCATGACCACCACCATCTAAAAGGAGAGAGCCACAGATACCTGGAGACATTACCACCTGGAAATTCCCCTCCAAATAACTCATCATCCGAACTTGGAAATTTCTCGCTGTTCCTTCACTGTTCCTGGATCAAAACCTTGAAACTCCCTCCCTAACAGCACTGTGGATATACCAACACGTCAGGGAGAACAGCAATTCAAGAAGGCAGCTCACCACCACCTTCTGAAGGGCAACTAGTGGCAATAAATGTTGGCCTAGCCAGCAATGCCCGCATCCCACAAATAAATTTCAAAAAGGGTAGAGAATTAATCCTAAGCAGTGAGTAAACAGCACATTGAACTGAAAGATTTTTGTAAATGCGATCCATTGTCGGAAACAAAGTTCCACATCCAGTAAGTTAGAAGAGTCAAAGTCACTCCTTGTAACTGAGTAGCTGGTTGCCCTTTCCCTATCCTGGCTGCAGTTTTGCATCTGCATTGATAACACAATGATCAGAAGCTACACGTGTGCCTAATCCAAGACTTAAACAATTGTCTTTGTACTTCATGGTACAACATTAGAATGGCATTCTGATAGGACTAATGTTTCACTCTGTCATAACTTTGATTCAGCAATTACTTAAGTTTCAACTACAGCCATCTGGTTTCCTGCTAACTGATCCCTTGTGATAGTTCCCTCTATCTCTCATTTAATGAAAATTAACACTTTTTGCTTTGAAGGTGTATTTATTTCTTACAATCCAGTTGTTAAAAGTCTAGTGTCACAACATCTGCTGACCAATTAGATAAGTTGTATAATATGATGTACATAGATTATTGTGAATCCTTTAACTCCACACAAGTTATTGCTGAGGCTGCTTGGAGTATTGCGCACAATTTGGTCACATTACCATAGGAAAGACATTTATAAACTGATGTGGAGATGTCAGCTTTTGGCAGGGTTGGATACATGTGACAACTTCAGCCAGGCAAATGAGATTGGCCTGCTACTAGGAAATCCCTGATTGAATGCTAATCGATGGCTCAACCAGGGAGGCTTGTATTCTATATTTAAAGCAGGTGTGTCAATTTCTCTGCCTGCTGAAACAGGGAGCAACAGAGAGCATTCTGTTATATAGTATGTCTTGTAAATGAATGGACTTTTGGTGACAGGACCTTCATCTTTTTGGATTTATTACAGCACAGTAAGAAGTCTCACAACATCAGGCTGAAGTCCAATAGGTTTATTTGGAATCCCAAGCTTTCAGAGTGCTGCTCCTTCTTCAGGTGAATCACCTACAGAAGGAGCAGTTCCCCAAAAGCTCTTTATTCCAAATAAACCTGTTGGACTGTAAACTGATGTTGTGAGACTTCTTAATGATAAACTGGAAGGAGTACAAAGAAGATTTATAAAGATGTTGCCAGGACTAATGCACTTGAGTGATAGGGAGAAGTTTGGCCAGGATAGGACTTTCTTCTTTGGAAAGCAGGAGAATGAGGGGTGATCATATTGAGGTTTATAAAATAGTGAGGAGCATATTTAGAATGAACCTAAGGAAGGGGAATTGAAAATTAGAGGGCATAGGTTTAAGGTGAGAGGGGAAAGATTTCAAAGGGACTTGAGAGGCAACTTCTTCACACAGAGGATGTGGTGCATATATGGAATGAGCTGCCAAAGAAAGTGGTCGAGGCAGGTACAGTAGCAACATTTAAAAAGCATTCAGATAAGTACATGGATGGGAAATGATTAGAATGATATGGACCAAACATGAGCAGTTGGGACTAGCTGGGAAGACACCATGATCAGCATGGACCAGTTGGGCTGAAGGATCTGTTTCCATGCTATGTTGTTCTATGACTCTTTCCATTGTCTCAGGTTTGAAATGAAGGTTATCACTTTATGTCCAAACTGCAGGTTGTATCCTTATTTATGTCACCCCAAAAGCTCCTGCCAAAATACAGTGAGGCAAAAGGTGCTGACTTTATTTATCTTCAGATGCCACAGCGCCTTAAGAGCAGGTCCTGTCTGTGGCTAAACATGATAATCCAACGGCTGCTGTATATAGGATATATTGTTCCACTGCATGCTTCATGAAAACAGCATATTGCTGTCCAAATTCCTATTGAACACACAACCGAGATAACATTCCTGTACTTTTCCAGTATACAGAATCCTAGCCCACCACAGAAAGTTAAGACTTATCTACTGCAACCGAGTTACACTTTTTAGTGGTCCAAAAATGTAGTACAGTGGGTGGCATAGTGGTTAGCACTGCTCCTTCATAGTGACAGGAACCTGGGTTCGATTCTCGGCTTGGGTCACAATCTGTGTGGAGTTTGCATGTTCGCCCTGTGTCTGCGTCAGTTTCCTCCTCTGGATGCTCCAGTTTCCTCCCACATTCTGAAAGACGTGCTGGTTAGGTGCGTTGACCCGGACCACAGTGTAGCGATGAAGGGAATTTCGTAGTAACTTCATTGTGATGTTAATGTAAGCCTTACTTGTGACTAATAAATAAACTTATAAAAAAAACCTGTTTGGCCGTGCTAAATTGCCCATTAGTGTCAGGGGAACTAGCAAGGATAAATGCATGGAGCTTTGGGAATAGAGCCTGGGTGAGATTGTGGTCAGTGCCAACTCAATGGGTCGAATGGCCTCCTTCTGCACTGTAGGGATTCTGTGATTAAATGTCAATTACTACACAGCCAAACATTCCCATGACACTAAAAATTATCCTGCACAATTGCGGCATCTCATTTCTCCAGCTCTTAATTGTTGGTGAAGATTTTTAATTAATGGTATTTTATACATTCTTGTTGCATTTTTTTCCCCTCTGTCTCTTAATCAAATCTTACTTTCCTTCTCTATACTTCTCTCCTCGGCACTTGATTTGATATTAAATGCATTATTTCCTAGTTCAGTAAGAGCTGTTTCTTTAATGATCCTTCGTTCTGAATGCTTAAGGAGATACCATGGAGAGTTGCCCTATTCACTCAATCCCAGTACTCGTAGAAGATACCAGATCATTCACGTCTCTCACTCTCAGTAACTTGCAAAGGAAGATCTCATGAAGATTAAACAGGCAAGTGCGAGTCTAGCTAACAGCAAGCAGCTAGCTAACAGCTGTCTAGTTAACAGCAATTGTTAACCAATTGCAGCAAATTCTGGGCCATTTTGAATTTCTCGCAAAACTGGCATTATTCAGCAGAGCAGCCATTCATGCCCTCCCCAAGCCAATATCAGGAGTCCTGAACCATTTTCTGAATGTACTTTAACAATCTATAGACACCAAATTTCCTTTGCTATTCCATCAACTATAGGATGGGGGAAAATCAGCTGGCTCTTGCATTCGGTCTGACAGCAGGTCAAGCTTGGAAAAATAAGGCCAACTTCAGAGAGAGCAAACACAGAACAGCAACTGGTTGTAGTATTTTTCTGGAGCTGTGTGACATATTGACTGGGAATTACAGCGAAAATAACAGTAATGGTGTGCCACACTTGTAGGTTTAAGTTAAACACGATGCCAGATTATTTAGGTTTAATATGAGATGGTGCTTGTTCCAGATTCAAGATGGAAGAGCTCCATAAGCCTGCGAATCCCTCTGTTTACGTCATTACAGATTACTAGTGACGCTATCGTAGTTGCGGCGTATGCCCCTTTAAGAGAGTGAGTCAGGTGACCCACTACAAGGGTAGATTTTGGCAGAGCCAGTGTTGGACTGACTGCGCTAATGTTAAGAGGTGCAATAAAGCATTCCTTGTTTGAATTAATCTGACCTACCTCGTGGTCTACTTATAGTCCTTAATTAGACCCAAGCATATCAGTTAGAC
This sequence comes from Sphyrna mokarran, assembly GCA_024679065.1. Lineage (NCBI taxonomy): Eukaryota > Metazoa > Chordata > Chondrichthyes > Carcharhiniformes > Carcharhinidae > Sphyrna > Sphyrna mokarran. The sequence goes on along the minus strand of JAGIQG010000012.1, from coordinate 68,964,865 downwards.
CAGCAGTGCTACAACCACTTTAAATACATAACAAGCTAGGAGTTTATTGATTGAGATAAGAAAGGAAGTCCCAGTCAGCCCTTCATGTAACTGAAAGATGTGAACGGTATTTGTATGTTAGAAGGAAAAAATAGAAATTTGCACTCACTAAGTGGTCATGATTTTATCGGCTTACCCATTTACTGAGCCAGTAAAATCAAAGCAAAAACCAAGAAATCAGGAACACACCCAATTTCTCTTGCAATCTTACCAGATTTCCAGTGCGGTGAGCCGCTCACCCATTTCCGGCTGAATATATTATTAAAATTTATTGAAATGTTAAGCTCAATCGCCCAGGTTCACTTGTCTTTCTGACCTCGCCAGGAGAGGTCCCCTCCAGTGAGACAAACACCTGCTGTCTGTTAACAGGGACAAATTAATTGTGTTGCCTTCGCTGGTAGAACTGGGAGCCATTCCGGCCTCTCCCCACCCACCCCATCCCCCTTCCCCAGGAGAGGCCGAGGGCAAAGGAGGAACATAGAACATTACAGCGCAGTACAGGCCCTTTGGCCCTCGATGTTGCGCCGGCCAGTGGACCCTCTAACCTAAACTATTCCAATATCATCCATATGCCTATCCACCGAACATTTGAATGCCCCCAAAGTAGGCGAGTCCACAACTGCTGCAGGCAGGACATTCCACGCCCTCACCACCCTCTGTGTGAAGAACCTGCCTCTGACATCCAACCTGCCTCTGACATCCAGGATGCCCAAGGATGCCACTGTCCAAGGATGCCCCTTGGACAGTGCCAGCCAGGCACCGGAGCCTGAAAGCATGGAATCTTTGGGCACAGGGCCTGAAGGAGGAAGGCTTATGAGGCAGGGCCTGTACGGAAAGGGGCCGATGGAGGCAGGGCATGGAGGAGCAAAGCCAGTGGGCCAGGGCCAGTCTAGGGCAGCTTGACTGGGGAGGAAGGGGCCAGCTGCGCACTCTGCAGCTGCAATTGGTAAGGAGGGAGGGGAGGCCTGCTACACTCTGCCAGAGAGCATGGGTGGGAAAGGGGGAAAGCCACTTTGCGTGTGATTGATATAGAGAGAGGGAGGGCTCCACTAGCACTCTGTCTGCAATCGGTGGAGGATTGGGGTTCAATAGGTCTTGGGGGGGCGGGTACGAGGTGTTGGAAGATAATTCCCCAGGTGATATAGGACTTGATGTAGGCTGTGGAACGCAGTGATTGCAGAGATAGGGGTGCTGAGTTGAGGCTGACTGCAGCAGCAGAGGCCTGACAGATCTCTCTCTCTCTCTCTCTCTCTCAGTCAGGCCTCTGCTATTAAATCTTGCGCATGTGCAGCTACAGAGGTCTTGCCAGGTGCAATAGCTCCCTCTGCTGTCTGATCAGACTAGCTGGTGAATTAAGCTCCACCCACTGCCTCTGTTAGCTAGAAATAAAATTCAGAGTAAATACTCACCCAATAAAGTTATCTACAACTCTCCCATTTTCACGCAAGTTGGGAACTTGGAATTTTTCTTGTAAAATTCCACCCAGTATCTTCATGATCACAAGGCATTCCGAAAAATTTTCCAGCCATTGAAGTGTAAGAAGATGTAGTCATTATTGTTATGTTAAGGAGTGAACACTTTTCATGAATTTAAGTAGACATGAGCAGAACTTTATTTTCAGCCATTATACAACTCTTTCTGGTTCTACATTAGGCATTACCCTGTAGTGTAGGAGCTTGGCACATATATGATTAACATGGGACTGAGTACAGTACCACCGACATTGATGTCAGAGAATGAATGACCTGCCCTCGGGGTCTGTCATGTGTTGGAGCTGCACACAGAAGCAAATATGGAGGCAGTTGCTCACTTGAACATTTCATTGTACAAACGCATATAGTTCTTATTAAGAAATACTTATAGAATTAACCGTCGAAGACTTCATTGAGACCGACCAAATAGTATACAACACCTGTTACCTTGTGTATTGCTACAATAACATCAGTATTTTGATTTGTTACTTATTTCCCTGCAGTAGGGGAGGCAATGGTTGAGTGGAATTATCGCTGGACTATTAATCCATAAACTCAGCTAATTTTCTGAGGAACTAGGTTTGAATCTCACCATGGCAGGTGGTGAAATTTAAATTCCATTAAAATAGTATCTGAAATTAAGAATCTATCAATGACCATGAAATCATTGTTGATTGTCGTAAAATCCCATCTGGTTCACTAATGTCATATAGGGAAGGAAATCTGCTGTTCTTACCTGGTCTGGCCTACACGTGACTCCAGAACCACAGCTATGTGGTCGATTCTCAATTGTCCTCTGGCAACTAAGGTTGTGTAATAAATACTGGCTGATCAGTGACGCCCATGTCCACAAACACATTACTTCAGTTTGCACGTGTTCAATCCAAATTGTCCTCTTCAAAGTCCATGTTTGAAAATCATGAAATCATAGAATCCGTGTAGTACTGAAGGAATCCATATCAGCCCACCGAGTCTGCACCAACCCCAATCCCACCCAGGCCCTATTTCCGTAACTCCACATGTTTGCCCTGCTAATCGCCCAACACTAGGGTTAATTTAGTATGGCCAATCAACTTAACCCGCACATCTTTGGCCTGTGGGAAGAAACCGGAGCACTCTCAGAAACCCACGCAGACATGGAGAGAATGCGCAAGCTCCACACAGACAGTGACCTGAGGCCAGAATTGAACCCGGACCCTTGGCGCTATGAGGTAGCAATGCTAACCTCTGTGCCACTGTGCTATCCACAAAATGTGTTTCTTCGAGGTATTCCAAAATGAAATGTAAAAAAATGCTGCCTTCTGTGAAACACAGTCTTCTAGCCGAGGCTTCAGGTGTCCTGGCCCTTTGTTCTCATGTTCTTTCTTTTGGAGATTCATTCCCAACTGACAGGAGAAGCTACAACACAAGGACACAGGCTCAGGATGAATTTAGGGCAGAGATTTCACTCAGAGGGTTGTGAATCTTTGGAAGTCTTTATCCTGGATGCTTGTAGGTACTCTACCATTGAACGTATTCAAAGCTGGATCAGTTAGATTTTGCAGTGGATATATCAAGGGATTTAGCGAGTAGGCAGGAAGATAGAGTTGAAATGTTTCTTGTATTCTTATGTTTTGAACCTTCATGCCTTCCTGCCTTGACCTTCACCTTTATAGGTCTATTTAAAAACATCTGTTCAACGAAACGCATTTTTTTGAGGTTTCCCAGAAACAAAACTTGATAATTTTTCTCTTTCTCTGCTCTGTGAGCACCCTGGGATTATTCTCAATAATGGAGGCATTATATAGATGAACTCATTGTTATTACTCAGAGGCTCTGGATTTAACATTTCATAAAATAAGATTTCGGGCGGGTGATGTAAAGCTATGTAATGATCCCATCAAAAATTGGGAGCGAAGTTAATTGTTCATGGGGCAGCACAGTAGCCAGTGATTAGCGCTGCTCCTTCACAGCTCCAGGGACCTGGGTTCGATTTCCGGCCTGGGTCACTGTCTGTGTGGAGTTTGCACATTCTCCCCGTGTCTGTGTGGGTTTCCTCCGGGTGCTCCGGTATTCTCCCACAGTCCAAAGATGTGTGGGGTTCGGTTGATTGCTCGTGCTAAATTGCCCCTTTGTGTCCCGGGATGCGTAGGTTAGAGAGATGAGTGGGGTAAGTACGTGGGATAATGGAATAGGAACTGGGTGGAATTGTTGTCAGTGCAGACTTGATGGGCCGAATAGCCTCCTTCCGCACTGTTGGGTTTCTATCTTTCTATGTTCACTGATTATGTCAATATCAGTAACATGTAAACTCCTAGGGTTTGAAATACTGAGTGGGATTTTTCTCCCTCTCCGAGTTGTGTTTTGCAGTTGCTGGAGGTGGTGCGTCGCTTGATCATGATGGGATTTTATGGTCCCATAATTGTCAATGGGGTTTCTTATTGAATGCACCCCTCACCACTAAGGAACCTGTGGAGTAAGTGTATTGTCAGCAACAGGATCTTACAATCCCGCCAGCATGAACGGCAGCGAGATTTTGGAAGGATAACTTAAAGCTCAACCAGCAAAACATTGTTGTAAACTGCATGCGCAGTTAGAAAAGAATTTGAAAAAGCACGCCTATGTAAGATTGCTCCCGGGAGTGCAAAGCGGAAGCGATGACTCTCACATACATCACCGTCCCCCTTATCCACCCATCCCTGCTACACACAGACATCACCGTCCCCCTTATCCACTCACACTCCCACTACCCAGAGCGATCACCTTCCTGCTCCCGTTCCTTCCAGCCACTCCCCATAAGAGATCCATTGGCACACCACCCCCACTTCACCAGTGAGCAATTGGGCCTCACACCCCCACCAGAGATAATCTTACCCGCTTCCCTCCTACCACCCCCCCCCCCCCCCCCGTCCCAGAGGTTGATGCGGCCTCACTCACTAACCCCCTCCCCCCAGAGAACAATCTGGCCTCAATCCCTCCCTCCCCACCTTGTCTCCCTCCTCCAGAGAACAATCTAGCCTCACTCCCACCTTCTAGAGAATGATCTGACCTCAATCACCTCCCACCTCCAACCCCATCCCTTGCCAGAGATTGGTCTGGCCTCACTCCCATAACCACCCCCCGCCCCCACCCCCTCACCGGAGAACGATCTGGCCCACTGTCTTCCTCACCCCCCCCCCGCCGACAGAGAATGATTTGACCCGCCTCCCTACCCCCACCTCCACCACTGATCTGAGTCAGTGTTGGCAGCTCTGAACTCGCTCTTCAGCACCTGGAGCGCCCAATTCAGACTTATATTCAGCAGGTCTATTTCGGCTGGATTCCGGATCGACGAATGCAGCGATAAAAGAGGAAATGCTGATTAAGTTGGGTGGGCAGTTCACTAATTCAATTGAAATACATGCAAATACATTTAAATCTCCATTGCACCCGTTTCTGGGCCGAAGCGGATCTCGGCCATTCCCCGTATTTCAGTAAAGTGACCATCTGCGCGTACATGGGTGCAGATCGCGTTAATGGCCTCACACCCAACTTTACCATGTTTTCGGGTGCGATGCAATGGTAAAATAGGGCCCACAGATTTCCCTTCCTTCACTAATTCAACCCAAAGAAATTCAGCATTTGCTGCTGAATAATTATAGAACAGAAGATGATGCAGAAGCTTGGTGCCACTTGACTGTAATAATCAAGTGAATATATTGTGGTTCACATGAGGCCAATTCATTCTTCTGTGATTTTGATGAAGAGAAAAGATTATTATCATGTGTGTAGATGTATGTGTGTGTGTGTGTATGTGTTTCTGTTGAGTATATGTGTGTAAGTGTGTTTATATATGTGTCTGTGTGTCTACATGTGTATGTGTATGTATCTGCTTTTGTGTGTATTTTTGCGTGTGTATGTGTGCTTTATGTGTGTGTTTTGTGCATGTGATTGTGTTCTTTGTGTGTGTGTGTATGTATGTATGTGTGTGCTTGTGTGTGTATGTTTTGTGTGTGTGTATGTATGTATGTGTGTGCTTGTGTGTGTATGTTTTGTGTGTGTGGGTTTTTTGTCTGTGTGTGTGTTTGTGTGTGTTTTTGTATGTGTGTGTTTTTGTGTGTCTGTATGTGTGTGATTGTGTATATATGCGTGTGTGTGTTTTTGTGTGTTTTGTGAGTGTGTTTGTTTTGTGTATGTGTGTGCGTGCGCATATTTGTATGTATTTTTGTGTTTGTTTTGTACATGATTTTACTTTAATTCTGTGTAGTAATACAAAAACATCTTCCAGCAATGTTACAAGTACAACACCACTGAACTGTTTGCCAAAAGATTTGCACCTAAACCTGTTGAGATATTGCCCAAAACATAATTTAGATGATGCCATGGTCGGGTCTAATCTATCATTAGCAGTATCAGCTTTCAGTAAGTAGGCATGGGGTATGCCAACAATTAGTCAAATCTTGCTTCTTACTAATTGCTGATGTTTTCCTCAAGGGTTGTTAAAACGCAAATTTATTTTCGAGTGCAATTGTATAATGACATGAATAAAAACATGTACTGTGCTAATGCAGAACAGAACAAGCTGTACTACTTAATTTAAACACCAACATGTGAAGAATAGATGATATTCTGTTCCAAGAAAGTCCTACATTGCCATCTTTTAATTTCTTTTCCTGCATAGGGAATGTTCATGCACCTCGTGCTCAACAATTTTATGAGATTTTAATTGAATGCGGTAAAAGGAATTGGCTGAGGGAATTACACTGTAGTGTTGTTATCTGGATAAGAAATGGATGCACTAGGGTCTAATTTAAGGGGTGGGGGGAAGGTGAGGGAGGGCAACTTGCCACAGAGATGTTGGAAAGACACCCAAGATCATATTCAAACAGGGACTATGAATTTCCCATTTCCCAAATTACAATCAGATTTGCTATTGAATTTGAAATTATTCAAAAGCTAAGAAAAAGTACATGAGCATAATGATAAAATGCGTGACTAAAATTGGTGTGGGATCACATTTGTACATTCTGGTATAGTTATTACTATTATTACAATGGTATGACTAGTACGTGAGTGATATTCATCTTAAATTAAGTTGGTTGATCGGACATATAGGCTGGAATTCTCCCATCCAGTCCGCCACTGGAATTTTAGCAGGCAGATTGCAGAGAACGTGGAATGCTTTTGACAATCGGGCAGGAATTTAGGCATTTAGACCCGCGCGTCCAAAGAATTCTGCCCATGTTGAACCGTTTTGAAAATAGTTTTAAAAAACAAACATGACACGGACTTAAGATGGTTGCCACAAATCAGCAGGTGTCTAGTGGTACACGTGGACTAGTTTTTGGAAGGTCCCAAAGTGCATTCCAATTAAGACATGCCACAACATTCATCAGTGATGTTTTTCACCTGCAGATGTTAAGAACTATGTCAAAGAATAAACTGAAACTGCACTTACCTCACCATCTGCACTGCGACTAAACTAGCTCTGAAGTGAAAACAGAAAGTGTTCCAAGATAATTGTTATATGAAAGGGTATTTTCTCTATCCCATCAAGATGGATAATGGATCATTTGGGAGTTAATGGGTTGAATATTGCAGTCCAATCACCTCGGCCATAAAACAATAATCACAGACATACCTTCTAAAGCAGATACCTTCTAAAATCATTGTGGGGAGAGAAGTCTTGTAACTAGATTAATCATATTTGAATGTGCCTTATTACAACACCCTAATTGTCTGGAAGAAAGCTGCCAATGGAGCAGTTTTCCTTTTTTTTGCTCTCCCAAGTTCAAGACCCAACCTTGATTACACTTCGAAATCCAACACAGAGATAGAGAATTCCCAGCAAAACGAAGCTCAGGTATAAAAATCAGCAACTTCCAGAAAAAAAAATTCTATTTTTTAAAAAAAGAATGGCCTGGATTCTCTGACCTCACCTGCGGCTGGGAACCTCCAGTCTTGCTGGTGTGAATAGAAATGTGGCTAAGCGCAAAATTCTCCATTCTCACTGGTGACAGGGTGGACAACACCAGAGATTTCTGCTAATAACTGCAGAAACTGAAGTTTACATGGACTTCAGTTCCCCTGAATTTTCAGGACTACCATGGAAAAATTCAGGTCCAGCAGATGGATATCAGCAAAGGACTAAGAAAGAAGAAAACTCTCAATTTTTTACTTTTTGGCATTGAAGCATAAATTGACCAAAATATAGCTTCCTAGTTTAGACAGGCTGTAATTCTGCATGATGTGTGTGTGTGTGTGTTTTTGAATATTTTTATATCTTTATTTGGATAGGTTTTTAACTCAATAAAAAATAACCTTTATCATTTTAAAACTCAACAAAACCCGCCAGACTGCTTTATTTGCAATCAGCACATAAACGATTGAGCAAATACACTGTGTAAATATTTTTGTCCTGACAAATTTATGATTCCTCAGAAGGAACTTTTCAAAAAATGCCAACATGAAAATACAACAAAACCTACTTCAACATATAAATCAAAAAAAAGTAATAAAAATACATCATTACTCCAAACCTGGGGCCTCGTCCTGGACTACTCCAAGCTCCTTGCAATTTTACGTAGTTTCTTATTTATAGTAAATCAGCTGGTCAGCTGAGTATTACATCACTGTGTAATTGGTTCCATGTTTGCTGGGTCTTGTTCTCATTGGTCAGATTACAACCAATTTAAAATTGTCACCGGTTACAATCTAACAATTTACAGAAAGAAACCTATTGCGGTAAACCTTGGAGTGGTAGGAAGGGGAGCCATTCTTCTACCCCTTTTTACATGGATGTAAAACTATTCTCTAAATCAGCTTCATTTGAAAACAACACAATCTAGATATTGGCCAGAATTTTCCAGCTGTTCACATCCCACCATCATTACCAGCAAGAACAGAGAATTTAGAGCACAACCAAATACTTGTTTACTGTAGTAGGAACAGAGAATCCTGCTGGCATGAATGCCCTGACAATCCCGCCCGTTGACCGTGAGCAGTGTAAATTGGGTGATAGTAAGTTGGGAGCCTTGCTACATCTCTCCCCATTGCTATCCCGATTAACGCCAATGAAAGTAAACTCAGGAACAATGTAGGGTGGGATTTTCCAGCTCTTCCGGAGCTGGTGAGATCTATAGGTCCCGGGGTTGCCCAGCAGTGGGATGGGACAAGACAGACAAATGGCCATTGACTTTGGTGGGACTAGCAAATGCTGTCAGTAGCCAGAGGTGAGCTGCCTCTGCCACGGTTAAACCTGCCATGGTGCGGAGGTGGGGTGGAAACTTCCAGCCTATTGCCCATCTTGCACTATAAGGCAAACCCAAACTCCAATCCGCTTGTCTTAATTCCTCATGCACACTGGCAGCAGAGATCGACTAGTCTTAAAAAGTAAATATTTCACATGGTAAAGCCAGCTTGGGAAGCACCTAGTTGGGATGGTTGTACCTGTATTTCTGCCTCTTTCTCTCCTCCACATGATGAGCTGATTTTATGTTGGGAATGTGATATAGTCACACCGGATGCCAATTCTATAGGGTCAGGATTGCAATCTGCTGGTTTGCCAGTTTCATGAGCTGAAAATGTTGCAATTCGTGTTTTTGTTTGTGAGCCAATAACCTACTCCGACTAATAGGAGCACAAGCTGTTGTTGTGTTGGAGAATTCTATCACCGTGGATGACTGATGCCAAAAACGACCATTGCAGCTACCGTAAAATTAATTTATTATTGTCACAAGTGGGCTTACATTAACACTGCAATGAAAATCTCCGAGTCACCACAGTCTGGCACCTGTTTGGGTACACAGAGGGAGAATTTAGCATGGCTAATGCAGCATGTCTTTCGGACTGTAGGACAAAACTAGAGCACCCGAAAGAAATGCATGCTGACACGGGACAACATGCTCTCTCCACACAGGCAGTGATTCAAGCCAGGAATGACAAATGTTTAATATATTTAGTCCCGGTAAAGATGCACCAGGATGATAGCAACTATAAAAAGGTAACAAATCCAGCTAGTGTTGGTGCAAAGTTTACTCAGGACGGGGAAATAAACTTGTCATTCAAATGTACTATTTACAGAAAGTGATGTCATAGAGTCATAGTCATAGAGGTTTGCAGCATGGAAACAGGTCTTTTGGCCCAACTTGTTCATGCTGCCCTTTTTTTTAAAACCCCTAAGCTATTCCCAATTGCCTGCATTTGGCCCACATCCCTCTATACAAACCGTATCCATGTAACTGTCTAAATGCTTTTTAAAAAGCAAAATTGTACCCACCCCTACTACTACCTCTGGCTGCTTGTTCCAGACACTCATCACCCTCTGTGTGAAAAGATTGCTCCTCTGGACATTTTTGTATCTCTCCCCTCTCACCTAAAACCTTTGCCCTTTAATTTTAGACTCATTATTTTATAGACCTCTATAAGATCACCCCTCAACCTGCTACAGTCCAGAGAAAATAGTCGTAGTCTATCCAGCCTCTCCTTATCACTCTATCCATCAAGTTCGAGTAGCATCCTAGTAAATCTTTTCTGCACTACCTCTACTTAAATAATTTCCTTTCTATAATAGGATGACCAGAACTATACACATTATTCTAAACGTGGCCTTACCAATGTCTTGTACAACTTCAATAAGATGTATTCAGTGCTCTAACCAATGAAACCAAGCATGTTGAATGCCTTCTTCACCACTTTGTTCACCTGTGACTCCACTTTCAAGGAGCTATGAACATGTGCTCCTAGATCTCTTTGTCCTGTAACTGTCTGCAACACTCTACCATTGACTAAGTAAGTCTTGCCCTGGTTCAATCTATCACATGCATCACCTCGCATTTATCTAACTTAAACTCCATCTGCCATTTGTCAGCCCACTGGCCCAATTGATCAAGATCCTGTTGCAAATTGAAGATAATTTTTTTCACTGTCCATTATTTCACCAATCTTGATATCATCTGCAAACTTACTAATCATGCCTCCTATATTCTCATTCAAATCATTAATATAAATGACAAGTAACAGTGGACTAAGCACTGATCCCTGAGGCACACTGCTGGTCACAGACCTCCTGTTTGAAAGACAAACCTCTATACCACCCTCTAGTTTCTGGTAAGAAGCCAATTTGGTATCCGTTTAGATACCTCACCCTGGATCCCATGAGATTTAATCTTATGCAACAACCTACCATGTGGTACCTTGTCAAAAGCCTTGCTAAAGTCTATGTAGACAACATCAACTGCACTGCCCTCATCTACCTTCTTGGTTATCCCTTCAAAAAATTCAATCAAATTTGTGAAACATGATTTTCCACTCACAAAGCCATGCTGACTGTCCCTAATCAATCATTACATCTCTAAATACCTGTAGATCCTGTCTTTCAAAATACCTTCCAACAACTTATCCACCACAGATATGAGGCTCACTGTAGTTCCCAGGCTTTCCCCTGCAGCTCTTTTTAAACAAAGGGACAACATTTGCCACTCTCCTTCAGGCACCTCACTTGTGACTATCGGTCATTCAAAAATCTCGGCTACGGGACCTAAAATTTCCTCCCTGGCCTCCCACAATATCCTAGGATACACTTCATCAGGTCCTGGGGATTTTTTTTTTTAAGCAACACAGCACGGGAAACAGGCCCTTCGGCCCAACGAGCCCGCACCGCCGTCATACTATATAGTAGCAAATCCATTGTCCTATTTTAATATTCCTATATAATAATATATATATTATTCCTAATATGGAAAATTCTCACCATAGGGACAATTTGTTTCCCAATCAGCCTAAGAGCGAATTTTTGGGTTGTGGGAGGAAACCGGAGTGCCCGGAGAAAACCCACGCAACCACGGGGAGAACGCGCAAACTCCAGCAGACACCGGCCCAATTCCAAGTGTCTGCACAGCCACATCGATAGTCTCTGAGCTGTCATGGTGCCCTTCAGATGGTCCACATAAAGCACTCATTTACGACATGAGGTACCAGGCAACCCATGAATCAACATCCAAGAGCTGTACCCGCACCACCTGCCGAATGCATGCTCAATGTTGGTCAAGTATGGACCGAATTAGCTGTGGAAAAAAGCCGTAGTTAAACAGTCCTACTATATCCCTCTATCTGCATACCGCTCATGTGGCTGTCTAAGAGACCCTTAAACAGCCCCAGCGTGCCTGCTCCCACCACCTTACTCGGCAGTGCATTCCACACCCCCACTACCCTTTGTGTGAAAAACTGCCCTCTAATATTTGTCCTATACATAGCCCCCCTCACCCTATGGCCATGACCTCTCGTCCTATCCATTTCTAAAGGTGGAAAAAGTTTACATCCATTTACTCTATCTATACCCCTTATAATCTTATACACCTCTATGAGATCCCCTCTAAGCCGACGTCTTTCAAGGGAAAACACCCCCAGTCTATCTAATCGTTCCTCATAAGACAGTCCTTCCATACCAGGCAGCATCCTGGTAAACCTCCTCTGCACTCTCTCCAAGGACTCCACATCCTTCCGATAGTACGGCGACCAGAACTGGGCGCAGTATTTCAAGTGAGGCCTAACCAAAGTTCTATACAACTGCAACATCAAACTCCTACTCTTGTATTCTATACCCTTTTCTATGAAAGCCAACATACTATACGCCTTCTTTATCACCTTCTCCACCTGTGAGGACACCTTCAGAGACTTGTGAGCCTGCACCCCCAAGTCTCTCTGCGTCTCTATGCTCCGTATAGTTTTACCTTTTATCCTATAACTCTCTTCTACGTTTTTCCGGCCAAAATGCATCACCTCGCATTTATCCGGATTAAATTCCATTTGCCATCTATCTGCCCAATCTACCAGCCTATCTATGTCATGTTGTATTGCCAGGCACTGCTCCTCAGTACCCGCCAATCCAATCATCTTGGTGTCATCAGCAAATTTGCTGATCTCACCACCTACCCCTACTTCCAAGTCGTTTATGTAGACCACAAATAGAAGAGGACCTAGTACTGAGCCTTGTGGCACTCCACTAGTGACAGGCTTCCAGCCAGAAAAAGAGCCTTCCACTACTACCCTCTGTCTCCTCCTTCCGAGCCAGTTTTCGACCCATCTACATACCCGACCCTGTATCCCATGCGACTTCACCTTCTCTATCAGTCTACCATGAGGAACCTTGTCAAACGCCTTACTGAAATCCATGTAGACGACATCAACAGCCTGTCCTTCATCAACTGTTTTTGTCACTTCTTCAAAAAATTCCACTAGATTTGTAAGACAAGACTTCCCCTTGACGAAGCCATGCTGCGTATCCCTGATCATATCGCAGCGCTCCAGATGCTCATACATCCTGTCCCTAAGGATCCTCTCCATTAGCTTACCTATAACTGAAGTCAAGCTCACCGGCCTATAGTTCCCTGGGTGATCCCGCTGACCTTTTTTAAACAACGGTACTACGTTTGCTATCCTCCAGTCCTCTGGGACCTCACCTGTGTCCAAGGAAGAGACAAAGATTTGCGTCAGAGGCCCAGCCAAGTCTTCCCTCGACTCCTTAGCAGCCTGGGGTAAATGCCCTCAGGCCCCGGAGCTTTAAATGTCTTTATGCTGCCTAACAGCCCCAACACCTCTTTCCTCATAATCCTTATTTCCCTCAACCGATCCTCAACTTTGTCAACATCAGGCACAGACATCTGTCCAGTCCCCTGCGTGAATACCGACGCAAAGTATTCATTCAGGATCTCCCCCATTCCCTCAGGCTCTAAGCATAGATCCCCTCCTCTGTCCCTAAGAGGTCCAATCTTGCCTTTTCTATCTTGATGCTCTTTAAATTTCTAGCACCTCTTTCTCTGTAACATGTGCACTCCTCAAAACATCAGTGTTTATTTCCCGAAGTTCACTGACATCCATGCTTTTCTCAACAGTAAATACGGATAAGAAAGATTCATTTAGGATCTCACCCATCCCTTGTGGATCTGCACATAGATGACCTTGTTGATCTTTAAGAGACCCTCTTCTCTCCCTTGTTACTCTTTGTCCGTTATGTATTTAGAACATAGAAAATTACAGCGCCCTTTGGCTCTCGATGTTGTGCCAACCAGTGAAACCAATCTAATGACCCTTTAATCTAAACTATTGCAATGTTATCCATATGCCTATCCACTGACCATTTGAACGCCCTTAAAGTTGGCCAATCTGCAACTGCTGCAGGCAGGGCATTCCATGCCCTTACTACCTCTGAGTAAAGAACCTATCTCTGACATCCATCCTATAAATACCACCCCTCAATTTAAGGCTATGTCCCCTCATGTTAACCATCACCATCCGAGGAAAAAGGCTCTCACTGTCCACCCTATCTAACCCTCTGATCATCTTGTGTGCCTCAATTAGGTCACCTCTTAATCTTCGTCTCTCTGATGAAGACAACCTTGAGTCCCTCAGTCTTTCTCCATAAGACCTTCCCACCATACCAGGCAACATCCTGATAAACCTCCTCTGCACCCTTTCCAATGCCTCCACATCTTTCTTATAATGCTGAACCAGAACTGTACGCAATACTCCAACTGTACAGTTGCAACATGACCTTACGGCTTCAAAATTCAATCCCTTTACCAATAAAAGATAACATACCGTATGCCATCTTAACAACCTTATCAACCTGGGTGCCAGCTTTCAGGGAGTTATGCACCTGTACACTGAGATCTATCTGCTCGTCAACACTACCAAGAGTCTTTCCATGAGCTCTATATTATGTACTCCTATTAAGCTTATTAAAGTGAATCACCTCACACTTTCCCGCATTAAACTCTATTTGCCACCTCTCGGCCCAGCTCTGCAGCTTATCCATATCCCTCTGAAAACTGTAACATCCATCCTCACTGTCTACAACTCCTCTGACTTTGGTGCCATCAGTAAATTTACTAACCCATCCTTCTACACCCTCATCTAGGTCATTTATAAAAATGACAAACAGCAGTAGCCCCAAAACAGATCCCTGAGGTACACCACTTGTAAGTGAACTCCAGGTTGAATATTTCCCATCAACCACCACTCTCTGTCTTCTATCAGCTAGTCAATTCCTAATCCAAACTGCTCAGTCACCCTCAATCCCATGCATCTGCATTTTCTGCAGCAGCCTACCATGAGGAACCTTATCAAACATTTGGCTAAAATCCATATACACCATGTCAACTGCCTTACCCTTATCCACCTCTTAGGTGACCTTTTCAAAAAACCCAATAAGGTTTGTGAGGCATGACCTACCCTTCAGAAAACCGTGTTGACTATCCTTAATCAATTTATTTCTCTCAAGATGATTATAAATCCTATCCCTTATAATTCTTTCCAAAACTTTGCCCACAACAGAAGTAAGGTTCACTGGTCTATAATTCCAAGGATGGTCTCTACTCCCCTTCTTGAACAAGGGGACAACATTTGCTATCCTATTTGCTATTTGTAGAAGCTCTTTGGATTCTCCTTTGCCTTAACTGCCAAAATAATCTCATGTCCTCTTTTTGCCCTCTTGATTTCTCTGTTAGCTCTATTCCTACACCCCCTATACTCTTCAAAGAATTCCAGCTGCCTATGCATGTCATGTGCCTCTTTCTTCCTCTTGACCAGGGCCTCAATATCCTGAGTCATCCAGAATTCCCTACTGCTGCCAGCCTTGCCCTTCATTCTAAGAGAAATGTGTTTACCTGAACCCTGGTTAACACACTTTTGAAAGCCTCCCACTTACCAAATGTCCCTTTGCCATCCCACAGATTTCCCCAATGAACTTTTGAAAGTTCCTGCCTGATCCCATCAAAATTGGCTTTGCCCCAAATTAGAATTTTAACTTTTGGGCCAAACCTATCATTCTCCATAGCTATCTTAAAACGAATAGAATTATGGTCACTGGTCCCAAAGTGATCCCTCACTGCCCTTCCTTATTTCCCAAGAGGAAGTCAAGTTTTAATCCCTCTCCAGTTGGGCCATCCACACTAGAGAAATTTCTCCTGAATATACTCAACAAATTTCTCTCCATCCAACCGTCTAATAGTATGACTGTCCCAGTCAATGTTGGGAAAGTTAAAATCTCTGACTTTTACCACCCTATTTTTCTTGGAGCTATCTCTAATCTCCTTACATATTTGCACCTCAATTTCCCGCTGACTATTTGGGAGTCTACAGTACAACCCTATCAAAGTGATTTCCCTCTTCTTATTCCTCTGTTCTACCTTCATAGACTCAATGGCTGAACCCCCCAGATATATCCTCTGAATGTTGGATTGAATCTGATGACATTGGATGAGGCTTTGTTTGTACAGAATAGGCACAAAATCCACTCTGCTGAAAAGGAAAGAACATTTTTAGTTTTGATGCAAGTCCTCGTATTTATTATAAATTACATTTGGTGGAACTTTTTCTGTGGCCAGAATTTACATTGCTTAAGCAAGTGTGTGCCAGATCCAGAAACCGATGAAATCTTGTGAAAAGATGTTGCATGTGCGTCCCAACATCACCTTGTCATATTCCAGTCAGTGGGCACACAGAAGAGTCCAACAATCAAGCAATTAGACCATTGAGACCGTAAGATATTGGAGCAAAATTAGGTCATTTGGCCCATCGAGTCTGCTTCGCAATTCATTCTTGGCTGACATGATTCTCATCTCCATTTTCCTGCCTTCTCCACGTAACCCTTCATCCCCTCTTTGATCATGAGCCGAGAACTTATCTGCCTCTGTCTTAAAGGCATTCAGTGACCTGGCCGCCTCCACAGCCCTCTGTGGCAATGAGTTCCACAGATTCATCACCCTCTGGCTGAAGAAATCCCTCCTCACCTCACTTTTAAAGAAGTGTCCCTTCACTCTGACGCTGTACCCTCGAGTTCTAGTCTCTCCACTAGTGGAAACATTCTCATCACGTCTACTCTATCAAGGCCTGTCAGTATAGGTCAATGCAATTTGGCGTGATCTGTCTGCTTTTACTGTTGGATGGCTTTTACATTTTAGCTTCAATCTCACTCAAGGACGGCATGAATGGTGAGCTGAGGTGAAATTTTGAAAAGGTGTCGGGTGCTTGGGGTTTGTGTTTGAATGTGCTACGTAACCACTCCTTGCACAGTTTTATCCAATGCTATTTACTCTCCTCCAGATCTGCAGCTCCTTGGGACAGCCCCACGGTAGCTGTCCCTCTGAGCGTGCCCATTAGAAGTGCCAACCCGCATCCTCCCTTTTCCCTGTGCCCACTCTCATCCCACCTTCCCCGCCGGGGCTGAGCCTTTCACAGAGCGCATTACACCTTGGCTCTGAGTCAATTAGCCAGCCTGTGAGAAATTGTGTTCTGAACTGACCATGGCTGGGATTGCCTTTCACAGCTACTTCCAGCCTCACCAAGCCTGCGTGCCCGACAAGCAGAAAATTCAGGACCCTGGATATTTCAGTATTTTGGCATTCCCTGCCGCTGTTATCTTACCATGGCCCACCTGAACCAGTCACCATTTTATCAAATCAGGAGTGGAATCCCCTAATTCCACACTCCTGGAGAATATAATAATAAAATAGCACACTAAAGGAAATTATTTCCTCTCAGTCTCACAACGGGGGCAATAGAGACTGATCAAGCCACTGACACCACATCCCATGAAAGAATAAATTAAAAAAAAGAAATTGCAAAGGCAGTGTGCAAATGCTTTGCGCCATGGCCAAGGAACCTTACTATAACATAATCCAGTTTGTAAGAATTGTTTCCGCTTGTTTGATCGCTCTGTGATTTTGTCAGCAAGTCTCCTGCTCTGACTTTTTCTTCCTACTGCTTCTCGGCTGGTTAAAGTGCAGTGAGCAAGCTGGCTGATAACAACACGGCCGACAGCATGTTAAAAGGCAGAGAAGCACGTTGAGGAGGAAGGGCCAAGCAGAAAACGTTGCGGGTACTGTACAGTCAGTTAAATAGTCAAGAAAGTCAAGATCATAAGGACCTATGAGTGTGTGAGACTATAAATTGAGTTGCAGCTCTGATACAGTGAAGCTTCCCTGAACTATTAATAAGTAATATAGCCTGCAGCTTTTGCAATATTTAACGCTCTAAGTCTAAAAAGAAATATTAATAAAGTTCATGTCTTACTCTTTTGAAACATGCATTTTTCTGATATGAGAACCCCAGATAAAGAGCTTATTTGCTCTTTTTAAATTTTCAGCTAATAAAATGACGGTTATCTCATCAACTAATGTCTAATACTAGGAGGCATGCATTTACGATGTGAGGGGTGAAGTTCAGAGGGGATGTGAAGGGCAAGCAGATATGATAGGGCTGTTTAAGGGGCTTTTAGATAAGCATATGTATATGCAAGGAATAGAGAGATATGGACCAAGGGCAGGCAGAAGGGTTTAGTTTAATTTGGTGTCATCTTCAGCACAACATCGTGGACCAAAGGGCCTGTTCCTGGGCTGTACTGTTTTATATTCTAACTGTAGTAATTATCAGGTCCTTCTCAATGTCAGTGCAGTCATCTTAAAAATGTGAAAGATATTAGTACTGATAAACCTTGAAAAGAGGTGACAAAATACATATTGTTACAAGCCATATTCTTTGAAAAGAAAACGATAAAGAAAGGAAGGTGGAAATGCAGAGCCAAAAAGAAAGCAGGGAACTAAACAGCAAAAAGAATAAAAGATACGAGAAAGCGGAAAGGAAGCAAACAGAGAAAACTCTGTAGAAAGAAGACAAGGAAATAAATCAAAATTAATAAATTGCAAATAATATTAAGGCCAAGAGTGCCCAGCAGCAAAACAGACAGTTCAATTATTACAGCCAGGATTGAGTTTTTGGAGCCAAGGTTGTTGAACCCAGGGGGCCTGCAATGCTTTGTAACCTACCTATATTCTCAGAGGATTCGGACCCTTTAGTGTTGGACTATAATTTTATAAGGAAGTTGAGGGACTGCAATCACCTAAAAGAATTGAAGATGTAATTGGTACGTGTCAGTGAATGAAAGAGACATTCCCTCCTTCTCCAACCACTATTGCCAGAAGTTCATGTGGGTTTATCACCTCCTTCCCCACCCACCGCCCCCCTCCCCCATTCTTGTACCCATCCTATGCACATAGAGGGGGGGGTAGGGTGGTGTTGGGGGATGCTTTTTAAAACCATGGATAATAAACTGCTCTGCAATATACATTTGTAATCGAATCGATGGACATTCACACTTAAATATCAATAGCCATGATTGATCACAGTTGGAGTAGAATCGCTTTCACTCCTGATTAAATTGCAGAGGAAAATTCAACCTTGTGTCTTAATGCCACCCAATAAAAAGCTCAATGCTCTGCTTTAAGGAATATTTTCACTCTGCTGGAAACATTTTTCTTTGCACTGATTTAATGTAAAAGGTTTGATTAAAAGGGTTGGGGAGTAGAGCTGTGGGAGGAATTGTCAATTAATGGTAAATGTCTTCACCTGAATGCCATCCAAGGAAGCAAGAGCCACTGTGAGTGCATTCCTAGATATAGGTTTAGTTTGGGGTAGATTTGATTTTGTACTGGGTTTAAAATTGCTGGAGGGAACAGAATATTAACATAAAAATCTGAAAGGAAGATCTCTGATGTTGCAATTGTTGCTGCAAATTTGGCTGCAAATACACAGGGATTTGGTGAGGCCACATTTAGAGTATTGTGTGCAGTTTTGGCCTCCTTTTCTGAGGAAGAATGCTCTTGCTCTCGAGGAGTGCAACAAAGGTTTACCAGGCTGCTTCCAGGGATGGCGGGACTGATGTGTGAGGAAAGATTGACTAGGTTAGGATTGTTTTCGCTAGAATTCAGACAAATGAGGGGGATCTCACGGAGACTTACAAAATTCTAACAGTTCCAAAGAGAATAGATGCAGGGAGGATATTTCTGATGGTGGGTGTGTCCAGAGCCAGGGGTCACAGTCTGAGGATTCAGGATAGGCCATTTAGGACGGAGATGAGGAGACATTCCTTCACCCAACCAGTGGTGAACCTGTGGAATTCATTATCACAGGAAGTAGTTGATGCCAAAATATTGAATGTATTCAAGAGATGGCTAGATATAGCCCTTAGGCGAATGGGATCAAAGGTTATGGGGAAAAAGCAGGATTAGGCTATTGAGTTGGATGATCAGCCATAATCGTACTAAATGGTGGAGAGGCTTGCCAAATGGCCCCCTCGTGCTCCTATCTTCTACATTTTATGTTTCTATGGTGACTGCTTCAACAATGGCAGAAATGAAATTGCTTCGTCTGAAATCACAAGTGATAGCATGTTCAAAAATGTCAAGTGCTGAAGCAAGGCTAACAGTAATGTTATCAAATTGCAAGAGGATGGTGTTTGTTGATTCACTTTGTGAAAAACATTGACAAGAAAATTTCAATGCTCTCATTTTGCATAGTTGACTCTGATTGGGTTTTTGAAAAACCTGCTGCCAATTACTCCTTGAAGATGATGATAACCACTGAGATTACTCTTTCACACAGTAATGATTTACTTCTTCTGTAAAACACATCCAATGTGACCAAAAAATTGACAAGGTGTCTCTGACCATAAAACACAAAAGAAATCAGTTGTGTTGAGATTAAACAGTAAATCAGAAAACTATAGGCTAGCCAAACATATGACGCAGGGAACATGCTAGAATCCATTATTATAGAGCTAATAGCAGGATATTTGGGCGATATGTGGCACAATGGTTAGCACTGCTGCCTTACAGCATCAGGGACCTGGGTTCAATTCTGGCCTGTCTCTGTGAAGTTTTGTACATTTTCCATGTTCCTGTGTGGGTTTTCTTCAGATGCTCCAATTTTCTCCCATACTCCAAAGATGTACGGGCTAGGTGGATTGGCCATGCTAAATTGCCCCTTAATATCCCAAGCTGTGTAGATAAGGGGGACTAGCAGGGTAAATACTTAGGGTTATGGGAACAGACCTGGATGAGATTTCCTCTTAGTGTCAAGGGGATTATGTGGGGTTACAAGAATAGAACCTGAGTGGGATTGTTGTCAGTGCAGACTCAGTGGGCCAAATAATCTGCTTCTGCGCTGTAGGAGTTCTATGATATTTAGAAAATCACAACGCCACTAGGCAGAGTCAACATCGGTTTTGCAAAGAACAATCGTCTTTGACAAATTATTAAAGTTCTTTGAAAATGGGAGTGGTACAGTGGCACAGCAGTTATCACTGCTGTCTCACAGCGCCAGGGACCTGGGTTCAATTGTGGCTTCAGGTGACTGTGTGGAGTTTACATTTTCTCCCCTTGTCTGCGTGGGTTTCCTCTCAGTGCTCTGGTTCCCTCTCACAGTCCAAAGATGCACAGGTTATGTTTATTGGCCATGATAAATTGCCCCATAATGTCAGGGGAATTAGCAGGATAAATGCAGGGAAGTTAGGGGTATAGGGCCTGGGTCACTGATTGTGATCAGTATAGGTTCAATGAACCAAATGGCCTCCTTCTACATCTGAGTCTATGAAGTACCAAGCAAGCTGGATAAATGGGAACACGTGGAAGTGGTGTGCTTCAATTTCCAAAAGTCGTTTGATAAGGCACCACATCAAAGGCTACAACACAAAATAAGAGTTTATGGTGTACAAGGTAACACATTCTTCTGGATTGAAGATTGGTTGGCTAAGAGAGAGCAGAGAACTGAGATAAATGAGTCATTTTTAAGTTGATAAGCTGCTTCTTGCGGTGTGCCATAAGAGTTACTGCTAGGGCCTCAATTTTATTTACATTCAATATCATTGGATGAAGGGACAGAGCGCACAGCAGCTAAATTTGCTGATGGTAAAACGGTAGGTAGAAAAGCAAGTTGTCAAGAGAATAGAAAGAGTTTTCAAATAGATTTGGATAGGTTAAGAGAGTGAACAACCATTTGGCAAACGGAGAATAGTGCGAGGAAAAGTGAACTTGTCCACATTGGCAAGAAGAGCAGACAATTATTTTAATGGAGAAATTCTGCAGAACTCATAGGGATATAGGTGTCCTGGTACCGGAATCACAAAAGTTAGTATGTAGGTGCAGCAAATGATTAGGAAGGCAAATGTATTGTCGCCTTTTATTGCAAGGGAAGTGGAATAGGGCAGTGCTGCTGCAACTGTACAAGGGCAAGTGAGACCACACCTAAAGCACTGGGTACAATTTTAGTCTCCTTACTTTAGAATGGATAGATTGCATTAGAAACAGTTCAGAAAATGTACATTTAACTGATTCCTGGAGGAAACGTTCTTGTAAGAGGAAAAGTTGAGCAGGTTGAGTATATACCTATTGAACTTAGAAGAATGAGCGGTGATCTTACTGAAATCTATCAGATCTTGAGGAAACGAGATAAGATGAACAGTGAGAGGTTGTTCCCCCCTGGTGGAGGAGTGTGCAAATTAGGGAGATGCAGTCTTAAAATAACTCACAATTAAGATGTTGAGGAGATTTGCTTTCTCTCAGGGGGTCATTGATCTGCAGAATTCTCTTCCCCAGACAAGCATTGAGATTGGGCCATTGATTACATTCAAAACTGATCAATAAGAGAGTCCAGAGTTATGAGATACACACAAAAAAGTGGAGCTGAGACAACAATCAGATCAGCTATGTGACAACAAATAACAGAGTGATCTCAAGGGACCAAATGGCCTATTCCAGCTCCGAATTTTTGTGTTCGTCTGTCCCTGTCTAATATATGAGCTGGTGCTTATTACATACCCATTGAATTTTTTTTTATTCATTCGTGGGACATGGGCATCACTGGCTGGTCAGCCTTTATTGCCCATCCCTAGTTGCCCTTGAGAAGATGGTGGTGAGCTGCCTTCTTGAGTTGCTGCACTCCATGTTCTGTGGGGTTGACCCACAATGCCAATGGGAAGGAAATTCCAGGATTTTGATCCAGCGACTGCGAAGGAACGGCAATGTATTTCCAAGTCAGGATGGTGAGTGGCTTGGAGAGAAACTGGCAGGTGGTGGTGTACCCACATATCTGCTGCACTTGTCCTTCCAGATGGAAGTGGTCATGGGTTTGGAAGGTGCTGCCGAAGGATCTTTGGTGAATTGCTGTCATGCATCTCGTAAATGGTACACACTGCTGCTACTGAGCATCGGTGGTGGAGGGATTGAATGTTTGTAGAGGTGGAGCCAATCAAACAGGTTGTTTGTCCTGGATGTGCTGCACTCAACCAGGCAAGTGGGATATTCAGTCATTGTATTTTCAAATTTGATTTTCCTGCCAAATGGGTGTAAGCCAAACTAGGAGCTTCAATCCTTCCTCCATCGCCTTCCATGCATTATCCAATGTCAAATTATGCGGGTTATGACTTGGAGTGGCTGACTTGGCCAGCTCATGAAGATCAACAAGAGAGTTTGCTGCTGTATATTGGAGAGGATCATGGTACTGTTTCTTCCTCCCAATCTCACTTCTTGTCCTTGTACTGTGGGCAGTGCCCTCCTTCAGAGAGAGAAGGTGAGCGTTACTGAGCGGCCACTTTACTCCCAGGGGGCTTCTATTTGTGCACATGCTGAGAGGGAGGGGAAACAAGATGGGTTGGAAGAGAAATTGCTGGAGTGTGAAGTGAGGAAGAAGTCAGAGAAGAGATTCCTGTTCTGCGACCACTGCCATAAGCGAAGAGTATGCCGGTGATTCATATTGTGCAGACATAGATTGTTCATCTGGCAGTAAGAATATCTCAGTTGCCAAGCAATAAAAGAACTAACTTCACAAAGTAAATCAAAGAAAAACTATTAAAAAAAAACAACTTCATTACACCAACACATGGGCAATGCCCTGGGTACACAAGTTCCCACAATCCACAACTACTTTTTATTTATACTGAGTCAACTGATCAGCTCACTATTGTAATAAGTCTTCTGAGAAAGAAGTCCCTTCACCAAAATTCCTTTATTTACAATTCCAACAGCAGTACACAGTGCACTGTCAGTCAGCAGTCTATCTTCGGGTTAAACACAAGGAAAAGACTTCCTGATTGGCCCATCAATTGGCTCCTTAATCAGGGAGTTTACATTCCAATAGGCCAATCTCACTGACCTGATTGAAGTCATAACAACCACTACATCATTTTGTCATTGGTTACATTGTCTACTGGGTCAGCTGATTAGCTGGGCCTCACAACACATTACTATTGGTCACATTATAGTAGAGTCCAGGGTTAACATTGGTTACATTAGATTGGAAATGAATTTGGATTGAAAATGAACTGTGGTATAATGTGCCCTCGTAACCAGTAATGCAGCATGTGATATTGGTCCAAATATTGGAGAAGTCACATGGGAGGGTTTTGCCCAGGAGTTATTGAAAGAGGTGGTGAAGTGAAGAGCTGTTTTTTTCCTTGCTGCACTTGTCAGTGCTTTGAAACATTTCCCGCATTAAAGCAAATTCTTGGACCTCAGCCACTTCTCTATGAGCCTGAGGAATGTCCATTACAGGAATCTTCCCATCATCAGAGGGAAAGTGAATCTCCTTTCTCACCCTGGCCTCTTTGGCCTCCAGGGAAGTATCAGAGAAACTCATTTCTACAGAAGATTTTCTTGCAGCGAGTTTAGAGAGCAATTTGCTGGAAGGGAATGCAGCCTTTCTATTAAGGCTGGTGTTCCAGTATTAAGTAGGCCTTTGGAGGCTTGCCAAAAATTGCAAGCAGAAAATATTCTATTCCCGACAAATTTGGATAAGAAATCTGCCAGTCAAATTTAAACAAGTTATATTTGACCTGAAACTTAGTCCAGTGAGTGTGTTTTGTGATCACTCCTGTAATGATTTTAATCAGGCAATTGAGATTGGCCTGTTTGAATATGAGCTCCTTGATTGAAGCCAAATTGATGATCAGTCAGGGAGCCCCATGCTCTGTATGTAAACAGGAGTGTCGGTTATGGCACTCCAGATGTAGACTACATAGTGCGAGCACTCTGTATAGTGTTGTTAGATCTTGCATGTAAAGGAATTTTGGAGAAGGGACTTTCACCTCCAAGGATTTATTACACTTACTGTCTCTGTCTGCCTCAAACCTGCTCCCAACTGAAATCAGACTCCCCAATATCCTTGTTCCTAATGCTTCCATTTTCATACGTTGGAAGTAAACAGGCAAAACTTTGATCCGTTAAATGTGTTTTTTTTTGGTCATAATTTAGTTCTTTTACAGATTCAAGAAAGCAGGGATATGATCCACCTAATGCTAATTTTGTATTATCAGTTTCATGATGTATTGATGGCAATATTGACTTCTTCTGTCTCGTACGCTTTGCTACCATTGCCACAGACAATGGAGAATTTGGCTCCCAGCCAAATCTCTGTTCATGGGAATGGGACTGGGTAATTCTAGTTGCAAGCAAGGTCAGAGAATTCCAGCCATTAGCTATTCAGTCGTTCTGATCAAAAAGAGAGTTCACAAGTCTCGGTCATCATTGTTTGCTGATACTAATTGGTCTCAAATGCTTGCACTTGGTTAGAAAAAGTTAACGTTTGGTCTTTAGACTATGATCAAGTATAAAAGTTTAATCCTATACTTGATAGAAGTCAATGAGGTTATAATGAAGCTTCATTTGAAGCAGTTTTTGAAAATGCCATCCATGCCTCTTGGTGAAAATGAAACTCAGATCAAGTACTGGAGGGAGTGTAATGCCTGTTCCTATCAGCTTGGATCTTGTTGATAGAACCCAAGACAGGAAATACGGAACCTGCCTTTTCAGCCTGGATCTGTAATGTCTCCCTTGTAGGAACTTTTGTTGGACCAATTTGGTTTTTGATTGGATATAACTTAAAAAAAAAAGATTCAGCAGTTGTTAATAGAGCTAAACTCATTCAGCTGATGACGTTTGCTTAATTTGCATAAAGAATAGCAGATTAGATGGAAAAGAATGAACATCTGGAGAAATGCCAAGTGTGTTGTCTGCAAATAACATCCCATTTACTAAACAGTCATTGGCAGGGAGCCATTTTTTGACTCGTAGCGCAAACAGACAGGTGCCAAAGCTTCTTTTGTATTTTCTCTGCACTATGGCTCGTAACTCCATTTGGAAATATTATCAAGAAGTCAGCAAAGGTGCATTCGTTTCCA
This sequence comes from Sphyrna mokarran, assembly GCA_024679065.1. Lineage (NCBI taxonomy): Eukaryota > Metazoa > Chordata > Chondrichthyes > Carcharhiniformes > Carcharhinidae > Sphyrna > Sphyrna mokarran. The sequence continues at coordinate 68,939,389 of JAGIQG010000012.1, read as the reverse complement.
AGAGAAACAGGTTCTGTGTAACATACTCTGGCACCAATTTATGGTGCAGCAAATTGTATTAACATATTTCACCATTTCCCAAATTCATACATATCTTCTTTGATGGCTTACTAAAAACAAGAGAAAGAAGTTGATCCTAAAAGTTGGCAATGTGGAAGTCCCCATTCTCCAATCTTGATCAGAAAGCATTAGTACCATCAGTATTAACATTCTAACATTAGTGCAGTCAATATTATAATGCGATTGTCAACAGTGTTAGTGCTGGATTTGTTAACACTAATAGTAACTTTGTGATAGTATTAGTATTGGTCGTATTAGTTGTAATATTACTGGTATTCATACTAATAGTATTAGTTTAAATAGTACTAGTATTAGTGCTGCCAGCATTAGTTTTAATAGTACTGGTATCAGTGCTGGTGATATTAGCCCTGGAGCTGTCACTTTGACATTGTTACTGAAGGAATTACTGTTGTTAATTCTGGTAAACTTCAGGCTGAATTTTCTCATTTTTAGGCAGAGCGGTGTGGCAGACAGGAAGAACAGTGAGGAAGCCACCCCACCCCAGAGCAACTTCCTCCGTGATAGTTTCACAGACAAGAAAACTTAAGAGGATGTGCCCCATGTTACACTGGTGGGCTGGGCTCTGAGTAAGCTCACCTGTAGCGAGTTAGGTTGTAGGAGATCAAGGCACCATTTTTAAAGGCCCTGATTTAAGACCCCAGGGTCAGTCTCCTCGGGGAAGTCTCCTGGGGGCAGTGCCCAGTGTGCAGTGCAGTGGCAAAGGGCAGCACCAAGAGACTTTTCGATAAGGAGCCAGGAGCAGTGCCTGGGGCAGTGCTTGAAGCAATGCCAAGGGCAGTGGCTTTGGGGCAGTAGCTTTGGAATAGTGCCTGGTCGTGGCACTATTCCAAAGGGCCATAGCACTACCCCTGGACACGTATTCACTTGTGTACTGCCAACAAGTTCTGCTCGCCAGGTGCACATGGTGGGGGACCTGTCTCGATTCACGTCTGCATTCCCTCATGTCAATATAAATGGATGTTCCAACATGGGGAGGAGGAAACTATCAAGACCTGATAATTATATTTGAATACATTGGAATGAGAATTCCAAAGTTCAACTTGGGATTCCCGTTAGCCATTGGCAGTGGACGCAAGCAATCGAAATAGGAAATTCCATTGCCGTAAACCACATTTAGAGATGCCTGCGGGATTTCCTGCTCCCGCCACCAATCCCGCCCCTGGAAAGTAGGATCTGAAAATTCCCCTCCTTACTGTTGGTGGTTTTAGACACAATTGTGTTGTCAGCGTTAGTACTGACAGTGTTAGTGACGTCAACGATGATAGTTCCAAGATGTTGGTGATATGAATGCAAATGCTGCTGTTAATATTGATGGTATTTGTGTTACTGATGTTCATATTAATAGGGATAAATTACTGTCTTTCCAACCTGGGCATTAATCTAACTAAAGTAATCACCCAACCATTGCAGAATGAATTTTCATTCAAGTGATCCATGTTCTCAAATTATCGATCTGGCAATGAGAACAAAAACGTACACTTTGCTGTTAATATATTATGACCCTCTAGCCTAAGTTGCCTCCTTCAGGGTGATTAATTGCCACCAGCAGGTAATTCCTTACTTCAAAGAGTAAATTTTAACTAAGTGTTTCCTGCCTGGTGCTCATATTAGATTAGGTCAGAGTGGGACCTTTTCTGAAGCTTCTGTCTGGAATATATCTGCATTCACAATGCAGCCTCAAATTAATCCGCGTTACTGACAATGGAGCAATTTTGCTACTGCCTACAAATGAAACATTCTCACTTTAGTGTTCTTACCTTCCTGTTTTATATTCTTCCCGTCTGTTGCATCAAGTAGACTCTTGAACATCCACTTTTGAGGCTGGATGTGAATATTTATGCAGTTATCTAGTTTACAAAATGATGGTGACAGATTTTCTGGGGGCCAGGATAGCAGTGGGATCCTTGGACACAGTTGGACACAATGGCCAAGATGTCCAAACTCTGTCAAGGCAGGACCCTTCATGGGGAATGTGGCAGAATAGCCAAAGGTCCATAGATTTTTTTTGGTGGGATTGGATGATCTGACAGAGGAACCCGCTACTGGGAGTGGGTGGGGGCTGGAATTGTATCTGGCCCAACTTCTCTGGCCATTCATGTCCTGACAGTGAGTAGGGAGAATCTGATGCTCAGCCAGATCTCCATTTACTGCAGCGGGACTGGAGAATCCCAGCTGCAGACGGGGTTGGAGAATCCAGCCCACTGTGATACACTCATGAATACAGTAAGGCCTTCACGTGCATGGTCCCCCCGATAACCCCACCCCCCCACCTCCGCCTGGTATCCTTTCCTCTTCTGCCCTCATATCTCCCAACTTGAACCTTTTCCAGATGGGGTTTATTTATAACCTGATCCTCCAAAATGTTCACCTTCCCTTGTTGCTCTGTGTTTGAAATTCTACAGGTGCTATTACCTTTTCTGCTTAATAATTGCTGCAAACACTTGAGCTTTCTTTGGCTACAATTAAGCTGGGAAGAATAGGAGCTGACGCACAAGAAGGAGTGTGCAATTTGTCACTATTTTCTCATTAAATTCACATTCAGTATTGTGTTGTAGAGAGTTTGTGGATGTCATGGTGAATTAATATCCACCTCTTGAGATGTCATGGATATTGTTAAGTGAATGCCTAAGTGTCAGTTGCCCGGTTGATAACTGTTAAAAATATATTTCAGGGTTTTGATTTGTTATTAAAATAATGACTATAGCTTCCACATAATAGCTTACACTTTATTGCCTGAACTTTTTAATGGTTTGCCAGATTCCCTTTAATCATCACAGTCACGTACATTTCCAAATACATTGGCCTGATGACTTAGAAGTGGAGTTATTGGATTGTAGCATATTGCAGAGTCTGAAAGCGAAGCTACGGGGCGGTTCAAATCCTTTCTTTCTTGAAAAGTTCTTCGTTTGCTATGAAACCAATGAGTGGGATTTTCTGCACACTTACCCAACCGCCCCCCCCACCCCCAAACATACACATACATAGCATATTTCATGGCAACAGAGGCAGCCCGCCATTGGCCGAAAGATCCATATGCTGTTAAAGGGGTTTTCCCATTCTATCCACCTTTCCCACCACATACAGCAAGGGTTCACTGTCAGCAGAACTGGAGTATCCCATTGGTGAGACTGGCTGGAAAATTCCAGCCATTAAGATTTTACAGCATAGAAGGAGGCCAGTTAATCCATCCTGGCTCTCCAATCAAGCACCATGACTCAGTGCCATTCCTCTAGACCTTTTCCCCATGTCCTTGTACATTGTTTCACTTCAAATGATCATCTAACATCCTCTTGAGTGCCTGGATTGAACCTGCCTCTGCTATACTTCAGACAATGCATTTCAGACGTAACCACTTGGAATCTGAAAAAGTCCTTTCTCACACCACGTTTGTTTATTTTGCAACTGTGCCCTCTTGTTCTTGATCCTTTTACAAGCAGCAATAATTTCTCCCGATCTACTCTGTCCGGTCCCCTCATGATTTTGAACATTTCTGACAAATCTCCTCTTAACTTTGCTCTCTCTTCTTCTATCTTCATAACTGAAGTTTCTCATCACTGCAGTTGTTCTTGTAAACCTCTTCTGCACGCTCTTTAATACATTCACATCCTTCATCTAATGTGGCACCCAAAACTGTACACAATATTCCAGCTGAGGTCAAATAGTGTCTTCTGTAAGTACAGCACAACCTCCTTGCTCTTGTACTCTCTATCCTTATCAATCAAGCCCAGAATACTATATGTTTTATTAATTGCTCCCTCCACTTGTCCTGCCATCTTCAATGACGTGTATAACTGCACCCAGCTCCATCTGCCCCTCCTAATTTAAGATTTTTACGCTTTGTTTTATATTGCTCTCCATGTTCTTCCAACCAAAATGCATCACCCTGATACCTGAGATAAACCAAACAGTGTGCCTTAATGCCTATTGGCTGATAGCTCTGACATCCATCATTGTAAAATGCTTTGAAAGGTTAGTCATAGCATGAATCAATTCCAGCCTCCCAGATTATGTGGATCCACTATCGTTTGCCTACAGCCGCAACAGGTCCACAACAGACGCTATTTCCCTGGGCCTGCACTCAACCGTGGAACAGTTAGATAACAAAGACACTTATGTCAAGCTCCTATTTATTGACTACACTTTGGCTTTCAACACTATTATTCCCACAAAACTCATCTCCAAATTCTGTGGCCTGGGCTTCAACACCTTCCTCTGCGACTGGATCCTGAACTTCCTAACTCACAGACCACAATCAGTAAGAATAGGCAACAACACCTCTTCCATAATCATCCTCAACACCAATGCCCCACAAGGCTGTGTTCATAGCCCCCTTCTATACTACTTATAACCTATAACTGTGCTGCCAAATTCCCCTCCAATTCAATTTTCAAGTTTGCAGATGATACCACCATAGTCGATCAGATTTCAAACAATGCCGAGATGCAGGAATGCAATGAGATACAGAATTTGGTAAACTGGTGCAGCAACAATAATCTCTCCCTCAATGGCAACAAAATGAAGGAGATTGTCATCAACTTCAGGAAGCATAAAGGAAAACATGCCCTTATCTACATCAATCGGGCCAAAGTAGAAAGGATCAAGAGCTTCAAGTTTTTCGGTGTTCAGATCAGCAACAACCTGTCCTGATCCCCCCATGCCGACACTATATTAAGAAAGCAAATCAATGCCTCTACTTTCTCAGAAGACTAAAGAAACTTGGCATGTCAGCTACGACTCGTACCAAATTTTACATATGCATCATAGAAAGTATTCTTCCTAGTTGTATCTCAGCTTGGTATGGCTCCTACGCTGCCCAAGATTGCAAGGAACTATAAAAGGTCGTAAATGTAGCCCAATCCGTCATGCAAACCAGCTTCCCATTGATTGGTTCTGCCTACACTTCCCACTGCCTCGGTAAAGCAGCCAGCATAATTAAGGACCCCACACACCCCGGACATCCTCTCTTCCACTTTCTTCCTTTGGGAAAAAGATACAAATTCTGAGGTCACGTATCAGCTGACACAAGGACAGCTTCTTCCCTGCTGCCATCAGACTTTTGAGTGGACCTACCTTGCATTAAGTTGATCTTTCGCTATACCCTAGCTGTGATTGTAACACTACATTCTGCTTTTCTCATTCCCTCCCCTGTGAACAGTATGTTTTGCCTGTAAGTATGCAAGAAACAATACTTTTCATTGTATGTTAATACATGACAATAATAAATCAACTCAAATCAAATCAAATCACGTTTCTCCACATTGAAATACTTCTGCCACCTATCTTCCCACTCCATCAATTATGTCCTTTTGAAGTTCTATACCGTCCTCTTCATTGTTTACAATATCCCCAAATTTTGTGTCATTGCAAACTTTGAAATTGTCCCTTGCAGACCAGATCAAGATCATTAATGTAATAATTAACACAGCAGGGTTACACAGTGCCAGGGACCTGGGTTCGGTTTAACTCTGACCTTGGGTGACTGTCTGTGAGGAGTTTGTACATTCTCCCTGTGTCTATGTGGGTTTCCTCCAGGTGCTCTGGTTTCCTTCCACAGTCCAAAGATGTGCAGGTTAAGTTGTTTGGCAATAAATTTCCTCTTAATGTCTGGGGGAGTGGGTTAGCAGGGTAATATGTGAGGTTACAGGGATAAGGCCTGGGTGGGATTGATATTGGTGTATACTTGATGGGCTGAATGGCCTATTTCTGCACTCTAGGGATTCTACGATTCCATGATTCTAAAAGCAAGAATCCCAATGCCAACCTCTAGGGAACATCAGTACAAACCATCTTCCAACTCAAAAAATACCTGTTAACCATTACTCTCTTGTTTCTATCATCCAACCAATTTTGTATTTGTTATTGTCCCTTTTATTTCATGAGCTATAACTTTTCTTATAAGTCTGTGTGTGCTACTGTATTGAATGCCTTCTACAAGTCCATGTAAACCACATTAACAGCACTTCCCTTATTATTCCACATTGTCATCTCCACAAAAAAACTCCAGCAAGTTAGCTAAACATGATTTCCCCTTTAGAAATCTGTGCCTGCTGTTCCTAATCAGCCCACATTTTCCACGTGACTATTAATTCTATCCCAAATTATTGTTTTCAGAAGCTTGCTCACCACTGATGTTAAACTGACTGGCCTGTAATTACTGGGGTTGTCCTTCCAACCTTTTTCGAACAAGGGCATAACATTTTCAATTCTCCAGCCCTCTCACTTGTTCCCTGAGCGTAGAGAAGGCTAAAGATTATGGCTAATGCCCCTGCAATTTCTATTTTCACTTCTTCAATATTCTTGGATACATCTCATCCGGTCCTGGTGCCTTGTCAACTTTCAGTACCAATAGTCTATTCAACAGTTCCTCTTTATCAATTGTGAACCTTTCTGGAAACAGTATTTGCTCATCTGTCACTCGAAGCTGGATAGTTTCTAACTCTTTGGTAAAGACAGATGCAAAGTATGCATTTAATATTCAATATCCTAGCCTCTATGTGCAAATTTCCTTTTCGGACCCTAATTGGCCCTCTTCCTCCTTTTACTACCCTTTTTAACAGTTATATGCCTATAGAAGGCTTTGGGATTCCTCTTTATGTTAGCTGCTGGTAGAATAGAATTCACAAAATCCCTATAGTGCAGAAGGAGGCCAGTTGGCCTATCAAATCTGCACCGATAAGCAATCCACCCAGGCCCTATCCCCGTAACCCCACATATTTATCCCACTAATCCCTCTAACCTATGCATCCCAGGACTCTAACGGCAATTTAGCATGGCCAATCAGACTAATCTTTGGAGGGTGGGAGGAAACTGGAGACCCGGGGGAAACCCACGTAGCTATGGGAACATGCCAACTCCACACAGACAGTGACCCAAACCAGGAATTGAACCCTGGTCTCTGAAGCTGTGAGACAGCAGTGCTAACCGTGTGCCACTGTGCCACCCAGAGTCTTTTTTTGTAATCCCTCCACGCTTCTCTAATGTTCTTATTTACCTCCCCTCTGAATCGTCTGTATTCCTCTTGGTTCTCAACCCCTAATTTCCTCCTGACACTGTTGTAAGCACATTTTTTTCTTCCTTTTCTTAATTTCCTTCTCTTTTTCACCCAGGGAGTTCCAAGTTTGTCTGCTCTACCTTTCCCTTTTAAGACCGTTTCTCGTCCAGACCGTTTCTGTTTTGAAGGAAGCACATTGTTCAACTATAGTTTTTCATTGCAGTCCAACTGACCCAGCTCCATACTTCCCTCATAGTCAGCTGTTAGCCCAGTTAATTCTTTTTATTCTGAGTTGCCTATTATCATTTTCTATTATAATTCCAAATCTTACGATATAATGATCACTGTCTTCTAAATGTGCCTCCTCTAAGACTTGGGATGAGATTTATTGAACAGCCCACCATGTGTTTTGCCATTGATTGGCAGTGGGATTTTTTGGTTCCACCAGGAAACTTGTGGGGGAAATGCAGTGTTGGCAGGACGGGAAGATCCCACCAGCATGAAAGCCCGAAAAGATGACGAATTGCTCTACTAAACCACCTAGTTTCCAAGAACCAGGTCCAACAGCGTGTCCTTTCTTATTGGACTGGACAAACACTGCTGTCGAAAATTTCCCTGAATGCAATCTAGGAATGTTTGCTGCTCTCTGCCCTTTACACTCTCATTGTCCCAGACTACATTCAGGTAATTAAAGTCCCCCATTCTACCTACTCTATAATGTTTGCGTCTCTCTGTAATTTCCCTGCAGATTTGTTTCTCTGCATCTTTCTCACTAGTTGGCAGTCTATAGACTAGGCATCATATTTGTTCCTTAGCTCCAGCCAAATTGATATCTGTTCTTGAATCCTCCGGGACATCCTCCTTCTCCAACACTGTAATGATCTCCTTAACCAACACCGCCACCCTTTCCCTTTCCTTTCCTTCCTATCCTTTCTGAACACATTTTACCCAGAAATATTTACTACCTGGTCCTGCTCTTCCTTGAGCCAGGTCTCAATAATCACCACAACATTATATTTCCACAATACAGTCTGCACCTGTAAGTCCCTAATCTTATTTATATACTCCAAGCATTCACATGCTTACACAGTAACCCTGATTTAGACTTCAATACTTTCTCCTTTATTCCGGCTTCACTTATTAATTATTATCATTTATACAGTGCTTTCTGTCCCTTTCAGTATATTTTGTGCATCCTGTCTAATATGTTCTTTAGGTTCCACTCCTCCTGTCAAGTCAGTTTACAGCCCTTTCGCCAGCACTAGCAAAACAGACCACAGGGAACTCAATCGCAGCTCTGTTCAAATGAAAACTATCTGGTTTATGCTAGTTCTACCACCCCCCATTCCCCTCTCTTCCCACTAGAGCCAGTTCCAGTGTCCCAGGATTCTTCCCTCCCTTTTCAGCCACACGTTCATTTGCTTTATCCTCCTATTTCTGCACTCACTTTTACATGACATTAGGAGCAATCCAGAGATTACTACATTTGAGGTCCTGTTTGTTAATTTTCTACCCAGCTTCCTAAATTCTGCAGTGTCCCTTATTCCTTGCTACCCAAGTCATTGGTGCCAACATGAACTATGATCTCTGGCTCTTTATCTTCCCCCAAAAGAATGTTCTGCGGCCGTTCAGTGACATCCTTAAGCCTGGCACCGGGGAGACAACATACCATCTTGCAGTCACCTCTATGGCCACGCAAGTGCCTTCCTGCTCCCCTAAGTAACAAATCCTCTTTCACTATTGCTGTTCCCTTTCCCTCCCTCCTGCACATCCAAGCCATTCGTGGTGTCACCAACCTGTAAATGTGCTGCAGAAACTTGGGGTCTAGATTTCAGAGCTCGAGAAACGGCTGGAGAAGCTGTTGTGTATCTGTGAGGCTGAGACCTATGTGGATACCACATTCAGAGAGGTGGTTGATTGCAGTTTAAGGGTCTAGAAGCACGTTCAATGGCATCGGTAGAGAGAGGAATGGAGTGAATGTTTGGAGTGCATATGAATTTATATTTGTTCTGCTTGATTGTGACAAGCTCTTTCGCTAAGTAGCTGAAATCTGAACAATATGGGAAAATAAATGCTACTTCCTGTTCCTGTGCAGTGGTTTGTGCTGTTGCTTTGCAGCTTCATGGACCCAGGTTCAATTCCAGCCTTGGGTGGATGTCTGACAGCAGATTGCTTGTTCTCCCTATGTCTGTGCAGATTTCCTCCGGGAGCTCCAATTTCCTCCCACAGTCCCACAATATATGCAGGTTAGGTTTGTGGCAGAAAATGGAACAGTTGTTCATGCAGGTGAGAGGATGCAGTTGGCTTGGCAACTCATGTGTGATCGTCTGCTCTGTGTCGATGATCTAGGGGCAGCACTGCTGGCGTTGACTGCCTCAACTGTTTGTTCCCGCTGCCTCCTGAACATCTGCCGGGAGCAATTCTTGCTGGCCTGAAGATTCATGACATCCTTCTTCCTCTCTATGTCTTTGCAATGAAATCATGAGTGCTGTCTCTGAAAACTTCAGTGTTTGCTTCCTTGCATGTTCAATCATTTCTCAAGGCATCACACAATCCAGGCATGTTTCTCAAATGATTCCAACCATTCTTGCAACTACATGGTGGCACAGTGGGTAGAACTCCTGCCTCTCAGAGCCAAGAGCCCAGCTTCAATTCTGGTTTGGATGATTTGATTTATTATTGTCACCTGTATTAGCATACAGTGAAAAGTATTGTTTCTTGTGCACTAAAAAGGCAAAGCATGCCATTCATAGAAAAGGAAATGAGAGGATATGGAATGTACTGTTACTAAATGTAGAGTGACTGTTAATGTGGAGTTTGCATGTTCTCCCCATGTCTGCGAGGGTTTCCTCTGGGTATTTTGGTTTCCTTCCACAGTCTGGAAGACGTGCTGGTTAGGTGAATTGTCGATGCTAAATTGCCTCTTAGCGTCAAAGTTATTATGAGAGTAAATACATAGGGTTCTGGAAATGGGTCCTGGGTGGGATTGTTGTCAGTGCAGGCTTAATGGGCCAAATGGCCTCCTTCTGCTCTGTAAGGTTTCTATGATTTAAGAGGTGGAGGTTGCCTTCAAAGTGACACAAGCTGATACATAAGCTAGAATTGTACAACCCTGCACACCACAGGAATTGGAGCAGGCGAGGGGCAGAATATGGAAAGGTCCATTGACCTTGGTGGGCTTTCACTGTTTTGGAATGAGCGAGGCCGTAAAATTCCTTCCATGGAGCCAATGGATAATGCTTTCTACACTCAGGAAATCATGTAGAACAGCAAGTAACTTGCATTTAGTAAGACAAAGAATGGGAGTGGGCTAACTGCATGCCGAGTGCCCCCTCCAGGGGGGTAAGAGGAACTGATCACTTCAGATCAGCCATAATCTTATTGAATGGCTCGAAGGGCTAGATGGCTACTCCTGCTCCTATTTCTTATGTTCTTATGTTTTCCCATTTAGATAGATAACTAATTTTGTCCTCTGTTTTCTGAAAAAGTGTAAACACAGTAAGAAGTCTTACAACACCAGGTTAAAGTCCAACAGGTTTATTTAGTAGCAAACACCAGTAGCTTTTGGAGTGCTGTCCCTTTGTCAAATGAGTGGAAGAGTTCTTTTCACAAACAGGGCATATAAAGACACAAACTCAATTTACAGAATAATGATTAGAATGCAAATCTTTACAGCAAATCAAGTCTTAAAGGTACAGACAGCGTGAGTGGAGAGAGGGTTAAGTACTGGTTAAAGAGTATTGAATCCAGACAGGGCAGTTAGTAAGATTTTGCAAGTCCAGGCAAGTTGTGCGGGTTACAAATAGTGTGACATGAACCCAAGATTCCGGATGAGGCCGTCCTCATGTGTGCAGAACTTGGCTATCAGTCTCTGCTCTGAAAAAGGCCCAGCCAATCCTTATTGTAAAGAAAGTACTCAATATAAATTTCACTGGCATGAAGAGTTTAAAGTTTGACCCGTGGCTTATTTTCAAATAACTTGGGAAAACCTCTGAGCAAATACTAATATATTCCACCAATACAACAATGAACAGTGCTGATACATCCTGGGAAATCAGGGACACTGTGAATGACTGCAAAATGCAAATCCAATTCAGAAACAGAGCTCAGGACAAAAATATCATCCAACTCCAGACTGACGCTAAGGTCTTGAATTAAAAACTGTGGTGAAGTTATTAAAAAATCTAAAAGACAGTTCAGCTGATAATCATATTAGAAACCACATTTTTATTTAAATATAGTTTTATATTTTGATGTTATTTTTATTTTGGATCTCAGAAATTTGTTTGAGACAAAGAAAATGGCAGTTGAAATTAAATTTCACAAACATTTTGAAGAAATTGTGGGAATTTGGTGAAAGATTGTTTCCAATAATGAGCTGACGTCGTCAGGAACCATTCTTCCTAAGTGTAGAAATAGGAAGAAGGTTATCCAAAAGGGATTGAATAAAATGACAATGAGAATTAAAGGAGAAAAGGCAGAAGATCATGACAGCACAGCCATTCAGCCCATTGAGTCTGCTCCACCATTCAATCATGGCTGATGCGATTGTCATCTTCATTCTCCTGCCTTCTCGCCGTAACCTTGAACCCCCTTATTAATCAAGAACATACCTATTTCTGTCTTAAAAAAATTCAATGACCTGGCCTCCATAGCCCTCTGTGCCAATGAGTTCCACAGATTCATCACCATCTGGCTGAAGAAATCCCTCATCTCAGTTTTAAAGGAGTGCCCCTTCACCTTGAGGTTATGCCCTCAGGTTCTTGTCTCATCCACTAGTGAAAACATTCTCTCCACATCCACGCTATCCAGGCCTCTCAGTATTCTGTAAGTTTCAATCAGATCCTTCTAAACTCCATCAAGCATAGGCCCAGACTCCTCACCCACACCTCATATGACAAACCCTTCATTCCTGGGATCATCCTCTGAACCCTCTCCAAAGCCAGCACATCCTTCCCTGGGTATGGGCTCTGGAGCCACATGTAGGCCAGACCAGATAAGGATAGCAAATTTCCTTCCCTTAAGGACATTAGTGAACCAGATGTTTCTTTTTCTGACAGTCGGCATTGGTTATCAGTAAATTCTTAGTTCCAGATCTTTTTTATTGAATTCAAATTCTACCATCTGCCATGGTGGGGTTCAAACCCAAGTTCCCAGAATATTCGCTGAGTTGTTTGATTAATAGTCTAGTGATAATACCACAAGGCCATAACCTCCCATCAGATAACAAGCATACCAGAACAGGCCAGCAGCCTTAGATCAGATAGTACTGAGCTGCTCAGTTGGGCATAGATATCCCAGGGCAAAGGGAGGGGCAGAGAGGGACCAGGATGATGACATCAGATCTTGGGAGAGAGCGGGATCCAATCAGGCAGTGATCAACCTTGGTTTCTTGGAGCCCCACGGAGCACTGTACCCCTCCTACCCCCACAGGAATGAATTGAGATCAAAACATCAGAACTTTAACTGAACCACCAGCTAAAACTGTGTGCAAGGTGCTGAGCTCACACCCATCCAGCTGAATGCAAAACTGGTAATCAGGGTCATAACATAACTTGTAGATTGGAAGGATCTGCCATCTGTTTGATGTGGGCACTTCCGACTGCTTATCGAGAATTGTCAGCAGAGTGGGACAATAAGTTATACCCGCTATTTACAGGGCACTACTGTCCTGTATCTGTCTAGACCAGCCTTCAAATGTATCCCTTACATTTTTAAACTCTTTAAATAATTAATTTGGTTCACAACATGACAGCACAGTAGCACAGTGGTTCACATTGCTGTCTCACAGCACCATGGAACCTGGATACGATTCCCGAGTTGGGTCACTGTTTGCATGGAGTTTGCATATTGTCCCCATGTTTGTGTGGGTTTTCCTTTCAATCCTTCAATTTCCTCCCACAGTCCAAAAGATCTGCTATTAGATGCATTGGCCATACTAAATTCTCCCTCTGAATACCCAAACAGGCGCCAGAGTGTGACGACTAGGGGAATGTCATGGTAACTTCATTGCAGTGTTAATGTAAGCCTATTTGTGACTAATAGTCCAAAGATGTGTGGGTTAGGTTGATTGACCGTGCTAAATTGACACTTAGTGTCAGGGGAACTAGCTAAGGTAAATACGTGGGGTTACGGGGATTAGGCCTGGGTGGGATTGTAGTCTGTGCAGACTCGATGGGCTGAATGGCCTCTTCTGCACTGGAGGGATTCAGTGATTCTATGATTCTAATAATAAAAAATTTTCAGCAGTCAAATAGTTGAAGCCTTAGTGGGAAGCATGCTTACAAAGCCCCTTCCATAGTTTGTAATAATAACTTTAGAATTTTCTTTTCACGATTATCGCAAACATTCACACATTGAATTAATTAACATGCAAAAGCTATTGTCAGCCAGACATGAGGTTGCAAATTGTCAGCTGAATGCATGGAGAAAATTCATGTTTTGGAGATTTTTCTATTCTTTTTGCTTTTCATTCTTTTTCATAAACATGTTTCAGTTGCCCTTATTCTGAGCCTCTCCAGTCACACACCATGTTGGGGGGAGGGAAGAAAAGCGATGCATGATAGATCAGGGTAATCTTTTTCACTCTTAACGCCTCAATTGCTGAAACAATTGCACAATCACAAGCGAATCCTGGTTGAGTTCAGTTTCTCCTGTGGTGCACATATGCGCTGCGTGGGATACAGTTCATTTCAGACCAGCTTCAGCTGTTATGCCTGTGGGCTCCTCAAGAACCTGGGGCAACGTTACAACCCCTGAGGTCTGAATATCCTATTTATCCAAGGAATATCCTTCTATCAGCGAAGTGGGTGGAAAAGCAAATCATTCAGGCCCTATGGCTTTGAAGCAATGGCCAAGAGCAATTAATTCTCTTTTGATGTAAGTTCAGTCTCCTTGATCTTGCTCCTTGAGATCCTTGGTATTTGGATCTCAGATGCAAGCTCAGCCTTGCTCGTTCCGAAACCGTAAAATCCCGCCTGAGGTTAACCAGGCCTTCTCATTGCTCATCCCTCACCAACCCCAATTCCTCTGGTGGGCAGAATGGTAAAATTCCAGCCAATAAGTTTTGGGTTCAAGTCTCGTTGGAGGGACTTGAGCTCAAGACCTATGTTGAACATTCAGAACAATACCAGGGAGGGTAGGGGGCAATGCTGCACTCTTCACCACACTGATTTTTCAAGGAGATATTAAACTGAGTCCACCCCACTTGATGACTTGGACGTGAGAGTGCAGCAGACAATTTAGACATTTGAAGATGGCATGAAACTTGGGAACATGGTAAACACCGAAGCAGATAGTAATTTACTTAAAGAGAACATAGACTGGCTGATGGAATGGGTGGGCACATGGAGATGAAATTCAATGCAGAAAACACAGTGTTACATGTCCAGAGATCCCCAAAGTCAGCTGGACAGGTAGGTAAGGTAGCTAAAAAGGCATTTGGATACTCATCTTCATGTGCCAAGGCATAGAATATAAAAGCAGGGAGGTAATGATGAAACTGTATAAAATGCTTGTTAGGCCACAGCTAGAATACTGTGTGCAGTTCTGGTCGCCACACTATAAGAAGGATGAGATGGTGCTTGAAAGGGTGCAGAAGAAATTCACCAGGATGATGCCTGGGCTGAAGCATTTCAGCTATGAAGGGAGGCTGCATATGTTGGTCTTTTTTCCTTAAAGCAGAGAAGGGGAGATGACTGAGAGTACAAAATTATGAGAGGCATAAATAGATTAAATAGAAAGTGACTTTTCCCCCAAATAGAGAGTCATAGATTTAAAGTAAGAGCCAGAGGATTTAGTGGAAAAGTTAGGATAAACTTTTTCACCCAGAGGGGAGGTGGAAATCTGGGACTCATTGACTGAAAGCGTGGTAGAGACAGGAACCCTACAACAGTTAAGAAGCATTTAGATGTGCACTTGAAATGTCACAGCATATAAGGCCAAGGACCAAGTGCTGGAAAATGGAATTTGAATACTTGGATGGGCAGTGCAGACACGATGGGTCAAAGAACCATTTTCAATTCTATAAAGCTCTATAGCCGGAATTGTACCGGCACACCTGCCCCAGAAGCGGGGTGGGTGAGGCTTGCACAATGGCATTCCCCGTTAGCCACGGGCAGGATCTTATGAGTCTCAGGTGGGGGAGGTATTAAAATTCCAGCATAGGACAAAAAAGCATGAGACCATATATTTTTGTAAGATAAATGAAGAAGGGCAATAAATGGTACAATCTCAAGGGGAAAGAGAAGATCTGTGTTTGGTGTCACACAAACCATTGAAGATAGCAGAACCTATCCTTAGCAGAACAGTTAGAAAGCAAATAGCTTGTGAGCTTTTTGAATAGAGCTATGGAGTTCAAAAGCCAGGAAAATATGCTAAGCTGTTAAAAACATTAGTTTGTCCCCAGTTTTGGAAAGAGTGCAAAAAAAATTGAGTGTAATGATTCCAGGGTTGAAGGAATGTAATTCTCTGATTAGACTGGTGAACCTGGAATTTCTCAACTCCAACTGGAGAGAGCAGAGATTTGATCAAACTGTTCAAAGTAAAGTGAAACTGTTTCCAATGGCTATCAAGATGGTGATCAGGAGGCATGGGGAAGAACTTTCTTACACAGCGAATTGTTAGGACTTCTAATGCACTGTCTATGAGGGAAACAGATTCAGTTTTAATTTTCAGAATAGAATTAGCAAAATGCTTGATGGAAAAGAATTTCAGGAGTGTTGCAATAGAGAGACAGAGTAGGACGAATAGGATTTTTTTTTTCAAAAGAGCTGATGTAAACCCGGATGGGCCAAATAGCCTCCTTCTGCTGTGGACTGTTCTATGATTCAATGGTCCCTCCAATAGAGTTGTTTCTTCACTGGTCTACGCAAATTGGTTGCCGTACTTCCTGTATTATAACAGCAACTACTTTTCAAAAATGACTTAATTGGGTGTAAAAAACTTTGGAATATCCTGATGTGATGAAATTGAATGTCATTCTTTCACTAGGTGCCAGAATTGACATCAGCTGCAGTACTCTGAGGTCAAGTACACTTCAGACTCTCATTTACAATAGTCACAATAGTTGGGGTGGCACAGTGGTTAGCACTGCTGCCTCACAGTCTCAGGGACCCAGGTTCGATTCCAGCTTGGGTCACTGTCTATGTCAATTTTGTACGTACTCCCCATGTCTGCATGGGTTTCCTCCTGATGCTCCAGTTTCTTCCCACAATCTGAAAGACATATTGGTTAGGTGCATTGCCCATGCTAAATTCTCTCTCAGCGTACTCAAACAGGTGCTGGAGTGTAACGACTGGGGGATTTTCACAGTAACTTCCTTGCAGTGTTAATGTAAGCCTTATTTGTGGCACTAATAAATAAACTAAATGCAAGTGTTCATTTTCATAGAATCATAAGGGCGAGTTTTCCTGATCAGCCCGTAAAGGAAATCAGAGCGGGCAATGGGCAACCCATGGAAAAGTCCATTGACTTCGGGTGAGATTTTCTAGTTTCAGGATGAGCATGGCTGAAAAATGCCACCCATGGAATCATAGAATCCCTACAGTGCAGAAGGAAGCTATTCGACCTATCAAACCTGCACTGATTCCCCGACAGAGCATCCCACACAGACCCCATCCTCATAACTCCACGTATTTACTTACTAAGCCTTCTAACCTACATGTCTTTGGACATTAAGGGGCAATTTAGTATGGCTAATCCACCTAACCTGCACATCTTTGGAGTGTGGATGGAAACTGGAGCACCCGGAGAAAACCCATGCAGGCATAGGGAGAATGTGCAAACTCCGCACAGGCAGTCACTCAGGACTGGAATTGAACACGGGTCCCTGGCGCTGTGAGACAGCAGTGGCATCATTGTGCCATTCAATTACTTTGGTGAAGTAATGGCCAACCGAACCAGAATAGAGCTGGATCTGTCTCCAAATAAAGTGAACTCAAAGCAAAAACATTACTTAATGAGTAAATTTTTCCCACTGGTAATCACTAATTTATGAAAGGAGTACATCCAATTGGAGTTCATGTACAAATGCTTAACGTACTTTATGCCTTTGTGCACAAATTGTGCTTGGATTTTAACCTGCCAAGGGTATTACATAGATCATAAGAATGAAGTGTGAGCATGCTAAGCGTTTAAATGTGAATGTTACCAATCAAGGGTTGTACTCCACGGAGCAGATTGCCACCTAGTGCAGTTGATGGGGATTTGATTGACAATAGAATATATAAAACAAAATTAGGCAGATTTTTCATGTAGCAGTGTACAAGAACACAGAGTTAGTGGCATAATAGCAGGGTGATGACAATCATCTGTATGTCTTGAAGTATTTCATTAACGTTCTTTTATTGGCAACGAAAGAAAGTAACACAGATGGTGTTTCCTGTCACCGAGGTTATAACTCTAATTCCAGATCTTGCATATGATTGTGACAGAATAAAGTTTATTTAGTTGTCACAGTAGATTACATTAACACTGCAATAAAGTTACTGTAAAAATCCCTCAGTTCAGGTACACTGACGGAGAATTTAGCACGGCCAGTGCACCTAACCAAGGCATCTTTCAGACTATGGGAGGAAACTGGAGCACCAGGAGGAAACTCACGCAGACACGGGGAGAACATGCAGACTCCACACAGACAGTGACCCAAGCCAACAATCAAAGTCAGGTTCCTGGCACTATAGGGCAGCAATGGTAACCGCTGTGCCACCATGCCACCCTCACAGGTTCACAGCTTGTTCAAGTTTACTTCAAGAAGCCTTTGTAAAATTCTGCAGTATGCTGATTACCTCCTTTAAAAATGGGTGAATGATATGCGGGGCAGTTTAGGATTACCATTAATAGGGATTGTTATGGACAGCAATAATTGGATGCTGTATATCAGACAAAAGAAAGAGCCTTTGCTTCATAATGTCAGACATATGATTAGACAAGTATTCCTAGTATTTGCTTGACTTATCTTCAGGGAGCAGTCAGGAAGAACCCTTGAAGAACCTCATTAGGTTCAATTAATAAGTTTTAATTTACATTAGACGTGGGCTATAGAAGGAGCATGTTTGAGGGGATGAATCACATTTTCTTTTGCATTCTATGCTTTCTTCTCTGATCAAACAAAATAATAACTTTCCAACTTGCCTCGCTGCAGGTTCCCGACTGTGAGCTGTTGTAAGCCAGTAGCTACAGAATAACAGGAGTCAAGCTTTACACATTTCTCTCAGCATTTATTTATACAGTTGCAGATTAAAAGTGAGCCCCGTTAAGCCCACCACAGTGACAAGCTGTGTCTGTTCATGGAGGCAGAAGTGAAACGCCGATTACTGCCCACAACTTCGATACAATTAAACGGAGATCCTGTTCAAACTCTGATTACGTTGTCAATTTAGAAAGCTAGCTAAAATGCTGACTAAATTTAAGGAAGCTATCAGCAACTAAAAGCTGAGAATTTGAAAGAAAATGCTCTGAATATAAGCTTGAGATATGCGAAGAAACAGAAGGGGCTGAATTGTCACAAAGCTGTGATAACAGGGGAGCCCTTTTGAAATGGCACAGGAGCCCCAATTCCAGATTCCCAACTCCACTCGAGTGGTGATGGCCAGTGGCATTATTGCTAGACTATTAATCTAGAAACTCAGCTAATGTCCTGGGTTTGAATCCCGCCACAGCAGATGGTGGAATTTGAATTCAACGAAAAATATCTATAATTAAGTATTTACTGATGACCATGAAACTATTGTCCATTGTCAGGAAAAAAACTCATCTGGTTCACTAATGTCCTTTAGGGAGGGAAACCTGTCGTCCTTACTTTGGTCTGGCCTACACCTGACTCCAGAGCCACAGCAATGTGATTGAATCTCAACTGCCCTCGAAGAGCAACTACGGATGGGTAGTAAATAGCCAGCCAGCGATACTTGTGTTCCATGAATGATTTGTTTAAAAATTCCCAGTCTGATTTCTCGGGGTGCCTTTCAACGGTGCAGGCTGGTTCCTTTTCAATACTTCACCTGGCTCCATGTCAGAAATGAGTACGTCCTACTGTTTGGCAACTTTCATGGAGCCAGGCCAGATTTTTAAAGCGTTGTGGTTCATGGCACCTCACATGAACAATTGTCCGCATTAGAGTACAGTTTAAAAGGTTAGTTCCTAACATTTTTCTCATGCCACCCTCTGCCAAGTTATGCCCCCAACCCTCCCCATGGCCCCTCATGCCCTTTTGCCAACTGTGGCACTTGCAGCTGCATTGACCCGTTCTACATTGTACAGAACTAATGAACCCTATAATGACAGCAGCGTGTGTAAAAAAATAAACTTTTTAAAAGGTTATTCATTCATTACTTTCCCAATTAAAAAAGTCCTTTCGCTGCAAGGTGAATCATCCAGACCCTTTAAAGTGTCAACAACAGAAACCACAAACCTTTTAAACTGCTGAACTTTGTGTAACTAAACTTTGTGAAATTGATCCCAAGGATCAGGGAGAGAGATCTGTAAATCAAGCATTGTTTTTTCTCATGGGTGTAGCTGTTTCAACCAGACTAATGGATGTCTGGGGTCTCAGCCAAGCTTCATTGTACATGTACCTGGCATCCCTCATTTTTTTACAGATTGCCTGGCGTGACTTCAATCTGAACCCATCTCTCTCTCCTCTACCCCCACTGCACCCTCCCACAACCAGCAATAAAGATCCTCCTTTGTGAGCACTTCCTCCTGAGGCAGGCGGACCGAGCCAGGAATTTTCCCGACTCCAGGATGAAAAACTCAAGTTGATGACATTCAAAATACAAGATTAATTTAAATCTGCAAATTAACCAGCATTTCACTTAGAAAGCTAACCCTTCTTCAAACTGGAGGAGGTAGATGAACAGGATATAAAGAGAAACAGAATTAAGAGATGGGAGGGAAAGCATACGGGTGTGCAAGTTTGAATTTTACATTTCCTCCAAATGATGGCAATCCAAAAAGATAGTACTACCATGGTTAATATGTACAGTTATCTTAAATGGAATGCTTAAATCTTGGTAGTGAGGTTTGAACCCAAGTCCCTACAATTAGAGATGAAAATGTTACTTCAGAACCAAAGCGGACAAACTTGTGAGGTTTGACATCCAGCCTTAGTGTTTATTTATTTATTATTGTCACAAGTAGGCTTACATTTATACTGCAATAAAGTTACTGTAAAAATCCTCCAGTTGCCCACACTCTGGCGCCTGTTAAGGTACACTGAGGGAGAATTTAGCACGGCTAACACACCTAACCAGCACGTTCTTTCGGACTATGGGAAGAAACTGGAGCACCCGGAGGAAATCCATGCAGACACGGGAAGAGTTTGTGCAGATAGTGACCCAAGCCAGGAATCGAACTTGCTGCTGTGAGGCAGCAGTACAAACCGCTGTGCCACTAGGCTGCCCAATGAGCAATGTATATGGAATCAAAGGTTAGACACCACTGCATTTTTATCAAGATCTAAGTAAATAGTTTTGCTAATAATATCACAGGATCTTGGAACAAAGTAAGATGCCATTTGTGTCGGTGTTGGACTTTTTAAAGAGCTATCAGTTGGGTGGCATGGTCGCACAGTGATTAGCACTGCTGCTTCACAGCACCAGGGATTCCAATTCGATTCCTGGCTTGGGTCACTGTCTGTATGGAGTCTGCACATCTTCCCTGTGTCCGTGTGGGTTACCTCTGCATGTTCCAGTTCCTCCCACATTCTGAAAGACATGCTGGTTAGTTGTATTGATCCAAACAGGTGCCGGACTGTGGCGACTAGGGGAATTTTACAATAATTTCATTTGATTCATGTTGAAATAAAAACAGAGGGGGTGAAATTTTTTGGGATTTCTCCAGCATTAATGTAAGCCTTACTTGTGGCTAATAAATAAACTTAAACGTGGCACAGTGGTTAGCACTGATGCTTCACAGCTCTCAGGATCTGGGTTCAATTCCCGGCTCAGGTCACTGTCTGTGTGGAGTTTGCACATTCTTCATGTGTTTGCGTGGGTTTCCTCCGGGTGCTCCGGTTT
The DNA here is from genome assembly GCA_024679065.1 of Sphyrna mokarran. Lineage (NCBI taxonomy): Eukaryota > Metazoa > Chordata > Chondrichthyes > Carcharhiniformes > Carcharhinidae > Sphyrna > Sphyrna mokarran. Next base: position 68,918,302 of record JAGIQG010000012.1, on the reverse strand, counting down.
CCTCCCACAGTCCGAAGATGTGCGAGTTAGGTTGATTGGCCATGCTAAAAAGCTTGCTCCCTGGATTCCTAAGATATATAGGTTAGAGGGTTACTGGGTAAAATATACAGGGATATGGGTCTAGGGCCTGGGTGGGATTGTGTTCATTGCAGACTCGATGGGCCAAAGGGCCTCTTTCTGCAATGTGAGGTTCTATGGTTCTTAACCTTTAACACTCCTGCTCTTTCGCAAGCATATCTGAACGTTTTTTCTTTCCGTTCCTTGATAAAATTTACTGTCAATTCTGCTTTCTCTGCCTTTCAGATGCTGCATTCCAGATCATAATAACTCACAGTGCAATTGGGTTTAATTTAATTAAACCTAAAATGAATTGCAGTAAAAGAGGATGGCAGAGTGGCACAGTGGTTGGCACTGCTGCCTTACAGCTGCAGAGACTTGGGTTCGATTCCCAGCTTGTGTCACTGTGTGGAGTTTGCTTGTTCTACCGCATCTGCATGGGCTTTCTCTGGGTAGTCCGGTTTCCTCCCACAGTCCAAAGATGAGCAGGTTAGGTGCATTGGCTGTGCTAAATTGCGCCTTATTGTCCTGGGATGCGTAGTTTAGAGGGATTAATGGGATAACTATGTGGGTTTGCGGAAATAAAGCCTAGACGGGAGTTTTGTCATTGCAGACTCGATGGGTCAAATGGCCTCCTTCTGTAGAGTTTCAATGATTTCTAAATCTTTAAGTATGAGCTAAATGAAACGGATGCTGGAGACCTGAAAAATAAACAGAAATCATTGGGAAGAAAGACTCAGCAGGAGATGGTTTTTGATCATTTGAAGTCTGATGTTGAATCATGCTTAACCTTATCGCCATGGTTGCTAAAGTCAAGCAATATAGCATTCCAAATTACAAAACGTTACACCTTGCAAAAGTAGCGCTTTGATGAGTAATGCAAAAATATTTCTTGTTTGGCCATGGATGATGCAAGTGAATTGTTATTAGAGAATATTAGAGTAGAGCATTAATTCTGGATGAGAATGTAGCGCTTACGGGGAAATAATCCTTTTCTGTTTCCTTCTGTGTATACAGTAAGAGGTTCATTTGAGACGTGGAGAGCATCTCTCTTCATTAGTGCTGGACTACTGGTCCTGAGCAGTCTCTGTAGAGAGCTCACTGACAGTGCTGGCAGGTTCTTGTTAGAATGTATTCAAGCATCAATATATTGTGCAGCATCTTTTAATTAACTAAACAATTCATCATGCTTGCACAGTTGTGGGGCTGGGGGCTGAATTTCAAAGTTTCTTTTTGCATTTGCGCCCTAACTCTGGCAGAACAAGAGCAGAAACTGTGGGAAAATGCTGCAATCCAAATGCTGGAGAAATCCCAAAAAATTTCATCCCCTCTGTTTTTATTTCAACACGAATCAGATTCATTTAATCCAAAAACTGCAATTTTTAAAAAACTATGATCATGGAAGCAAAGACATTCAAAACAGCAGACTGTGCTACAAAGAATACAGCTGCTAAATTTGCCTTTAGCACATTTTTGCCCCGTTAAGCATTGCTTTGGCTTTAAAATGTATATATAGTGTGCGCGCAGGCACACAAACACACGCACATGCACGTGCGCGCACACACACACACACACTCACGTATGCACACACACGTACACACACACACACACACACCATGGTGGCACAGTGATTTGCACTGCTGCCACACAGCGCTGGGGACCCAGGTTCCATTCCTGGCTTGGGTCACTGCCTGTGTGGTGTTTGCACATTCTCCCTGTGTCTGCGTGGATTTCTCCAGGTGTCCAGTTTCCTCCCACAAATCAAAGATATATAGGCTAGGTGGGTTGGCCATGCTAAATTGGGTAAGAAATCTCACAACACCAGATTTAAGTCCAGCCAATTTATTTGATAGTAAACTCACTATCAAATAAATCGGTTGGGCTTAAACCTGGTGTTTTCAGACTTCTTACTATGTTTACCCCAGTCCAACACCAGCATCCCCACATCATGCTAAATTGCCCCTTATTGTCAAGTGGACTACTGAGATAAATGCATGGAGTTATGCAGATAGGACCGGGATGGGATTGTGGTCGGTGCAAACTCAATGGGCTGAATGGCCTCCTTCTGCACTGCAGGATTCTATTTTTTATGTGTGTATAAACACACACACACAGAGTGGTGGTATGGACCATTCTCACTGCCATTTTTGACGAGGGCATTAGCACAAATTCAGGGAGCATAATGGGAAGATTATAATCATTACCAACTGATCTTATGTAACTGCTGGCATTTTGGATCTCATTGGTCCAGCTAACATAGTCTCATAAATATTCATAGATGAACACTTGTTCGTCAACAGAAAGGACAGCCCGGCAGAGCTATTTAAAAGGATCATTATCATAGTTTCCATAGAATCCGACCAGTGCAGAAAGAGCCCATTCAGTCCATAGAGTCTGCCATGTCTCCCACCACAATGGACTGGATTAAATTCCACCCAAAGTGTAAATGCAAGTTGTTGTTTTTGTTGTTGCAAAGTTTCTCATGAGAATTTAGTTAGAAGTTGAAATATGTTAGGAGGGATTCTGCCAACAATGTGCCATTCCCAATGGCATAACCGAAGTGTACACTACTTCCACTTTCCTACTTTATCACATTTCCCACACAATTACCATTAAAATGTAAACTGGTGAACTGAACATACTGGGGATGATTCTACCAAAATAATTCTGAGTGTCGAACAAACGTGAAAACGGGAGAGAACCACACCACTTTTTAACTAGCTTTCAGATATGATTTTACACCACTTAGTTAGAAAATAGAGGCAAAGTGTGATTCAAACCATGAGGAAGAATGGACAGAGTCTATTCTAGCCAGAAAGCCAGCTGCACGGTCAGAGGGTGCCATGTTGCATGTGCAAATCTCCCAGTGTTCTGTGTACACTTGTACACAGAACAGAGTGTTCAGTCACTTCCTCAAATTCTTAGATTTTGTCTGTCGCCTATCCTCTGATTGCCAGCCTCCCCGGCTGATTACACCCCCCATACCCCCGGTACTGCCCTGATAGAAATTTGTACAAAACTTTGGTATGGCCGCACTTGGAGTATTGCGTACAGTTCTGGTTGCTGCATTATAGGAATGATGTGGAAACATTGGAAAGGGTGCATAGGAGATGTACCAGAACATTGCTTGGTATGGTAGGAAGATCTTGATGAGGAAAGGCTGAGGGACTTGGGGGTGTTTTCATTAGGGAGAAGAAGGTTAGATGTGACTTAATAGAGGTATGTAAGATAATCAGAGGTTTAGATAGGGTGGACAGGAAGAGCCTTTTTCCTCAGATGATGATGGCTAGCATGAAGGGACATAACTTTAAATTGAGGGGTGATAGATATAGGACAGATGTCAGTGGTAAATTCTTCACTCAGAGAGTAATAAGAGCATAAAATACCCTGCTTGCAACAGTAGCCAACATTAAGAGCATTTAAACGTTCACTGGGATAAACATATGGATGATGTTGGAATAGTGTAGGTTAGATGGGCTTTAGATTAGTTTCACGGGCGCAACATTGAGGGCCAAGAGGCCTGTACTGTGCTGTAATGTTCTATGTTCATCATACTTCACACTCCAACCAATTGTTACCACAAAACACTCCCCTCCTATCAATTGCCCCCCATCCCCTCTCCTTTCCAACTACTCACCCCCTTCCCTGCCAGCTGATTGCCACCCCTAGACTCCCCCCCACCATTGGACAATCAATGCCCTGACCAATCCCCCATCGCAGAATGCGCAGCAACCCCCATGCTCTCCATCAGCCCCATCTTGATCATGGCTCTGCACCCTCTCTCCTTAAGCCCTGTCCTTTGGCACTGCCCAGTTGGCAGTGTCAGGGTACCTGGCTGGAACTGCCAAGACCCTCGACTGGCAGTGCCCAAGGGGCACTGTCTCCAGTCCCACAGGTGAGGCTGCCACAACTGGTTCCCCCTTGTTTGTGATTCTCTCAGGTGGACTTCCACCAGCGAGAGCCCTTAAGGCAAGTAAGCCCGGATGATTGTGTCACAGGTTCATTAAAAACATTAAAATCATCTCATATATATTTAAATCAGTCTTGCACCTTTTCCAGGCATGAGGCTGATTTTGCTGGCAATTCAGGGCTGGTACAATTGTGAGAGGTGAGAAACCGGGCACGCCTCTCACACAATCTTATCAGCTCATCACACCAGTCAAGCCAATAAGATCACCCCTATTATTCCACAGCAAGGAGAACTTTTCAGTGGTTGAACCGACCATCAGCTGACAATGGTCCTGCTGTGTAGGGAATGGGGAGGGGGTACAGAATAAAAGAATCTGGTCAGTCTTGAGGAGCATCTAAAACTTGCCTATTCAACCCCATTGCCATTATGAGATGATTTGAGAACACAAGTTATGTTAATGAATGAATGAACAAAGAAAAGTACAGCACAAGAACAGGCCCTTTGGCCTCCAAGCCGACGTTGACAATGATGACCTAACTAAATAAAGGAAAAGACCGTTCTCAGTCCATATTCCTCTACTCCCTCCTATTCATGTACCTATCCAGGTGCCTAAATGCCAGGCTTGCGCTCGATTTCTCATCACTCGTGATCTCACTGGTGCCTGCTTCCACCATCTCTTCTGGCAATGTATTCCAGGCCCCCACCACTCTCTGCATGAAAAAGTTTCCCCCTCTCACCTTGAACCTGTGCCCCCTTGTAAGTGACACTTTCATCCTTGGAAAAAGCACCTGACTGTTCACCCTGTCTCTGCCTCTCATAATTTTGTAGACCTCTATCAGGTCTTCCCTCAGCCTCCATCCTTCCAGTGAAAACAATCCTAGTTCATTCAACCTCTCCTCGCAGCCAACAACTTCGAGACCAGGCAACACGCTGGTGAGCCTTCTTTGCACTCTGTCCAAAACTTCCATGTCCTTCTGGTAGTGCGGTGACCAGTTCAAACCCTGCCATGGCAGATGGTGGAGTTTGAACTCAATAAAAAAATCTGGAATTAAAATCTATTGACCATGAAACCATTGCCGATTGCTGATTAGTGGTGAAGTAATGTCCTTCAGGAAGGAAATCTGCTGTCCTTACCCAATCTGGCCTACATATGATTCCAGAGCCTGAGCAATGTGGTTGACTTTCAATTGCCCTCGAACAACAAGGAATTGGCAATAAATGCTGGCCAGCCACTGACACCCATACCTCACAAATGAATTTAAAAAAATATTTTAAAGGTGTGTGGTGACTTCGACAAAGGCTGGGATTTTCCAATTGAGCCCATCCCGAGACTAGTAATTCCCACCCGAGGTCACTTTTCAGTCCCGCCCTTGAAAATTCCCACGGGAGGCAGGAACAGAACATTTACTCCAAAGAGGCCGAGAGCAAGGTATCAAAATTTGTTGATAATACAGTGCTAGGTGTGAACGTAAACTGTGAGGAGGATGAGGTGGTGCAAAGAGATAAAGGCAGGCTCTTATAAAGCATCATAAATTGTAAAGCTTAATAAAGCAAGCAGTATCTTGGGCTTTGTGAATAGATGTGTGGAGAATAAGAGCAAAGAGGTTTTGTTGAACTTGTATAAATCATCGCTCAGCTTCAGATGGAATACTGTGTTCAGTTTTGAGCAGTACACTTCAGAAAGGATGTGAAGGCATTAGAGAGAGTAAAGAAAAGGTTCACGAGAATGGTTCCTGCAATGAGGAACTTCAGTTATGAAGTTATACTGGAGAATTTAGATGTTTTCTTTGGAGAACAGGAAGCTGAAAGGAGATTTGATCAACATGTTCAAGATCACAGGGGTCTAGATAGAATGGATAGGGAGAACTGTCCCCCATCCTGTCCCTTGAGAAAAGGTCAAAAACGCTTACTGGCATTTTAGGCCCTGTCTCTTTCAAAGTGGCAATGTCCAGGGAGCCCCCCCCCCTCCTACTTCGAACCTTCTGAGAGACCTCAGTGGATCCCCTTCACTCCAGCAGGGTCAGGCCACTGGCTCCCTACTAGTCGGAAACTATTGTGAACTCCGCTGAAGTGAAACACTTCTGGCAAGACGGGAGGGAGAGACTGGCAGACTCAGAGACATCAGTCCCAGGCCTGCTAATTAGATGCTAATGATCATTAGCATCATCTATACAGTACCATGCCGATTTCTGTCGTGGAGCTTTCAGTGCTGGAAGTCCTGTGCCTGGAGTCTTGTGGAGGTCGTGACACTCAGCGGGAAACCCACTACATGGCATCTGTTTAAGTTCCTGGCCCACTGCACTGTAGAATCACCCCCTGAATCTCTCAGCAAATCAAGGGAAATGGGAAGCAAGTGCAAACGTAGAGTTGATGCAGAAGATCCCTATGTTGGAGAAAGCTCCAGCTGCTTTATGTTTCTCTCCTGTTCCTATTTCTAATGTCATTCCTCTTTCCTCTTCGCAAAAGTTATCCTTTTCTTTCCAAATTCATTGACATGTGGCCACTTGCTGAATCTGTGGCCATCTTTCTTGCAATTCCTTCTTGGAATCTCTCCAATAAGGCCTCACTCCTTTTTTTTCACAGCAATAAAATGATCATGGCTAAATTCCAAACAATACCGCCTTTTGTCAAGTCCAAACAACATAACCTGTGATTGGGTCCATGATTCATTATCACTGCTTGACCTTTGACACAACCAGTCACATCATCCTCTTCCAATACCTCCATTTAGCTTGCTGGAGCTATCCTCGCTTGGTCTCAGGGGTGGCATAGTGGTTAGCGCTGCAGTCTCACAGCGTCAGGGACCCAGTTCAATTCCCAGCTTGGGTCACTGTCTGTGTGGAGTTTTCACATTCTCACCGTGTCTGCGTGGGTTTCCTCCGGGTGTTCTAGTTTCGACCCACAGTCTGGTTAGGCACACTGACCCGAACGGGCACCAGAGTGTGACGACTAAGTGATTTTCACACTAATTTAATTGCAGTGTTAATGTAAGCCTTACTTGTGACTAGTAAATAAACTTTAACTTTTCACTCTGCTTAACTTGGCGTGAGTAAAAAAATCTCCAGCAATAATTTCTTGCCTCTGTACTGTTTATTTCAGTACCTCAAGTAATATCCTTCATCCCGCCTTTTCTTCAGCTCACGCTGCCTCTTGTTAACATCATTTGCAGTCATTGAGTCATTTTCCAAATAAAGTGGAACCGTGTCAACGCTTCTCCTGATCCCACCAAAACCTCTCTGTTGTTGTCGGACTGTTAGCCCAATTTTAGTCTGAGGTGAACCGCAATTTCCTTCAGCTTTCGGAAGAAGAAGCAATTGTTTTTGATTCCTCACATCTCAAATTTGATACCTTAACAACTGATTAGATCCACTCCTGCAGCTATTATCTTAAGCTAAACTAAATCGTTTCCACCCTACTCAATGCCAAGCTAAATTCCAAAACCCATATTTTCTCCAGCACAAAAAAATGTTTGTCTCCATAATCTATCGTCACTCTTACCTCAACCCATTTGCTGCTGAAGCTGTCTTCTGCGTCTGTATTACTGATTTGATTTGATTTATTATTGTCACATGTATGAGTATACAATGAAAAGTGTTGTTTCTTGCGCACTATACAAAGCATACCATTCATCGAAAAGGAAAGAGAAGAGTGAAGAATGTAGCGTTACAGTCATAGCTAGAGCGTAGAGAAATATCAACTTAATGTGAGGTAGATCCATTCAAAAGTCTGATGGCAGCAGGAATTTTTGAATCGGTTGGTACATGATCTCAGACTTTTGTATTTTATTCCTGATGGAAGAAGATGGAAAACAGTATATCCAGGGTATGTGAGGTCTTTGATTATGCTGGCTGTTTGCCTGAGGTAGCGGGAAGTGTCAGTGGATGGAAGGCTCATTTGAGTGATGCATTGGGTTTCATTCATGACCTTTGTAGTTTCTTGTGGTCTTGGGCAGAGCAGGAGCCATACCAAGTTGTGATATAACCAAAAAGAATGCTTTCTGTGGTGCATCTGTGGAACTTGATAGCAGTAGTAGCGACATGCCAAATTTCCTTAGTCTGCTGACACAGTTGAGGCATTGGGAGGCTTTCTTAATGATAGCTATCTTACTTTTAACTATACCTGAAGACGTGACTATTCTAATGCTGCCCTGACTAGCTTGCAATCTTCTAACCTTCAAACTTCACCACGTCCAAACTCAAGCTGCCGTACTCTATTCAACACCAATTCCTATTTGCCCATCACACCTGTACTCACTGACCTACATTGGCTCCCAGTCTGGTCCTTCTGTCCAAACCCCATCATTGTCTCTCCTTCCTATAAACTTATGACCACCTCCAGCCCGACGAAATCTAAAATCTCAGTGCTCCTTCAATTTCTAATACAACTTGATTTTGTTTTTTCATTTCACTTTTGGCAGTCATACATTCAGCTGGCAAGGCCTTAAGGACCTAGGCACGTGGCACAATGTTTAGCACTGCTGCCTCACAGCACCAGGGACCCGGGTTCAATTCAGACCCTGGGTCACTATCTGTGCGGAATCTGCACATTCTCCCCATGTCTGTGTGGGCTTCCTCTAGGTACTTCGGTTTTCTCCCACGGTCTAAAGACGTGCTGGTTAGGTCTATTGGCTATGCTAAATTCTCCCTTAATGTACCGAACAGGCATTGGAGAGTGGCAACTCGGGGATTTTCATAGTGACTTCATTGCAGTGTTAATGTAAGCCTACTTGTGACACAAATAAATAAATTAAAGAAGTCTGGAGTTTCCTCTCTGAACTTCCCCTTCAAACTGCCCCTTAAACCTTAAAATCCACCTTCCTAACTTATTTTATGGCCACCAAAACTCCAGATGTGGCTGTTTTTGCCCCAGTCACTCACCCTGAGGCATGTTACCATGTTAAGAATGCTGATGTAAACGTAACTTGTTGTCATTCTTTGGGTTATCAAGAAACACGCAATAATATTTCACTTAGAATATCATCTGAAAGAAAAGTAATTATAATTATGTTGTTTCAGAAACATACCAAAGAACCTGCTGCTTTATTAGTAATGCCTTCATCATTAATTTTGAGTAAATGCTTTAATATTAGCAAAAATGAAACAGAATACTGGTCTTCTTATTCTGTACGGAGTGATTATGTTATGAAATATTGTGATGCTGAACAGAATCTGCTGTTCTAACAGCCTCTCCTTCTTCTTTTAAAATCTTGCAAACGACTGGAGTTGCACGAACTTGAATGAAGAATGGATCACTGTCGTGATGTCCATCTCTAATCATTTATTAAGGACCGTCCTGAATTATTATTTAATACAAAAAGTGTTTCAGAGTCTATTAATATTGCAGCCACTGACCTGATGCCTGCCAGTAAAGCATCAGTCAGAACATCATATATATTGCATGTGAGGAGGACACAGAAATGTTTCAGCATGATTCGGACAGGCTGAGTAAGCGGGCAGATGCAGTATCACGCAATGTGAATAAACGTGAGGTTATCCATTTCTGTCGCAAAAATAGGAAAGTAGATTATTAGTTGAATAGGTGTAAATTGGGAGAGGTGGACAGTCAGCGAGACCTTGGTGTTGCCGTGCATTAGAAAGTGAGTGCATAGGTACAGCCGGCAATAAAGATGGCAAATGGCCTTCATAGTGAGAGGATTTGAATATAGGGATAGGGGTGTTTTACTGCAATTGGATAGGGTATTGGTGAGGCCGCATGTGGAGTATTATGTGCAGTTTTAGTATCCTTATCTGAGGAAGGAGGCAGTGCAGCAAAGGTTTACCAGGCTGATTCTTGGGATGGCAGGTCTGACATACAAGAAGATAAAGTTGGTTAGGATTGTATTCATTGCTGTTTAAAAGAATGAGAGGGGATCTCATAGAAACTTGTAAAATTCTAATAGGTTTAGACAGGATAGAAAGAATGTTCCTGATGGTGGGAGAGTTCAGAACTCGGGATCATAGTTTGAGGATAACCTTTTAAGCCCGAGGTGCAGAGCAATTTCTTTACCCAGTGAGTGGTGAATGTGTGGAATTCACTCCCACTGAAAATAGTTGAGCTCAAAACATATGCTTTCAAGAAGAATTTAAATAAAGCTCTTGGGCTAAAGGGATCAAGGGGCAAGAGGGATCAGGATAATAAATTTGAAGATCAGCCATGATAAAGTGAATGGCGGAGCAGGCTCAAAGGGCCGAATGGCCTACTCCTGCTTCTATTTTCTGTTTCTATGTTTCAAGCAGCAGATTAACTGCACAGTAAAGTTTTGCACATCTACGTGAGCAATAATCCACACTCGTTAGAGTTAGGGAGCTAAGGGAGTCCTGATCACATTTCCACAGGATGGTTTCTTTGGTCAGCTATCCTAACTTTAATGGAAGAGTCTTGGAAACCAACTCCTGAACTAAAGTTCAGCTTTAACATTGTTGGGCCTGATTCTCCAATCTCGTCCGTGGCTGGGATTCTCCACTCCCTGTTCCAGTGAACAGAGATTTGACTGAGGGCCAAATTCTCCATTCTCACTGGCAGTGGCAGTGGGTGTGAACTGGCCTGAGAATTATAAATTAGAGATTTGTTTGTATTGACGCTGAAAGTCACAGTATGAACAGAACCTAAAACGTTTGTGAAAAGAATTCCAATTAGAAATGCTTGTGTTGTCATCTGGTTAATTGCGTTCCACGCTATTTTACTCTGTTTTCTGCTACAGCGTCAATGAGCCTGTTCTATTTCTTAACATATTTTCTTGTTTCCATTTCTTTCTATTTAGCTACTTTATTAGTTTTCTCTTTAAGTGATCAGTGCCTTTATTTACCTCATTGTCTTTGAACTTGTGTTGGAACTAATCGCTGTCTTTGCTAATATTAAAGGGCAGTGATTGATTACTTCATTGTAGCGAAGTACATAGGATATACAGACCAGTTGACACAAACAGTCCATATCAGCACTATGCTCAACCCAAAGAACCTCCCATCTTCCCTTACCTAAATCTATGGGCAAAGTTTTACTTGCCCCTCCCTTCCTCCCCCAATGCAGCCCAGCAGGTCTAAGGTGGGAGCGGAGGGTAAAATTGCATAGAAGAGTTTTCCTTCAGGATCCCGCCTATCCCAACCCAGACACAATTTCACAGTTGGGCAGGCAGGGCCTTGAGTGCAAAATCCACCCTTTTCCCTACTAAACCCCAGAAAAGGCCAACGTAAGCCACCTAAGAACGTTTACCCACTTAGCCTCATGGCAGGAACGGGTCAGAGCAGACTGGGAAACAAAAAAATGGATGAAACTCCATTTTGGCAGTAAGTTAGGTGGGAGGGAGCACTTCAATCTGAATGTCCCTTCAGTTTTGGTGTGCCCTCATCTTTAGGACTTGGGAATTCTGACCTTCCATGCTTCCCCCAACTCCCCATAAGACCATAAGACATAGGAGGAGAATGAGGCCACGTGGTCCATTGTGTCTGCTGCACCATTCAATCATGGCTGATATTTTTCTCATCCCCATTCTCCTGCCTTTTCTCCATAATCCTTGATCCCCTTATTAATCAAGAATTTATTTATCTCTGTCTTAAAAACACACAATGACCCATCCTCCATAATCTTCTGTGGCAATGATTTCCATAGATTCACCTCTCTCTGGCTGAAGAAATTCTCCTAATCTCTATTTTACAAGATTGTCCCTTCAGCCTCAGGTTGTGCCCTCTGTTTCTAGTTTCTCCTACTTGTGGAAACATCTTCTCTAAGTCCACTCTATCCAGGCGTCGCAATACCCTGTAAGTTTCAATAAGATCCTCCCTTATCCTTCTCAGCTCCAATCAGTACAGATCCAGAATCATCAACTGTTCCTCATATGACAAGCTCTTCACTCAAGGGATCATATTTGTGAACCTCCTCTGGACCGTTTCCAACGCCAGCAGGTCCTTCCTTAGATATGGGGCCCAAAACGGCTCACAATACTCCAAATGGGGTTTGACCAGAGTCTTATACAGCCTCAGAAGTACATCCCTGCTCTTGTATTCTAGCCCTTGTGACATAAATGCAAACTTTGCATTAACCTTCCTAACTGCTGACTGAACCTCCACGATAACCTTAAGAGAATCTTGAACAGTGATTCCCAAGTCCCTTTGTTGTTTCTGATTTCCTAAACATTTTCCCATTTAGAAAATAGTCTATGCCTCCATTCCTTCTTCCGAAGTGTATAACCTCATCCTTTTCCACATTGTATTCCACTTCTTTGCCCATTTTCCTAACCTGTCCAAGTCCATCTGCAGCCGCCTTACTTCATCAGTACCATCTGTGTCCCTGCATATCTTTGTATCATCTGCAGACTTAGCATCAAAAACTTCAGCTCCTTGCTCCAAATCGTTAATGTATATTGTGAGAAATTGTGGTCCCAGCACTGACCCCTGAGGCACACCGCTAGTTACCGGCTGCCATTCTAAAAAAGGCCCCTTTATCCCCACTCTCTGCCTTCTGCCAGTCAGCCAATTCTCTATCCTTAAGGGGCACTTAACTTATTTAACACTCTCCTCCCCCTGGCCTAACGTCTGAGGCCAGAATTGTCTCCCTCCTCCACCCCCCCAATCCCCCTCCCCACAAAATTGTCTCCCTCCTCCACCCTCCCCATCCCCCTCCCCACAGAAACTCCCATGGATCCCCAGGATTTACCTTAAGAACCATCCCGGAGTTTAGTTCCAGGCAGAGAATTGCAGTTCTTCTTCTGACCACCGCAGCCCGGTGGCTGGACAGATTGGCCAACCTCTCTCCAAGGTGGGACTTGGAGGAAGGAAGTCCCACCCAATGCGATGTCAAAGTTCAACTGAGTGTGAGATTGAAGTGGGCTTCTGAGAGTCACTCCGCATCCTGAAAACTCCGCCGAATGTGTATAACCTCTCTATTCCATTCTCCCTTATAAGCCAATTTAGCCTCTCCTTAAATGCTTCAACACTATTCACGTCTGTGGTAATGAGTTCCACATTCTCACCACTCTCTGATTCAAGAAGTTTCCTCTGCGTTCCCTATCTGATGTATTGTTGATTGACTTACATTGTTTTCTGGTTTTGCTGCATTGACTGGGTGGGTCACGAGAAGGCTGTTATAATTCAGTTATAATTCATTATAATTCATATAGCCCTCTCAAATATCGCCCTCCCTTCCAGTTAGTAAGATGGAGCAATACACAGTGAAAAAATTCATATCAGCAGCAATTTGTGTCAATTTTTGGCCAACAATGAATAGCCACCAACTTTCTTGTGGCAGATCATTTTAATCTCGGAAAGCACTTCAGATGGTGCGATCTATGCTTCCCATGAGATGGTTTTGTCTAGTTGTACACATCATCATTGTTTTCTGGTTTGTTAATCACCTCATATTTCTGACGGGATACCAGATGGTCATTCTTATTGCTTGAAGATACCTATTGGCTGCTGAATCAGTGCACATCTCTTTCCTACCACATGCCTTTCAGGAAATTTGAGCATTTCCTTGGTATGTGCAGAAGGCCACACTTCTACATGCCTTGTTAGGTTTGAATAAAGCAAGATAAGAATTAGAGGCAAAAATAGGCAAATTGAGCCATTCAAGCCTGCTCCACCATTCAATGAGATCATTGCTAATCTCTCCCTGGTATCAAATTTACCTTCTTACCTGTTCCTCATATCTTCTTCTTCTTTTTTTATTAGAAATATATCTATCTCCTTCTTGAAACCATTCAGTGATTCAGGCTCCACCGTGATATGGGGCGGTGAGTCCCACAAATTCACCATTCTTTGCTAGAAGTAGTTCTTCCACATCTCAGTTTTAAATCTACTGCCTCTCAACCTATACCTGTAAACCTCATGTCCTAGATTGCCCCATAAGGGGGTATTCCAGTAACTACACCAGCAGGAGATGGTATAGTGGCACAGTGGTTAGCACTGCTGCCTCACAGTGCCACAGACCCAGCTTCGATTCCTGGCTTGGGTCACTGGCTGTGTGGAATTTGCACGTTCTACCCGTGCTTGCGTTGGTTTCCTCTGGATGCTTCAGTTTCCTCCCACAGTCTGAAAGATGTGCTGATTAGGTGCATTGGCCCGAACAGGCACTGGAATGTGACAGCTAGGTGGATTTCACAGTAACTTCATTGCAGCATTAACATGAGCCTTACTTGTGACCAATAAATAAACTTTTCGGAAAACTTTAGCAATTGGAGCCTTGCTGAGGATCTGTAAACTTCATTGAACTACAAGGATCACTTTGTACTTATATCTATCCTTGAGTATGCTTCAAAGTTATAGGCTTTGGATTTTTCAAGCTGATCTTGCTGGAATGCTTCCATGGAAGTGGAACGCGATCTTCAAATCAACAAATCTGTCTGCCAATCTTGAATCTGAAAATTATAGCACGTATCCTTTTCTTCGCTGCTAAAGTGGTTTATAGATTCACTAGATTATGTTGGGAATCACATAAATTCTACTTGATAAATATGGATGTTTAACCTGATTCTAAACTGGTCTTCCAGCATAGTCTATATCTTTTCGGGATTCTTCAGCTCTACTTCAGTTAATCATGTGTTCAGTGTGTGTAAACCTTGATTCCTAATTGCAAGGTAAATTTTAATGGCTTATTTGTCTGGCTTCAGGCTTAACTAAATTGAGAAACCATAGCTCTGTACTCTATTCAAACGTTTTGTATTTGGATGCATTCCTTGTGGAACACCATTTCCTATATTTTGACATTCTGAAGGACTATATTTTGCCCCAACTCTTTGCTTTCTGTCTTTCAGAAACTAGCTAACCTTCAACTTGTCCTCTGTGTCTGCATTCTCTGACCTTATCCATTAGCCTATTGTGTGACACTTCAACAAAGAACTTTTTGAAATTCTGGATAAATCGCATCTATGACAGTACCTTTAGTACTATCTCTGTTACCTCTGAAAAAGTTCAGACGATTGCCTGAAAAAAAACTTTCATTTTTGAAATCCTTGCTGTCTATTCATTATTATGTTTTTTAGATTCTAGTTCTGGAATTTTACTGCCAGCACCTGTCCCAGAATCAGGGTGGGCGCGGGACACAGCAGAATTCTCCGTTGGCCTCAGGTGGGGTTTTATGAGCCTGGCCCAAATGAGGTCATAAAATACCAGCCAAGATATTCTTACATTCCCTCCTTTAGTACATAGTCCATTATTTTTCCAGCCATCAATGTTACTAAGCTTTAGATTTATTTATTAGTGGGCTTACATTAACACTGCAATTAAGTTACTGTGAAATCCGCCAGTCGCCACACTCTGGCATCTGTTTGGGAACACTGAGGGAGAATTTAGCATGGCCAATGCACCTAACCAGCACATCTTTTGGAATGTGGAGGGAACTGGAGCACCTGAAGGAAACCCATGCAGATGCAGAGAGAACGTGCAAACTCCGCACAGACGGTGACCCAAGCCAGGAATTGAACCTAGGTCTCTGGCGCTGTGAGGCAGCAGTGCTAACCACTGTTGCACCCACTGGATGGTGCTTCATTCCTTAGATACTTTCTATCCCCTTTTTAAACACAGGTAAGACAGAAGCTTACTTGAACTGATTCTTAAAAATGGGTAGTAAGGCCTCTGCATCTCTTCCCTAAATGCTTTTAAAATGAGCGGTTATAGTACATCTGGGTGAGAAATTTTAACCTGTTTTAAGTTTGATTAGCTTATTTAATATTTCATTTCTTTTTATTAAAACAGTTATCTCATTTTGAATCTCATTATCCAGTATCATGTCTACCTGTCCAGTTTCCCTGAAGCAAAGTTAATTAGTTGATGATACTGTAATTTCGCTGTCGTTGCCTGTGCTATGATCCTGTCCATCATTAAGTGCAGCCATTCCCATTATGACTTTCCTTTTATTATTTATCTCCCTGTAAAATATTTTACTTTATTTAATCATCTCAATAACAAAATAAAATTCAGTGACATTTTAGCACAGATGTTTAACAAGCTGAAATCGTCCATTGCTTGCCTTCACACTCATAAATATCTAACATTTTGTAATATTTAGTTCATTTATAGACTAGATTGACTGAATATTTCTGCAGGAAGGTTTTGCTATGCTGCTGGTACGCCGAGATAAGACTATTCTGCCCATTGCCCACTGTGACTTTAGTCAAGTGATCCTCAGTCAAGGATCATTAAACATGGATCGTTACCATTTCTAATGATATTTCCACCACAGGAAGGGAGTCCTATACATACAGGGAGCCAAATGTGGAGGGCAAACTACTGTTGTACAGGACAAAATACCTCAAGAGTTTCTACTACAACTTTTACTCTAGGCTTTGAATGACCCGTTGCCTCTTCTGATTTGCGTGTGGGAAGAAGATAAGTCAGCTGAACTACCACCAGGCCCCTTTCCTCCATCAGGGCAATCAATTATCTTCCCACATCACCCTAGCAGCCATCATCTGTCCTCTGGTGTTGCACAGTGCCATAGTGTTAGAACTACTGCATCACAGCACCATATACCCGGGTTCAATTCCAGCTTGTGTCACCTCGTTTGGGTGAGGCTCATAAAACCCTGCCTGAGGCCAATGGAGAATTCTGTTTTATGAGCCGTGTCCACCCTGATTCCAGTGCAGTTTGCACGTTCTCCCTGTGTTTGTGAGGGTTTTCTCTGAGTGCTCCTATTTCCTCCCAAGGTCCAAAAGATGAGCTGATGAGGTGCTTTGGTCATTCTAAATTCTCCCTCACCAATTCACCATTCCTTCAATTACCTTTTGACCATGTCAAATCTGTCAAAACCAGTACGGTCATGCGGTGGCTAGCACAGCAGCCTCACGGCACCAGGACATGGGTTCAATTCCCAGCTTGGGTCACCGTCTGTGCAGAGTCTGCACGTTCTCCTCGTGTCTACATGGGTTTCCTTTGAGTGCTCCAGTTTCCTCCTGCAATCCAAAAAATGTATTGGCTAGGTGCATTGACCACGATAAATTCTCCCTCAGTGTATCTGAACAGGTTCTGGAGTGTGGTGACTAGGGGATTTTCACAGTAACTTCACTGAAAGTCTGCTTTTGACACAAATAAATGAGCTTAAACTTACCTCTGAGCAGTGGGGTCGTGGTGAAATTAGCAATTATTTGGTGGCATTTTGAGAGGACACTTGCTGAGACTTTTGCAAGCTTTTGCAAGAGGAAGAAACATTCTAATCGTGTTTTTTTTTTTCATTTTTTCTCCATTATGCCACACAATTTTGAGCAGTGTAGCTACAGAAAACTCCAGCTGTGTTTTGTCGCTCTGATATATCATGGGGTCCAGTATAAAAGATAGATTTAAAGATCTGTGCCTGCACGCACACCAAAATACCACTACCCTATTTAAATTCAGTCCCCTTTATGAGTAACTGTGCCTGAATTGAGAGGCACTTTGATATAAAGCTGTAAAGCTGATTCGATTTGCAAGCAAGTTCCTGTGTTGGCCTGATTCACAGTGTTTTCTCTCACTCTCTCTTTGTGTATTCCATATATTTCCGACTGGAACAGATGGACTCTGCTGCAGGGGAGAATAGGACGTTTGGAAGAATCTTTCCGGATCTCTTTGGAATACAAAGGAAACAGCAGACGAGGCTGGGAATTGGCAGCTGTGGACTCAGTTATCCTGAAAAACTGCGATGAAGGTAAAAGCTTCGGTTTGCAAAGTGCTGACGATACGGGTTTCTCGTACTGCCTGCAACAAACTAAATACTTCAAACTTGTTTCTAAAAAATGGCAGTGTGCAGCTATTTTTGTTTCCTTCTTGCAACCATTTTTTTAAAATAATTACCTTGGCATTTTGCTGGGAAACTGTTGAGACTGCAGAACTCATTAATGGAGGAAAGGACAAAAAATGAATTACTCATACACTTTTCCCATTCAGACCCTTATTTATGGATTTTTGAGAGAGAAATCATGTTCGACAGAGCTTTTCGAGGATGTAACCAGCAGAATAGACAAGGGGCATCGCTCGATGTGGTATATTTAGATTTTTAGAAAGCTTTTAAGAAAGTCCCACCCAAGAGGCTAGTAACAAATATAGAGTTCATGGTATGGGGGTAATATACAGGCTTGGACTGAAAACTGGTACGTGGACAGAAAACAGAGAGTAGGAATAAATGAGTCATTTTCAAGTTGGCAGGCTCTGATTAGTGGGGATCTGAGTTTGGTCCCCAGCTATTCGCAATGTTTCTCAATGATTTAGATGTGGGGATTAAAGGTAATATTTTCAAGTTTGCAAAAGACAAAACTTGGTGGAAGCGAGAGTTATGAGGAGGATACAAAGGCATTTCTAGTTTCTAGAGGATTTGGAGAGACTGAATAAGTGGGCAAAAATTGGCAGGTGGAATGCAACATGGAGAAATGTGAGGTGATCCACTTTGGTAGGAAAAGTAGAAATATGGAGCGTTTCTTAAGTGGTGAGAGTCTGGGAAATGTTGAACATCAAAGAGACTTGGGTATCCTTGTTCTGAAACCTATTATACAGGTATAACAAGCAAATAAGAAGGCAAGTGGTATGTTGGCCTTTATTACAGGATGATTTGAGTACAGGAGTAAATATTATCTTACAGCAATTATATAAAGCCTTGATGAGACCTTGCTTGGATCATTGTGAGCAGTTTTGGACTTCTTAACCAAGAAAAGACGTACTTGCCATAGGGAACTGCACAAGAGGTTCACTAGATTAATTCCTGCAACAGAGAGACTGTTCTATGAGGAAGGATTGAATAGATTGGGCCTTTATTCTCTGGAGTTAAGAAGAATGAAAGATGATTTGCAGAAGGATGTTTCTGTTGGCTGGGTGTCTAGAACAAGGGGATGCAGTCTCATTTAGGACTGAGATGAGGAGAACTTTTTTCACTCGAAAGAAGAGTGAATCTTTGAAATTTTCTGCCCCAGAGCACTGTGGAGACTCAGTCTTTGAGTAGGTTCAAGACTGAGATTAATAGATTTATTCATACTAAGAACAACAAGGGATAGGGGATTAGTACAGGAAAATGGCTGAAGATTGGCCCTGATCTTATTGAATTGCAAAGAGGGCTCAAAGGCTGAGTGGCCTACTCCTGCTTCTATTTTTTATGTTCCCATCAGTATTATTCACAAGTGTTTCAACTCCATCATTACTTTTTATTTCATTATTAATTTCACTGTAGCACCACGATAGTTGAACATATTTGTCAATAGTATATCACTCGGAAAACTTTATGAATACTATTTCTGACTTCATTAATCCTCAAATATGCCAATGTTATACCTTATTAATACTCCACCAAGCATCACTAAAACAAAAATGTAAATCAACATGCTTCATTAATGTTATCATGCAGTTTCCTCATTCTTCAACACACTTGACTAATACTAGAACAATATATTAACACCTATATCTAGGTATCTCATTAATGATTCGTGTTCTCAATTCTTTATCTGCAATTAATGTTTAACATTCTTCATCAATGCTTCAGGTTGCCTTATTGATATCTAAGATTCATCACTAACACTTCAATATATTTCACTTTGCTTCACAAATACGGAAATATTCTGACATTAAAGCAAAATATTGCAGATGTTGGTAATAATCAAATTGAAATGGAAAATGTTGGATGAACTCAACATGTCCTCTGGCATTTGTGGAGAAAGGAACCGAGTTTTGAGTCTGATTGACTCTTCTTGCAAGCTAAAAACTGGAAAGTATCGAAGTAGATAGGGAGGATGTGCTAGATATTCTCGAGGGTTTGAAGTTGGATAAGTCCCCTGGGCCGGACGGGATTTACCCTAGGATTCTCTGAGAGGCAAGAGAGGAGATTGCAGAGCCTCTGGCTCTGATCTTCAGGTCGTCGTTGGTTACGGGTGTGGTTCCGGAGGACTGGAGGATAGCGAATGTGGTCCCATTGTTCAAGAAGGGGAAGAGAGACCTTCCAGGGAATTATAGGCCAGTGAGTCTTACTTCTGTTGTGGGCAAAGTATTGGAGAGAATTATTAGGGATAGGATTTATAGTTATTTAGAGAGAAATGAATTGATTGGGGATAGTCAGCATGGTTTTGTGAAGGGTAGGTCGTGCCTTACTAACCTCATTGAGTTTTTTGAAAAAGTGACCAAAGAGGTGGATGGGGGTAAGGCGGTTGATGTGGTATATATGGACTTTAGTAAGGCGTTTGATAAGGTGGCCCATGGAAGACTTCTGCAGAAAATGCAGATGTATGGGATAGAGGGTGATTTAGCTAATTGGGTTAGGAATTGGCTAGCAGATAGAAGACAGAGGGTGGTGGTTGATGGGAGATATTCATCGTGGAGTTCGGTGACAAGTGGTGTACCTCAGGGGTCTGTTTTGGGGCCCCTGCTGTTTGTAATTTTTATAAATGATCTGGATGAGGGTATTGAAGGATGGATTAGTAAATTTGCAGATGACACTAAAGTCGGTGGAGTGGTAGATAGTGAAGAGGGTGTTATAGTTTGCAGAGGGACTTGGACAAGTTGCAGAGCTGGGCCGAGAGGTGGCAAATGGAGTTTAATGTGGAAAAGTGTGAGGTAATGCACTATGGCAGAAATAATAAATGTGTAGAGTATAGGGCTAATGGTAGGATTCTTAGTAGTCTTGATGAACAGAGGGATCTTGGTGTGTATGTGCATAGATCCCTGAAAGTAGGCAGTCAAGTCGAGAAGGTTGCTAAGAAGGCATATGGAGTCTTAGCTTTTATTGGTAGGGGGATTGAATTTCGGAGCCGCAACGTCATGTTGCAACTGTACAAAACTCTAGTGCGGCCGCACTTGGAGTATTGTGTGCAGTTCTGGTCCCCGCATTATAAGAAAGATGTGGAGGCATTGGAGAGGGTACAGAGGAGGTTTACCAGGATGTTGCCTGGTATGGAGGGCAGGTCTTATGAAGAGAGGCTGAGGGATTTGAGGTTGTTTTCTAGAAAGGAGGCGGCTAAGAGGGGACCTAATCGAAACATATAAGATGATTAGAGGTTTAGATAGGGTGGACAGTGATAGCCTTTTTCCTAGGATGGAGAAAGCTAGCACGAGGGGACACAGCTTTAAATAAGAGTATGAGTTATAGGACGGATATCAGAGGTAGGTTCTTTACCCAAAGGGTGGTTCGGGAGTGGAATGCCCTGCCTGCAGCAGTTGTAGATGCGCCAAGTTTGGTGGCGTTTAAGAGGTTAGTTGATAAGTATATGGAAGAGAAGGGAATGGTTTAGTTTGGAGGGCATTGCTTTTTATATTGGTCGGCGCAACATCGAAGGCCGAAGGGCCTGTTCTGTGCTGTAATGTTCTATGTTCTATGTTCTAAAGCCAGGGCTTGGGGGGGGGGGGGGGGGGGGGGGGGGTGGGATAGAAATGTAATGGATTACATAACTGGAGAGGGGATAGGGTGGAGGTGGTGGGGCAGAATGGAAAGTCAGGGTTAGGTCAGAGATAAAGAGAAAGTGACAAAAATGTCATGGACATGAGACAAAGGGAGTGCTTGTGGTGGCATTAAAGACTAAGAGGGTGCTGATTGCAGCACAAAGATAAGATAGCAGAACAAAGGGTTTCACTGAACACTGACCTTAGTTCTCCATGACATCTTTGCTAATCTCTCCTTAGCTTTGACTTATCCCTGACTTTTTATTCTGCTCCCCCTTCTCTCTAACTACAATAACCATCTCTCGTCCTCTTCAGTTCTGAAGAAGAGTCATAGGGGCTCAAAACATTAACTAGTCTCTCTGAAACATTCCTCACTGATGCTGTAATGTATTTCATTAATACTATGGCATGTTTAATTTATATAAATACTTTACTGATGCAACAATGCCCTTTAATATTACAAAATACTTCATTAGGTTTCTCAAATATTGTGACATACTTTGTGAAGACAACATGCATTATTAATGTTCCAATTTATACTAAAGCTACAGTGAGCTTTATTAGCATTGCAGCCTACTTCATCAACACTGCATTTTTCACGAATGCTGTAAGGCACTTTACAAGTATATTATCTTACTTACTTCACTAATATTACAACATACTTTGCTTTACTAATGCTACAACCAACTACACCAAAGCTACAACAGGATTTGCTAGTACAACATTGAAATGTCAACTACAAATGTTTCGCTCCAATTTGCCCATCTTGTCAGTGTGTCACGTTTGCTAATTGAAATCAGCACTTATAACAGCCAAAGGCATTTTCTGTTATAGTCTTCTGAAGTGCCCTGAATTTTCCTGGCATGACTACACAGAGTTTTTATGCATGCATAATATTTAACTGAAAATCCTTGGTGCTCTGCACAGATGGTAAATATTTGTACACATCTATGAAGGCTGGGTGAAATATGTGAGTTCAAACACTAACAGCAGAAGTTAAGGAAATGAAGTTTCTCGCTTTTTCTTTTGAATTTGTGGCCCCAGGACTCGATTACAAGAAAAAGGGAGGGGGGGGGGGAACCTTATCATTTAGTCATTGGTGTTAATAGCATGAACTGTTGTTCTTGTGAGATGTTCCTGAACACATCCTCTTGATTATTTTGGAAAATGCACCAAAAGACAGCCACAAAGGCACATTCGCTGAGGAAGAGGAAGCAACTTGAAAATAAGTCTTGCATCTTTAGGGCTCATATTCCCTTCAAAGTTTTTAAACTACCCACTGCAGAAATGCTTCTTTTGTGTTCTTTGGTTTTTCTCTGCAATTCAGGTCCATGCTTTTTGGAGAGATTGGACTGCAGTGGTAATGTCACTGGGCTAGTAATCTAGAGGCCCATGCTAATGCCTTAGGGACATGGATTGAAGTCCCAATATGGCAGTTGGTGGGCTAGTCTCAGTAGTGATAATCTTGCCAACTATCATTAGCACCCTTTAAAGAAGGAAATCTCCCATCCTTACCTGGTCTGACCTAAAGTGTAAAGTTTATTTATTAATGTCACAAGTAGGATGACATTAACGTTGCAAGTAAGATGCTGTGCAAATCCCCTGGTCGCCACACTCCAGCGCTTGTTCAGGGGTACACTAAGGGAGAATTTAACATGGTCAATGCACCTAACTAGCTCGTCTTTTGAACTGTGGGAGAAAACTGGAGCACCCGGTGGAAACCCATGCAGATACAGAGAGAACATGCAAACTCCACACGGACAGTGACTCAAGCCAGGTCCCTGGCACAGTGAGGCAGCAATGCTAACCATGTGCCACTGTGCTGCCTACGTGTGACTCCAGAGCCACAGTAATGTGGTGGATTCTTAATGTTCTAGCAAGCCACTCAGCTCAAGTACTCTTCAAGATTCATTCAATGGTTCTTAAGGTTTTCCCTTCCTGCCTGTGATGATGCCTTCTGTTTTCGGGGCCAGAAAATCCCGGGGGGATTTTTTTGGTGAGTAGGAACGGTGGAGTGGAGGGTGTGGAGATTCGGGGGGATTCCCAAAACATCATTTACACCTGCGGGATTTTCCCATTCAAGTTCCCACACTGCCACCTGTGACGTAACGGGGTCCCCACCGAGCATTGCCTGGGAAATTCCAGGAGGCAGTTCCAGGGGCTTCCATTGGGAGGGTTCAAGGAGAGGACTCCATGTTTGTGGGATGATTAATTCCTTTGTTTTTTTAAATCGGGGCATTTTCACAGCAGATTAAGTTGCTGGCTCATTCAGAGCTCACCTCCTGCCAGTGCGATGTTGTGGGATCTACTTCCTGTTTTCTTTTCAAAGTGTTTATAAAATGTTGTCAGGGAAAAGCTGGCAGCACAGTCAGTGTGCTGCAGATAAGTTTTCTCACCCAAGTTCACGAAAAAAAATCAGAAAATTCTGCCCAAATTCACTCTTTCGCTGTGAATAGCTCTTTGGGTGATCCGAAAGAGTGAAATTGTTGTGGTATCATAGCCAATTGCTTGAAACTCGCTTAACTGTAATTTCTATATCAACGAGCCCATTCAAGAGTCCTGTTTTATCTTTTATACTCCCAGTTGAGAAAGATTTGTCACAATTTCAGCTTTCCTGCACTTTTAACGGGATATAAAAGATCTGTTGGCATTATTGGGGCAGCGCAGTGGTTAGTGCTGCTGTCTCACAGAGCCAAGGACTTGTGCTAAATTGTCCCTTAATGTCAGGGGAATTAATTAAGATGAACGCATGGGGTTATGGGATTGGTACAGACTTGATGGGCCAAATGGCCTCCTTCTGCACTGTACAGTCAATTATTGAATGATTTTAGTGACAAGCAAGACAGTTTTTCCTGGTCTCCTGTACTATTTATATATACCAATATCATAAAAGCAGATTATTTGACCGTTATCACATTGCTGTTTGTGAATCCTTGCTGTGCACCTATTGGCTGCTGCATCTCCTATTTTGCAACACTAACTACACAGCAAAAGAATGTCATTAGCTGGGAAGCACTTTGGAATGTCCTGAGGTTGTGAAAGAAGCGATAGATGAAAGTCTTACTTTTTTTTCATTATAAAATAAGCAGTTAAGTAGCCCCAGGGCTGACAGAATAACTGTTTGAGTTCGTCAAATTAGGAGGGTTGGCTGTTTGAGAATAATGTAGAGATGCCGGCGTTGGACTGGGGCAAACTCAGTAAAGTTTCACAACACCAATTTTAAATCCAACCAATTTATTTGATAGTAAATTCGCGAACTTTCGACGCTATGCGCCTTCGTCAGGCAAATGCAGTGTTCTGGTCTGCAATAGCACTCATATCAACACAGACAGTCGCAGATTGCTGATTAGAATGCGAATCCTTACATCTAACCTGCTATTCAAGTGTTAAAGTGGCTAACAATGTGTGTGAAGGGAATCCTGAGCATGGTTAGAGAATTGTGTATTTTCTCCAGACAGCACAGTAAGTGAGGTTTTTTGCTAACCCAGGCAAGTTACGGGGGTTACAGATAGTGTGTCATGAAGCCAAGATCCCTTTTAAGACCGTCCTCATGTGTGCGGAGCTTGGCTATCAGTCTCTGTTCAGCGACTCTGCGCTGTCGTGTATCGCGAAAGCCCCCTTGAAGAACAGTTACCCGCAGGTCGGAGGCCGAATGCCCATGACTGCTGAAGTGTTCGCCCACAGGAAGGGAACTGTTTTGCCTGGTGATTGTTGAGCGATGCTCATTCATCCGCTGTTGTAGTGTCTGCATGGTCTCCCCAATGTACCATGCTTCGGGACATCCTTTCTTGCAACGTATTAGGTAGACAACGTCGGCCGAGTTGCAAGAGTATGTACCGTGTACCTGGTGAATGGTATCCTCACGTTTGATGATGTCGTCCATGTCTATGACCTGGCATGTCTTGCAGAGGTTGCTGTGGCAGGGTTGTGTGGTATTGTGGTCACTGTTCTCCTGAAGGTTGGGTAGTTTGCTGTGAACAATGATCTGTTTGAGGTTGTGCGGTTGTCTGAAAGCAAGAAGTGGGGGAGTGGGGATGGTCCTAGTGAGATGTTCATCGTCATCAATGATATGTTGAAGACTCCGGAGAAGATGTCGTAGCTCACTGACCTCCTCAGAAGACAAACACGGGACACGGTGGACAGAGTACCCTTTGTTGTCCAGTACTTCTCCAGAGCGGAGAAGGTACGACATCTTCTCCGGAGTCTTCAACATATCATTGACGACGATGAACATCTCGCTAGGACCATCCCCACCCCCCCACTTCTTGCTTTCAGACAACCGCACAACCTCAAACAGATCATTGTTCACAGCAAACTACCCAACCTTCAGGAGAACAGTGACCACAATACCACACAACCCTGCCACAGCAACCTCTGCAAGACATGACAGATCATAGACATGGACGACATCATCAAACGTGAGGATACCATTCACCAGGTACACGGTACGTACTCTTGCAACTCGGCCAACGTTGTCTACCTAATACGTTGCAAGAAAGGATGTCCCAAAGCATGGTACATTGGGGAGACCATGCAGACACTACGACAGCGGATGAATGAGCATCGCTCAACAATCACCAGCCAAAACAGTTCCCTTCCTGTGGGCGAACACTTCAGCAGTCATGGACATTCGGCCTCCGACCTGCGGGTAAATGTTCTTCAAGGGGGCTTTCGTGATACACGACAGCGCAGAGTCGCTGAACAGAGACTGATAGCCAAGCTCCGCACACATGAGGACGGTCTTAACAGGGATCTTGGCTTCATGACACACTATCTGTAACCTCCGTAACTTGCCTGGGTTAGCAAAAAACCTCACTTACTGTGCTGTCTGGAGAAAATACCCAATTCTCTAACCAATGCTCAGGATTCCCTTCACACACATTGTTAGCCACTTTAACACTTGAATAGCAGGTTAGATGTAAGGATTCGCACTCTAATCAGCAATCTGCGACTGTCTGTGTTGATATGAGTGCTATTGCAGACCAGAACACTGCATTTGCCTGACGAAGGCCATAGTGTCGAAAGCTCGCGAATTTACTATCAAATAAATTGGTTGGAAATAAAATTGGTGTTGTGAAACTTTACTGTGTTTGAGAATAGGCCATTTGTTTTCTGTACTCGTTCTGCACTGAAATTCTCTTCAGTTCCTATGTTGGCAGATATTGCACATGGTGACCACTTCTGTTTCTCTCGCTTAAAAAGTTCTCATTACAAACCTTAAATTTCTGAAGCCACTAACTGCTGCCCCATCACCTTACTGTCTCAACCCGTGCATATCTTGAAATCGTTTAGATCCATGTCTATCTCACTCGCAATTCTATATTTGGATCCCGCAGCATATAAATGGCTTTAATTAAAGTCGCAGACAAGATTCTCTGTGATAGTGACTGCGGCAACTTTCCCTCTTTGTCCTCCTCAATCTCTCTGCGCCATTCAGTAAGTTCAATTGCAGTATTCTCCTTCAATGCCTGTCTACCACTTTCCAGTTTAGTAGAGGTGCCTCTTCACAGGTTTTCCATTCTTACCTAGTTATGCATCCCTGACAATTGTCCCCTTTCTCATGTTCCCATTGGATCCACTGGACATCCCCTCCTCTTCCTCATGTATGGCCATTTCAATCTCAGATTCAGGGCCAGCTTCCAAACAGAAGCTGATAATTTCCCCCAATCCATAGGTTCTGCTCTTTCTGTGTTATCTAACCATTTTTCCAACATCTGTTCTGGGGAAAGGATAATTTCCTCCAACTAAACATAAGGAAGCTATTATTTTCATCCAAAACTTTCACCTTCCTTGTCTGTCTCAGACTGTTTGCAACCTTGGCATTTTGATCAGCCTTAAATACTGCTTTGGATCCCTCCAAAGACTGCTTCCTTTGTCCTATTGTCCAGTTCTGCTCTACATTGTCTCATTTTCATTTTATTTGTTCATGGGATGTTGGCATTGTTGGCTGGGCCATCCTTGAGGGTATCCAAGAGTCAACCACATAGCTGTGAATCCAGTGTTATCTGTACACCAGGCTAGGAAAGGATGGCAGATTTCCTTCTCTTAAGGATTTGAATGGCAACACCACTAGGGATCTGGGTATGCCTGTCCATCAATCAGTGGAAGTGGCAGCACAGGTGGATAATGTAGTCAAGAAAGCCTGATTGTCTTCATCAGTTGGGGCATTGGGTATAAAAATTGGCAGGTGGTGCTGCTGCTGTACAAAACCTTAGTTAGGCTTCATTTGGAATATTGTGCAAATTCTGGTCACCACACTACTAGAAAGATGCAGAAGGTTTGGAGAGGGTACAGAAGTGGTTTACCTGGAAGTTGGCTGGTCTGGAGGGCATCAGCTATGAGAAGAAATTGGATAAACTTGGTTTGTTCTCACTGGGATGGTGGAGGTTGAGAGGGGAGAGCAGATAGAGATTTACAAGATTCTGAGTGGCATGGGCAGAGTGGATAGTCAGAGGGTAGAAATGTCAAATGCTAAGAGACATAGGTTTAAAGTGTGTGGGGAAAAGTTTAGAGGAAATGTGCTAGGCCAGTTTTTTTACACAGATGGTAGTGACTGCCTGGAACACCCTGCCCAGGGAGATGATGGGAGCAAGTATGGTGGCAGCATTTAGATGAATACATGAATAGGACGGGAAGGAAAGGATACGGACTCCATATAGCTTTAGTTCGCGAATCATGATTGGCGCAAGCTTGGAGGACTGAAGGGCCTATTCCTGTGCTGTACTGTTCTTTCTTCAGTAATACATGGCATGAGAAGCTGTGATTTTCTCTTTGTCCTCTCAAAGGCATCCTCGTAACAATCATCTTACTCAACAGAAGCTGTACAATAAAGACCCATCAATCACTCACGTTATGGTACAGAATAAAATGCATTTTATGTACAATTCCATTTGTGGTTATATTTTAGGTCCTTTGACAGGCTCCAGGACAACACTCGAGGGAACGTTCATGTGTCAGAATGGGGCATCTATTAAACTGAGGGAGCTCTGTGATTTCAGAAACGACTGCAGCAAAGCTGAAGATGAAGGAATGGTTTGCAGTGAGTCCGTTCATCTTTATTTCATATGCTTGCTCAGATCACTGTTTACGCTGCGCTCAGTGTTTAAACAGTTGCAGAACTACCATTTTGTTTGACAGTTGCGGAATCTTTCCTGATTTAAATTTATATTGGACACTCTTCTTGAGAGTAAAATTACATCTATCAATATAAAAATTTGGAGACTGCCACACTTCAATGTATTCAAGTAAAGAGCAGCTAGCTATTTTACACTGCTGTAGTTGAACCCGATGGTTGCATTGGTGCAGGGGCGAACTGGAGTTAACGGGCAGGCTTCTCCAATCTCGTTCGTGCCCAAACTGCTGCAAGCGAGAGCGGAGAAATTAGCATCCCAGCCAAAACTCCACTCCCTCTCAGTGATGCCGGAGAATCCCAGCCAGGAAAGAGGATGGCTGCTTACAGCTAACGTTTCAGGCCTGTGACCTTTCACCCGAACCAGAACGATCACACGCCTGAGATGATGGATGGAATTTTCCTGTCTTGCTCACCACAGGAATCCTGGCAGGGAGGATGCGGACTGTGTAAAAGGACAGTTGACCTCGGGTGGGATTTTCCAGCCAAGGGGCAAGAGCGGCTGAAAATCCCATCCGTTGACTCAGTTTCTCTTTCCACAGATACTGCAACTATTCAACTTTTTCTTGACATTCTAGGTTCTTGATTTTCATTTTGACTTTTCACCTTCAACAGCTCAATGGTTCTCAGTAAGATTTGAGACATCCGGTTCTTTTCCTTTTCGTCCCTTGATTTTTAACTTCTGATTTACATTTTCTGATTTTATTTCCATCCTTTCTTTCTCTTCCTGCAGCAGAACTTTGTCCTTGCACTTCATTTTAGTTTCACGGTTTGCCGGGTGTGTCTCCGACAAAGTCTTAACTAGCTTTTGTTGTGTAATGGTGCTATTCATGGTTTCATTATCTAGTCTCAGTTTGGAATGTTCTGCAATATGGAGTGGCATGGTGGTACAGTAGTTAACACTGCTGCCTCACAGAGCCAGGGACCTGGGTTCGCTTCCTGGCTTGGATCAGTCTGTGTGCAAATTCTGCATATTTTCCCCGTGTCTGCATGGGTTTCCACCAAATGCTCCGGTTTCCTTCCACAGTCCGAGAGATGTGCTGGTTAGGTGCACTGGCCATGCTAAATTCTCCCTCACTGTACCTGAACAGACGTCAGAATGTGGTGATTAGGGGGTTTTCACAGTAACGTCATTGCAGTGTTAATGTAAGCCTACTTGTGACATTAATAAATAAACTTTTAACTTTCCCTCCATCTAGAGTCAGCTGCCACCTCAATACTGACACCTGCTGTTACAGTTTGAGTAATATGTTGGCATTTCAAACTTCTGTTCTTAAGCCTTCCAGTAGCTTCTCAGCCTCCTCTTCCTTCTGCACTTAACTTTTCAGCCCACCCATCTCATTGCACTGACATGGTTGCTATCATAATATCATTTGCTTGGACATAATCTTTCTTCCTTTTAGTTGGTTTCTTAGGGCTGTTCTGTCCCTGTTTCTAAGCTCTATGCACTCTGTCACTTGAAGATTAAAATATTTGTCAAAGGCGTTTAGTGCCTCATCAAAGCTGGCAGAGAATTCATCAATGCCTTGAATTAGAATTATTTCATCAACAATTTCATCAAAGAAGTATAATTATGATTTCCTCTAATTTCCTGTTTGGGCCTAATGAATTCCAGTAAAATTTCTTCTCTATGACACCCAATTTTGCATCTGATTTGGCCCAAATCAATTTGGGAGGGTTGACGTATTTATTCATGATTGCTTTTCAGAACAGGAGAGAACAGTTTTAAATGTTTTAAAACATGGCACTGCAGCAACTATATTTTTCTTTTCTTCCTCCATTTGTTGCGTTTTGGCATGTCAATTTTAAACTGATTGATTCTACAAGAAATTATAAACTTCCACAGTTGGTCTAGCTGGTGAGTTTTCAAAGCATTGAAACTCAATGTGAAGGTGATTCCTGTCTTGGTTGCCATTTTAAAACTTTTGGACCTCAGCCACATGGACTATGTGCTTCTTGCCACTATGATTAGTGAAACAAACTGCTCTGACTGGTTCATAGCCTGAAGATTTTTAAAGGCTTGTTGAGCCTTAGGAACTTAAAGCTCATCCTTGCTGGATCCTTTGACTCTGCTATCGGAAAGATTCACAATGGAGTTCAATGTGCTTTAGTGACATCCTTAAGCTGTACAGCGGAATTTTGTTCTGCCCTTCTGCCTCTATGCCTGCAATGGAGCTTCTATCAAGGTGATCTCCAATTGTGTCTTTGATTCAGGTGCATTTCAGCCAACTCAGGATGCTATTCCCTTAGCTTCTTTTTAAGGTTTTGTATTTTTCACCAGTTTTGGGGTTCACTCAGTAACTGCCACCACGTTATAAAGTTGTTTGGTATCTTGTGAAGAGATTCAGAGAATTGTACGATTGAACAGCAGTGTTGATTGGTAGCAAATAAGTATATGCACGTGCAGAAGATATAGCTCATACTAGGAGCTAACTTCATGTTGAGTTCTACTTGATTGTCTCTATAGAACTCTGTCTCCTGTCTACAGTGGATGTGTTTCTCTACATCATTCTGTGAGCAATATTGTTTGCCAGTCCCACATTAACCCTTGATATGCCGAACACTCTTATCCATAGCTTTTTTCAGGAATCTCTATTTGTATTACTGATTTCTTGTATTAATGGCTTTTTTGGAATCCATACCACTTATTCTCTCATGTAATCCCCGTGCCCTCAGCAAACTCTTACTTTAACCACTCCAACAATTTTTTCACATCACTAGTAAGTTTTTCATCACTTAGTTTTCTGGGATGTTTTTGCTTTTTCTAATCAACCCATGCAGATTAACACCCAGCTGAAAGATAGGCAGACAAACAGCATTCTCCGCAGCCTTCGCCCTTGGGCGGCATGGTGGCACAGTGGTTAACACTGCTGCCTCACAGCACCAAGGATCCAGATTCAATTCCAACCTTAGGTGACTGTCAATGTGGAGTTTGCACATTCTCCCCCTATCTGAGTGGGTTTACTCCAGGTGCTCTGGTTTCCTCCCACAGTCCAAAGATGTACGGGGTTTGGTTGGTTAGAAACATGGAAAAACTACAGCACAATACAGGCCCTTCAGCGCACAGAGTTGTGCCGAACATGTCCCAACCTTAGAGACTACTAGGCTTACCTATAACCCTCTATTTTACTAAGTTCCATCTACTTATCTAAAAGTCTCTTAAAAGACCCTCTCGAATCCACCTCCACCACCGTTGCCGGCAACCGATTCCATGCACCCACCACACTCTGAGTGAAAAACCTACTCCCGACATCTCCTCTGTACCTACTCCCCAGCACCTTAAACCTGCGTCCTCTTGTGGCAACCATTTCAGCCCTGGAAAAAAACCTCTGACTATCCACTCGATCAATACCCCTCTCAACATCTTATACACCTCTATCAGGCCACCCTTCATCCTTCGTCTCTCCAAGGAGAAAAGGCTGAGCTCCCTCAACCTATCTTCATAAGGTATGCTCCCCCAATCCAGGCAACATCCTTGTAAATCTCCTCCGCATCCTTTCTATGGCTTCCACATCCTTCCTGTAATGAAGTGACCAGTACTGAGCATAGTACTCCAAGTGGTTGGCTATGATAAATTGCCCGTGGTGTCAGGGAGATTAGGAGGGTAAATACATGTAATTATGTGCATAGGGCCTGAGTGGGATTATTGTCGGGATAGGTTCAATGGCCCGAATGGTCTCCATCTGACAATCACGTAGGGAAGTCAGATTAACACGCTATTTGACTTTCCCCCTCCAATTTTTGGGAGAAATTGTCTGACCTATGCTCATTCCTTCTCTTGATGCAGTGATCAGGTAGACTGACTAACCATGTCAGAAATGGTGAGATAGTCATTGTGCATGTGGAGAATGACACTCAAGAATACTTGATAAACAAATGTAATTTTATTGTGGTGTGTTCCCTCTCACACCTGCTGCTTTTCTCTTTTCCGCTCTACATTGCATTGCATCGCTTCCTTGTACACATTACGACAACAGGTGATACAAAAGGGACAAATATATAGCAAAAATCAAGTGCACAATTTACCATGCAAATTTATCAGCATAGATATGTGGGAATTTTGATTCCCATTATAAGTTTTGTAATTAACATAACCGGCCTCATGAAGTGGGACCTGGGTGTCCTTGTGCACCACTCGCTGAAGGTAAACATGCAGGCACAGCAGGCCGTAAAGAAGACAAATGGCATGGGGTTGGCTTTCATTGTGAGAGGTTTCAAATACAGGAGCAGGGATGTGTTGTTGCAATTATACAGGTCTTGGTGAGGCCATAACCTAGAATATTGTGTGTAGTTTTGTTCTTCTTTTCTGCGGAAGGATGTTCTTGCTCTTGAGGGAATGCAGTGAAAGTTTACCAGGCTGATTTTGGGATGTATGTATGAATGATGTATGAGGAGAGATTGACTCGGTTAGGATTGTTTTTCCTGGAGTTCACATAAATGAGGGAGGGTCGCATAGAGACTTATGAAATTCTAACAGGACTAGACAGTGTAGATGCAGGGAGGATGTTACTGGTGGTGGGGAGCCAGAACCAGGGGTTACAGTCTGAGGATTCAGGGTTGACCATTTAGGATGGAGATGAGGAGACATTTCTTCACCCAAAGAGTGGTGAATCATTATCACAGGAAGTAGTTGATGGCAAAACATTGAATGTATTCAAGAGATGGCTTGATATAGCATTTGAGGTGAATGGGATAAGGTTATGGAGAGAAAGCAGGATTAGGCTATTGAATTGGATGATCAGCCATGATCATGATGAATGGCAGAGTAGGCTCAAAGGGCCAAATGGCCTCCTTTTGCTCCTATCTTATATGTCTCTATGTTTCTATGAAAGGACATGTTGATAATATGTAGATTGGTGATAGCAAATAGTCTAGAGAATCTAAAATGGTTGTCCTGTTTTAAGGGATTTTATATTATATCCTAAGTTAATTTGGCTTCCATTGTGGTGAATAATGTCAGTCTTCATTATATGTAATCACTGAATACTCCAATAGCCAGATGCTTTGTTGGGAGGGAATAGGACACTAGGATGCAAACCTTGTTTCTCATTACATGTTCCTAGTCTCAGCTGGATTGCTAGAGCATTGTGAAGGATAGGTCAAATCCCAAGGAAAAGAAGGAATTTAGAGGAACAGAAAACAATGAAACATTTCAGATAACAAAAGTTCATGAGGTGGAAATTGCTTCAGATTTTGAATGTGCATAATTCCCAACAACAGATGGCTCATACTTCAATTTTATAGTTGATCCTTTGATTAAAAGTCACAATAATTCACTACTTTTACACATATTTAGTAGATACAATGCATATAGGAGGGTGTTACTTATTAAAGTTTAAAGTTTATTCATCAGTGTCAATAGTAGGCTTACATTAACACTGCAATGAAGTTACTGTGAACATCCCACAATCGCCACAATCTGGCGCCTGTTTGGGCACACAGGGAGAATTTAGCATGGCCAATGCAGCTAACCAGCATGTCTTTTGGGCTGTTGGAGGAAATCGGAACATTGAGAGGAAACCCATGCAGACATAGGGAAAATGTGCAGACTCCACACACACACTGACACAAACCAGGAATCAAACAGTGGTCCCTGGAGCTGTGAGGCAGCAGTGCCAGACAATGTGCCACCAACCCAAACTGCCAGTTATAACCTGAGTAATGTTGAAGTTGAATATGGCAGTTTCTTCCATGCCAACAATTGCTCCCCCCTCCCCCACCAACCCCGTGAACTCAGAGACACATTGGCAGACAGTCAGATCCATCTCAGATAACTATTGTTTACAAGGTATTGTTCGCATTCACAATGAACAGCCTTAATCCGGGGATAATCCCCAAGATAATCCTCATCAGGAGAGCAAAAGAGACTGAATAAACTGGTAAAAATTCAATCCATTCTCAGAAGTAAATTCATTTATGAATTTTATTGTTGCCTTGAGTTACCAATCGAAGTAAAAAAAATATTTGATCGGCCTTTTCAAGCTGTCTCAGTCATTTTACATTTCTCTATTTCCAATGAGCTTGCCTATTTAATTCAGTGATTAAAACATTTTGAAAACAGTCATGCAGAAATCGATGTCTGTTCATTTCTGTGAGGTGAAAATGATCTGCAAGCTACTCATAATGGAGCCTTAGCACTTTTTGAAAAATATTTTCTCACTGACGTCTGCCTGTTTTATTACCACTTACTTTGTCACCTTACCATTGCCTCCTGTTTGTCATGTTTCTATATTGATAACGTAAAGTGTATCATTTTTGTATCCAAACTGCAGAATACATTTCTATATAGAGGTAGATATTGTTTGTGTCTCTAAAAGGATATGAGGTTGCATTCACTAGGTTTCCTGGCTCACTTGTCCATATTTATCCTTTAGCCAACACTATCAGAATCAATTAAAGTGATCATTTATCTCATTGCTGTTTGTGGAATGAGGCTGAGTACAAATTGTCTGCAGTGTTTCCCCAGAAAACTACAATGATTACATGTGAAAATCAATCCGCTGGCTGTTGGTTTCTTTTTCAATTTGTTCTTGGGCTATGGCCATTGCTGGGTAAAAGAACAGAATAGAATACCTGCAGTGCAGAAGGAGGCCATCTGGCTTATCAAGTCTGTACTGACTCTCCAGCAGATCATCTTACCGAGGCTCTATCGCTGTAATCCCACATATTTACCCCAATAATCCACCTAACCCACACATCTTTGGACACTAAGGAGCAATTTAGCATGGTCAATCCACCCAAACTGCACATCTTTGGAAACTAAGGAGCAATTTAGCCTGGTCAATCCACCTAACTTGCACAACTTTGGATTCTAAGGAGCAATTTAGCATGGTCAATCCATCTAACCTCCATATCTTTGGCTTGTGGGAGGAAATCAGAGCAGACATGAGGAGAATGTGCAAATCGCAAACAAAGTGACCAAAGGCTGGAATTGAACCCGGGTCCCTGGTGCTGTGAGACAGCAGTACTAACCACTGTGCCACCGGTAGGTTGGCATTTATTGCTTATTCTTTGTTGTGCGTGAGATGCTGATAGTGAACCATCTTACTGAATTGTTGCACTGTCTCCTCCCTGACCTGTCACCTATTCGCACCATCTTTTATTTTTCCTTCCCAGGATGACCTCCCAATAAGCCCCACAACAAGGTTGGAATTTAATGCCCTTCCCCCCAGTGGGTTTGGGTACTGCATCTTTGCTTCTGACCTGATTATGTCCGGGGTGGTAAAACTTGTAGACGGCCTTCTGCTTCACTGTCACTTGAGGCCCTTGAGTGGGCAACTAGTGGCTTCGTCAGAGTCTCATCCCACCATCGCTGGTATTCAACCAAGGACAGGCAATGGACTCACCATGCATGAAGGCCAAAAGGCAAAGCCTGGCATGATTGCTCACAGGTTTGCCAAGGGAGAGGGTGTCCCTCATGGTCAGACACACAGGGCCACATTTTACCATCACTGATTGTGCGAGAATTTGGTAAAGTCAGGCGTGAGGTAAGTAGCACAATCTGCACTGGTTCATCCTTAACCAAAACCCAAAAATGGCTGTGATCGGGACCACGCCCCTAACTGGCATGATGGCCATTTAAATGCATTGTTATGCATTTAAATTAGCTTTACCAGCACTTCCCCCTTTACCACCACATTCGCCTATCTAGAATTGGCATGAAACCAACGTGCACCGCACAAGTCCAATTTGGGCACTCTAGTTAGTGAGGAGGAAGGTGCTTAGCATCCAGCAGCTCTCTGCTTGAGATTGGTGGCGGAGGAAAGGGGATTCGCTGCCACTCTGTCTGAGATCAGTGAAGGGGAAGGGAAGGGGGAGGAGCCCTTGATTGGTCTGCTGGAGAGGAGCTATGGGGATAAGGGGTGGGGCAATATCTGTGGGGCCCAGAGGGAGACATTATCCAGCATGAGAGCGATGAGGCAGGGGAGCTGCATTCTATCATTTTTTTCCTGCATTTGTGCAGTTGGATACGCTGTTCAGAGCTGCAGGATTTTGGGCACATTGAGCCCCACCCACAGGCTTTTACAGTGCGATTCAGAATCGCTGATATTTTTTCAGGCAGATTGCGTATGGAGGCGCCTGAGAAGGCATCGAAAAGTCACATCTGAAACACTCCCAGCTTCAAGTCCGCCAGCACTTAGAATCAAAACAGGACTTTCAGTGCCTGATTGAAAAATTGGCATCAGGAAAAGAGGGGGAGAGGTCTAAATGCCACTTCCTCTCCCCCCCACCTCCCTCAGCTTTTTCTTCTGAGGCAGTGCCCTAGCCAGGAGTCCCTTCCCTGTTATCCCCATGCTGCTTTACTCGCCTGTGGTCTTGGTCCCTCATTGAGCCTGAATGGGTACATTACCAGCAGCTGCCACTACTCTCCCATTGGAGCTGACAGCAGTGAGATGCTGCCAACTTCCAGCGTCAGGATTTCCATATTCCCTCCCTCACCCACCCTCCCATGTCGTTCTTCGAATGCAACAATGTGGATCACTAATTGGCTTTCCATTTGGTGCACATGAACCTCCATCACCTGCATTAATTGGTACTTCAAGTTTCGCCCCAGGATAGCCTCACTCTTTTTATTCACACTCTTTTAATTCCATCTTTCCAAACTTATTTTGCTTTGTTTCCTGTACATGATTGAGCTGGAATTACATAACTTAATTTGACACTTCTGAGTTGACACTGCCTCAACCCTGGCACTGGGGTTTTTTCCCAATCCTATTAATTTTAATGTTCATCTCAGCTCACCTTTCCACCTCTCCCCTGAGTTCATTGCCCTTCCATTCCCTTAATACATACTCTCCCATCTGTAATTATGGCCACCCCTTGACCTTACCATCTTATATGATTTCTCTAATCAAATGGTCTGTATCGTAACCAAGGCCATTTCCTCTTGCCTAGGCAACATTTCTCTCTCCCGATTCCTTTCCTTTGACATTTTGAGAGGTTTATGATTCTATTTGGAAATTTCTCTGTTCTTTTGAATTATGTAATCATCATGGCATTGTATAAAGTTTATTCTCTTTCCTTTGAGAGTGAGAATATTGTAGTTTCAAAATATAAACCTTCCTCTTCTGCCTTTACCAAGCCTGGAATAATCTCTGTCCAGGGCCACTTTTAGTTGTAATATCAAGCTGCCAATTGCCCAGCATTTTCCCTTCCATTCATCAGCCTGGGTCCGATTCTCCCATTGCAACCTGCAACTTTTCTGGCGGGTCGGTCGTTTTGTGGGTTCCTCGCAAGTGTTTACGACCTGTGTGCATCTCCCAGCTGAGGAAAATGGTGCCACCAGGGAAGCACAGAAAATCTGATTTGCTGATTTGCATGAATTTACAAATCGGACGATGCCGCAATCGGGATCAACCACCTACATTTGCGTCTCCCACCTCTTTGGCCTGATGTCACTTTGACATGAATCAGTCGATATATAAAAGCCTGGCAGCCTTCAACTGGTGTGAGGAGATAAGTGCTGCTAGCTGAGTGCAGGGGATGCTGTAGGCAGGCCCTGGAGATACTTCGTGGTCTTCCTCCTGTTGTCTTTAGGTGTTGGCCTATGAACTAATGATATCTGAGATGGAGGGATAGGGGAGTTTCTATCTTCTCACAGCTCTCTGGGTGAGGTTCCATGAAGGAGAGCTGCTTACCCTTCCTCTCCAGGCCAGCGCTGCAGCTCAATGTGGGAGGCAGCCTCAAGAAGTCCTGCATACCCCTCCCCTCCAGGGCAGCGCTGTGGCTCAGTGTGGGAGGCCCCATCAAGGAGTCATACTTACCCTTCCCCTCAGTAGCAGTAGCATTACCTTGCCGTGGAGTGCAGTCAGGGACTCGACTGAGTGTTGGTGTTCTGGGATGGGGGAGAAGTGCACTATGTGCTGACTGAGACCTAACCAGATGAAGCTAGCAATGCTTGTCAATCTTGGTTGAAGGCTAGAGGATGATGGTGACTCACTGTTGTGCACACTGGAATCCTGCCTCTGGTGCCACTCAAGTCTGACTCCTATCTATATTCCGAATGCATGCTGTAACCCTGGCCCACGTAACTGTAAGGTTTGGAGTAGAGATAGCACTTCTATGCCTGAGAATCGGGAACATACAGCTCTGTGGCTGGGGGGGTGGGGGAGAATCAAAGACACATTAATCACAGCTATGAGGTGCAATTAATAGTTTAATGTGTTCTTAAATATATTGATTATATATGTTGGTAGTGCTGCTTCTGTGGTGCTGCCCTCAGTACCCCCTTCCAAGATGTCACCCGGGGGTCATGGGCAATTTGCTCCAGTGCAATGGGAGCGGCAGCAACACTCGAAGGGCCTGGTTTCTCTGGTTTCAGAGCTGCAATAAAGAGCACACATTATAGGAAGGGAGGCAAAACATTTGATGCAGCATCGCACTTAATTTGGGGAGGACCTTGGAGGAGGGCTGTGCTTCTGCTCACTTGCATACTGGATGCCAACCTGGGAATCGGGAAGGCCCATCACCCCCTGCCAGCTCCATGGTACGCTCCATGATACTACTCAGCTGCCACAGGTCAAGCACACCACCACCAGTCTGTGTCATTTCCAGTACATTATGAATATTCTTTTCCTGTGGGAACGTAAGGTGGATAGCAAACATTAATATATTGCAGTGCATGGTGCGCAATGCATGCCTGAGTCTCGGGCATTGTGCGGGCAATTTTGGGGCAAGCGGTTACCACTGAAGGGTGCCCGTTGAGGAGTGAGGGGAAGAGGTTATATTCTGTTCCTGAGGGAAGAGTCACTTGTCCCTTGCCCTTCAGATGTCCAAGCAGGGTTTGAGATCCATGCCAAGCCCGTGGAGGGTTCTCAGCAGAATGCTTACTCACCCTTGCTGCTGGAAGAAGTTTGTACATTTTTTTCCTGGCACTGCTGGCCACAGCGCGATGTCAGGCTCCTGGCATTCACCACTGCTGCCACCACCTTCCGCGATGCCCGTGGTAGTTGCCCCTCCCTCTTGGGTGAGAGTCTTGGCCAGGGAAGACCCACTCACTCCTTTCCTCAGTAGCATCTAGCAGACGCTCCTGAGTGGCTTCAGTGAATCTTGGGACAGGTTTCCTGAAATACATCTTTGTGGCATGGCTAGCAGTGTGTCCAATCCTGCAGCTTATATACAGATCTGGCTTATTAGGGGAGTGCAGGTGTAGTGAGTGTGGCCAGTCAAGGGCCCCATGGCAACAAAGACTTGTCAGAGATTTCAAAGGCTGCATTCTGTTGAGTGTCATTCATTCCTCAGGGTGCTGATTGGCTACCATTCAATAGGCTGCTGTGTCTTGGGGGAGAGGGGGGGGTGGTGTCAGGTCAGTCCTCAAGGCTGCCATTCAGAAGAGGGAATGTCACAAGCTGGGATTGTACATGTCAGCACAACACTAGTTCCCTGCAGGGCAGCAATGAGGACTGCATGTTCAAGCGATGGAGGGATTGGGTACCTGCATTGTCCGGATCCATGGTGGTATTTCCACTCATGGCTGAGTGGGCAGCCATGTCTGTATGTGGGGGAGGGTGATGGGGGACAATGCTGCCTGAAGGGGGAGTGGGGTCAGTGATGTCTGTATAGAGGAGGGAGGTCAGCCGTGTCTGTATGGGGAGGGGGGCCAATGCTGTCAGTATAGGGGAGGAGAGCCAGTGATACCTGTATGGGGAAGGAGGCCAACACTGCCTTATGGGGGAGGGAGACCAGCACTTTCTGCATGGGGCAGAGGAACGAGCAATGTCTGTTTAGGAGAGAAGAGCCAGCCATTTCTGTGAGGGGGTTGTGGAGGCCAACGATGTCTGTGTGGGGAACTGTGGGGCCAACAATGTCTGTATGGGGGATTGTGGGGGCCAGTGATGAGGCCAGTGTTATGTGTGTCAGTGGGTTGTGGGGGGGTCAGCAATGAGGCCAGCAATGTATGGGGGGGCGTTGTGAGGTTGAGGGGGGGGGTTGTGGGGGCAGCGATGAGGTCAACAATGTGTGTGGGGAAGTTGTAGGGCTGCAATGAGGCCAGCAGTGCGTGTGGGGAGTTGGATGACAGTGATCTGGATGCTGGGAGGTCTTTTCAGCGATCTCTCAGCGATGTGCACACGCGCGGGTTCCCACTCTTCCCACACATTTCAGGCTCTTTGGTGCAAATAGGCCCTGCTCCCTCAGATTTTTAATGTTATTCATGATTGTGACCTCTACATTGCACAGACTGCAGGGATTTGGGTCTGAAATTGCACTGAAAAAAACAAGTTGTGATCCAAAACAGTTTTCTCAGCAATTCAGCATTTTTGGGAGAATCACCCCCAATATTTCCACAGCAGTTAATCTGCCTAAGCGCTCTTTTCAGTCAGTGAATATTGATAAGGTTTCAGCTGCACATGTGCTCTGCATTTGGCGATCAGTGATAAATAAATCGCATGGTGGCACAGTGGTTAACAGCGTCAGGTCCTGGTTCCCAGCTTGGGTCACTGTCTGTGCAGAGTCTGCACATTCTCCCCATGTCCGCAGAGTTTTCTCCAGGTGCTTCGGTTTCCTCGCACAGGCCAAGAAACATGCTGGTTAAATGGATTGGCCGTGCTAAATTGTCCCTCAGTATATTTGAACTGATGACAAAATATCGCATTTAAGGGATTTTCACAATAATTTCACTGCACTGTTAATGTAAGTCTATTTGTGACACTAATAAATAAACTTTAAACAAATCGTGTTAACTGTTCATTAGGCTTAAACTTACTCAAAGACTTTCTATATGAGCTTTTGTACTGCATGGACTAGAATTTGGAATACTGCGTCCAGTTCTGGTTGCCCTACTACCGGAAGGACGTGGAGACTCTGGAGAGAGTGCAGAGGAGGTTTACCAGGATGCTGCCTGGTATGGAAGATCTGAGTTACGAGGAGAGATTAGGCAAATTGCGACCGTTTTCCTTAGAAAGACGTAGACTTAGAGGAGATCTGATAGAAGTGTACAAGATTTTGAAGGGGATAGATAGAGTAAACAGGGTTAAGCTTTTTCCTAGGATGGACTCAAATAGCATGAGGGGTCACGGGCTTAGGGTGAGGGGGGGGTAAGGTATAATTTGGATGCTAGAGGGAGTTTTTTCACACAGAGGGTGGTGGGAGTATGGAAAGCGCTGCCAAGTAAAGTGGTGGAGGCAGGTACTCTGGAGTTATTTAAGAAATACTGAGATGGGCACATCTGTGTATTAAATCAGTTTTCTATACCCCTCCATTCCCATTCTGTGGGAATGGAGGGGTATAGAAAACTGATTTAAAATAGGGATCATGACCCTTGTGTGTCCCTGGGAAGTGTGTAAATAAATGATGATATTGATGTACTTGATTTTACCCTACAGGTGCTTTGGTCCACCTTGTTGTCTAACGAGGGGCATACACGCGATGGGTCGTGAGAGGACTGCTCTTGGATCTTTTTCGAGAGTATCCTACTGCTTCACATTGTTAGTGTATGCTTGACCTGGACCATCTGATGGGCAACACGACAGCTCAGTGACTATCGCTGTGCTGTGCAGATACATGGATTTGGGCTGTGTCTGTGGGAGTTTGCGCATTCTCCCCGTGCTTGCGTGGGTTTTCTCTGGGAGCTCCGGTTTCCTCCCACATCCCAAAGATGTGCTCTTAGGCTAATTGGCAAAACAAATTCTCCCTAAATTGTCTCAAATTTGGTTTTTAATCCATAGATCTATAAACATGGACAGGGATCGCGGGTAGAGGTGGAAACATCGGGGTGGCGGCGTGGGCTCGTTGGGCTGAAGGGCCTGTTTCCCGTGCTGTTTTGTTCTTTGTTCTTTGTTATAGTTAGAAGTCAAAAGCGGTGCGTGATTCTGATGGGGCATCTGGCACATGCATCAGGGTAAGCAACTGTGAAGCATTTTAACTGATCAGATTGAAGCTTTGTTAATACATAGTGTAGAGTTTAGCTTAGAAGTGTCAGTTTGAATATTTGGTTCAATGCCAAATCACTGACAAGATAATCAAAAAGTGGAATTAAAGATAGAACTAAGAAAGAGAATTTAAAAACAGAATTAATAGACAGAAACTTCTTATAATATCCAACTATAACTAAAATCTAAAGGAATGAGACTCCATACTTGTAAAAGGAATTCAGTGCCAGAGAGGTCGCTTTGAAGTAATTCTTACACCATTAAGGATACGTCTACCCTGGAACAGGTAGGTAAAATTTCCTGCCCTGTTTAGTGGGTATCTAACATGTAAGTATAGCAACTTCATGCTATTCTGTGTGTTTCACTGCTGGATTTCCAGCCAAATGCTAGCATAGTGCAGCTTCTAGAGGAACAAGAAGCTGTTCCTCTTTCTGAGTTTTTCCTTTAATGTGCTGTCACTGGAACTTGCTGGTTGATTTATATAGCAGCTTTGATGGAGTAAAGCAATTACGGGAGAGTTATTGAGCAGAATTTGATGCCATGCCAATTAATAAGATATTAGGAAAATTGACCAAATGTTTGATCAAAATGGTCGATTTTAAGAAGCATCTTAGGCAGGGAATTGCATTGTTTCGGAACTTGGCAATTGAAGACAATACACCTCTCCCCTTCTTCTCTCCCACTGCCCCATGGTGATGCATTTAAATGTAGGAATGGGGAGGAGAACAGAACTGGAGGGGCAAAGATGTCGCAGTTGGCTGAAGAGGTTACAGAGATACATAAAACATAGAAGATAGGAGCAGGAGGATGCCATTTGGCTCTTCGAGCCTGTTCCATTATTCATCACAATCATGGCCAATTATCCAACTCAATAGCTTAATCCTGCTTTCTTCTCTTAACTTTTGATCCCATTCACCCCAAGTGCTGTATCTGGATATGGAAGGGCAAATTCGTAGAAGAATTTTAAAACAAGGATGGGATTTTAAAATCAAAGTAATGTTCAACAGGGAGCCAATGTAAGTCAGCAAGCAGAGGGATGATGTGCGTGCAATCTTTGGTGTAAGTTAGGATATGGTTAGGAGAACTCTGAAAAAGCTTCTGTTCACGAAGGATGGCCAACCAGGAATGTGTGGGCAACGCAGCCCAGAGTTGATTCTGGTATAAGGGGCTGTGGGAGTCCTGTTGGAGTCTCACTTAGCTTTGGAGCCACACTCAGGATACAACAGGAATGAGTGACAATGCCAAGTCTGTGCTAAAACAAGAGTTTTATTG
The DNA here is from genome assembly GCA_024679065.1 of Sphyrna mokarran. Classification (NCBI taxonomy): domain Eukaryota; kingdom Metazoa; phylum Chordata; class Chondrichthyes; order Carcharhiniformes; family Carcharhinidae; genus Sphyrna; species Sphyrna mokarran. Next base: position 68,874,754 of record JAGIQG010000012.1, on the reverse strand, counting down.
AATATCGAATAATAATAATCTGGCAATTACAATTGATAATGTAAAAAAGGAAAAGTTAAAAGCAGGATAACTTTATTAGGAGAAAGCACTTTGTATATATCAGATGGAATGAAGAAGAATATTTATTTTTTAAAGCACAAACTGTAACCCCAAATTGGTCTGGTCCACAACAAGCCCCCTAGAATTGATAACCTCAACTTAATCTGCTTCACAGACAATGCTAAATTGGTAAAATTTCCACTTGGTGCCTAAATTATCAAGTCTTCCCAGTAACTGAACAGAGATGAACTTTGCGGACAGTCACTCTGATGTCCTTCCCTCCGTCTTCAGTAGTTAATTAATTCTACGACTGTTGCAGACCTGTGTCCTGGAAGCAGTGTTCCTTTAAGTCAAATTTCTGGCTTCACTTCCACCTTTTGAGGCCTGGTTCAAATATTCTCAGCACTAGTCTTAGTCCTTAACAATTCTCCTCACAGCTCTGCAAGGTCATCCAGACTTTGCAACACACATGTTGTTTATGCATCTTTTAATGGTATTGTCCCATCTGCCATCCATCAAGTGTTATGCCCATCAATCAAACTTCATCTCCTGATGACCATATTTGTTGACTATCCCACATCAGACTACTCATCGTCCTGGCTTGTTATTCAAAGGTCACTGGGGTCAATATACCATACACAATTCATCTTTTTAAAACAATGGGGAAAAAATGTTTCACTTTGCTTATTTAGTGGTGGCATCTCTACAATATTCGTTCAGTTAAGTAACTGTGAATAAGAAAAACCATTGTGAAAATTCTCAAACCTGGAGTTATATAGTTTATCAATAATCAAAGCATAATCACATCTAGGTTTACATCAATGTCTACAAAGATGCAATGCAAAATAATTTTAAATATTAAAGTTTATTTATTAGTGTGATAAATAAGGTTTACATTAATATTGCAAAGAAGTTACTGTGAAATTCCCCTAGTTGCCACACTCTGGTGACTATTTAGGTACACTGAGGGAGAATTTAGTATGCACCTGTCTTTTGGATTGTGGAAGGAAACCAGACCACCTGGAGGAAACCCATGCAGACACAGGAAGAACGTACAATGTCCACACAGTTAGTGATCCAAGCCAGGAATCGAACCTGGGTCCGTGGTGTTGTGAAGCCACAGTACTAACCACTGTTTTATCGTGAGGTGTAAAAAGACAAGAGAAAAGCAAAAAGGGTCCTAATTTTCTTGCTATTTATGCTGGCAGGATTCTCTGGTCCCGTTGCAGTGAATGGAGATGTGGCTGAGCACCATGTTCCATCTTTGTTGGCAGCACTGACAGGGCCTGAATGGCTGGAGAATTCACTGTAAAATGCAAAAATACAAAATGGCAGAAATGAGTGGCTGCAGGCCTCAGGCCTGCACTGAGTAGAAATAGGGAGGTGGAAATAGGCAGTCTTTGTGATAGTCCATGTATGTGGCCAGCAGCTTGTTCTGGAGGCAAACAGAATGGCAAGTTTGCAAACAGTGTGATTCAGCCTAGAGAGTTGCCAGGGAAAGAGATGAAGTTGGTGACTACGGAACAGCTTTTACAATAGAGTCTAAAGGAAATGGCTTCAAGCTTCCCAACATTAAGTTGGGAAGAAGTTTCTACTTAGCCTATACTGGATGTTGGACAAGCGCTGTGACAGTTTTGAGACATATATTAATAATGGTGACTCTAATAGCCTCTCTGTTATTTTTCACCACAAAATTCAATCAAATGTTTCTATTCATTTTTTGTTATTTTTCTGAGACTGGTGGGACACTCTTGGAGGATGTCTATAAATGAGCAAAGCAAAGCTTTTTGTATCTTTGTAAATTGTAGACATATTGGCTATATGGGCAAATTTATTTAAAAGAGGTGTATATTCATTTAATATGGAATTAAAATATAATTATAAATTGCAGAATCAGTAATCCACAGGTACCTTACCATTCAATATTAAGAAAAACTCAAAGCAAGAAAGAAAACATCCTAAAGTGTTTGTCAGGTCCATTAATTCCTTTGAATAGTTGAGGACAGCACTGGTATGGAATTTTAAAATGGATTTCTTTTATTGTACAGAAGTTAAAATTAACGTGACAAAAATAAAAACAAACTTAAGACTGACTTTTACTGCCGTGCCCTATACTGAGACACACTGAACTCAAAAGCAAAACATATTTTAATTCTTATCTTGTTATTAGAAATATTTTCTGCAAGCTGTCTGTGTCTGGAGAAGACAGGTTTTTCAGCTGTTGTTATCAAAATTTGTTTGCTTGCTGTATGTGTATCAGGAATGTGGTCAATCTTCAGCTGACCCAGCATGCCTTCTGAGTTTCAAAATGTAGTGAAGTGTTAGTTCCCCGACAGTCTAGCATTTAAATGTAATTGCATAGCAGAAATATCTTAAAATGAAGTCTTTGCATAGACTGAAGCAGACAGGGCTAAGCATACATAGAATCTCTATTTCGCAGTCAATGATGAACAGTCGGCTGGGAGTTAAGATCTTTTCCATGTTATGATGTAAATTGACTGCAATCCACACCATTCATTACAGACATGTTGCTGTTAACAGGTTTAACCTAAATGGTAAAACCACAAGAGTGAATAACCAAGGAATTTGAAAAAAAAACATTTTATTTAGCAACTGCCTCTCTTTCTTGTGGCAATTCTATCAAAAATCTCATCACCAGAGTAATTGCATTTTAATACAGTACTTACAGCTGATTGAAACTTTGTCTAAAACAAACAATCAATACAATACTGGAAATTAAGAGGCACAAGCAGCTGATTAAAACTGCTCAAAGGCTGAAATGAACTGAGCTTTTTAAAAACATATGAACTGCCCAAAATAGCTGACATGCCAACATGTTACAATAGCCCTCTTGGCACCTATGATAATGACAAATGGTCCGCATTATATGCCCAATGGCTGCCTGTCCAAATCATGACGTGGAGATGCTGGACTGGGGTAAACTCAATGAAAAGTCTCACAACACCAGGTTAAAGTCCAACAGGTTTATTTGGTAGCAAAAACCAAAATCTTTTGGAGCATGGCTCCTTCGTCAGGTAACTGGGAGTTCTGTTCACAAACAGGGCATGTAAAGACAAAAACTCAATTTACAAAATAATGGTTGGAATGCAAATCTTTATAGGTAATCAATTACCTATTAAAATGATTGATAACGCCCTGTTTGTGAACAGAACTCTCACTTACTTGACAAAGGAGCAGCGCTCTGAAAACTAGTGGCTTTTGCTACCAAATAAACCTGTTGGACTTTAACTGGTATTGTGAGACTTCTTACTGTATCCAGATCATAAGCAGTTTGGGTGGTGGATATTGTAGGTGGGATTTTCCAGCCACCCTCAGCTTGCCCAAGATGAGCGGACCTTTGAGTAATCCTGTCCCGCCCACTATGAATCCCGTGGCGATGGGACAGGAAAATTCCACCCTATATCTTTACAATGGAATCACTATACAGAAACCTTAGCCAAACTGCTGACAGCAAAGTCCCATAGACAGCAATAAGCTGAATTAGGAATTTTTTTTTATTCATTTCATGGTGCCCATCAGGGAAAAGATACAAAAGTCTGAGGTCATGCACCAATTGATTCAAGAACAGTTTTTTCTCTGTTGCCATCAGATTTTTGAATGGACCTACCTCGTATTAACTCAGTCTTTTTCAACATCAGAGCTATAACAGTGATACTGCATTCTGAACCCTCTCCTTTGCTTCTGTATGAACAGTATGCTTTGTTTGTATAGCACACAAGAAACACTGTATACTAATTCATTTGACAGTAACATATCAAACAAATTCAAAAAAACATTGATGTTGCTGGCTAGTCTAACACTATTGCCAATCCCCAGTAGCCCTTGAGAGGGTGATGGTGAGCTGTCTTCTTGAATCGTTGCAGTCCATGTGTTATAGGTTAAGCCACAATGCTGTTAGGGAGGGAATTCCAGGATTTTGACCCATTGACTGTGAAGAAACGGTGATATATTTCCAGCTCAGGATGGTGAGTACTTGAGGACTAAGTATGAGAGAGTAAAGCCAGATACCTCTCATATTTGCATCTACGTGAGAGGGCCTCAATTTAACATTTCAGTCAGAAGATAAGGCATCTATCAGTTCAGAGTTTCCTCAAAACAACACGGAAGTGTCAACGTAGATTATGTGATCTAGTCTCCAGAGTGAAACTGAAACCCGTAGCCTGCTGATTCAGAAGCAAGAATGCTTCAATTGCGTCAAGGGCGTCACTAATTCAACTTGAAGTTTGAGGCCAACCTGCCCTTAACTAGCAGTTTTAAAAATCAGCACAAGGTCAGAAAAGGCAAGCATACATTTGTTTCATGTTGTAACGTTTAGGATTACATGACACTATGTCAGTATGTTCTTTGCCTTATAAGTGATGACTTCTATTTCGTATGAATAATCTAATAATAAATTATTCCTACACTGATTAAATGCAAAGATTATAGTACGAGTTGTTTAATCAAAGCCTGCGAGTTTTGTTGAAGACAAATGAGAGGTTATTACTAGTTTCTGGGAGGTTGCAAAGGTATATTCATGCTTAAAGTGGAGCTGCTACTTTAAAAATGGACAATAACATTTGTCATCATTACTAATTATTGTGAACACATCTACATCTACAGCAACAGCAGCGATGACTACTGGCTTACTTATGCCACACATAAATGTGAATGATATCTTTCAGATCACACAAGAGGAAAATGTAGTTTGGAGACTTATTTTCCTACTGCTCAAGATTCAACGACAAATGCATTCTTCTTCAACCTCCCAGATACAATTCAAAGCTTGTATAATGAAATAACTTCAAATCTTTTCTTTGTGGGAGTGACCCGAATTGAAAGAGGTAGAGATCCAGGTTTCATGAATTGGATTTTCCAGCTGCAGCCCGTAAATGGTTTGTTAATCACTTAGTGCGGAGGGCTCAACAGCAGCAGCAGACATTCATGCTTCGAGACTACTCAGTTAACTCTTTACCTCACCATCTATCCTTTGCCTTTCTATGGAACATCATAGCATAAAATGAAAGCGTGTGCCAAGGTGGAAGTGGTACTCCAGTGCCACGATTTTTAGAATGGCAAAGGTTCCCTACCCACCAGAAGTCACAGAAAACACAACCCTGCCTGCACTGTCTGGCCCACAACCATTATGGGGCAACCCACAGCACTTGGACTGCAGCAATTCAAGAAGGCGGCTCACCATCACCTTCTCGAGGGCAACTGGGGATGGGCAATGAATGTTGGCCAGCTAGAGACACACATGTCCCACAAATGAATTAAAAAAGGCTTAATTGGCTGCAGACAGGATGTCCATCCCTCACTCCAGAGGTGAGATACTTGTTTTTATTCATTTGTGGGACATGGACATCGCTGACTGACCAGCATTTATTGCCCATCCTTAGTTGCCCTTGTTCAGGGGCAATGAAGAGGATGGATAGGGTAGAGGTTGAGAGACTCTTCCTGCTTAGCAGGACCAGAGGGCACAGCCTCAAAATAAGGGGGGTGCGGTTCAGATCAGAGTTGAGGAGGAATTTTTTCACTCAAAGAGTGGTGAATCTTTGGAATTCTCTGCTTGTTGAAGTGGTGGAGGCTTCCTCGCTGAATATGTTTAAGTCAAGGGTGGATGGGTTTTTGATTGACAAGGGAATTAAGGGTTATGGGGAGAAAATGGGAAAGTGGTTCTGAACCACTGCAAATCAGCCATGATCTTATTGAATGGCGGAGCAGGCTTGAGGGGCTGGATGGCCTACTCCTGCTCCTATTTCTTGTGTTATTATTTTATGAGAGTCAACCACATTGCTGTGGCTCTGGATAGACCAAACCAGGTGAGAACAGCAGATTTCTTTCCCTAAAGGGCATTAAAGAACCAGATGGATTTTCCTGACAATCAACAATGGTTTCATGGTCATCAGCAGATTCTTAATTCCAGATATTTTTTATTGAATTCAGACTCCACCACCTGCCTTCATGGGACTTGAACCCGAATCCCCAGAACATTAGCTGAGTTTCTGGATTAATAGTCTCAAGATAATACCGCTACACCATCACCTCCCCATGACTGCTCATGACATCAAGGTAGTGTTTGAACAAGTGCAGCATCGAGGAGCCTGAGTGAAGCTGAAATCAATGAGAATCAGAAAAATGCCATCTACTGGTCAAACTCACACCTGGCAGAAAGGAAGATGGCTCTGTGGTTGGAGGTCAATCATCTCAGCTCAGTGATATCTTGCAGGTATTCCTCAAAGCAGTGTCCTGGGCCCAACCATCTTCAGTGCTTCATAAATGACCTTTTTGCTATCGTAAGGTCTGAAGTGGGGGTGTTCACTGATGATTGCATAAGGTTCAGAAACTGAAGCAGTCCATGTCTGCTCCAGGAAACCTGAACAATATCCAGGCCTGAGCTGACAAATGCCAAACAATGACCACCTCCAACAAGGGAGAATTTAACCATTGCCTCTGGATATTCAATGGCATGACCCTTGCTGAATCCCCCACTATCGACATCCTGGGGGTTGCCGTTGAACAAAAGCTGAACTACAGCAACCATTGTAGCTATTTTAAGAGACACTCGTGAGAGCGTCTTATCCGAGTTTTATTGTCGCTCATTGACATGCGTTGTGCACTTCTGAATAGAATCAGAGTGACATCCACCTGATGTTACCACAGCCATAGGGTGTTGGTGGAAACGGGGAGGTAATCTCAACGATACGGCAACAACTACCATAATTGCAGACAAGCAGATTGAATCACACCTATGGGAGCGCCTGACGTGCAGGTTAGTTTTTGCTCGTCAGCCTCAAGCCGTATACCCATAAATCATCATTTGATACAAAATGAATTTTTATTTATTAGGAGACATGCCTGCACAACGAACAAACAATATTGCCAAAAACACGACCGTGGCATGATACTCGCTCGCGCAACACCAGGAGCTGCGCCCATCGCTGTCAACCACGCCCAACCCCTCGGGGCATGGAAGACATGTCTATTTCGGTAATTTTTCGTCAACATCTGGCAGCGAACATCAGGAACAAGATGGGGCACCACATCCCTTCACTGTGTCACACCAGGTACAGGTCTTTACGTCTTTTCCTCAGGGCCGATCATGTGGCAGGAGGTCACGGAGGTGCTTCTACTACCTTGATAGGCGTGATCGCATCCGCCAGCAGATCACCAACTATCCCTGGGACAAGCCGAAACCTGTCAAGACAAAATTTTTCTTTCACAATTACCGAGTTTGCAGGTATAGAAGCGTGTTGGCAGTTCTCGGCCAGTCAAGTTCCCTTCAGGACCATTCACCTGCCAGCTTGAAGGCCTGAATACCCTGTGGGACCTCAGTCAGGTTTAACTCACTGTGGTTAGAACGCCAAGAATACCACAGTTATGCGAAACATACCAGAGACCAATCCAACAATATCATTCCTGGCTGGCAGTCTGGTGGTAGTGGTCATGGTCCTAGCATGAGTCGCCCCCGCGATTAGTTTCTCAGCCAGTCATGGAATACCATCTCCTGTGTGCCCACAGAGACGATACCAGGTGGCTCCCGCGGAAGGGATTGACTGACTGTGCGCTAGAAACCAGAAGAATCGCACAGCTACTGAGATCAGCAATTTAACGGGTCTTAATGCACAAATGGATACGAAATGGATCTCAAACACCTGTTTGTAATTGCAGTCTGACTGAGTACAGCCAGACATACAACTACATCCGCGTCGCTTCTTGGACAGTCGCTTTAGCCATCACCGCAGGTGGAGTAGCGGCTATGTTGCCCGGCGGGACCATCAAGGAGGCGCAACTCGCTGTGCTACAGAAGCGACAAGATTTGCACAGCTACTGTAACCATGACTCTCCCACCCCCCCACGGAAGAGTAAGAGAGTCATAGTTACTCCCGCCAGGTCAGTGGTTAGGACTCCTCTGGCCAGTAACTCACCCCCTGATACCCCAAAGCCAACTCACCATCTGCAAGGCACAAGTCAGGAGTGTGATGAAATGTTATTTGTTTCTTTGGATGAGTGCAGATCAAAAAAAATCCTCAAGAAACTCAACACGACCCAGGGCAAAGTAGTCCACTTGATTGGCAGCCCTTGCTCCAACATTCACTCAACCACTGAGGTACAGTGGCAACAGTGTGTACCATTTGCAAGAACTCACTGAGGTTCCTTAGACAGCATCTTCCAAACCCAAAAGGACAAGAGTATCACGAGAACACTGCTACTTGCAAGTTCCCCTTCAAGCCACATACCATCCTGACTTGGAACTATACCATTCATAGAAATCATAGGAATCCAACAATGAAGAAGGAAGCCACTCGGCCTATTGAGTCTGCACTGACTATAATCCCACCCAGACCCTACCCCCACATCCCTACATATTTACCCACTAATCCCTCTAACCTTCTCATTTCATGACCCTAAGGGACAGTTTTTAGCATGGCCAATCAACCTAACCAGTACATCTTTGGACTGTGGGAGAAAACCAGAGCACCTAGAGGAAACCCACACAGACACGAGGAGAGTGTGCAAATTCCACACAGACAGTGACACAAAGCAGGAATCGAACCCGGGTCCCTGGAGCTGTGAAAGCAGCAGTGCTAACCACTGTGCTACTGTTCATCCTCTTTCACTGAGTGAAACTTTGGAACTCTCTTCCTACCAGCAGTATGGGTGTACCTACACTAACATTAACTGCAGTCGTTCAAGAAGACCACACACCATAACCTTCTTAAGAACAAAAAGAGATGGCAATGAATGCTGGACTAGCCAGCGGCACTTATAGCCACGAATGAATTAAAAAAATTCAGGAGGATTTCCTGCCTTCAGTCTGATTGGCCATCAGCTCTCAGACGCAGCAATACCAGAAGCTTCAGTGAACAAGACTGGGGCTGCAACCAGGTACCAGGACTGGTAAGTGTGGGGGTTTCAGTATGGCAGGATGGAGAGGGGAGAGGGGGTGTTGGAAGGAGAGTTTGGAGCTCTCCTTGAATTTGAATACCCATTGCAATGGCGGGGGGGGGGGGGGGGGGGGGTGGGGGGGGGGGGGGGTGAAGAGGGACCACCTGAGACAACTGATGGTCTCATTTCCCACTCTCTTTACCCCCTGGTTCCCTCCCCATTCTATCCTCCCATCACCGTCCCATCCTACCCTAGACCCGAACAAGGCTACTTTTTGGGCTTCCCCCTAAACCTCTTCCAACTGCCCAAAGATTGGCCCTTTGGCAGCCATGAAGTGGCCATGCAGCTGAACTGGACAAGTTCAACAACAGTTATCTTATCCTTGACTGCAAGAGGGGTTAGAGGGTATGATTGAAAAGATATGTGTTCATATTGCTGAAGCGATTTCCAGAGTTCCTAAGGAGATTGGTTGGACCTACTAGCTACCTTAGCAAGGGTGTCAACACTCCTTGGACAAAGAAATAGCACTCAACTCGATTTGAAATTGTGGCATGGCATTCAATGATTTAGGAATAGCCATGTGCGGTATACCATCTCAAGGACTGTGATGTCATCAATGTGATGCATAACCAACTCTCTAAGCGCCCTAAAGGTCCATGCAAGAAATGGTGCAATCTTGGCTGCTGTAACCAAAATGAGTGATCAAAGTCTTACTAATTCAAAAGCCATCTAGCACAGAGATCTTTTGGGCTTTTGAGAATTGCAGGTCCCTGAGTGGTTTAACCTCAGGAAATTCTTAGTCCTGGGGAGGCATTCACAGTGAGAACATTGAAAACTGCTTGATCAGAATGTCAAGATTTCTGGTTTTATGATATGCAGATCGCAATTGGTAGTTTGGGAGCAATAGCAAGATATAACATCCTCAATCTGCATTGAGGAGCTGCAAATGAGGGGATATATCTTATGCTGCTATTCATTGTTGAGTCATCTAACTGCTTACACCTGAAGGAGTGATCTGTCTGGTCATAATGAGCAGGTGCCAGGGTGACAGGAGCACATCCCTGACTAAATTTGAGTTTTAGCTGCTAGTAATCTGTCATGCACACAGACTTGGTGAGGGCATGGGTAAGATAAATATTCCTTCAAAAGTTACCAGCTCAGTGGTTAACACCGACGCCTCACAGTGCCAGGGGCCCAGGTTTGATTCTCACTTTGGGTCACTGTCTGTGTGGAGTTTGCATGTTCTCCCCATATCTGTGTGGGTTTCCTCTGGGTACTCTGGTTTCCTCCCACAGTCTGAAAGATGTGCTGGTTAGGTGCATTAGCCATGCTAAGTTCTCCAAACAGGCGCCAGAGTGTGGCAACTAGGGGATTTTCACAGTAACTTCATATCAGTGTTAATTTAAGCTTACTTGTGGCACTAATAAATGAACCGTAAGCTAAAGCCATGAGAGAAGAGAAGCATGCCCCAGGCAGTCTGGATTATTCTTCAGATAGTTTCTTAAACATGCTCCAGACAAAATGGCCTCAATCCCCAGACAACCTGGCCTGGTGATATTCCTTCCCTTTGAGTGAATGATCGGGACTGGTTCAAGGCTATGAAAAGCTATGTGAAAAGAGCAGGCGAGTTGAGAAGCTGGACAGTATTCACCAGAACTGACCTGATTGTGTAACAGAATATTACTGAGCGATCAGATGAAAGTGACTCTGGAAAATTGTGACTCTGGAACTGTCGAGAACTAGATGAGGGAGGTTGTGCAGAACTTCACTTTGTTGCTGAGAATCAGATTGGAGTAAAGCATTTGATGGTCAAATCTTGAATGATAAAGAGTAGTTGTCTGCTTGGCTATTCCAATCATATGGAGAACCATAGAATATTTGCAGTGCAGAAGAAGACCATTTAGTCATTGAGCCTGCATCAACTCTCCAATAGAGCATCTTACCCAGGCCTGCCTCACCACTCTAATTCCATACGCCACGCATTCTGCACCTCTTTGGACTGTGGAAGGAAACCATGCAGACCCAGGGAGAATATGCAAACTCCACACAGCCAACGACCAAGGCTGGAATCGAACAAAGATCCCTGACCTTTGAGGCAGCAATGCTAACCTTTGTGCCACCATATTGCCCCAATATAAACACAAGTTCTTCCTCAATGTTTTGCCATTTTCCCTCATCATTCACTGGATATTGCCAAAACAGGGCACGTATGAAAACATATGCAATAATATGGAGAATTAGATGGGTGCTTTGAAGTTTTTTCTTTATCTTTTGGAAGGAAAAGTTAGCAGCAACAAAAGAGAAATCAAGTCATGAAATGTTACCCTGGACGTATCCAAACTTCTTCCATCCAATAATAAATTGGAAGTCTCACAACACCAGGTTAAAGTCCAACAGGTTTATTTGGTAGCACGAGCTTTCGGAGTGCTGTTCCTTCATCAGATGAGTCTCACCTGGTGTTGTGAGACTTCTTACTCTGCTCACTCTAGTCAAATGTTGGCATATCTACACCAATAATATATTAAACACTTCTGGTGTTTTTATTCTAGCTTCCCTACCTGACAAATTGTCTCAAAAAATAATGTTGAATGAATTGTTCCTGATCTCAGTTTTAAATATATTTTAATTCATATCCTATTCTCCATTCAAGTGTTTTACTCTGATTACAAGACTGGAGCAATTCTCAGTTTATCTTTGTATTACTTAATATTTCAAAAACATCCAGCTTCTTTCTAGACTGATTTCACGTTATCAAAATGTTTTTTCATCTTTTATGCTCTTTCTGCTTGGGGATGAGTTTTGTTTTTCTCTGTATTCTTCCCAGTGCCTGTTTGTCTTATTTGGCTGATGGTCGCCAGTAAAGAATACACCTTCTCCCGTAAGAATAAGTAGCTCAGATAAAGTTCTTTGCCAGAATGAATTCTGGAGATAAAATGAAAGCTGAAAGCTGTCAAATGCTAGAAATCTGAAATTAACACAGCAAATGGTGAAAACACATTGCAAGTCTGTCAGTATCTGATACTGGATGACGTGTTAGCGTTTTCAATGTAAGCCTCAATCCCATTGTTTTTAAAGTTTATTAATGAGTGACACCAGTAGGCTTACATTAACACTGATGTGGAGGTGCCGGCGTTGGACTGAGGTGGGCGCAGTAAGAAGTCTCACAACATCATGTTAAAATCCAACAGGTTTAGTTGGAATCATGAGCTTTTGGACTGCTGCTCCTTCATCAAGTGAGTGGAAAGGTAGGTTTTACAAACATAGCATACAGAGATAAAGACAGTAAAGACCTGAAAAGACTTGTATTCCGACCATTATCTTGCAATTGTGTCTTTGTCTGTATATGCCATGTTTGTGAAACCTGCCTCTCCACTCAACTGAGGAAGGAGCTCATGATTCCAAATAAACCTGTTGGACTTTAACCTGGTGTTGTGAGACTTCTTACTGTATATTAACACTGCAATGATGTTACTGTGAAAATCCCCTAGTTGCCACACACTCTGGGCCTATTCAAGGAAGAATTTAGCATGGCCAATGTATATAACCAGCACATCATTTGGACTGTGAGAGGAAACCGGAGCACCCAGAGGAAACCCACGCTGACACAGGGAGAATGTGCAAACTCCACACAGACGGCGACCCAGGGTGGGAATTGAACCCAGGTCTCTGGCAATGTGAGGATGCAGTGCTAACCATTGTGCCAGCATGTCAGTCCAGTGCTCAATTCTAGTAAAACTCTGACTGCAAATGTAAACCTGTTTCATTGTCCCCAGCTATCAGCAGATGCACTTTGCATTTCCATCATTTTGTATTTCTTCTTGCATAATTAGTCATGAAGTTTGGGGCACAGAATAAATTCATTCAACCAAATGGTTTTTGCTCATTACACTCTTGCATATCACTCTAAAACCTCTTCTGTATCCACCAGCAGCAATGAAATTTCCAGCAAAAAATAATTTAGACTATTTAAAATTGAAAGTGTCTAATTTCTGGCACAAATCTATTGTATAAACATGATACAGAGAGGAAGATTGTTAAAAATGAACCACTTGTTTGGGTCTTTGCACTTTGTGTCTATGGCTCTTGGAAGTTATATGGACCGAGCCTTTGTTTTGCATATAAACACAAGCTGCTTGTATATCTTGCTAGTCATTCTTTTCATACAGATGGACAGTCTCATCCAGATTTCTTTCTCCCCCCAGATAACCTTCCCATTGGTGTGCACTGCTCCTTCGAAGAAGGGGATTGTGGATGGTCATCAGTTATCTCCGAGATGGATGAACCAAGCTGGAAGTTAAAGGAATCTCCGTCAGTCAGTGAAGAAGAGAGGAGCAACCTATGTTATACAGAAGGTACCTTATGCAAGTGTTGTTATTTTCTTCATTAGTTCATCACTTCATGCAATGGGAATCATGGTGGGATGGGAGCACACAAAAGGTCTGTTAACCTTGGATGGGATTTTCCCGTTTTGGAGCGAGTGAGTCTGGCTCAGCCTTCCATTCAGAGTCTGTGGGAGCCTGTTTTCGGGCAGCAGAATAAACACGGGAAGGCATGGAATTGGAACTTCCCTGTCCTTCACCTGGATTCAGCAGCGCGGCCAGTGAATCAGATCAATCAGGCATGTCTATCCTTGGCTTGACTTTGTTGACTAAATACACACAGATAAATTTATAAAATGTATGTGTATTTCTCATGCTGGGAAACTTTCCATCCCGAGCAACTCCCTCGAAGAGTTTACATTCCCAGCTTCAAACCATCCTCTGTTTCCTTCTTTCCCAACTTTTCCTTTGCCAATTTTCCTGTTCCCCTCCACTCTAACGGATCCAATCCACTTTCACTGTACCCAGACTATTGCTTTGTACTCCTTTTTCTCTGCCCTGTTCCTGCTGCCCACTATCTCCTGCCTTTGCAACTCTCCCTTTCCATTATCATCCTTTCTTGCATCGCTGCCACTTACCACCTCCCTCCCTCTCCCCATCTACTGCCATTTTCTTCTACCATCTCTCTTTCTTGCTTTCTCATTTCTCCCCTCCTCTCTCCTTTCCCCCCTATCCTTCCTCTTCATTCTTCAGCCTTTCTTGTGGTGATTGTCTGCTTTGTTGCCCTTAAGGCAACAATCACCACAGTCCCCCTTCCATTGTCCTGTCATGTCCTCAATTTGATTCAACCACTAACCTAATAGAATCTTTCCCTGTGTACTTGATCTGAGCTTCCCGTATGCAATGCAACAAAGGATTACAAATATCTTATAAACTTGATATAGTTTACCCTGCCCAGGCTGGGCAGGTAGGCAGTTGAAATATCCCATTATTGACTTGCCCTCGTGTTACCACGACCCTAATCTCTGTGATTTTAACTTGCTGACATGACAATACAAAAGCAGAAGAGCCCTACTCTACATGTGCACATTGATGCAACTTGAACTCAGTTCAAAGCAGAAAACCAAACTCCCATTCCCCTTTGAGTGTTGATATCTCCCTATCATTGGCTCTCTTTCAGCCACCCTCACCTATCTCCTTCAGTTCTTAGCTTTCTCACTGCTCCCAAAACCAGCTTTCTCCCCAGACTCCCAAATTCCAACCTTTCCTGCTCTTCCCATTTACGGCCTCTCCCCACCCCTCAACTCCCCTTTCGCCGATCACTGACTACTCCTCCAGGCCTGATTGCTGAGCTCCCTTGTCCCTCATCATCTTGGCTACCTCTCTCTTGCACCTCCCAGCTGTGGCCTCCTTCTGCCTCTTCAATCCCCCAACTGGGACCACGCCTTGAGGTCTCCGACTGCAGCTAAGCATCGCTGGTGACCTTTCCTGTTAGTCCGTTGGGTCAGCCACTGGGTGACAAACATTACTGGGATCCTGCTGTTCAGTCTGCCTCCCTGGTCTAGTAGGTTCTTCAGCTGAGTTCAGGATCCCTTGACCCTCCTGGCAATCCCACCACCCCCAGAAACACTCTGGCCTTTTATCATTCAGATTGAGGAATCAAAATAGAGTTGTTACAGGGCAACCATTGGTTTGATTTATAATTCCAGCATAGCACCACGGACAAGGGGGAATAACAGCAGAAATGTAAATATAGGAATTTATGATTCTGAATCAAGACACAAAAACATGATGGCAGGAAATAAGGTTTTTTTATTCATTCATGGGACAGAATTCGCTGGCCAGAATTTATTGCCCATTCCCTAGATGCCCCGAAAGCAATTGAGAGTCAAGTACATTGCCGTTTAAATGCTCATTTTAGTTGGCATAGACCAGTTTGGCTGAAGGGCCTGTCTCTGTGTTATACATTTTATGATTCTATGATCTGGAATCACATGTAGGCCAGACAAGTAAGGAGGTAGATTTCCTTCCCTAAAGGGCATTAATGAACCAGTTGGCTTTTTCCCACAATCACCAATGGTTTCATGGTCATCAATAGATACTTAATTCCGGATATTTTTTATTGTAATCAAATTCCATCAGCTGTCGTGGTGGGATTCGGACCCAAGTCCAAAGAACATTAGCTGAGTTCCTGGATTAATAGCCTAGCGTTAACACCATTAGGCCATCACCTTCCCTGGTGGCTGGGCAGGGTGTTTGGACAGGTGCTGTCCAAGAAGCTTTGGTGACGGCTGTCTGGTGAAAGGGGGAGATGGTGAAGGGCGGCGGGTCAGATGGCTCCCTGGTGGGTGGGCGGAGGGGGCAGGTCAGGCGAGGAGGGTCCGTTGTCACTCTGCGTGTGATTGGTGGCAGGAAGGGGGGCAGGAGATCTGGGTAGTGGGGGCGTGGGAGATAAGGGGGCATTAATGTTGTGGGGGTGGGGCAACATCTGTGGGTGCTGGGGGGAGACATTATCTGTCCTGGGCTCGATGTGGCAGGGGAATATTTTTCTATTTATTTTCTGTGCCTGCTCAGTTGGAGGTGCCGATTGAAGCTGCAGGATTTCAGGCACATTAAACCCAGCCCGCAGGCTCCTGCAGTACGATACAGACTTGCTGATACTTTTTCAGGCAGAGTACGTAAGGGAGCGTCTGAGAACGGATTTAAAAGTTGGATCTGAATTGGTAGTACTGTCCCTCCAGCCCCTGGCCAAGGCATCACAGTACTGCAATTGGGGGCGGCTTGCTGGGTTGAGGTAGGGCATGGGGGATCACCACTGCTGGGTGAGGGGGGCTGACATTGGGGCGCTCCAGGATTGAGGGGGTCAGGACTGGCCCAGGAGCTATCGTGGGGGCCGTGATGCCTTGGCAGGGGCTGGAGAGGCAGTACTGTGGGGATCCCGGGCTGGACAGTGAACAGGGAGACTGACAGATCAGAATTACTGTGCTGGAAGCACAGAGTTCCAGAACTGTCAGACTCTGGAATGAGTAGGCCCCGTCCCTCTGGGGTTTTTAATGAGATTCACGATTGGGACCTCTGCAGTGCACAGAGTGCGGAAGTTTGGGCCTGAAGTTGCTCTGAAGAAAACAGTTGTGATCTCGACCAGTTTTATCACCAATTTGGCACTTTTGGGAGAATCAACCCAAATGGAGGAGTCCAGGACTTGGGGTCAGAGTTTGAGGATAAGGGATAAACTTTTCAGAACTGAGGTGAGCAGAAATGTCTTCACCCAGAGAGTGATGAATGTGTGGAATTTCCTACCACAGGATGTAGTTGAAGCCAAAACGTTGTCTGATTTCAAGAAGAAATTAGATATAGCTCTTTAGGCTAAAGGGATCAAGGGATGTGAGGGGAAGGGGAGTCAGGATATTGAATTTGACGATCAGCCATGATAAAAATGAATGTTGGAGGAGGCTCAAAGGGCCAAATGGCCTACTCCTGCTTCTAGTTTCTATGTTAGGTCATCTTTGAAATCATAGCAGCAACAGCTGAGACTGTAGAAGGGTGACAATATGTGTCAACCCTAATCCTCCTTCTAACAACCAACTTCCCCCTCATCACACAACCTCTTTTTCATGCATGCTGCAGCTTGTGTCAGCATACACTTTACACCCCCTCTCCCCTCCCCACAGCATCAAGCTTATATCTCTGCCCTTTTGGATACCCAAGAGTTGCCACCCGACCAGACAATGGTGTGGAGAAAAAAAAAGCAAGAGGTACAAGACACTGATGAGGAAGAAACATTATCACTTGGCCTCACACTCAGAACCAGCAGCTCAAATCGTAGCACCACACATGCTTAACAGGGTAGCATAAAGGTGGAATCTTCATGTGGTGACAAGTGACAAACCACTGCACCATCACCTGCCCTTTTATTGATTTCTGAATGTTTTGTTCATATAGAATACTTATTTTGTGGTGAATGTTGTTTCAGTTTTGCAGTGAGAAGGATGCTATGATGGATGCTGATATCTGGACCTGAAGTCCAATATTGTATTTACAGAGAGCCTGCCCATAGACCTACCATCTGCTTCCTCTCTTCCTCTTTCTCCTTCTCCTGAGGTGCCCACTGAAACCCCAGTGGTAAGGGCTGTGCCCTCTAGATGGCAAACATGTGGAGCATAAAGGGAGACTTTAGCATGGCTCATTCACTTAACCACCACATCTTTCGGTCTGTGGGAGGAAACACATGCAGATAATGAGAATGGGCAGACTCCGCACAGACAGTAATCCAAGCTCAGAATCGAACCAACGTCCCTGCCACTGTAAAGCAGCAGTGCTAACCATTGTGCCACCATGCTGGTTCTGATGTGGTCTAAGAGGAAGGAATAGTGAATTGGTGCACAATGACAGTATCAGCTCAGATACAGTCAGTCCTCACTATAAGTTGTGTTCCTGAAAATCATGATTTTTAAGTGAAGCAACTTTAAGTGAATCAAGTTAGATTCCTTTGGATAGTTCTTGCCTGAAAAAACAATTTACAAGCTGAATTGCACCGAGGCTGATAGGATTATCTCGGCAATTATCCAAAAGCAGCAATAGCTTGAAGGAAGGATGGTCCCGATGGTGGAGGAGTTCAGAACCAGGATACAGGGTAAACTTTTTGGGACTGAGATGAGGAGAAACTTCTTCATCCAGAAAGTGGTGAGTCTGTGGAATTCAGTACCACAGAAAGCAGTTGACGCCAAAATGTTGCATGTTTCAAGAAGGAGTTAGATATAGCCTTTGGAGCGAAAGAGGTCATCGGATGTGGGAGGAAGGTGGGATCAGGCTATTGAGTTGGATTATCAGACACATAATGGAGTCAGCTATAAAGGAACAGTGATTTATTGCACAAAATAAAGCCAAAGCCACATGTCTATAGTGAACACAACATATTCCAATCAGAACAATGGAATAATGGACCCACTCAGGGGCTTGCTTTATACATGGGCCAGGTATACAAGCTCTCCATCTGATTAGTTAATTACCAACCCCCAGGCAGTTCGTATTCCACAAGTCCTAAAGGGAGGTCAATCATTGATTTGTTACGCAAACCATAGGGTTACCACAAACCATGATTATAATGAATGATGGAGCGTGCTTAAAGGGGCAACTGGCCTCCTATTTTCTGTGTTTCCTTTGCCTCATGTAGAGTCCCCCAGAATGGCTTCACTCTCCTGCTTGCCATATAAGGCACTGTGGGAGCAGATCAGCTCGTAGCAATGGACCAACCACCAACCAATCACAGTCCATACACGAGTATTGCCTTGATCCTTTAGACTACCATCACCGATTATTAGCCAATGACAGTATGCGCTTGGGTACCACCTCATCATCTCATGTCATCTGTCAGCCAATCACAGCGCACATTCAGGTACCAGCTGACCTTTCCCACACCAGGAACCTAGTCCATACTCATGGAAAAGCCCAACTAGGCATGGGCCGAGGAGGCCACTTGATGGAACAGCCTAGAGACTAGGTGATTGGTGGTCCACTCAGTTGAGGCAGTGCCTGCTCAGGCTGTAGAGTGGGAGGACAGGTTGCTGTTTATGAGCCAAGATTAGGCTCGGCTGAGACTGGCAGACAATGATTACTTAGTGTTATTAATTAGTGTAGGATTGATCAGTGGTGACTGGGTAGACTGTGGAGTGTTGAGGATTTCCACCCCCCTTCCCCCAGAGCATGGAAAGGAATTGTTCAGACTCAGGAGTGGAACTGAGTGGCAACAGGTTCATTCCCTCTCATTCAGAGTCATACTAAATTATTGTTTAGTCGCTGGAAACAGCCAGCGTGACTGGAAACCAGATGAGCAACCTAAGAGGAGCTGCTTCCTGCTGTGTCTTTGTAGCCGCCAATCAGACATGTTGCACTGAACTATTTAAAATGAGCAGCACGGAAAGAGGCCATTCGGCACATCTAGTCTGTGCTGTAACACCATGTCTGCCCACGTCACCTGGTTTTAAAATAATTCCTCTGCCTCACCTGCTGCAGGATTAACAAGAGAGCCAGCTGTTTGTGCAGCCTCAGTATGTCTCACACAAGGACAGGGAGAGTAATTTTACAGCTCTCATACGCTAGAACCCTCCAACCCCATCTGCAGCTGGGATGTTGCGGTGCCACTGCAGTGTTGGGAGTTTAGGCTGAGTGCCAATTTCTCTGGCCGGTATAGATGAGATCGGAGAATCTTGCCCCAGCCCCAACAGGCAGTCCTGAAACACCAGAATCCATATTGGTTTGAGTCAAGAAGTGAGTCTTTTTTCACCGCCACGTGGAGTCCAGATTTTTCAAGTTTTTATTTGCAACATAGAAATTCTGTCTTCGGATGTTCAGCAGAACATTTCGTCCTGGCATTTATAAGGAAAATCAAAGTTCTCATGACCACAGAATGCTTCCATCATATTGGAGCCAATCAGTTCACAGAATCCAACATTTGATGAATATTAAATGAGCTCACTATGCAATGAGAACAGGGATGGCAGGACAGAGGGCAGTGGCACAACATGATGTTAAAACGGAAATTGCAGTGTAATTCACGGAAAATGGGTCCTGAAAAAGAAAACATGTTAAGCGGGGTGACATGAAGTGACATTATCCTAGAATCCCTACAGTGCAAAAGGAGGCCATTCAGCCCATTGAGTCCCACCTAAGCCCTATCCCAGTAATCCCATGTAGTTATCTTGCTATTTATCCCCCTGCCCCACTAATATTAAGAGGCAATTTATTGTTGTCAATCAACCTAACTCGCACATCTTTGGACTGTGGGAGGAAACCAGAGCATTCAGAAGAAATCTGCACACTCACAGGAAGAATGTGCAAACTCCACACATACAGTCACCCAAAGCCAGAATTGAACCCAGGTCCCTGGCACTGCGAGGCAGTAACGCTAACCATTGTGCCACTGTGCTGCATGAATAAATGAAGACTTACTGTAGAAACTAACAAGATGTTCGGAGCATGCTGGCAAAACTACACTCATTTAGCCTGTAATTTTGTTTTTAAAGTTTATTTATTTAATAGTCACAAGTAAGGCTGCAATGAAGTTACTGCAAAATTTCCCAAGTCGCCACCCTTCGGCACCTGTTCAGGTCAATACATCGAACCAGCAGGTCTTTCAAACAGTGGGAGGAAACTGGAGCACCTGAAGGAAACCCACGCAGACATGGGGAGAACATGCAAACTCTTCACAGAAAGTGACCCAAGCCAGGAATTGAACCTGGATCCCTGGAGTTGTGAGGTAGCAGCGCTAACTACTGTGCCACTATGCCGCAGGAGAGAGTACATCTCAGCATTAAGTCTGGCAGAGCCGACTATACAGTCAGCACCCTGCACCATGGGAAAGCTTGGTATCTAGGCAAAGCCACATGTGCACTCCACTTGCTTCTCTCTGTCAGGAGAAGTACCAGAAACTTCCCACTCAGAGGTAGAGCCTCTTGTTGCTCTCTGATGCAGCAGTGAGCTGGGAGATATCAGGTATATTGCTTGCTCAAGTCTGAAGTAACCCAAGGCTGTAGGACTGGATCCAAGAGGTGGCAGGGAGCACCTCCTTAAAACACAGATGATGCACAGACTGCTTCTAGATTGAGTGCAGGAAGGAGATCTGTGCCTGAAAGCTCCTCGATGTATCGCGTCTGCTGTAAAGAATCTCTCACCCCTGTTCTTCCAGAAAGAACTCTTCAAATGTATACAATAAAAAATATAATACAACTTTAAAAAATGTGTATTAGTCACAAATAGGCTTACATTAATGCCACAATGAAGTTACTGTGAAAATCCCCAAGTCGCCACACTCCGGTGCTTGACCAGGTACACTGAGGGAGAATTTAGCATGGCCGATGCACCTAACCAGCATGACTTCTGGACTGTGGGAGGAAACTGGAGCACCCGCATGCCTTACGAAGATAGGTTGAGAGAGCTAGGTCTCCTCCCTGGAGAGATGAAGGTTGAGAGGCGACCTGATAGAGGTTTATAAGATGTTGAGAGGAATAGATAGAGTGGATTCTCAGAGGCTATTTCCCAGGACTGAAATGATCGCTACGAGAGGACACAGGTTTAAGGTGCTGGGGGGCAAGTACAGCGGAGATGTTAGAGGTAAGTTTTTCACTCAGAGAGTGGTGAGTGAACGGAATCGGTTGCCGTCAGTGGTGGTACAGGCGAACTTGCTGGGGTCTTTTAAGAGACTTCTGGATGAGTACATGGGATTTAATGGGATTGGGAGTTACAGATAGTTCTATGGCCTAGTAGGTATAGATATGATCGGCACAACTTGTGGGCCGAAGGGCCTGTTTGTGTTGTAGTGTTCTATGTTCTATGTTCACCCGGAGGAAACCAACGCAGACACAGGGAGAACCTGCAAACTCCACTCAGACAGTGAATCAAGCCAGGAATTGAACCCAGGTCCCTGGCAATTTAGCATGGCCAATCAACTTAACCCACATATCTTTGGAGGAAGCCCACACTGACAGGGGGCGGACATTGGGAGGCAGCAGTTCTAACCGCACTGCCACCAAGCTGCCTCGATCAACTCCAGTTTATAAAGCAAAGAAAACGTTTAATCAAGAAATTCCATTGGTACAACCTTGAGGCCTCCACCTGGGCCATTCCAAGCTCCCCACAATTCCCAACATTTTCTAATTTATGTTGAGTCAGCTGGTCAGTTGACCATCAAATCATTCTGTCATTGGTTACATGGTTTGCTGGGTCAGGTGATTCTTAGAGCTTGTTACTATTGGTCACGTTACAACGGCTCCAATTTTATCACCGGTTACATTCTAATGTCCCCCTCAGCCTCTACAATATCTCCAAGTTAAGAGAGATTGTGACTATAGCACTCAATCACTGGGAGCAAATGGTTTGTCTGGGACATTTATAGATGCAGCAATGAGTTCTTCATGTGCAGGATTCCTCTCTGCAACCGACTGTCACCAGCTCCTCAAAAATTCCACCAACTTAAACGGAGCCAGAGGAAAGACATCTGTAACTAGCCTGCAAGTCTTGGATTATCCTTATAAATACTAGCCTGGCGCCCATCCTAATTTTGAACATTTCAGTTCCGGCCTCAAGTTACTGAGTGGAGTTTGCATGCTCTTCCTGTGTGAGTTTCCTCCCCTATTCCAAAGATGTGCAGATTAGTTGATTGGCCATGCTGAGTTGCCCCTTAGTGTCAGGGGATTAGCAGGCTGGGTATATGGGATTATGGAATAGGGCCGGGTGGGATTCTTGTTGAGGCCAAACGGCCTCCTTCTGCATTGTAGGGATTCCAAGATTCTGTTCTATGATTCTACATGGTCAGCTGTGTGTGTTTGAGAAAAGCGGTAACTGGATGACATGCTCCAAAATTGCAGCACGTTTTACATCACACCTGACTTATATTTCTGTGAATGTCATTGGAAAGCTCTTGCTGAAGGTAGGGCAGGAATCCACACTGTACCGTTTGGCAGCTGGATGTATCGAAGTGACCCTGTGTTAGAAAGACATAGCTGGCATCCCATTCCTCACGCCCACCTCTTCCGTCATGAGCTGAAGAAGTGCAGGGTTTCCGATAGAGTGACACTCTCAGTTTAACAGACTGGCAATATGTAGGTTGTTATCTGTTAACATGTTTGTGTTTTTTAGTCACGATTGGATGAAAGATGATGTCAACATCAATCAGGACTGAGAATCAATCCACTCGAGAGCTTTGTAAAACCAGCACTGCCGGGTCACTGTGACCTTGTACTCATCATATTCATTTGTCAGTATTACGGGCAGCATAGTCTTATTTCAAGGAACAGAAAATCAATCATATTGATATTACTCTGCTGCATAACCTACTTGTGATTAGAGTCAATTGAAGCAGTTTATTGATGAAGGATTCTGTTGGTAAAATTGGAAGATTTCTGTTTCTTAAACAAAGTACATCCTTTCATGGCTATCTGTGGAAGTTCCCAGCAATTTAAATCACCCACTTTTCACGGTCAGCCTGATCATTAGTTTTTGGTGGAGGATCATCCTGGATTATGTCACCTGCTACAGTCCTCAGAAGGATGTTTCTGTGCCTCTGTCTAATTGGTAGAATCTCTGATCTCTTCCCCACCCCTATTTCCTGAATGTTATAATCAGACCCTTGAGCTATCCCTTGTCCTCTGGCGTTTAAACCTCTGAATCCTTGGCAGCTCTTGCATTTTCTTCCAGTGTTTCTTCTTCCTCTGCTCCATCGTTTTACACACTACGAGGAGGCGATGGCTTCGTGGTATCATCACTCCACTATTAGTCTAGAAACTTAGCGAATGTTCTGGGGACCTGGGTTCAAATGTCGTCAGGGCAGCTGGTGGAATTTGAATTCAAGGATAAATATCTGAAATTACAAGTCTACCGATGACCATGAAACCATTGTCGATTGTTGGAAATGCACACCTGATTCCCTAATGATCTTTAGGGAAGGAAACCTGCTGTCCTTATCTGGTCTGGCCTACATGTGACTCCGGAGCCACAGCAATGTGGTTGACTTTCAATTGCCCTCAGGCAATTAGAGATAGGCATTAAATGCTGGCCAGCCAATGAAGTTCATGTCCCATGGCTGAATAAAAAAAAGTGTTTGGATGGCTGATTCTGTTGGAGAATGTTGGAATCAGATAATCCTTTGCATATGACACCTTAATTGTGCAAACCCTGAGCCCAAATTTTGGAAAACTGTTCCTTCCTAAGGCAAGTGCCTTCTTGTTTGTGGCTAAATTGTGACACAGTGAGTAGTTTGAAATACTACCAAAGCCATTTAATAAGGGATTTGCCAGGCCATAACTCACTACAACAGTGCTAACCAAATCCTTTGTTTAAGCCATGTTCCATTAATGTCCTGAGCAATATGAACCTCCAACCTTAAAATACCCTGCTTATTGTGGGCTCATAACTTGTTCACAGCTGTATCCATAACTTGATGCAGGCATTTAAGCTTTTGTAAATTTTTGTGCCAACTTGCAATATTATTTTGACTTCCAACTCCCTTCAATGCCTCTCTAATGAGTTTCACAATAGGATTCTTCCTATCCAACATGTCTGGAAGATAAATACTGATGCGAAAGGCTGACTGCCCAAGAGGTACTTTATATCCTTCCAGCAGCACCTGCACACCTGCAGAGAGAGTCGAAGTCAACTAATTTTTGTTGCCATGGTGCTATAACGGGTTTCTCTTCCCAAAGGTAACTTATGATAGCTGATCAATATGTGAGCACCTGCCTCAACATAATACAGCACGATTCTGTTGCCTAGCTTTTAATTTAAACATCTTCAATCATTCCAGTTTAATGAGATAAACTCATTCAACAATTTCTTTATTGAACACTTATGATTCCAACTCAAATGTAAATAATTGCAACTCATTAACTCTTTACTGAACTTTAACTCTAACTGAACATTAATTCCCAACTAAACTTTATCTCTTAAACTGCACTTTAACTGAACATCAACGTTAACTGAACATCAACTCTAACTATTTAAATGAAAATAAATACTACCGAGTTTAGGAAAACCTTGGCCAAGAAATAAAGAACAAAGAACAATACAGCACAGGAAATAGGCCCATCAGCCCTCCAAGCCTGTGCCACTCATTGTTCCAACTAGACCATTCATTCGTTTAAATATGACATAGACTCTATCTTCTTCTTCTCTGAAGCATCCTTCAGGGTATGGGTCCTGTTATGATGGTTGGTCTCTTCTGAGTTATCACTGCCAAACAAAGGCTGCACATGTCTTTTTGTCCATAACCCTCCACTCACTTCTGGAAGATTTTCTGTCATCCCCAGCCAGCTGTGTAACCAGAAACCAATCACGTGGCTTGAACATCCAGTGAAATTACTTTTGAACGATGCATTACACTTAGTTCAAACCACATGCTCCACAAATAACAGAAATAAGTCAAAGCCACAATGTCTGGGTCAAATGTAAACAACTTCCCTTATTTGGAAACTTCAGATCACAACTCCCAGACCAGGATAATTTTATGACCTTCATCTGGTTTTAATTATAAGTTGACCAGAAATCCTAGTCAGAATAGCCATTTTAAAGCCACTATTGCCATTATTGTTGTTAAATTATTTTTGCAGCCATTCTTTCTTCATCCACAATTCATTAAAAGCACGAATTGCTTTAGTGCTGTATGAATTTGACTGTGCAGCACCTATAATTCAGGCACCTAATAGTTTATTAAGGCCCCAAAATAGTGGGCTTGAAACACATGATAAATTCAGGTCAAAAGGGCAACTTTTGCCATATTGGTTTTGGCCTCCTATCTTTTCTGTGATCCGCTCAGCTTCAGTGCACCCCTGCCATCTACCGTCTTCCTGTTCCAATCCACCCATGCTCCGCAAGTGATCAACTCATATATAGCGAGAATAAAGTCACAATAGAAAGCTATCTAGATGTCAGCACTGATCAATGTTGTTACTATTCCTGACTGAGAGACCACAAGGCTTGACGTTTGGAAAATGTTGTGTTGGCGCCAGTAGAGAATTTACTGGAGGATTGTTCGGATTTGGTTCTGCCTGCTCTTGGTAGTCAATATCCAATGGAGTATTCAGAAAAAAGCAGTGTGAATATACTGGCCAATATTACGCCCTCAGTGACTATCAATAAGAATTGTTTAACTCATTATGGCTTGCTACTTACAAATTGGATGCTACACTTGCCTCTGAACCTCAGTTGCCGAACTTCCCTAAGTAACTAATCACGTATCTGAGGCAAAATAAGCTGTTATGCTATTATAAGTCTTTTCATACATATTATTTATTTATATAATAAATACTTTTTATATTATGTAAGGATGATATACATTTTTTTTACTCGTGGGATGTAATTTCTGTTAACTGAGCGGCTTGCTAGGCCATTTCAGAGGGCACATGTGGGTCAATTGCTGTGCTGTGGTCAGAATAGGTGAGGATTTCTTTTCCTAAAGAATGTCAGAGAAGATTTTATGAGAGCTCTGTTACTGAGATTAGCTCTTCATTCCAGGCTTATTCAATTAATTTATGTTCCCAACTGCTGGAGTGGGATTTGAACTCTGTTCCTGGCTCATTATGTAGAGATGCCGGCGTCGGTTGGATTTAAACTGTGTTGTCAGACTTCTTGCCTAGCTCATTATTCCAGGTCTCTGGAATGTTACTCTGGTAACATAACCGCAATGTGATGACTTCAGCCAGGCTAATGCAGCTGGCTGGCTAGAGTATGAACTACCTGATGAATCTTAATTGATGGTTAAATCAGGAAGCTTCATGTCCCTTTTTTTTAAAGCAGGTATGTCAATCTCCCTGCCTGCATTCAGCAGGGAGCAACTGGAGAGCTGGCTGTGTACAGCTGTATGGTGTAAACAAAGTAACTTGGTAACTGGACTTCCACCTCCATAAAGTTATTACACTACCATTCTCAACTTTGCTTCGCATAATAAATGTTGAGGACAGATTTCTCCGGCCCCACTGGTCTGAAAGCCGGAAATTCCCACCCGACCATCGGTGGCATTTCACATTCTCCACAACCCTCCCACTAAAATTCCAGTGGGGGCAGGATGGGAGAATTCCGGCCTGTAATATATGTGTGTGTTTCTTTTTTTTTGTCCACTTTTGTCCTTCTCAAACAAGAAGAAAAAGTTTAAATCCACAAAGCTCCAGCTGATACGCACAGCTTAAGTGCGCTCCCACCAACTGCTTCCAAGCACCTCGTTTCGTGCAAAGCTCGACCGCGCTGAGGCTCCTGCTGGGGAGGTTGTTAGGTTCTGTACCTCGCTGCTTGTAGCAGCTGTAGTAGTAGTAATCCACATCACTGCAGCAGCTGTATCAGCAAAACAGGGCTTCCACGTAAGTACTGTATTGATAGGAAAAAAATCAGGATTGCCACTTTATCTCCGGAATCATTCTCATGGGGGTTTCTGAAGCTGTGTTCATATTCACATCCACACACTTTTAGTAACTGACCATGCATCCACTGCACACAGACCAATTTAGTGAGAAATCAATTCTGTCGTCTTGAGTAGTCAAAGCTATTTGGGCTGGAAACAACATGACTCTGATGAGAAAAGGCTGCTGCAGCAACAAAGGAAACTGCTTTTCAGCGAGAATAATTTTATTTAAAGGTAAACAAATAGCACGTGGTTTCACCTGAAGAGAATACAGCTCATATCACTGGACTATTAATCCAGAAACTCAGCTACTCTTCCGGGAATCCGGGTTCGAATCCTGCCACAGCAGAATTCAAATTCAATAAAAATAATCTGGAATTAAGAATCTATTGATGATCATGAAACCCTTGTCGATTGTTGTAAAAACCCATCTGATTGCCAATGCCCTTTAGGGAAGGAAATCTGCTGTCCTTACCTAGTCTGGCCTGTATGTTGTTTGGACTGAGTTAACTTCCATCTTAGACTTTAAACCTAATTTACAGGTTCAGACATAGAACCCCACATTGCAGAAAGAGGCCCTTCGGCCCATCGAGTCTGCACTGAACACAATCCCACCCAGACTCTATGCACATATCCCGACATATTATATGCACTAATCCCTCTAACCTACACATCCCTGAACACTAAGGGGCATTTTTTTAACACAGCCAATCAACCTAACCCGCACATCTTTGGACTGTGGGAGAAACCAGAAAACCTGGAGGAAACCCATGCAGACACGAGGAGAATGTGCAAACTCCACACAGATAGTTAATTGTTAATAGACTCACCTGGATATATAAAGGGTTACAGGTGGCACACTGGGTGTTGGATGTGGATGTAGAACATGTTCCGGAGGACTGGAGGATAGCGAATGTGGTCCCATTGTTTAAGAAGGGGAAGAGAGACCTTCCAGGGAATTATAGGCCAGTGAGTCTTACTTCTGTTGGGGGCAAGGTATTGGAGAGAATTATTAGGGATAGGATTTATAGTTATTTAGAGAGAAATGAATGGATTGGGGATAGGCAGCATGGTTTCGTGAAGGGTAGGTCATGCCTTACTAACCTCATTGAGTTTTTTGAGAAAGTGACCAGAGAGGTGGATGGGGGTAAGGCGGTTGATGTAGTATATATGGACTTAGTAAGGCGTTTGATAAGGTGGCCCATGGAAGACTTCTACAGAAAATGCAGATGTGTGGAATAGAGGGTGATTTAGCTAATTGGATTAGGAATTGGCTGGCAGATAGAAGACAGAGGGTGGTGGTTGATGGAGATATTCATCGTGGAGTTCGGTGACAAGTGGTGTACCTCAGGGGTCTGTTTTGGGGCCCCTGCTGTTTGTAATTTTTATAAATGATCTGGATGAGGGTATTGAAGGATGGATTAGTAAAATTGCAGATGACACTAAAGTCGGTGGAGTGGTAGATAGTGAAGAGGGGTGTTATAGTTTGCAGAGGGACTTGGACAAGTTGCAGAGCTGGGCCGAGAGGTGGCAAATGGAGTTTAATGTGGAAAAGTGAGAGGTAATGCACTTTGGCAAGAATAATAAATGTGTAGAATATAGGGCTAATGGTAGGATTCTTAATAGTGTTGATGAACAGAGGGATCTTGGTGTATTTGTGCATAGATCCCTGAAAGTAGGCAGTCAAGTCGATAAGGTTGTTAAGAAGGCATACAGAGTCTTAGCTTTTATTGGAGGGGGATTGAATTTCGGAGCCGCAACGTCATGTTGCAACTGTACAAAACTCTAGTGCGGCCGCACTTGGAGTATTGTGTGCAGTTCTGGTCCCCACATTATAAGAAAGATGTGGAGGCATTGGAGAGGGTACAGAGGAGGTTACCAGGATGTTGCCTGGTATGGAGGGCAGGTCCTATGAAGAGAGGTTGAAGGATTTGAGGTTGTTTTTCGTTAGAAAGGAGGCGGCTAAGAGGGGATCTTATTGAAGCATATAAGATGATTAGAGGTTTAGATAGGGTGGACAGTGATAGCCTTTTTCCTAGGATGGAGAAAGCTAGCACGAGGGGACACAGCTTTAAATTAAGGGGTGATAGTTATAGGACGGATATCAGAGTAGGTTCTTTACCCAAAGGGTGGTTCGGGAGTGGAATGCCCTGCCTGCAGCAGTTGTAGATGCGCCAAGTTTGGTGGCGTTTAAGAGGTTAATTGATGAGTATATGGAAGAGAAGGGAATGGTTTAGTTTGGAGGGGCATTGCTTTTTATTTTGGTCGGCACAACATCAAAGGCCGAAGGGCCTGTTCTGTGCTGTAATGTTCTATGTTCTATGTTCTATGTAATCCCTACGTTGCAGAAGGAGGCCATTCGGCCCATCAAGTCTGTATTGACCACAATCCCACCCAGACCCTAGTCCCATAACCACACACATTTACTCTGCTAATCCCAATGACACTCGGGTCAATTTAGCACGGCCAATGAACCTAACCTGCTTATCTGTGGAACGTGGGGGGGAAACTGGAGCACGCAGAGGAAACCCAGGCAGACACAGGGAGAATATGTAAATTCTAAACAGAGACCCGAGACTGGCATTGAATCTGGGTCCCTGGTGTTGTGAGCCAGCAATGCTAATCATTGTGCCAAGTTGAATAAGAAAGTAAAAGGAGTTTATAAAGCAGCAAGACTTGCATTTCCATTACTGGACTGCAACTGAGAGGCTCAATATGTGTGAGAAGAGAAAGATACAAAAGTGTCGAGAGGAGCAGTTTTTTCACACAGAGGGTGGTGAGTGCCTGGAACAAGCTGCCAGAGGTAGTAGTAGAGACGGGATTTTGTCTTTTAAAAAGCATTTAGACAGTTACATGGATAAGATGGATATAGAGAGATATGCAGGCAATTGGGACTAGTTTAGGTTTTTAAAAGAAGGGGCAGCACGGACAAGTTGGGCCAAAGGGCCTGTTGCCATGCTGTAAACCTCTATGAGTCTTTGTGACTCCAGAGCCACAGCAATGTGGTTGACTCTCAACTTCCCTATGAGCAAGGGCAACTGGGGATGGGTAATAAATGATGGCCAGCCAGCAATGCCCATGTCCCACAAATGGATAAAAATAAATATGTATATGTTATAATTTATGTGTTTTCTTCCTTCAGGTCATGCCCTGTTCCTCAACACCAGAGAGACACTAATTGCTGAATTCAGTGAGTTGAGAAGTCCAATTTTTCCATCTCCTATTAGGAATTCGCCATGTGAGGCAAGTACCCTGTTCCAGTTTATCCAATACTTCCTAACAATTGTCTATTGGTCCATGTGAATTGCTCCAGCAATTCTTGCCTTCTTGACTTCCTCATCGGAATCCATAAACTATCAGTTTTCCATTCAGAGAAGTAGCTGATGAGGTATGAAAGCAAAACTGGAAACTTGAGATGAGTAAAAACAAAAAAGTGCTGGAAATTCTCACATGTCTGGCAGTATGCGGGGAGAGAGAATCAGGATTCATTCTTCAGGTCTGTTGAAAGATCACAGACCTGAAACATTTCATTGGATTTAATGCAGCTTTTTGTAGTGGGAATAATTGCAGCCAGGCTCACTCCACTCGTAAAAGACCCAACATCATCTACCATCAGCGGTTAAACACAGTCTAAGAAGGTGGGATGTTAATCAGGCTCAATAGTTAAACACACATTATCCCTGAGTCGACTCCATTTTAGTGGTGGCTCAGCAAGGGATTAAGTGAGGATTGCATGCCTTTCCATGTCTCCTGTACGTAGCCTAGCAGCCTCCCAGTGTTCCCTAATGGTCAAGAACTCCATGTCTGAGCAAGGGACTCAGCAGAGGGGAATTGCTGAAAGCAACTCCCCTGCCCTTGCCTCATTCCCCACTTCTCCCCCTCGCCCACAATCTCCATTACTTACCTTTGACCTACGTTCCCTCCGTGGTTCTGGATCTCACTCGGATACATTGCCACTAGATGTCACCAATCCTGTTGATGCTGGTGATATGTAGAATTACCCGTCCCTGATTGGCTGACAGCTCTCAGTGGTTGAAACTGTTGCCACCAGGGGCCTTAGTTGCAGGAAAGGCCTGATGGTGGTCACTTAAGAACTTGAAAGGCAGTTGATAGGGACTGATAAAGGTTCTCGCTGTTATTCTGACTGGCAGTCAAGACCCCTGTTGGAAGGACAAAATCCCAACCAATAGCCTTGTTTCTCTCCTTCCAGACCTGCTTTATCTTTCCAGAATTTTTTGGTTTTTTTTAATTGAAGTAAGTAAAAGGTGAGCCATAAGTGGTAAATAATTGATGGCCAAATGAGCTGTTACGTGAGTTTTCTTTGTAAAAAATTGGCACTGGTTTAGACAAAGCTTCAGTTCACACTGCATTTATAATGCAGTGATTATAACATAATTGGAAAATTGTTGTAATAGAGTTACATACTTCCAAATCAGAGCGTGTGCAATAAAAAGGAAGGGGCAGGCAAAGATTTCAACATACTTAATTGTCCAATGTCCTGTTCATTCCCTGATAAATTCTGTAGTAATCATGACCAAATAAATGCAATCCAGCATAGTTTTGGATGCTGCCTCCAACAGCATCCTCATCCTGGACTACGGTGGGTCCCAGCACATTGATGTGAGAGATTGTCCACCCGCATCTCCAAAGAAAAGAGTGAAGTGGATGGTCCCACTCAACCTACGTCTTAACGCCTTCACTATTATACAGCTTATATCTCCATGAGCAATCATTAGTCAGAGTGAAAGAATGAATATTGTACCTGTAATTGCTTTGAGCAAACAAAACATAAATTTAATTATGTGTGATTGAAAAATGCATTTTTCTTGAGGTTTATTATTACTGGAATGCTTTTTACTTGGGATTTTTTTTCAAAGACAAGCCAAGCTGTAATTTGCAAATTTAGCAAAGCAGAACAGGCTAATTAAGCCATCTCTGTTTCAAGTTTTGCGCTTAAGAAACTAATTGCCTCCCAGCTGTAATGATCAAGTTTGACAAGCAAAAGCAGTGTTCGCCCATAGCTTTATTTTTGGGTAAGACAATCAGATCTTTGACTGCAAAATTCATTTCCTTAGCATCTGATTTATCAGCACTTCCAGTTCCATTTTGCCCACAAAATGGTGTCTGCAGCATACATGCACACATAATAGAAACAGAAACTAGAAGCAGGAGTAGGCCATTCGGCCCCTCGAGTCATTCATTACGATCATGATGAAATTCAATATTCTGATTCCCCCTTCCTCCCACATCCCTTAATCCCTTTAGCCCCAAGAACCACATCTTGAAATCACACAACATTTTGGCCTCGGCTACTTTCTATGGTAGTGAATTCCACACATTCACCATTCTCTGGGTGAAGAAATTTATCTTCACCTCAGTCCTAACAAGTTTACCCCCTATCCTGAAACTGTGACCCCTCATTCTTCTGATGCCTACTGCCATTTTACTGAGGGCATTAGTACACAGGCAAGGAGAAGTTTGCAGAGTTAATAGATGAGACCCTGCTGGTTTGACAACAGCCCTATCATTTTGGACCTCAGTGCCATACCCTGAACAGACGTTCAACAATAGTGAGGACCGCACCCCCCCCCACCCCCACCCCCACCGACATTATTTGAAGATATCACAAACTAGCCACACGCTAGTTGCTAATTGATTTCCACTAACTGTTGCTGTGACTGTGGATGAAGTTAGTGCTTTTCAGAGCTACTTGAAGTTGCTGAAGGAGTGGTGTTGCAGGTTCTGTATTGACCTTCAAAGATTCTCCACCAGTCATTTTTTTCCCAAATATGGGTGCAGCAATAAGCATCTCGCTGGAGCATAGCAGACAGGGAAAGTGAGAAGCAGTGACAGAAGTGCAGACAAAGTCAGTAGGTGGGAGGCTGGTTTGAATGATGGACTGGGCTACATACACCATCATTTGTAGTTTATTGCAGTCTTGGACAGAGCAGGAGCCACACCAAGCTTTGATATAACCAGAAAGAAGGCTTGGCCATATTGTGTTAAAGAGAGGAATAAATGAAATAGCACCATCAACACTGTTAATGCTCAAAATATACTTCCATTACACAGCAATAGTGATCAGGAAAAGGATAGTAAATGAGGGTTAAATGACACTCAGTAAGTTACTGTTCAGTAATACTCCAACACTGTCGACATTGGCCTTGGTAGCTACTACAATTTACAAGCTAATGGTTTGTTAGCTAATATTAGCTGATGGAAAGTGATGAGACAAGTGCTGTACTTGCAAGTTGGGGGAAAGGAATATGAGTGTTTAGTTGAGCCAATAAGGCAAATTTGCTTTTTCTTATTGATTCAATCTGTACATATAAATATTCAAACCGCAGGTAGTGTTGTGGTTTCACAGTGTCAACACAGTGGTTAGCACTGTTGCCTCACAGCTCCAGGGACCCGGTTCAATTCCAGCCTTGAGTCACTGTCCGTGTGAAGTCTGTATGTTCTTCCCATGTCTGCATGGGTCTCCTCCAGAGGCTTTGGTTTCCTCCCACAGTCCAGAAAACGTGCTGGTTAGGTTCAGTGGTCATACTAAATATTCCTTCAGTGCACCCGAACAGGCACCAGCTTGTGGCAGCTAGGGGACTTTTATAGTAACTTCATTGCAGCGTTAATGTCAGCTATTTGTGATGCTAATAAATAAACTGAACCCCTGCAGTGCAGAAGGAGGCCATTTGGCCCATCGCGTCTACATCGACCACAATCAGCACCTTACTCTTCTTGCCACACTCGCATTTTTCACACCCATCCTTGTTTTCCTTGCTCCTTCCTATCACCGGGTTTATCAACACTTTCTTCCTAGGCGGACTTAGCCACTACCCAAACATCGGGAGTGCAGCTAGCATTGCAGCCTAGCAATATGCATACATTCACAGGAAATTGGTGTAGGTAATAACAAACATAAATTGATTGGCTAAGATGGATTTCAGCTTTGTTTAAAAGTCTTCACCAATATCAGTTTTAAAACACAATGGGAAGAATTTTCCCACTCCACTCACTATGGGAATGGTGGTGGGCAAGGGACGGACCATAGAAAGATCTGTTGACCTCAGGCAGCATTTTCCAGTTTCAGGGCAAGCGCGGCCAGATAATCACGCCCAAAGTTTACTTTGCCATCTCAAAATCACAAAATTCAATATCACCTTCATGGGCTGAATTCTCCATCCTGTCCGCTGTGGGAATTATAGCAGGTGGTATGTGGACCATACAAAGGTCTGTTGATCTCAGGCAGGATCTTATGGCTTGAGGGCGAGATGGCCAGAAAATCCAGCCCTATAAGTTTCAGCTGTAGGTTACCTTTGTGATTAAGGCCTAGAAATCTCTGGGACATCAGCCTCAACACTCTGCTGCTTTATGCACTGTGCATATCTGAGTGGAGGCCCAGGAAAGAATTCCAGCCTCGATCCAAGTGGTGTGCGGCTCTGTGGGTTTTGCACTAATTTACTCCAGCCTCAGATGGGAAAGGAAATAAATTGGGATATAATTCGCATGTTGTGTGAATTTAAACATGACCACTGATTGTATCTTTTCCCATGCAGATTCGTATGTCCTTATGCTTGCATGGTACGCTGATGGGAAGTCTTTCATTCTTGGTTGTGGAAAATAAGACGGATCAGGAATATGTCAGGACCCTCTGGGAATTTGCAAACATCACTGGCTCAGGAAGCTGGCAGAAGGCCACCCTACCACTGACTGATGTGTCTGACAGGTACAGTGTTCTATTTCTCTTTCCATTTGAGAAGTGGTCCAACCATCTTATTGAGCTAAGAAACTGTGCATGGTGCTCCTCATTGCTAGGTTGCAGATTACTCTGTCTATTTACCATCTACAGAAAGAAAAGTTTCATTGAAATTATATCTTTCATTCCCTAAGGATGTCCCAAAGCGCTTTACAATTAATTATTGTTTTTGGAATACAGTCACTGCTGTAATGTAGCCAACATGGCAGCCAATTTGCACATAGAAAGCTCTTACAAACAGCAGCAGAAGAAATGGCAAGATAATTCACTGAGATTACGCAGGCTTGATGAACTGAAGAGCCTGTTCTGTACTATATTGTTCTTTTTTTTAGTATTTGTTTTAGTGATGCTAATTTAGAGATGGATCTTGACCGGGATACAGGAGAACTCCACTGCTTATCTTTGAATGGTAGTGTGGGATTTTTTTTATATCATGACAGTGCAGACAAAGCCTCAGCTTAACTTTGAAGCAAAAGCAAAATGCTGCAGATGATGACAATCTGAAGTAAAAGCAGGAAGGTTGGAAGCTGAAAATACTCAACAGCTCAGACAGCAAATATAGAGAGAGAAACAGAGTTAGTGGATAGATTTTATGAAAATAATTCTAAATGTCCAGGTAGCAAGAAGTTGGAGAGTTCCTGATTTGTTTTTTGAACGGGTTTTCACGCTCAATGTGAGTCGCTGGAAAAATGAGCTAGACTGTTTCTAGCTGGCGCAGGCAGTGGGTTGGGCTTAATTTGATCTACAGCCTGTAGAGGGAGCTTCTGTGCATGTCCAGACCTCTGATGCTGCACATGTGCAATTTCAGGAGTCTCACAGACTGAGAGAGAGTTGTCAGGCCCCTGCTGCTTCAGGTAGCCTCAACCAGCTCCCCTCCCAACCCCCCCCCCCAAAATCCTGGCAGCCCACAGCTGAACATGAGCCCCACAATGCACTGGCATCTAGCCCTGCCACTACTCTTCCACCACCCTGATCAATCGTGCCTCTTCCTCACCCCTATCGGATCACACCTGTGGAGCAGCGGTAGCCCCCTTCCATCTGATTGCATCTGCAGAACAGATAGAGGCTCCGGTCCTCCTCCTGATCCAATCCCATATGCAGAGTTGCAGTCGTCTCTTTCAGGCCCCACACCCAATAGGCTCCACCCGATATGCCCTGCCCCTTAACACCCTCCCCACTGGTCCCATCCTGGTACTGCTTGAAACATTCTAGCCCATTTTTCCAGTTACTAAGTGTGGAAGATTGGGTGTGAAAACCTGCCCAAAAACGGATCAGGAACTCTCCAGCTTCTTGCTAGTTGGTCATTTAGAATTATTCTCATAAAACTCCACCTATTAATTCTTTCTCTCTTGATGCTTGCTGCTTGATTGACAGTGCCTACTGGACATTACTTAGGTGCCAGGCAGGCAGTGCCAAGATGCCTGGGTGGCACTGCCAATCTGGTACTATTCCCCTCCCCTTGCCCTTAGCCCCTCCGGAGGGACCTCAATGGCTTTTGTTTCCATTGGCAAGGCTAATACAGCTGGTCCTCATTTGTGGCAAAGAGGTGTTTTCCTTGCCAGAGAAAATCCTGTCCCAGCACAGCCATGAAGCCACATGAGCCCAGACAATTCAGTGTTGTGCTCACTAGTCACATGGTGATGAAGATAATAATAAATTTAAATAATTTATTCAGCCCATCATCCATTTCCAGCGAGTGGCTGACCTTGCCGGAAATCTGGCTCTTATAAAATCGTGAGCCGAGAAATCGGGTGTGATCCTGATTTCCTGGCTAAATGTTTTGAGTCCATTATGGAGACCTCTTCTCCGTAAGAGGTTTTCCTGAAGTTTTTAACCTCAAGTTAACATCTGACTTGAAAGACAGCACCTCTGATGTGGCAGCACTCCTACAGTGCTGCACACAAATGTCAGCCCAGATTACTGCTCAAGTCTCTGGACTCAGCCTTGAATCTGCAAATTTTTGACTCAGAACTGAGTGTCCCACCTCTGAGGCATGGCCTGAGGAGTTTCTCTTTTGATATGTGCCTTAAGATTATGCAGGATATGGACACGGTGAGAAGGGAGCAGCTGTTACCCTTAGTTGAGGGAATTTTCGGGTAAGGGGTAGGAGATTCAGAGGGTATTGGAGAAAAAAATTCTTTTCACTCAGAAGGTGGTGGGAATCTAGAATGCACTGTCTGTGAAGGTAATAAAGCCAGAAACCTTACAGTCTTCCAAAAACATTTCGATCAGCACTTGAAATATCATAATATTCCAGGAAATGGGACAAATGCTGGTAAATGGGATTAGTATACCTGTTGTGGTAGATATTGTCAATCCAGACTCAATGGGCCAAAAGGCCTTTTTTGCACTGTATAACTTTATGGCTGTATGATGTACATGTACCTATAAGGGACTATTTCTTCGACATTTAAACTGTTAACATTGCACATTTTATTGCCCGAGGTTCATAAGATCACGCCTGAGACTAACAGAGAATGTTGTTCTGCGAGTCTCATCCACCCCAATTCCGGGCCGGACAAGGCGGTAAAATTCCAGCCCACATTATTGTTTTACCAATCGATTTTCGTACATGTTTACATCGAATAGAAAAATGTAACAGCTTTCTCCTTCAGATATAAAACTTGATATTCATCTCATGGTTCTGTGACCACCTATTCTACTCTCACCTCCTATGAGGAGGCAGGCTGCAAAAAAAGAGGGGGGTGAATTCTTGTGCACCTGCAGGAAGATTGCACACCATTTGAGAAATGCCACTATTTGTACAAACAATTACTTTAATTATCTGCCCACCACTATCTGGCGTGTTACCATTACTGCTATGCTCCTGTCTCCAGCGAGTGCGTGAGGCACATTTTTATTCGAAATATTCCGGCACCCATCAACCATAGCACTCCCACCCTCCCCTCCCTCCCTCCCCACCCCCTCTACCACCAGCACTCAACTACAACACTTCCACAGGGCTGCTTGCTGCTGCTGTAGGGGCTCACATTTCCGCAGTACTGTCAAGCTGTGCTCATATCTGGGTGCCAAGCCCTCCCCCTGGACAGACCTATGGTCAGGGCGCACTGCGACCATTACAGACCTGGGGTGGAATTTTCCCTCCCCACCCACCATGGGAATCATTGCGGGTGGGGCACGGGACCATGCAAAGGTCTGTTACCTTGGGCGGGATTTTCCGTCATCGGGACGAGCGAGGCAGGAAAATCCCACCCTTGAACATACAAATCCAGATTGGCTAAGCTGAGTTCAGTAAGGGAAGGGCACTGCACCTTACTACTTTCCCTGATGCCTCAATGCAACTTGCTGATTACCATCAAGGAGTTGTAAGAATGTTACAAGCAAATACAAGCATCCATCCATCTCAGGAGATGATGGGCTGCACTCAGAGTGCGTCACGTTCGCATTGAACATGGTCTGTTGTGGCCAGTTTGTGAGTGACAGTCCCTCCTATAACTGGCAAAGCTGAATAGTTTCTACCCAAATTCAACTGGTGCTTTATTTCTGCCAGCAGGAAGGAAACCTTTTCCCATAGCATTCTGATTACAAGAGGTTGTGAAAATCTTACAGTGCAGAAGGAGGCCATTTGGCCCATCAAGTCTGCACTGACCCTCCCACAGCTCCCTACCCAGGTCCGTTTGTCGCCTATCCCCTAACCCCATATATTTACCCCACTAATCTCCCCTAATCAACACACCTTGGGACACTAAGCGGCAACTTAACATGGGCAATCCACCTAACCTGTGCATCATAAGAGTGTGGGAGGGAACCGGAGCATCCACGGCCATGGGGCGAATGTGCAAACTCCACACGGATGGTCACCCAAGGCCAGAATTGAACCGAGATCCCTGGAACTCCAAGGCAGCAATGCTGAACACTGTGCCACACAAAATTAGATTTTTAATTCCAATAATCTGCCATGATGGGATTTGAATCCAGATCTTCGCAGCACTACCCTGGATCTTTGGAGTACTAGCCCAGTGACATTACCACTGTGCCACCACCTCCACAATATTAAAGCTAAAGAAAAAGGCAAAAGTCTTCATAATGTACAGCAAGTCACTCAGCATTCATGGAAAGAATTAAGTTACCATTACACACTTAGTCCTTCCTCAGAACTAAAATCTGGAAAGGTGAGCAGGCATTCCAGTCAGGTCAAGATGAAGAGGAGGAAGTGAGGGGAAACAAATAAACTCAAAGAGTAAAATGATCTGTAACCTGTTGAAGCAAAAATCGGATTTTCAAATGATTGAACTGACCTTCACCTTGGACCATGGAAGGGGATATTAAATAAATTACTGACTCAAGTAAATCAAAAAATTCACTCGTGTCTAGTGTATTCTAAGAGATATACCAAGGAAGAATTATATAATCACTACAGTGCAGAAGGCACCATTGAGCCCATTGAGTCTGCACTGACCACAAGACCAACCAGCCCCTGTCCCTGTAGCCCACATATTTACCCTTCTAATCCCCCGATACTAAATAACAATTTAGAATGGCCAATCGCCAAATGCGTGCCCACAATCCAAAGCACGCCTAGCTGCAGCATCAATGAAATTGTAGTTCCACTGAACATTTCAAAAGGAAGTTAAAAAGTGGTCCGTTTGACCCAGACTTGTATCTTTGGACTGTGAGTGGAGACTGGAGCATGCAGAGGAAACCTATGCAGACACGAGGAAAATGTGCAAACTTCACACAATTACCGAAGTTGGGAATTGAACCCAGGTCCCTAGTGCTATGAGAAAGCAGTACTAACCACAATGCCATCATTCCACAAGAGGGAAGAGGCAAGAAGAAATGAAAACATCCAAATTCTACAAATCAAATTTGAAGTGAAAACGACAAGCCTTGGCAAAACGTCTGGCTGAACAAGAGACTTCAGACTTTACCCGAGCCTTTACTTTTTTTTAACAGTGGAGTAGTGGTCCCATTGGGTAAGGCTATACTTGTGTTTGATGGGAAACCATGCCCTTTATCAGAATACAATGTGAACAGTGAACAGCAGGCATCTACCACACTTCATTCGCCCAAAGATTATAAGAGTCAATCGATGGGAATGCTTTCTGATTCCTGTAACTTACATGCTAGCAACTCATCACACAATCCAGCCTCCCATCCAGTGACTCCACCTACATCTCCTATTGCCTCAGAGAAGCAGCCAACATAATCAGGGACTCCATGCACCCCAGAGGTACTCTGTTCCATCTTTTCTCATTGAGAAAAAGATACAAAATTCTGAGAACATTTAACAGCTGACTCAAGAACAGCTTCTTCCCTGCTGCCATCAGACTTTTGAATGGACCTACCGTATATTAAATTGATTTTTCTACACCCTATCTGTGACTGTAACCTTCTCCTTTATGTACTCTATGAATGGTATGTTTGTCTATATAGCGCAAGAAACAATACTTTTCATTGTATTCCAATGCATAGGACAATAATAAATCAAATTCTCTCGGGTTGCCTGTATACCCCTGATTTCTCGTGTTGTGTCGAGCCACAGGGAGTCAGAGCTTGACGTTGGTACAGCCAGTTTCCTGGATCATGCCAATTATGGAGAAATCAACACAAGACAATAGGAGGAATTTTTCCACCCCGCCTACCACGGGAATTGGAGCTGGCGAGGGACAGACCATGGAAAGGTCTGTTGACCTCAGGCAGGATTTTCTGGTTTCAAGGAGATCGCGGTCGGAAAATTCAGTCTGCTGGGTTTCAAACGGACCACTTTTTAACCTCCTTTCAAAATGTTCAGCTGGAACTACAATTTCATTGATGCTGAAGCTAAGTGTGACAGTGATTGCCCCACCCACCCTCCCCCGCAATCCCATTCGAACCACTGTCCCAGTAAATGGATCCAACGTACCCCCAAAACAGTTCAACTCCTCCGATCCCATATCGTGTGCTGGGATCAGAGGGAAAACACGGTAAGAAGTCTCACAACAGCAGGTTAGAGTCCAGACAGTTTATTTGATAGTAACCTCACAAGCTTTCGGAAACGGTGTTCCTTCGTCAGGTATGTGGAAGGTTCTGAGAATCTTGTGAGATTACTATCAAATAAACTGGCTGGACTTTAACCTGGTGTTGTGAAACTTCTTACTGTGTTTACCCCAGTTCACCGCTGGCATCTCCACATCATCAGAGGGAAAGGCAGAGGGGCAAACTTCTCCCTGCTAAAGTCGTTGCATCAGAAAGGCTGATTCGACAGCATAATCCACAACTTAATCCAAGATCTTTCAGCTCAACGTGCAATTTGCAAACTGGGCAAATAATTTACCTAAAGAACAATGTATAGCCAGGGATGATAGAACTGCCATGTAATTGAAGAATCCAGATTAGACGGTCAAAGATTAATGACACTTGCGTGTAGCTACAAAGCTGTTCTGTAATTTGACGTATCCCGGTGAATTAGAACTGGAATAACGGGACTGAGTGTTGCATGAGAGGAGTTCAGATCGCAAGATACTTAAGGAGCAGAAATCAGTGGCGAAAATGCTAGAATTTGTTATGAAGGATGGGAATAACTAAACACTTGGAAAACACTATAGGATTGCAGAGACAAAATGGATTTATGGAAGGGAAATCGAATTCGTCCAAGCTGTTGAAGTTTTTTGTAGGATGTAATTTGGCAGCACATCAATTTCCCGGCAGTGGGAAAGTGTCCTGCGATTAGCCCGGAGCAAGGGAAGGCCCGATACACAGGAAACCAACCCATTCATGGTGACCTATCAATAAGGCTTATTAATGAATCAATAGATAGCAAATATCCCTGAAGCCACAGCAACTTGGGAATTAAGTTGGAGTCACAGGTCACCCAAAAGCCAGATTTGCCAGTAATATTCTACAGTCAACAAGGCACAGAATGGGGAAAGGGGGCAGCCGCTGAAGGCCACCCTCCGACCTTGCTTCTAATCCCCTTGCACCTCCCCCCCATCCCCGACCCATTCCCACTCTTTCACCATTTCCCATCCTGCCTTCCCATTCAGGTGGGATTCCCACTGCCAGAGTCCTAAGTTGTGGAGAAAGCCCAACGCCAACCAACGAATGGCATTTAAATCAATCAGGTCCCACCTGGGAAGCAATGCAGGTTTCCCACTGGTTATCCAACCATTTGCCAGACATACATACATAATATTAATAAGACCATGAGAAGGAAGGAGCAGAAGTAGGCCATTTGGCCTACTGATTTATGGATGGCACTGTGGTTAGCACTGCTGCCTCACAGCATCAGGGACCCGGTTTAATTCCATCCTTGGCGACTGTCTGTGCGGAGCTTGAATGTTCTCTCTGTGCCCGCATGGGTTTTCTCGGGTGCTCCGGCTTCCTCCCAAGATCCAAAGATAGGTGGGTTAGGTTGATTAGCCATGCTAAATTGCCCCTGAGTGTCAGGAGGACTAACAGGATAGATATGTGGAGTTGCAGAGATAGGGCCTGGGTGGGACTGTTGTTGGTGAAGATGTGATGGGCCAAATGGCCTACTTCTGCACTGTAGGGATTCTACAATTCTATGTTTTACTCCTCCGTTCAATGAGATCAAAACTCTGTAGTCCACCATTTTCTTCACAGTTCACATCTTATCACCCACATTAACATGTCTGAGACGCTCTGCTGATGTTTCTGAACTTGTCTACATGAGTAATGGTGCATATCTAGACTTCACTTTAAGAGCGAACAGATGTACAGGTCTGCAAATTCCTATTATCCTCTAGCTCCCTGAACATGGGAGAAATTCCTAAAGGAACATACATCTTATGGATGGGGTCAGCATCCTTGAAAAGTAAATGATGAAAAGAGTTAAAGGGGAGGTTTGCAAGTTCAGCAGGAAGTAAAAAGAAGAAAACATGAAAACAAAACTAAAAAGAATTACAGGAATAATGGCAGCAACAAAATGGCGAACAATCAACCCAAAACATTTAGTGAATCGCAACTTGAAGGTTGAAAAGGCACAACAGGAATTAGATCGCGAAGCCCAACAGGTGAAAACAGAGCTGGGAAGGCCCAAATTTCTCCATGCCGACCAGCATGCTGGTTTTCAGACATCTTTCTGCTCCTGGGCCATTTATATGGAGATATGTGGGCAGAGAAGGGGCAAAGGGCAGCTATCTTGTTAACATAATTAAAAGGCCTAGTAAGGCCAGTGATTAGATGGCAACAGGAATTTTCCGGCCAGCTTCTGATCCCCTCAGGAG
The DNA here is from genome assembly GCA_024679065.1 of Sphyrna mokarran. Classification (NCBI taxonomy): domain Eukaryota; kingdom Metazoa; phylum Chordata; class Chondrichthyes; order Carcharhiniformes; family Carcharhinidae; genus Sphyrna; species Sphyrna mokarran. The sequence continues at coordinate 68,831,683 of JAGIQG010000012.1, read as the reverse complement.
TGTCCAAAGCCTAGCTGTTGTCTGGAACTATGGGCCGCAGTATGGAATGTTTTTAACGACTTCCTTCATTGAATCTTTGAGGACCATATCGGATAACTATTTCCGACACGATGTAGGATCTGGGGTTCAATTCCAACCCCAAAATGGAAACGTAGCTTCTGATGACTGAGCAGGAGGGTGCTAATGCTGCAAACGACTAAATGAAGCATGTTAAGATGCACTACTTCCATTGAAATAGATGACAAAGGTAGTGTGAGACTCAGTCTCTAAATCTAATCACTTCATAGGAACACAAGAAATGGGGGCAGGAGCAGATCCATTATCCATCAAGCTGCCCCACCATTCAGTGTGATCATGGACGATCGTTTTCTTCTGCTCCATTTCCTTTCCCACTTCCCATATCCCTTAATTCCCTGAGAGACCAAATATATCCTCAGGGGGCACACAGTGGTTAGCATTGCTGCCTAACAGCACCAGGGACCCACGTTCGATTCCTGGCTTGGGTTATTGTCTGCGCGGAGTTTGCACATTCCCACTGTGTCTGTGTGGGTTTCCTCCGAGTGCTCCGGTTTCCTCCCACAATCCAAGAGTAGGTGGAATGGCCATGCCAAGTTATCGTGTAGTATGAGGGGGACTAGCAGGGTAAATGAATGGGGTAATGGGGACAGAGTCTATGTGGGATTGTGATCGGTGCAGACTCGATGGGCCAAGTGGCCTCCTTCTGCACTGTAGCATTCTACAATTCTATGATCTGTCAATCCCAGTCATAAATGTATTCAACGATGAAGCATCCACAATCCTCTGGGGTAGAGAATTCCAAAGATTCACAACCCTTTGAGTGAAGGCATTTCTTCTCATCTCAATCCTAAATAATTGGCCCTTAATCTTGATTGCAGCCCCGTATTTTCAATTCCCCAACTAACAGAAACAATTCCATTCATCTCAAATGTACTTTAACAGCTGGAATATTCTTGTACCTTCTATGATTCTCTGTGCCATATTGTTGTAAACATTACAAAGAGCAGTTCTCAAAGTCAACAGCACAGCTCTTGGCCGGGTGTGTAAAATATGACATTATTTTGGCAAGTACACCCTCTGTAGGCTGAAAATTTATGACTGAAGCCTCAAAGGCACTTCCTCGGAAGTAAAAGCTAAGGGCAATGCGGAAAAGGCCAGTGATGTCCAAACCGATATTGCTCTGAGATATGGTGACCTCAAGCACAACATAAAAAAACGTTTACCTTTTATCATCTGCCAGCGAAATACTGCAAACAAAATGTTCATCCAGTTTGCGGAACCATAAATGGAACATATTGTGTGCTACATCTGTTGGTGCAAACAGTTCTTGACTGACCTCCCGTATCGACAGTCAGTACTAAAAAAGCCGCTCTGTAATTCAGGACGTGAATATCACATTAAAGAAAAATTAATTGAGTCTAATGATCAAACTGTACAGCTGGCTCATGCATAAAGATGTAAATAAGGCAGCGCTCAAAATTTTCAGTGAATGACTTATGGGTTCCAGCTTGAAGTGTGTTATGGCTCAGCGCTCTTGACCTTCTCATGAGCTCCTGTTGATCAACGTTCTTTTTCTTTGCTCTTGTCACGCCAAGACGCCTGTTTCATATAAGTTACTTTTCCTTTAGGCACCCAACCAGAATTTAGATCTGGTGAGGGGGCTTACCAACATACCAGTGGGAAACACATCTGTAAGAGAAACCCCAACATGACTCAAGGACCCTCAGGCACTTCACGAACCAATGTCAAGCCTTCTGTAGGATCAAGCCATCCGTGGGATTTCAGCTGCCAGCCGATCAGAATCCTCTGCATTGCTATTGGGGGTGCTGGTTAATGCCGGCAATGCTGCAAGTCCAGTTGAAGGATTGCCATTGGAATGCACCGGCAAAGGTGAATAAAGATAAGGTCATGGGGAGCAGGTTCCCAGAGAGAAGGAGATTATGAGGGTGGGGGGCTTGAGCCAAGGCAGAAGGAATGGCATCCAGCACCCATTCCATACTGGGTCATTCGTGGGACATGGGCATTGCTGGGTGGCCAGCATTTAGTGCCCATCCCTAATTGCATTTGAAGATCAACCACATTGCCGTGGCTCTGAAGTCACATGTAGGCCAGAACAGTTGAAGACAGCAGACTTCGTTCTCTGAAGGACAGTAGTGAATGGGTTTTTTTTATGACAATCGACAATGATTTCATGATCACCGTTAGATTTTTAATTCCACATTTTTACTGAGTTCAAATTTTGCCATCTGCCTTGATGGGATTTGAACCCAAGTCTCCAGAATATCACCCTGGATCCCTGGATTACTGGTCCAGTGAAAATGGGTGGGCTGGGGAGTGGGATGTGCAGTACGTGCGACAGTCCACGTGATTGTGAGGATCTTAACTTTTAAGTCATGACAGCAATTAGAAAAAGGGCCGCCCGCTCCGCTGCAGTCTTTAGATGGACCTCAAGGTCAGAATGACCCAAGGTCACTCAAGGTCACTCAGTGTAACCATATGAAATATCCCCAAAGAAAGCTCAGGAACCTTTCCACCTCTGGGCTGCATCTACTGGGAGTGCAACTGTCAGGACAGATAAATAAGCACAACAGAGGTTACACAGTGGTAATTCTTAATTATTTCCATTAAATATTTGACGTAACTTAAACTGTGCAGAATACAACACACGACTAAAAATCTGGAAATGCAGTTCTGGTCTTGATAGTATAAAAAGGATGGGCATGATTTTACGACCTAGGTCGGACAAGACCAGAGGTCTCTCTTATCGAGACTTCTCTCATAGAGGTCTATAAAATAATGAGGCACATAGATCAGCTAGATAATCAATATCTTTTCCCAAAGATAGGGAAGTCTAAAACTAGAGGGCATAGTTTTAAGGTAAGAGGGGAGAGAAACAAAAGGATCCACAGGGGCAGTTTTTTCACACAGAGAGTGGGGAGTATCTGGAATAAACTACCAGGGGCAGTAGTAGAGGTGAGTTCAATTCTGTCTTTTAAAAGACTTCAGACAGTTACATAGGTAACATAGGTGTAGAGGGATATGGGTCAAATGCGGCAATTGGGACTAGCTTAGGGGTTAAAAAAGGGACAACACGGACAAGTTGGGTTGAAGGGCCTGATTCCATGCTGTAAACCTTTGTGATTCTAGGAGGTAAATGGAGATTTTTGTTATCGGACCCCTGTTCACTTTGATTCCATAGCGGACAGGATGGTAGAGTTCCAGCAGAAATTGCAAAACAAATACTGAGAGATTACAGCGACCGAGAGCGACTGAGCAGAGATCAAAACTCCCCCGAAATGATCCGAGCAGTGGGAGTGTTGCTTGCATATGCTGACTGTCTGCTTGATGATGTTTCTAGTGGTCGCGTGATTGTTGCTGTAGGCCAGCTCTGTGACTGCACCAGATTGACTGATAGGCACTATTGATAATGTGTTCATTTCCCAGTGATCTGCCTATGATCTGACAGCTTGATTGGAATAAGAATGGCACAGAGGGCTAGTGATGACTGAATGAGTGGATGAATAAAAGAGCGAATATGGATGAATGAATAAATGATGTCAGCTGTTAGGACACCAGGCACAGACACTCATGAGATACACTTTGGAATCACTAACAAGCTGGATCTTAAAGGAGTGGAAAACATGTGATTTCAGGATGATTACAGGATGATGAAGAGCGCACACTTGGAGTTTAGGACGTTGGGCATATGGGAACCTATGCCTTGTACTCTCTTGTCTTGTATGGCTCTGCTTATTGAAATTATAATCTAAGTGTAGAGAGCTTCAGAGATCCCCTGATATAACAGTTCACAGCCTCAGAGATCTCCCTGATATAGAAGTTCACAGCTTCAGAGACCCCCCCACCCCACCGATATAACAGTTCACAGCCTTAGAAATCTGCTTGATATAACAGTTCACAGCCTCAAAGATCCCCCTGATATAATAGTACATAGCCTCAGAGATTGCTCTGATATAACAGTTCACAGCTTCAGAGATCCCCTGATATAACAGTACACAGCCTTAGATATCCTCCTGATATAACAGTACACAGCCTTAGAGATCGCCCTGATATAACAGTACACAGCCTTAGAGATCCCCCTGATATAAAAGTTCACAGCCTCAGATATCCCCCTGATATAACAGTTCACAGCCTTAGAGATACCCCACTATAACAGTACACAGCCTTAGAGATCGCCCTGATATAACAGTTCACAGTCTCAGAAATCCCCCACTATAACAGTACACAGCCTCAGAGACCTCCCCCCCTCCAGAATATAACACAACCTTAGAAATGTCCTAATATAACAGTACAGAGCCCCAGAGATCCCCTTGATATAACAGTTCACAGCTTCAGAGATCGCCCTGATATAACAGTTCACAGCTTCAGAGATCGCCCTGATATAACAGTTCACAGCTTCAGAGATCGCCCTGATATAACAGTTCACAGCTTCAGAGATCGCCCTGATATAACAGTACACAGCCTCAGAGATCCCCCTGATATAACACTTCAAGCTTCAGCGATCCCCCTGATATAATAGTACACAGCTTCAGGGATATCCCTGATATAACCGTACACTGCCCCAGAGATCGCCCTGATATAACAGTACACTGCCCCAGAGATCGCCCTGATATAACAGTTCACAGCTTCTTAGATCCCCTGATATAACAGTACTCAGCAGGCTGGAAGAAACTTGTTGAATAAAAGTTATGGGCCACAGAAATCTTGACAACTGCAGTCAGTGGTGCAAGAACACACGAATGCAGGACTAGACTACCAGGCCCTTCAAGCCTGCCTCACCATCTGATGCAATCATGGTTGATCTATTGCAGCCTCAATTGCTTTTCTGTGCTATTTTCCCATTGCCCTCTATTCCTCGATCTATCAAATATTCATCCACCTTCACTTTGAATACTTCCCCAGCAGCCTCCAGCATCTTTTGAGCAGAGAATTCCAGAGATTTACTACTCTCGCGAGAAGAAATTTCTATTTGCCTCAGTTTTAAATGATCAGCCCTTAATCGTATCACTACATCTCTTTATTCAAGACTTTCTCACAAGCGAAACAGCTCACCATCTACTCTTTAAGCACTCTCAGTATCTTATATGTTTGAAAAAGGCATCCTCACTCTTCAAAACCCAAGGAATACAGACCCAGACTATTTAGTCTGTGGGGTTGGACAAATCTTGCATTCCAGGAATTAGCCTGATGAATTTCATTTGGACTGCCTCCAGTGTTATTACATCCTTTTAAGAAAAAGGAACCAAAACTGTACTCAGTATTCCTGATGAGGCCTCATCAACACACTGTCCAATTGCAACAAAACCTTCCAGGTTTTTTAAACTCCAAGCCCTTTACAATAAAGGCCAAAGTGCCATTTGCCTTCTTAATCACTTTTTTGTAGAATCCCTACCATGCCATTTGGCCCACCAAGCCTGCACTGACAACAGTCCCACCCAGGCTCTATCCCCATTACACCTGTTAATCCCCCTGAGACTAAAGGGACGATTTACCATGGCCAATCAACCTAACTTGCACATCGTCTGAGCGTGAGAGAAAACCAGAGCACTCGGGAGAAACCCAAAAAGCAGATGTGGGGGGAATGTTCAAGCTTCACACAGTCACCTGAGGCCAGAATTGAAGGTAAGAACTCAGTAAGAATTTAGCAACACCAATTATTAATCCAACCGATTTATTTGATAGTAAAAAAGCGAGCTTTCAACACTCCCGTGTCTTCATCAGGCAAGTGCAGTGTTCTGGTCTGGTTCCTGGCGCTATGAGGCAACAGTGCTAACCACTGTGCCACCCACCGTACTTGTTGTACCTGCATGCTGGCTTTTTGTGATTCATGAACTAGAACACTTAGATCCCTCTATACTTCACTCACTTGCAGTCTCTCTCCATCAAGATAATAATCTGCTTCTTGCTTCTTCCTACCAAAGTGCATGACCTCATACTTCCTCACATTAAACTCCATTTCTCATTTCACAATATCCTCATCACAACATGCCTGTCCACCTACCTTTGTATCATCAACAAATTTGGAAACGTTACATTCTGTCTCTTGCTCCAGGTAAATAGTGAATAACTGTGGAGCAAGAACTGAACCCTGAGGTGCTCCACTAATTACATTTTTACATTCTGAAAAGGATCAATTTATTCCAACCCCCTGTTTTTTTATGTGATGGCCACTTTTCAATCCATGCTAACACACATCCTCCAATTCCATGGGCTTTCAGTTTATGCACCAGCCTCTTCTGCGGCACTTTGTCAAATGCCTTTTGAAAATTTAAATACACTAGATCTACATTAGATTCCCTTCTAACTACTCTCCTTGTTACATGCTCAAAGAATTTGGGCAAATTTGTCAAACATAATTCACCTTTCATAAAGCCATGTTGAGGAGCTTTGCTTACATTCAGCTTTCCTAAATGATTAGCTATTTCCTTTTTGATTATTGACTCCAGCGTCAATAATACATTAATAATACATGTTAAACTAACTGGCCTATACTTTCCTGCCTTCTACCTTGCTCCCTTTTAGAACAAAGGAGTCACAGTGTCTGTTTTCCAATCTTCTGGTACCCTCCTTCAATTTAACAAGTTCTGAAAAATTTTAATCGATGAGTCAATTGTCTCTGCAGCCATTCTTATTAAAACCTTAGTGTGCCATTCATTAGGTCCAGGCGATTTGTCCACCTTTAAAGTTTATTTATTAGGGTCACAAGTAGGTTTACATTAACAGTGCGATGAAGTTACTGTGAAAATCCCCAAGTTATCACCTGTTCTGTACACTGAAGGAAACTTCAGCATGGCCAGTGCACCTAATCAGCACATTCTTTTGGGCTATGGGAGGAAACCGGAGCACCCAGAGGAAACCCCTGCAGACAGAAAAAAATATGCAAACTCCACACAAAGAGTGACTCAAGAAGGGAATGGAATCCCTCGGCGCTGTGAGGTAGCAGCGCTAACCACTATGACACCCTAGCGGCTTGAGTTTCTGGAATAATCTATCCCTTCTGTTTAGGATTTTTGTAAGTTCTACCATGTTATTTGAAGTCAGCCCATCTGATATCTTTGGAATATTTGTAATGTCTTCCACAGTGAAGACTGACGCAATAAAATTATTCAGTATATCCGCCATTTCTTTGTTTGATAACAATTCACCAACTCTTCTAGTGGAAATTTCACATTTATCTTAACCACCCACTTTCTCTTTACATACCCATAGAAACTCCTATTTCTTGTTTTTATTCTGCATGCAAGTTTTCTCTCAAAATTCATTCTCTCCCTTCTTAGGCGCTTATTAGTCTTTTGCTGCCAGATCCTAAAAACTTCCCGGTCCTCTGTCCTACCACTATCCCTTACCACTTTATATGTCTTGCTTTTCAATTTAACATTATTCTTGACCTTCTGTGTTAACCAAAGATTTTGCCTCTTTCTCATGGAATCCCTCCTTTTGATTGGAATAAATTATTGCTGAGCATTCTGGGCCAGCTGTTTGAATGTCTGCCAATTTTCATCGACTGACTGGTATCTTATCTTATTTTGATAATTCCTCCCTCATATCATTATAATTTCCCTTATTTAAGTTGAAAACACTTTACGGACCTATGGTGTTCACCCTCAAATTGTATCTGAAACTCAATCATATTCGTAGAAATCATAGAATCCTACAGTGCAGAAGAAGACCATTTGGCCCATCAAGTCTGCACCAATCACATTCCCATCCAGACCTATCCCCATAACCCCATGCATTTACTCCAGCCAGTCTCTCTGACATTAAGGGGCAATTTAGCATGGCCAATCCCCTAACCAGCATGTCTTTGAACTGTGGGAGGAAACTGGAGCATCCGGAGGAAACCACACACACAGGGAAGAATGTACAAATTCAAGTGGAAGTTGACCTCGGGTTATTGTGGTCACTACCCCTTAGGTGACCTCACTCACGAGATCACTTACTAATTTTTCTTCATCACACAAAACCAAATCTAAAGTAGCCAGGTAGCTTCCACAATATATTGCTCGAAAAAAGCAATCCCTGATGAACTCCACAAATTCTTCCACCATGGTACCCTTCTGTTAGTTCAATCAATATACAGATTAAAATCTCCCATAATAATTGAAGTTCCCTTCAAATATGCCCTGTATAATTCCCATTTATACACTGACTTGTTGAGAGATGATAGATTGGGACCTAGAGACTACTCCCACTCTTGTCTCTTTTCCTCTGCTATTCTTAATTTCAACCCAAATCGATTCTACATCGCTACACACTGTCTATATTACGATTCAGTACTGCTCTAAAAGCTTCCTTGACTAACTATGCTACCCCACAACTTTCCCTTTTGGCTTGTTTTTTGGAACGTTGCCGTGGTCAGTTTGCTCATCTTTTCTAGAGTTCCCCTCTCTCATCCACACAAGCAACAAGAGTCTTGTACCTGTTGGACAGGGACCAGGGCTGAAGCTCCTGCAGTGCTATCCCTTGGATCTCTCTACCTGCTTCACTCACAGCCACACCCTCCTAACTATTGGCCAAATTCAAAGTAGTTATTCTACTGTCTCTTGGGTGTGACTGTCTCTTGAAACACAGCATCCAGGTGTCCCTCCCTATCGCTGATGTGTCACAGTGTCTGAAACTCAGGCTCTAACTCATCAGCCCTGAGCCATAGTTTCTTGAGCAGCCAATGTTCACTACAGATGTGTTTACCATGAACCACAATGGGATCCACCAGCTCTCATATCGAGCAGGTACACCATATCGCCTGGCTCTCCAATCCTATTTTATTTAATTAGATTTTAATTTGTTTTTTTTTAGAAAAAGTGTCAACTGTATTTTAGCTTCTTGATCTGTGAAATATTTTCCTTATTACCTTTAATCCAAAGACAATTTAGAATAGGTCATTCAAATTAGCTTTTACTGACCAGTCAATTACCAGAAATGACCGTTTTTCCTGTAATATTATTCCTGAAGTGTTTTCAAAGTCAGCCTGTTGTTTCAGTACAGTGTGTCCTTCATGGGCCTGACTGTCTCCACTCCTGGATGGTTTGTGAAGGCCCTGAGCCTGACTCCCTCCTTCTCTTCTCCCTAGTACAGTATATCCCTCACAGGCCTGGCTGCTTCTGCTTCCAAGAAGGTAAGTGGAGGCCCTGAGCCTGACTCTCCCTTTATCCTCTCCCTAGTAAAGTGTGTCCTTGACAGAATTGGCTGCCTCTGCTTCCGAGAAGGTAAGTAGAGGCCCTGAACCTGGCTCATTCTTTATCCTGTCCCCTCTACAGTGTGTCCCTCGCAAGTGTGCTTGCTTCTGCTCCTGAGAAAGTAAGAAGACAACCTTACCAGTTGTGGTTGCAGCATTGCTTCTCGGTGAAGTGGAGGTGTGAGGACTGCTCCCTCAAGGTCTACCACATTGGTGGCCAACTCCTTCACTTCTCCTAGCTGCTCTTTCCCTCATCGCACCTCCCCAGTATTCCTGCTCCAGCATTAGCAAGCAGTTAAATAAAGGTCTTCTGTCTGCTATCAATAATGGCAGCCAAAATAACCCCAACCAACATAATGCGTTCCCAGAGAATCACTATTTTGTCTTTGGGAATGTGACAGAGGGCTGCTGGGGGAACCTTGACAGATGCTGCAACTTAAAGAGTCAGATCAGCACCAGAATATTCAATTTTCTTAGATGTTCTTCTTTCCTCGAGATTGGTAGTAAGATACCCATAAAATGAAACTGGAGGCATTCCATTATCACCCTTGTGGTATTTATAAATCTTATTAGGTTCATTTTGAATAAATTCAAGGAAGGTATATTGATTATCAAGTTAGTGATTGCACAATATGATCTTTTATTATAATGCCAATGCTCCAAAACATGGACTATGGTTAAGGAGCATTAGATGCTGTTGTATTTTAATGGATTATGAAAAAAAAACACCAATGCCTCTACTTTCTTAGGAGCCTCAGGAAATTTGGCATATCCACTATGACTCTCACCAATTTCTATCAGTGCACCATAGAAAGTATCCTTTCTAGTTGTATCACATCTTGGTATGACTCCTGCTCTGCCCAAGACCACAAGAAACTACAAAAGCTTGTGAACTAGCCTAGTCCATCACTCGAACCAGTCTCCCATCAATTGACTCTGTCTACACTTCCCATTGCCTTGGAAAAGCAGCCAACAATTGATCAATTAGGTCAATGGGCTGATGAAGATGGAGTTTAATTTTGACGAATGCAAGGTGATATATTTCGATAGAACATCCCACCCTACATGTTTATCCAGAGCAAATCAAATTCTGCAGCACAAAATATTTTCAGATCTGGGTTTTGCAGGAATAACTGGGTGATTTCTGTTATTCTTTAGACCAATATCACCATCAAATCAGAAACTGCTGGAAAATCTCGGCAGATCGAACAGCATCAGTGGAGAGAGAAGAGGGCCAGTGTTTCAAGTCTGGATGGCTGAAGGGTTATCATCAGATTGCTCAGACAATAGGTCATCCAGATATCATCTGAACAATCCTTTGATAACCCTTCAGCCATCCAGACTTGAAACGCTGGCTCTCTTCTCTCTCCAGTCTGGATGGCTGAAGGGTTATCATCAGATTGCTCAGACAATAGGTCATCCAGATATCATCTGAACAATCCTTTGATAACCCTTCAGCCATCCAGACTTGAAACGCTGGCTCTCTTCTCTCTCCACAGACCTGCTGAGATTTCCCAGCATTTTCTGTTTTTGTTTAAGATTCCAGCATCCGCAGTAATTTGCTTTCACCATAAAATCACCTTTTGTTTTGTTAATTTATTGTTGTTCAATTTTGGAATGTGATTACCTTCCCGTTCCCCCCTCCCCCCCCCCCACCCCCCTCCACACATCAGCCCCTTCGTCCCTAATCATTATTTGCTCTATATCTGATCTATGAAGGCTGAGCTGAGAGAGAATTGATTTTCTTTTTCCATTGTGGTGATCCTCAAGTGATCCATATTTTTGAAAAAAGAAGCAGCGATCTTTAAAGACCTTTGTGTGGCCTGAGATTTTCATCGCAGTTTTCATCCAGATAGTTGTTGTTTTTGCAGGTTCTGGCTTCAGTTGAACACTGTGTGGAATGAAGAGTCAAGTGCAATCATTGCAATGGATAATATTGCTCTCAACCTTGATTGTTATCTATCAAGTGAGTATAAACATTACACTTGCCTGTTACTTTCTTTCCTGTTCTGTAATACTGGATCCTTAACAAGATACGATGTCAGAATGTAACCTTTGTGAATAAATACAGAGACTTTCAGCCTCTGGTGTTCCCCTGGATTGTTTCTCCATTGGAGGCAAATGCACTGATGTTTCTCAAGAATTCTCTACGCTTTGGATGCTCTGATTTCCTCCCTCAGTCCAAAGATGTTCAGGTTAGGTGGATTGGCCGTGCTAAATTGCCCCTTAGTGTTAGGGAGATTAGCATGTGGGGATATGGCTAGGGTGGGATTGTTGTCGGTGCAGGCTCGATGGGCCAAATGGCTCCTCCTGCACTGTAGGGATTCTATATGATCTTTGAACACTAAGGGAAGTTTAGCATAGCCAATCCTCCTAACCTGCAAATCTTTGCAATTTGGGAGGAAACCAGAGCACCCATAGGAAACCCACACAGACACAAGGAGAATGTCCAAACTCCACACTGACAGTGACCCAAGGCTGGAATTGAATCCGGGTCCCTGGTGCTATGAGACAGCAGCGCTAACCACTGTGTGACCGTGCCACCCTAACAATGTATAGCTTAGATGGGATTAGTGGGGTAAATTTGCAGTAGTTATGGGGATAGGGTAGGAGACAGAACGTGGATATGATACCTTATCACAGAATAGGTGCAGACTCGATTAGCCGGATGGCCTCCTTCTACATTATAGGGATTCTACGCTGATATATGATTAGCATCTTATACAGATACGGATGCAAAGCATCCAGGAGGGAAACTGGGTGACATAGTGAGTTAGAACACTGAGCTGTATCTCTGAGCACTGGGTTTTAGCAGTGTGATGGAAGTGTTGCAATCGTATGTAAGTGTTATATGTAAAATTCCAGTCCAGTCTTGGCTTCACAGCAGAAAACTGTCAATCATTCAACACAACTTAGTACTGAACTGTCTTTTTTTTTAGTGTGACCACAGGGACAGCTAAAGATGGAAATGAAATCTGATAGGAATGTTCTCCTAAGTTTGTGGTTTACTGGGAAATGTTAAATTCTCTGCTGCTGATGTGTATCCTCAAGAACTCATTCCACAGACAGGTATCAAGAGACGCAAGTATATATTGCAAGTCTTACTTCTTCCACACTCCAACTGCCTTCATAAGACAGTTCCCAGGAAATCACCCCACACCCAGCGTCACCTGACCCACTCCTTTAAAGGGACTATACTCCAACACATATCACAGGAAGCAATCAGCGTACTGATCCCAACCCAATAATTGCCATGTTGATGGATGCAGAATCCTGAAGAGCAAAAGAAGGTCCCAAGCAACAACTTCATTTTTGAAACGAGATTCACTACAATCTTAAGGAGGTTTCTGAGTTTCCTGCTGTGTGCTCATCCAAGTGTTGAAAATGGGATTCAATATATAATCCTGACAGTGCAGAAGGAGGCCATTTGACCCTGCACCAACAAGAATCATACCCAGGCCCTACCCTCATTGCCCCACATTTTTACCCTGCTATCTCCCCAATACTAAGCAGCAATTTAGCATGGCCAATGTACCTAATCCACACAATTTTGGATTGTGGGAGGAAACCTGAGCACCAGAGGAAACCCACGCACACACAGAAAAAAAGTGCAAACTCGACACAGACCAGTGGCCCAAGGTTGGAATTGAACCAGGTCCCGGGCGCTATGAGGCAGCAGTGCTTACCACTCTGCCACCTCAAACATTCATGAATTCATCCATTGAAAGTGTGCCTAGGCGAAAAATGTAAAGGGTCACAGATCTCATGTTGAAACAATGATCTTTGGACTCTGGGCAGAGCAGTGGTTAGCACTGACCTCCTTCACACCAGGGACCTGATTTCAGAATCACTCCTGACCGAATGTCAGGTTGAAAAGTCTGCTCTTTGCAAATGTGCTGCTTTCTTCAAAATGCAATTCCCGGGAATTATAGTTCTGTGAGCTTTACAGTCACAATAGGGAAAGCACTGAGATTCCATTGTACAGTAAACAATTTAAATGCAAACATACTTAAAAAAAAGTCCATCACTGACACTGACATGAACATGAATCACATACAACAAATTCATTGCAACAAGTTGAAGGCATCGCACGGATGTGGAAACAATGGAGTGATTTAAGCAGGAGTGCACTTGGTATTTGTAATGATACTGGAAACAAATAACGATGAACATACAACATGGAGATTTATGGCTGCAAAGTATCAACAAAAGATAGAAAAGCAAAAAAAAGCCAAGTTTACTTCTGAATAAAATATTGCTGCTTCCATGATAGTTACTGGATTCCTGAAAAGCCACAGTTGATTCCCAAGCAGTACTGGACTTCTAAGGCAGAATTTTCCTTTCCTTGGGAAAAGATGGCAAAAGCTGTTTTCCTGCCATATTTTCAAACACTTTACTGAATACAATCAGGGGATGGATTCCCCATTGCCACGTTGGTGGCATGGTCTCTGATTGAGCCCACTATGGCAGCAGTAGAGGCTCTGACAAGATGGAGCTGCCCGTTTTCCCAAGGACATGAAAACACGTGACATGGGCTCTCCCACACAGAAACTCCCCTCCCGCCCCCCCTCAATATGAGATAGCCCTCTATGGACACAGAATCAAGATCTCTCCCCGCCCCATTGAACCTTCCCAATGAAAGGAATTTATGGCTGTGCCCATTAGGGGGCAGTGCCAAGGCACAGTGTCTGGACACTGCCAAGGAACTGCCCCATCATGACCATCTCCTCTCGGGGGCTATGTTTACCAGTGCACCCCTAGCCGGGACCATTTGTTAAGTTCGTGCGGGGGTGGGGGGAAGGGAATCCCTACACGAGGGGGATGATACACCAGGGAGGCCTACTAAAGATATGTTAATGTACGCTAATGATGTTTGTGATCTTTCATGATGGAAATACCATTACATTATTGGCAGGGAGCAGGGACAATTGAGCGGGGAAATTCTGCCAGTGTGAAAGCCATTTTGGGACTCCCCCTTGATTCATCACCCCAGCTTCCATCCCCACCCAATGGACACCGGGACGTAGCATCGCACCCTCACTCCTGCTCAACATTCCCAGGTCCCAGACATCAAGTAATAATGGGCAGGATTCCACCACTCCATGGCCTAGGGAGGGTGGGTCTTTGATGGCACTGGCCTTAAAGTTTCAGCCAAGATCAATTATGTTTTCACTCCAAAATTAGGATTTAAATCAAGTGTCTGTTTGAATGAGATAAGCACTTCCAAAACAACTGGCCTTCAAATCCCAGAAAGTAGGATGAAGTCAAAAATGTGTTCGTGTGGAGCTGGGCAAAACATTTACCAATTTTCAATTATCAGTTGCCTGAGCTACAGGTGGCTTGCAGAGTGGGAATGCCACAGAGTTACATTGAGACTACAGCACAGAAATAAGTTATCTGTGCAAACGACCCTATGTCCACATTTAAGCTACCACAAGGTCGCTCCTACCCTTCGCTAAGCTCACGGTTATGATTTATAATTTATAAGTTAATTTACAGGTCTTAACATAAGGTTAAAACCTTAGATCTGGACAGGAAAAAGATCAGTTCATCATTGTATTGCCAACTGGAGTTATGAAAACGAAAAGCATATGAGAACCAGAGAGGCCTATGCTTGACATGCAACAGGCTTTTAGCATATTATCAAGTGGAGCACGACATGGTGACCCAGTGGTTGGCACTGCTGCCTCACAGTGCTAGGCACCCGAGTTCGATTCCTGACTTGGGTCACTGTCAGTGTGGAGTCTGCACGTTCTCTCTGTGTTTGTGTGGGTTTCCTTCAGGTGCTCCTGTTTCCTCCCACAGTCCGAAAGAACTGCTGGTTAGGTGCATTGGCCATGCTGAATTGTCCCTCATTGTACCCAAGCAGGCGCCGGAGTGTGGCGACTAGGGGATTTTCACAGTAACTTCATTGCAGTGTTGTGACACTGATAAATGAGCTTTTAAAAAAAAGGAAAGAGAGGTGAAAAATAATGATTGGCAATTCAAGTAAAGAATGCAGGAGTGACAAAGAACAAGGAAAAGAATAGTAACATGAGGTGGCAATCTTGCACTGAGTTTTGTATTTATTGTGTGGGCAGAATAATATAGTAATTGGACCAGAAATTAATAAAGCTAGCATTCAGAAAGCTGACTGAAAAATGACTCACTTATAAACTCTTAATTGAATCATGAAACACAATAACTGTCAGTCAGAAATATTTGTTATTCTACCAGAAAGGACTAAATTTAACAGGTACGAAATGTTCCATTCCCAACTCTGGTGTCCCTCTTCTTGAGAAGAACAAAGATTGTGCCACAAAAGTCCAAAGAAAAATTCTCCACTCGACAGAAGGTCTGATATGCAACTGGGTGAAAGAAGTTACAGTACCTGGTAATTGAAGATGAAAAGGATAATACCTTTTAGCCTGTTGTCAACCCTATCAAAGATTTTTTTCAGCTTGTCAATCCCCGCATAACCCGTTTAGAATTAACTGGACTGATGAATCATATTAGTATGCAGATTTATTCTAAAAACACTTCAAAGATGCCTTATGATTCTTAGTAATTTGTGATCTAAGCTAAGGAACCAACGCTGGTGATATTTTATTCATTCATGAGCTGTGAGCAAGTGCTGGCCAGGCCAGCATTTATTGCTAATTGCCCCCGACAAGGTAATGGTGAGCCATCTTTTATAGAATCCCAAAGACCATTTGACTCATCTACACCAAATCTGTCTCAGAGCATTCCACCCAGGTCCTCTTCCTACCCTATTCCCCTAACCCTGCACTTTACTATAGCCAATCCATCTAACCTACAGATCTTGGGACATTAAAGGGCAATTTAGCATGGTCAACCCACCTAACCTATACCTAGCCAGTCCATCATGCAAACTGACCTCCAATCCATTGATTCTGTCCACATTTCCTGCTGCCTCAGAAAAGCAGTCAGCTTAATCAAAGATCCCACGTGCCCTGGACATTCTCTCTTCCACTTTCTTCCATCGGGAAAAAGATACAAAAGTCTGAGGTCATGTACTGACCGACTCAAGAACAGCTTTTTCCCTGCTGCCATCAGACTTTTGAATGGACCTACCTTATAATAAGTTGATCTTTCTCTACATCCTCGCTATGATTGTAACACTACATTCTGCATTTACTCCTTTCCTTCTTCGCTATGTACTCTATGAACAGCATACTTTGTCTGCAAAGCACACAAGAAACAATACATTTTACTGTAAACCAATGCATGTGACAATAACAAATCCAATCAAATAAAAAAATCTTTGGACTGTGGAAGGAAACTGAGGAACCCATGCAGAGAAAACGTGGAAACTCCATACAGTCACCCAAGGCTGGAATCGAACCTAGGTTCTTGCAGCTGTGAGGCAGCAGTGCTACCCACTGTGCCACCATGCTGCCCCACAGTATAGCAGCCCCTGGCAATATAGATACACCCACAGTGCAGTTAGTTAGGAAGATACATGATTATGATCCAGTGATAGTGAAGGAATAGCGATGACAGTAGGGAACTTGCAGGTGATGGTGTTGTTTTTGTCCTTATAGGTAGCAGAAGCTGTGGGTTTGGGTGCTGTGAAAAATGCTTTGGCAAGTTGCTCTGATGCATTTTTTAGATAGGAAGTTGCTCATTCAGTTATATTGCAATAGCAAAAATAGGAAAAACAGAAAAATATGTAGAGCTTCAGAAGAATGCGCATAATTGATAAAATAGAGACAGCAAGAAAGAACATGAAAGAGATTAGGAGGTTGGATTCAAGAGGGATTATCTACCAGATGACAAGATTTCATAACAGATACAGAATGTTGTTGCCTTCTTATCAACTGATCAGTGATGAAATCCAAAGCAAAGGGTTTGCAGTAATGATATATCCATTGTGTGACAATCCACGTTGATTACAGATAAATGATATTTGGCAGATGTTTTGATAGTTGATCACTTGTATTTACAGTGATACCCATAAACCTTGCCCAGCTAAACATTTAATATAATTTATTATCTTTAATACAGGTAACTTGGAGAGCTCATCCAAGAATAATTCTGCTAATTCAAGCCAACCCCTGCTGGGACGAGCCTTTGTGAACAGGACTGTGGTAGCAGCAAGTAAGAAGGTACAAGAGGGGATTGAAGTCAGTGCTCAGTCAGGTATGAATCACACAGAGTAAGTCATCTGGCATTTTGAATAATTGTTGTTGGAAGGTAGATTTCCAAAGATGTTCCCAATTATTTTTTTCCCTTTTTTTAAGCTTTTGTCCAATTATCTTACATGACCTTTTGTTGCATCTTGAGATGTTTTGAGGCAGTTGAATCTTGGATTCAACAAGGATATGCAAATATCAGACTCAAAAGACAACCCATAACACAATTAGTAATTACACGTAACAGCACTTTCTAATGATTTGGTTCCAAATATATGCTAAAATGAATGCAGTGTAAATACATGCTTAATTGGAAAGAGGTGTTGAGATATTTATTGGTAAGCATGATTAGAATGTTATACATGGTGAGATTAGTCTAAAACACTGTGCTTGTCATGGAATGGAACTTCTGCAAAAAAAAAGTTTTGTGGGGTTTTTTGGGGGGCAAATGTAATGGGGGACTCACATTTGCATATTTTTCTTCACTTTGTTTGTACTATCTTGGTGATGTCACTAAGGCTTGCTGTACTTAGAGGAGGCTGGCAAAGAACCAGCCTACCCACTTCCAGTTTGGTATTTAAGAAACTTCTTGCTTCTTAAGGAACAGGGATCCAGCTCAGGTTCCATCCCAAATTCCTGGCCTCCCAAATTCCTGGCCTCCCAAATTATGCACCCAATTTCACCAACTCTCAAACACAAACTTTGGCTTCAAGGTTTCTTTCATTTCATTAATAGTTTTATGCTCATTTTTAACTTTACTCACTGCAATGAAGGTGCAACCTGTTCCTAGGTTCTTTTTGAGGTTTTCTTGTAACACGTATACAAGGCTGCAGTTACATACTTAATATTTCTATTCATAGTTCCCTCCCTTCCAATAGTGAATTAATTAAACTCTGCCTCCCTTGCCCCAGTGGCCCTGCAGAGATCCACACTTCTGGATTTCCAAATTGAGAATCTCAATTAACACCTTCCCTCCACTCTCCCCAAGAAACATCTTTTGTTCACTGTTACACATGTCATTGACCGGAAAAATGTCAGGAATGACTGCACATGCGCACTCGGCCTGCACTCCGCATATATCAAAAGTATTAGTGAATTTTTAAGCATTTGCTCTACCTGAATTATTATGTGCGGTTTTGGTGTCCTTTTCTGAGGAAGGGTGTCCTCGCTATAGAGGGAGTACAGCAAAGGTTTACCAGGCTGATTCCTGGGTTGACAGGTCTGTCATGTGAAGAGAGACAAAATCAGTTAGGATTATGTTCACTAGAATTCAGAAGAATAAGAGAGGATCTTATAGAAATGCATAAAATTCTAACAAGGTTAGACAGGGTAGATTCAGAAAGAATGTTCCTGATGGTGGGGAAGTCCAGAACAAGGGATGACAGTTTGAGGATAAGGGGTAAATTTTAGGACTGAGGTGAGGAGCAATTTCTTCACCCAGAGAATGGTGAATCTGTGGAATTCACTACCACAGAAAATGAGTGAGACCGAAATGTTGCGCAATTTCAAGAGGAAATTAGATATGGCTTTTGGGGCTTAAAGGGATTGAGGGATCTGAGGAAAGGCAGGATCAGGATGTTGAACTTCATGATCAGTTATGATTATACTGAATGACGGAGCATGCTCAACAGACTGAATATTCTACTCCTGCTTCTAGTTTCTATATTTCCATGTAAAAACTCTAAGGGTCACAAAGAGCTGCCAAAATTACTTGTACAGAGAATCCTTGCTCTGACCACGGAGAATCAAAGTTTGAAAGGTTCCAGATGACTTGTGGAGCTGTCAAGGTTATTTGGGCCACATTGCTAAACAACCTAACTGACTCGGTTAATAGTTAGTGGGACTATTCCAGCATCATGATCTCATGCCCCACACTGGCTGATGATTTTTTAATTTAATTTTTTTTATAATAAATTGGACTCAATTAACTGAGCAAGAAACATTTTGTCAGGGTAGCTGGGATGCAGTTCTTTGGCAGTTATTGTTTATTCCATTAGGAAATGTTATATCTGATCCATTTATTGGGAGGCATCTCAATTTAACACCTAACCAGGAAAAGGAGAGACATCTTGCACCCTGATGCTTCTCCTGTTTCTAAACCCCTTAACCCCTCTGTCTCATATCCTTCAGGTATTTAGAATTGGGAACCACAGTGGAGTGTAACTTTGATATAAGTTTAACAAAATTTCTTGTCTTTTGTACTCTGTCTTTGTTGAGAAAGCTCATCAAATTACAATATAAATTAGTGACTTCAATAAGGAGACGGGGAGTGATGTATCTACTTTTGCTGATGACACAAAGCTAGTTGGAAAGGTAAGTTGTGGGAAGGACACAAAGAGACTAAAAGAGATACAGACAGGTTAAGTGAGAAAGCAACATGATGGCAGATGCAATGTGGAAAGGGATATGTGGGGTTAATCACATGTGACTTTGGTCACAAGAATTGAAAAGCAGGATATTTTTTAAAAGGTGAGAAACTTGAGAATGTTAATGTTCAAAGAGGTTTGCTTGGTATACAAAGAACATAGAAAGTTAGCATGAAAACAGAGCAAACAATTAGGAAGGCAAATTACACATTGGCCTTTATTGCAAGAGGTTTGGAGGACAAGAATAAAGAAGTCTTGCTACAATTGTGCAGGATTTTAGTGTGTCAACATCTAGTGTGCTTTGTATAATTTTGGTCTCTGCATTTAAGAAAGGTTATACTTACATTGGAGGTGGTATGACAGAAGTTCACTAAATTGATCCCTGGGATGAAGGAGTTTCTTGTGACGAGAGGCTGAGTTAATTATGTTCTATGTTCTATGTACTCCCTGAGGTTTAGAAGAATGAGAGATGCCCTGATTGAAAAATACAAGATTCTGGAGGGGATTGATAGGAGGAATGCTAAAAGATTGTTTCTGCTGGTTGGAGAACCTAAAACACATGAGCACAGATTCAGAGTGAGGAGCCAATCACACAGTCCTGATGTAGATAAAATAATACCTCTGAGACTATTAGTGGGTCAAAATACAGTGGTTTTTATTTCAAAGCTCTGGCTTTTATTCCAGAGCTTTGGGAGAATTGGTTCTAAGCATGGACTGCCAGACTTTTCATAGAACACAAATACAAGCAGGTATTTATAAATCATGAGTCTTAGTGACAAGTATGACGTAAACTTCCAATTCCGGGCAGGGTCTCTGATCTTCCTTCTTCAATTACCACACCTGCAACTGCTTTGGCAGCTCTGTCCTTGAAGTTACTTGTGTGATTAACATAAACAGGCAAAGCTTGCAATGTCTGCAAAATAACATTCACATCTCACCATCTGTCTTTACATTCACATCTAACCTTTTGTCTTTATAAGAATTAAAGAATGAAAGACATGAACAAGTAATTTACATTAATGCCAGGAGCAATATAAGCCTGGAAAGATCAGCTATGATGAAGGGTTATGTTTGTAATATATTCTAGGTACAAAATTTATTAACCCTTTCCCTACTTCAAATGAGCTGAGGAGAAGTTAGTTCACTCAAAGGATTGTAAACCTTTGAAGCTCTCTATGCCGGAGGATTGAGGGTGCTCTACATTTCAGGCTGGGACAGGCAGGTTTTTGGTCTCTCAGTGAACCAAGGCATATGGGGAACGGGGGGATAGGTAGGATGGCATTGTCCTATGCTCCTAATAGTGGCTTCAATGGCAGGTGGCAGGGAGAATGCCACAGAACGCAAAAAATAGCTTTCATACCAGCATAAATTTACAATGGGGATCTTTTGCTGGTGGCTGCCATGACAGATTGGGAAACCTGCTGGAGGCCAGCGTGAAATTCATTTGCATCTGATTCATGTTAATGAAATGCAGAAGAAGGCCCAAACCATTCAACCACCACCCCCTCGGCCCTTTTCCTGATGAGTGATTATCCATGGCGCTTATGGGAAAACACGCCAGTGTAAAACATGTCTGGAAACATGTAGACTGACACAATGACACAGTGGTAATCATAGCTCTGGGTTTGACTCTGGCCTTGGGTGACTACCTATGTGCAGTCTGCATGTTCTGAATGCATGGGATTCTTCCAGGTGCTCCAGTTTCCTCCCATAGTCCGAAGCTGTGGGAATTGGCCACGCTAAATTGCTGCTTAATGTCAGGGGATTGGCAGGGTAAATACATAGGATTGTGGAGATAGGGCCTGGGTGGAAGTATTGTCGATGCAGGCTCGATGGGCCGAAAGGCCTCCTTCTGGACTTTCGGGATTTCATGAACATGGTACACAGATGTTGGGACTCAGTTGAACATTACCTGGGGCTGCCTCCAGAGTTCAGGATGGAGGCGGTCTCCAATCCTGGAATACCACAGCAGTGGGTACGGGAAGCACCTACAGATGACACTCTAAATTCTATGTGTTGGAGAGGTGTCCATCTTCCAGCTTCAGAATATTCATTTTCATTTTCAGGTGGTCCACCTCTATTTCTTCAATAGTGGGTCACTGATGTTGTATGCCTTTGGCATCCAGATATACCGACAGACTACGCGCCATCGGGCCCGCCCCACCACGGAATATGATGCAAAACACCTAGTTGTATAATGAATGAGGTCGGGGCCAGAAGATTTGTTGGTGTTTGCCCACTGGCCTCCAGAATGGGAAACACTTTATATTCCTGTCACATCACGAGACTGATGCCAAAATCTTGCTGGGCACCTTAGGGCAGCGGAATCTTATGGTTCCACTGAAGGTGCACCCCCATTGCGGGTTTCCTGGTGCCATGGGGTGCATTCATCAGGAAAACCCATTGGCAACTGGCAGATCCTTTCGCCAGCGAGAGATGCACCACCTCCCACTGCCCCAAAACACACCACAGAGGGGAAGAGAAATCTCGCACCCTTATCCATAGATAGGAAAATTCCACTGGTGGGCCTGGGACCCAAGATCAGCCATGATCATGTTGAATGGTGGAGCAGGCTCAGTAGGCCTGTCTTACTCCTGTCTCATGCGCTTGGGTGAAAGCTCAGGTTTCGGTACGATATCCTTTATGGCCTTGCCAAACAATTACACACAGCTTGCTCATTCATTTTATGTCAGCAGCACTATTTCTTCAATGCGATATCCAGATAGCAAAAACCAAAGGACTTAACTCACGAGCCCCACAAACAAAATGTTCACAGAAGAAAATCCTGAACAAACAGTGACAGATTCTACTGGAGAATGACTCACTTCCAAGTATAAAACTGATAAAACCTTCCAGTAAAATGATACACCAACTAATTAATCTGCAATAATATACTATTTCTATCCAGTCAAGTGGTCTTTATTACCAGAAAAATTACACTTTGCACTAAGTGATAAATATTTTCTCATTTTAAATTGGAACTAACCATACTTACAACTTGGAGTATATACAGGGAGAACAGAATACTTTAGTTGCTGGAAATCTGAAGTATGAATAGAAAATGCTGTACTCGTCAGGCCAGGTAGCATCTGTGGAGAGAGAAACAGAGTCAATGTTTCAGCTCCACAAACTGCATTAGTTCTGTTGTAGGGTAACAGACATTGGGTACTGCCAGACATGCTGAACATTTCTCACCTCCCATTTCTGTTGGAACAAAATCTACTCATTTTGCCATTCTTTCAAAAAGCACTTGGACTTGGAACAGCGCAGAAAGAGGCTGTTCAGCCCATCACATCTGCACCGACCCTCTGGAAGAGCATCCCACTCAGATCTTCCCTGCTATCCTCGCGCACTTACCATGGCTAATCCACTTTAACCTGCATGCCTTTGGGAGTGTGAGGGAAAACTGGAGTACCCCGAGGAAACCCATGCAGACATGGGGAGAACAAGTAGACTCTGCACAAACAGTCAGCCAAGGCGGGAATTGAACCCAGGTCCCTGACACTGTGAGGCAGCTGTGCTAACCACTGTGCCACCATACCACTTGTGTGAACCTTTCATTCCCTGTCAGCAAGAAACTCAGCAGAAGCTGTCTGTGTTCTGGACAAAATTGAGTATGAATTTCAAAAATAAAAGTTAAGATATAAAGAAAGCATTAACAACTTGCTGAGAAAAAGAAGTCAATATCAAAGTAATAAGTTAATAATTTAAAAGCAAATGACTAATTAATAAAAATTACCATTAAAAAGTTCCAAGTAGAAACACTTAATCAGTCTGTCACTCATTCATTCACTAGAATTCTACCGCCTCACAGGAATTGGAACAGACAAGGAGTGGGCAATGGAAAGATCCTTTGATCTCGGGCAGAATTTTACAATCTCAGCTCAAGGAGGCCATAACGTCCCGCCCATTCTCTCTCTCATTCTGTCACTCACACATTCTCTCACTCGCATTCACTCACATTCAATCTCACTTACTCTCATTTGCTCTCACTCATTTTCATTCAATCAATCTCTCATTCATTCACTCTCACACTCACTCATTCACTGCACCCAGGCACAAGAGTTTGGAGATTAATATCTCTGAGGATGAGATGGTGGGGAGATGGCATGATGCACTTCTTCTCGGCCCTGTCTAAGACTCCTGCTGCCTCTCTCTGTCTATGTAATTGCTGCTCCTCCTGGCTTCCCTGGCCCTCTCTGCCAAACCTGGGTGACTCCTGCAGTCCTTTAGTGGGCTGGTGCCTGTGCTGGAGGCTCAGAGTCAGCCAAGAGCAGACTACAGGAGCGATTCTCCCAAAAAAATTCTCAGTACCAAAGTTATGGGAAAACTGGGGTAACTCCCGCTGATATTTTCACCGGGATTTTCAGAATGTATCTCCCATTCTCTGAGCACTGCAGCATTTCCTAACACAATTCACACTGAAAATCAATGGGCTGGACCTATTCCTGCAGCATAGCGTTGAGCAGGTCATTGCACATTCGCCAATACGTCAGAGTGGAGATCGATGCACGCACTGTAACCCAGAACTGCTGGCCTCCTGTTCAGTGGGCAGACTCATGATCCCCTATTGCTGCTCCTACAAACCCCTCATCCTCTCAATCACTGCCCTCCTGGACTTCTCCCTACAATCCCAATGCACTACACCCCGCCGGCTCCAACTCCCCCAACCACAATCTCCTACAGTCCCTCCCCCCACACCCGTGTCCCAACCCCCTGCTCCCACAGCCCCAACGTCCCCCCAGAAGCCCCAATCCTGTTCCCGCCGACCTGCATGGCCAACCCTGTTCACCCCCTTCCCTCTCTCTGTCACCAGTCCCTGTGCAGAATGGGAATGGGATGCCTATCTATTGCCCTCCCCCCATATACCCTGCCCCCACCCCCTCTGGCTCCACCCATTTGGCACTGTACAATACCCTTTGGGCATTGCCAGTTTGCCCTTTGGGCAGTTGAGAGTCAAGGGACTAGGCTGGTGTAGCCAGGCCCACATTGCCCCCCCCCTTACATCCAACTTCCTGGGGGGGCCTCCATGGCCTCTCAACACTCCAATGAGGTGGCCACCTGTTAGTGGGGGCCTGTTGTAAACCATACTGGAGGGAACCTAGCCTAGCGAGGGGAGTAGACACTGAAGTCTTCGGGCCTGCTAATGATATTGAAATGGAAATTTAAATATTTAAGTCAGCCCCACATCGATTACTTCAAAAATCTTGGAGAGGCCATGGCATCTAGTGAGGAGCCTGCTATACAGCCTCCGTTGATGCGTCCTCATCCGCTGTGCTGCTGGAGCAGTGTAACAGACTGGGAGATTCGCCCCCTATGTGACCCATGATGCACCCTGGCTGTCAAAACAAAACGGCCACATGGACCTGGACTCCCGCTCCAGGGCACTCGGATCTCAAGCGCTGAACTTTGTCTTGGAGCAGGGCTTCTGCCATGTGCTAGTGCGTGAGTACATCCAAGTGTGAAGTGGCCATTTGGGAGCGAGCTGGTACCTCCAGTGGAGGCAACTGCTTCATATGGAGCCTGAGCACCCTGAAAGTGCAGTTCTCTAATGTTCAGCACCCCCACTACCCCCGTCTCCTGGACTTTGCATACAGCAAGCCAATTATTATCGCTGGCATTGCTGCTGCTTTCTTACTTTTCCCTCTTACTTTTGCCCTGGATTTGCTAACCTGGATTTCATATTGAGACACAGTTTGGGATGGAGCATGTGGTAACTGCAGCTCTGAAACTCCTATATCTGCACGTGTGCAGGAAGTGCTCCCCCTAGTGTTATACATAACCTTTTTGTT
This sequence comes from Sphyrna mokarran, assembly GCA_024679065.1. Classification (NCBI taxonomy): domain Eukaryota; kingdom Metazoa; phylum Chordata; class Chondrichthyes; order Carcharhiniformes; family Carcharhinidae; genus Sphyrna; species Sphyrna mokarran. Next base: position 68,806,179 of record JAGIQG010000012.1, on the reverse strand, counting down.
GGAAGCCTGTTCCTGAAGTAATTCAACGAGAATTTATTAAAATATTCTGCTTGAAAGATTAAGCAAGCTTAATTCTTTACTTTAATTAGCTAAGTTGTGTAGCTGTTCTGTTGATTGAGGAATCACAACAATATTCAGCAAGATTAAAGCAGTATCACATACAATCATAGAATCCCAATGCAGAAGGAGGCCATTCTACCGTCCAGTCAGTACTGACTCTCCGACACAGCATCCCACCCAGGCCCTATCCCCATGTATTTGCACTGTTAATACCCCAAACCCCTACACATATTGGGATATTAAGAGGCAATTTGCATGGCCAATCCATCTAACCTGCACATCAAACCAGACACCCGTATGAAACCTATGCTGACACAGAAAGAAAGTGCAAACTCCACACAGACAGTAGCCAAGGATGGAATCGAACCCGGGTCCCTGGCGCTATGTGGCAACAGTGTTAACCATTATGCTGCACCAGGTATTATACAAAGCCCATCTAAAGTTAAAGTTTATTTGTTAAAGTTTACTAATTTATTAGTCACAAGTAGGCTTATATTAGCACTGCTCAGAAGTTACTGTGAAAAGCGTGTAACTGCCACACTCCAGCGCCTGATCGGGCACACTGAGGGAGAATTTAGAATGGCCAATGCACCTAACCAGCATGTCTTTCGGACTGTGGGAGGAAAATCGGAACATCTGATGGAAACGCACGCAGACACGGGAAGAATGTGCAAACTCCACAAGGAAGTCACCTGAGGCTGGAATCAATCCCAGGTCCCTGGCACTATTAGGCAACAGTGCTAACCACTATGCCACTATGTTCATTATATATGTATCTTGTACACTTGCTGAAGCTACTTTTCAGGAACATTGTGCACAGAATTTTCTGTTTTTTCTGCTAAATGCTGGACTTAGTGAGAAAAGCGGTGTGAAGCCGAATGCTGGCTGATCTTGCCGTACTGTCCAACATTTAGAAGACAAAGCCCTGCTGGTAAGTTGCACACCATCACACTGAGAGGGCCAATTGGAAAACAGCGGGAGAGATTGGCTTTCCAGAGAACAGAAGAACGCCCCGACCCCAGGTTAAAAGAAATGAAAAAACACACACACGCACACGGAGAAAAGGTCCCCCCCCCGCCCCGATCGTCCAGGTCACCCACTCCCCGCAAGAAACTTCCCTGAGGACAGTGTAAAATAATCCAAGAATCATCACAGGAGCATCATCAGACAAAAATTAACATTGGTCGAAAAAGGGGATTTTCAGACCAGTGATCAAAATCTTGGTCATAAAGGTGCGTTTATTTTATTCATTCATGGGTCATGAACATCGCTGGCTGGCCAGCATTTATTGCCTATCCCTGGAAGGGCAGTTGAGAGACAACCACATTGCTGTAGTTCTGGAGTCATATTTAGGCCAGACCAGGTAAAGAAGGCACTGATCTCCCTATAGGAGATTAATCAACTAGATGGGTTTTTCCGACAATCGAAAATGGTTTCATGGTCATCAGTAGATTCTTAATTTTAGATTTTTTTACTGAATTCAAATTCTACCACCTGTGTGGTGGAATTCAAACCCAAGTCCCCAGAACATTACCTGTGTGTCTGGATTAATAGTCCAGTGATAATACCACTAAGCCATCATCTTCTTTTCCACAGTATTTTAGAGAAGAAGAAGGAAAGATAGGATGTAGATGCTATTCTTGGGTCAATTGACATTGAAGACTGGGCAATCAATTTCTCTGAATGAAGGATACCCATAAATGTGAAGCAAATATGATTAAATGGACTTGATTTATAGATCAGCAGTGATATCACTGTAAGGGAGAACATAAAAGCAAGTATGTTATTACATAGAACATAGAACAATACAGCACTAACAGATCCTTCGGCCCACAAGCTGTGCTGATCATATCTATACTTATCAGGCCATGGAACTATCTGTAACTCCCAATCCCATTAAATCCCATGTACTCATCCAGAAGTCTCTTAAAATACCCCAGCGAGTTCACCTCCACCACCACTGACAGCAACCAATTCCATTCACTCACCACCCTCTGAGTGAAAAACTTACCTCTAACATCTCCTCTGTACTTGCCCCCAAGCACCTTAAACCTGTGTCCTCTCATAGTGACCATTTCAGCCCTGGGAAATAGCCTCCAAGAATCCACCCTATTTATTCTTCAGTTGACCGGGGCATGGAGGAGATCACATCCCGAATATTCAGCAAGAACTTACCCAGATGCCCCCGGGCTGTTTTCTGGTGGTGGAGATGGACTGCCATTGGCCAGCAGTGGAATCTTCCGATCCTCCCACTGTCAATAGATTTTACCATTGTTTGCACCCTTCGTCACTGGGAAACCTGTGGCAGAGGGGTGAGTATCGGCAGAACTGGAAGATCCTGCCCACAGAACAACCTGAATACGTTGGCTCTTGTGTGCAGTTTAAGGAAGAATGTACATGCATTGGAGGCAGATTTGGAGGAGATTTACTAGATTGATACCTGGAATGAGCGGGTTGTCTTACAAGGAAAAGATAGAGAAATTGGATTAGTTTCCACTGGAGTTTCGAAGAGTGAGGAGCGGCAAGATTGAAGTATGTTCGCTCCTGAATGGTCTTAAGAAGGTGGACATGGAAAGGATGTTTCCTGTCAAGTCAAGGACTGGGGTGAGGGGTGGGTGGGGAAACTGCTTAAAACTTAGGACTGAGATAAGTAGCATCCTTCCTTCTCAGAGGGATGTGTGATTTTGGCACTCTTTGCCTCAGAAGACAGTGTAGGCAGCATCACTCAATATTTTTAAGGCAGATGTAGATGGATTCTTGTCAGGAAAAGATATCAAAAATTTTTGAAGGTAGATAAGAATGTGGAACTTGAAACTCAAACAGATTAGCCATAATCTTATTGAATTGCGAAGCAGGCTCAAGGAGCCAAGCGGCCTGTTTCTGCTCCTTTGTTCATAACAGACTCAGGTGCCTGGAAGCCTACCACTGTTTGCATGTTCCTGATCTTCACTACATCCCATCAAATTTGCCTCTCTGATACTGGAGTCAAGTAGATATACTTCTCTGTTTTCAGTTGAAAAACACCCATTCATTCCCTACTTCCGCTTTCTCCTCTACTTTCTCAGGAGACTAAGGAAATTTGACATGTCCACTATGACTTTCACCAATTTCTACAGATGCACCATAAAAAGCATGCTTTCCGGATGGACCAAGACCGTAAGAAACTAGAAAGGGTGGTGAACATAGTTCACTCCATCACACAAACCAGCCTCCCACCCACTGACTCCGTTCAAATTTCCCGTGGTCTTAGAAAAGCAGCCAATATAATTAAGGACCCCATGCACCCCGGATCTACTCTTTTCCACCTTCTTCATCGGAAAAAAGGTGCAAAGATCGGGTGATAGCTGACTCAAGAACAGCTTCTTCCCTGCTGCCATTAGACTTTTGAATAAATCTACCTCATATTAAGCCGATCGTACTCCAAACTCTATCTATAACTGCACCACTATGTCAACAATCAAACAAATCAAAATCCGATTTAAAGAGATAGCCTAGAAATGTTTTTCTAACATGGCAGGAAGAATGGTTCTCAGTCCAATCATAAGGGAATTCCAAACTTATAATTGGAAGCATTTCAGCTATCACAGCCTGCAGGCTTACAACAAGCAAAGTTTTATCCTAACAATAATAATGTAAAGACAAGGGCCTTTTGTTATGTATTACAATCTGATTGTTGGTAAATGTGCCAAAAACTCAGTACTTCAAACTAGTATCAGGATCTAGCAGATATATTGGTGAGAGAGCTTATGCTCCAGGGCCCAATTTCCAGTCAGTTTTAAATGTCCACCTTGTACATGTGTTATCTGTTCTGCTCACTATTAAAAAAATTCAATAATGAAATCTGGCCACGAGGGAAGTACTCCTTGAAATTACCCTAACTGAAGAGAGAACATTGCAAACAGTACAGTACTAAAGCAAAATATTGCGGAACCACGGAAAGAAATAAAACATGAAAATTCTGGAAAATACTCTGCAGGTCTGTGGGGAGAGAAGAAATGGATTGAGAACGGGAATTTTTGTTCTCGTGTCTCAAGCTTGCAGTCAGCATGGGATTCGGGTCAAATGTTGTTGGCAGGACTCAAAGGGCAATTTTAAAGGAACTGGCCAATAAGAGATGGAGTTCCAGGAGGTAAAGGGCTAATTGGAGGCATAAATTCATTCATGGGACATGGGCATAAGTGGCTGGCCAGCATTTATTGCCCATCCCTAATTGCCTTTGAGAAGGTGGTGGTGACTCACCTTCTTGAATCGCTGTAGATCACGATTTGTGAGTTGACACACAATGCCATTCGGGAGGAAATTTCGGGATTTTGACCCAATGACTGCAAAGGAATGGTGATATATTTCCAAATCAGGATGGTGAGTTGTTTGAAGGGGAACTTGTCCCCATGTATCTGCTGTCCTTGTCCTTCTAGATGAAACAGAATGTAGGTTTGGAAGATGCTGTCTAAGGATCTTTGGTGAATTGCTATAGTGCACCTTTCAGATACTAAACACTACTTCTCCTGAGAGTTGGTGGTGGAGGGAGTGGATAGTTGTGTATGTATGCCAGTCAAGCAGACTATTTTGTCCTGGATGGTGTTAAGTTTTTTGAATATTGTTGGAGCTGCACCCATCCAGGCAAATGGGGTGTATTCCATCATACTCCTGATTTGTGCCTTAAAGATGGTGGATAAGCTTTGGAGAGTCAGGAGGTCAGTTACTTGCCACAGTATTCCTAACCTCTGACTTGCTCTTAGCCACTGTGTTTATGTGGTGAGTTTGGTTGAGTTTCTGGTCAATGGTAACTCCAAGGATGTTGTCAGTGGAGGGACATCCTTGGAGTTACCAAGGGAATATCACTGAATGTCACAGGACGGTGCTTAAAATGTCTCTTATTGGTGATGGTCATTGTCTGGCATCTATGTGGTGCAAATGTTACTTGTCACTTGTCAACCCAAACCTGGATATTGTCCAGGTCTTGCTGCCGTCCAAAAGTCATAGCGCCCAGAAGAAAAAAGCAGCCTTGTCAAGTTGCTTTAGCGCATCTTGTAGATGGAACACACTGCTGCAAACGTGCGCTGGTGGTGGAGAGAGTGAGTGTTTAAGGTGATTGATGGGTATAGCAATCCAACAGGTTGCTTTGTACCTGGATGGTGTCAAATACCTTGAGTATTTTTGGAGTTGCACTCAGCGAGGCATGTGGACAGTATTTCATTACATTCCTGGCTTGTGCCTTGTTAAATGGTGAATAGACTTTGAAGCAGTCTGGAAGTGAGTTACTCACCATAGAATTTCCAGCCTCTGAGCTGAAATTATATGTATTTATATGGCTGGCCCAGGTCAATTTCTGCTCAACCGTAACCCCTAGGACGTCGATAATGTGGGAATTTAGTGATAGTAATGTTACTGAATGACAAGGATAGATGATCAGATTCTGACTGTTGGAGATGGTCATTGCCTGGCACTTGTGTGGCATGAATGCTACTTGCCACTTACCAGCAGGAGGCAGTGACATACTGAAATGGTCACTGTACTAGTATTCCAGAACCAGATAATGCTCTGGACAGATGATGAAATTTGTTTTGAATAGAAATCTAGAATTAAAAGTAAACTGATGACCATGAAATCATTGTAGATTGCCATAGGGATCCTATGATTGTATGAAATCTGCTATCCTTATCTGGCCTACTGCAGATTCACAACAATGTGCTGACTCTTAAATAATGCCTCAAGGATAATTAGAGATGGGTAATAAAAGCTGGTCCACATCTCATGAAAGAATAATTTTTAAAAAGCCTGAGCCTGAATGATGTCCCAGAATTGCTCCATATGGAGAGGGACTGCTTCAGGATCTGAGGAATTGCGGTGCTAAACATTGGACAATCATCAGCAAACATTCGCACTTCTGACTTTGTAGTGGAAGGAAGGTTATTTGCGAAGCAACTGAAGATGGTTGGGCCCAGACACTACCCTGAGGAACTCCCTAGGGACAGAGATTATTGGCCTCCACCACTTACAAAAACCTTGCTTTGTGCTAGGTTTTTGGACATGATTCCGACCTGAAGAGTTTTCCCTCATTCCCAGTAACAAATTTTGTTTAGGCTCCTTGATACCACATTCAGTCAAATGTTTCCTTGATATTAAGAGCAGGCACTCTCACTTAACTTCCATGTTTGGACAAGGCCGCATTGAGATTAAGAACTAAGAGGCCCTGGCAGAGACAAAGTGGACATGAGGAATGAACATATTATTGCCATGTACGTGCACTTGATAGCACAGCCAAGAGCACCTTTCATCACTTTGCTAATAATCAAAAGCAGACTAATGAGTTGGTTACTGCCAGGTTTTATTGGTCCTACTTTTTATGAGTAGGACATATCTGTACATTGTCAAGTAGAAAATTTGGTGGAACACATTGGGCTGAGTTTGATGATCTTGACATGGAGTGGGTGGGATTGGAAAGTGCAGCAAGCAACTCAAAAGTCCATTGACTTCAACAGGAGTGAAAAATCCCACTGGTGAACCAAATAAAGTCATGACCATATTGTCCTGGGACAGAGATGGAGGGTGAGAACTGGTCTTCATTTATTCAGCATCAATAGAATTTGTGAAAAAATAAAGTCTTTTAGTTGAAATAGTCTATATACGAGCAGGCATTGGCTCTGCAGGTCGTTTAAAAAGGACAGTTCCAAAAATTAAAATGCAAATTTGCTTGTTTCTCCTTCTTGTACATTGCTTGATAATATCTTGCAGTAAATAATTACTTCTGCTTCATGAATAAATACATTCTAACCATGATGTTTTACCTGTAGGTTATTGGAAGAATTAAGGGGAAGTCTTGTTGTGCATTATTAAATTCCACTGTTCCTTTTCAAGGTGATAATTGCTCAAGTTTCCGAACTGCTTGGGTGCATTCACGTTGTAGGGCACTGTGATCTATCTGGCCCAATGTGAATAAGCATCGTGACTTCATCTTGTCAGACTGGTGGGACCCACTGACACCAGATTTACTTACTGGGTCTTGTTCATTGTCTATTGTTGCCATAGTGTGACCCTTTGGCATTCTTCTGATTATTGTGGTGACACTGGAGCCCCACTGACTGACCACAAGGTTTCCAGCTTCCATTAGATACCTGACACCAAAGCATTAAATTCACAACTCGTCTGAATATTAGCATCTTTCCATGACTTTGGCATATCTCTGCCTCTCCTTCTCACGCTTTGATCCAGCTGATGTTCTTCTTCAGTTGTAGCCTAGAGTGAGCTCATCCCCTGCCACACCGCGCTGTCTCTCCCCATGCACGTTGATCTCCACCTTTAAAAGCTTCTTCAAAGCCACTCTTTGTACAACCAGGTTTTTGCCACTGTCTTAGCTTTTCTACATTTGATGTATATCACTTTCTCCTCTCTCAATCATTCTGTGATCTATGAGCCCATGTTTAAAGTTTATTTATTAGTATCACAAGTAGGCTTATGTTAACACTACAGTGAAGTTACTGTGAAAATGAACATGATGGGTGGAATTTTATGGTCCCGCTCGTCCCAATACCGTAAAATCCCACCTGAGATCGACCTTCCCATGCTCCGCTCCTCACTCGCTCTAACTCCCAGAGCAGGCGGTACGGTAAAATTCCAGCCAATATTTTATCTTCTGACTGGGCAGTTTACAGTCTTCCGGACTGAACATTGAGTTCAACAACTTTAGAGTGTGAATTCTCCTCTCCACCTTCACCCCATTTCCATTTATTTTATTCCATTTCTTCTTTTCAATCTCATTCATCCATTTTTATCACCGTTCATTCTCATTTCCATTTCTCCACTTGCCCATTTTCACTCTCTATCTTGTCGCCAACCCCCCTTCAGGACAACCATCACATTCCTCAGGTAGTCCCTTAACAATCAGTACCTTTGATCATTTATTGGACACTTTTAGCCTTTATCACCATTGGCATTTCCTTTGTCCAAATTCCCCCCCCCCCCACCCCCGTATAAAACTCATCTGGTTTTCTTTGCTCTTAGTTCTGACAAAGGTCATTCAGACTTGAAACATTGGCTCTAGTCTCTCTCCGCAGATGGTGTCAGATTTGCTGAGATTTTCCAGCGTTTTCCGTCTTTGTTTCAGGTTCCAGCACCCACGGTATTTTGTCATTATGAAGATGACATTTGTTGGACTCACAATTCTGTATTTGCACAGGTTGCTACAGTATTTTAACCTCTGTATTTTGCCTTTTTAAACAATCTATGTGACTACAATGATTTCCTCCACATCATTGTACGCTGGCCAACATTTTGATAGATTTGAATCTAAGGTTATCTAAAGAGCCTTTCATTTCATCTGTCCTCTGAGTTAAAGATTTAAGGAGTACCTTCAAACCGCAGGTAGAAAATGTTCAGTTCAGAGACATCTTTTACCAATTGCGCTCCTACCTCGGGTAAAACACTTAGTGTTACACCGCTCATCAAATGCTTGCATTATATCTGTTCTTCTGGAACTCTAATAGACCACTGTATACATTATAGTCCTGAATGCCTTTTAGGCACACAAACATTTAACTTGCATTTCCTATCTCTTGTCAGATCTGAACTTCAATCCCACTAATAAATGCACCCTATAATTTCCAGCTGTTCACAGATTTTTCACAGAATTCTGATGCTTGCGTACAAGTGTCACAAATAGCTTCTTACCTCAATTCCACCAAAACTTTCAGGGAATTTAACAGTGAGAAGTTGGTTCTAAGGAACTTTTCAAACTGAGAGTCAGATTGTTCTGTCTGCTGTGCCTTCAAAGTAACATAAAGACCCACCAACCTGCAATGTAGCTCCCTTCAATGCTTGTGGAAATTATTCTGCTGCCATGTTTTATCTTGGTCGTCGATTAAATCCTGAGGTTTTTTTGGTAATTGGTGGTTTTCAAAACAAAAAAACACTTCATTTACAATATTGCAGTTTCTGGCTCATTGCTCCCAGCTCTCAGAGTAGCTGGGGCTGTGTACGCACAGTGGCAGGCAATTGCTCTGAACCTGTACAATTCTGCTCTGTCCCTAACTCTCTTAATCCAATCTGCCTTCTATCTTCTGTACCTCACTTGGCTGTAATTCACCCTATTCCTCCAGTGTCATTCTTTCTTTCTCTCTTTCTTTATTCTTAAACTTTATTAGTCAATGAGAAACATTAGATTCCATTATTCACCAAGATCCTAGATTCTCCGATATTAACTCATACTTCCAGCAATTTACAGTGCAAAAGACTTCCTCACTGAAGGGTAAAGGATGTAATCTAATGTGTATTGCACAGCAGAGAATAGGAACAGTGTAGGAACTTCAGCCCCTCAGGCTTATACTCTTTGGAATTAGGTCTATGCTCTTTGGAATTTAGAAGAATAAAGAGAGATCAAATTGAGATACACAAGATGATAAAAGGTAGGGATAAAGTAGACGTCAAATGGATGCTTCCACTGGTAAGACATTCTAAGACGAGAAGTCATAGCCTTGGGATGAGGGGTAGCAAATTTAAAACAAAGCTGAAGAGAAACTACTTCTTCCAAAGGGTTGTGAATCTGTGGGATTTGCTACCCCAAAGATGCTGGGACAGTGAGTAAACTGAAGGAGGAGTTAGATAGATTTTTAATTGGTAATGGGTTGAAGGGTTATGGGGAGAAGAAGGAAAATGGGAATGAAGAGCACTTCAGTCATGATCGAATGGTGGAGCGGACTCGATGGGCCGAATGCCCTAATTCTGCTCCTATAGCTTATGAACTCATCCTTATTCTATCATTCAATGAGATCACGGCTGATCTGGATCTTAATTCATTTTACCTGCCTTGGTTCCATAGCCCTGAAAAGACTTGCCTAACAAACACCCTTTAATCTCAAGTTAAAATTTTTCAATTACTCTATCCTCAAATAGCCTTTTGGTAAAAGAATTCCAGATTTCTGTACTATGTTTTGTGTGAAGAATGGCTTCTGTCTAGCTCGAATTTTAAGATTATGTCCTTTGTTATGGATTATCCTGTTAGGCAAAATAGTGTGTCCCTATTTACCTTATCAAATCCTTTTAATCATTTAAACTCCTGAATTAGATTACCTCTTATTGTTCTACATTCAGAGGGTTACAAGGCTAGTCTGTGCAACCTGTCCTCATAATTTATCTCTGGCATAACTCTGGTGAATCTGAGATGCACTTACTCCAAGGCGAATATATCATAGAATCCTGAAATTGCAAAAAAAAGGCCATTCAGCCAATTGAATCCGCACTGACTCGCTGGCAAAAAATTCCACCCAGGCCCAATTCCCATAACCCCAGGTACTTTCCCTGCTGATTCCTCTAACCCTCATCTCGGAATACGAAGGGGCAATTTAGCATGACCAATCCACCTAGCCTATACATCTTTAGACTGTGGGAGGAAACCAGAGCACCCGGAGGAAGCCCAGAAAGACAGGTGGAGAATGTGCAAACTCCATGCAGACAGCGACCCAAGGTCAGAATTGAACCCAGGACACTGGGCCTCTGAAACAGTGATGCTGACCACTATGCCACCATGCCATCCACTCTTTCTATCAAGCAATGCCTAGAATTGGACATAGCATTCCAGATAGGGCCTAACTAGAGCTTATACGCATCTGCAGAACAAAATTCTGTCATTTTGTATTCCAACCTCTTTGCAATAAAGGCAACTTCATGAGCCTTTTTGATTCTTTTTACGTGCCCACTGATTTGTAGCAATTTATGTACACGGACCCGCAAATCAATCAGCTACCCCACAGTCCCTAGCTTTTGACTGTTTAGAAAATACCTTTCTTGCCGGTTCGTAGTGGGTGACCTCCTATGTTCGCACTTCATCCACTCCAGTTGTGTCGATTCACTTCATCTTTCAATGTCCCTTTGCAACTTTCTGCTTCTATCCATATAATTTACCATTTAAATGAGTATGATCAGTAATACATGTTTTCTATTGCTTCATCTAAGTCAGTTGTTTATATGGTGAAACACTGAATCTTCAGAACTGGGGTCAAGACTAATTATGTCCTGAAAATCTGAGTACATATCATTATCCCTACTTTGTTCCATCTGATCTCCTCTCTCTCTATCCATGCCAATAACTTACTTTCAATTCCACATGTTCTTATTTTTGCTTCTAGTTTCTTGCTTGGAATCTTACCCAATGTCTTTTAGAAGATGATAAAAGAATCAGTGGACACTCCCTTATTTACCATTTTAGTTACTTTCTCAAAAATGTTCAAATAGCTTCATTAGCCTTTAGAAATACGTTTTCACTCTCTGGTCAGTCGAGGGGATCACTACATGGCCCAGTGATGTTATCATCAGACTATTGATCCAGAAACTCGGTGATTGTTCAAGGACCTAGGTACAAATTCCATTCCACAGCAGACGGTGGAATTTGAATTCAGTAAAAAAACTGGAATTAAAAATCTACTGATGACCATGAAACCATTGCTGATTGTCGTTAAAAACCCATCTCGTCACTAATGTCCTTTAAGGAAAGAAATCTACCATCCTTACCTGATCTAGCCTACATGTCACATACCAACCAATTCAAGGACAGCTTCTTCCAGTTGCCATCAAATTTTTGAATGGACCTACAACGCACTTCTGCACTCTCTTGTTTCCTTCTCTATGAACGGTATGCTCTGCGTAGCATGCAGGGAACAATACTTTTCATTATATGCTAACATGTGACAATAATAAATCAAATCAAAATCTAAGTTGATCTCTGCCTACACTCTAGCTATGACTGTAACGCTACATTCTGCACTCTCTTCTTTCCTTCTCTATGAATGGTATGCTTTATCTGTATAGTGTGCAAGAAACAATACTTTTTACTGTATACTAATACATGTGACAATAATAAATCAAATCAAATCAAACACGTATGTGACTGCAGAGCCCTTGGAGGGCAGTTGAGAGTCAACAACATTGCTGTGACTCTGGAGTTAATAAATGCTGCCAGCCAACAACATCTATGTCGCACAAATGAATAAAAAGAAAATATTTTTTACTCATTCTTCAGACATGGGGATCAAATCTATCTCTCTGTCACTAATGATAAACAACTGTAACTTCTCAGTACCAGACTTTAGATTAAAAATCCTACAATTTCTCAAGTTATTGCCTTTTCTGCTACAGAAATTTAGTACCATGTGTTATGCTGTGGACAAAATATTCCCAAAGTATTATATTGTATTTTCCTGTGTAACTCAGAACAGTGGTCTTTAAGTTGGTTGGTTGTTGTACAGATCTTGCATTGTTCATGGTGACCTCTAGATAAGAAATTATCTTTGAGCAGCTCAATAAATGACAGTGCAGCACAATGACACTAAGTGCAGGAGTGCTGGATGGTACTATTCAAGTTCATGCCTATTATTCCTCACATATTGGATGACTGATCTCAAACTTTCATTAAAGGACATCAGGTTCTTGAGAATTGTTATTCTCATCACCTCAGGCTGCTTTCATATACCCTCTCGCAGATGATTCAAGAGCAATGCTGTAAGTGGCTTGAATCATAGAATTCCCACAATGCAGAAGAAGGCTATTTGGCCCATCAAGCCTACACCAACAACAATCCCAGCCAAGCCTTATCCCTTTAAACCCTTGTATTTACCCTGCTAATCCTCCTGACACTAAGGGGCAATTTAGCATGGCCAATCAACCTAACCCGCACATTTTTGGAGCATGGGTGGAAAACCAGAGCTCCTAGAGGAAACCCACACAGACATGGGGAGAATGTACAAACTCCACACAAATAGTGACCCAAGCTGGGAATCGAACCCAGGTCCCTGACACTGTGAAAATGCAATGCTAGCCACCATGTTAGACACGTGCTTATACTTGATCAAGAAATGCTGTGTAATATGAGAAAAATTAAAATGCTATGGAGATGAAATTAAAAAGGGAGAATTTCCATTTGACATTGCTGGCTTACACACACCCCCAGGTTTGCACATACAGCCCTCTGCCTCATGTCACATTTCTATTGATATTTGCCTCATGTATGGTCCCACACTCTAGTTTTGTCTCTTCACTTGATGCTATTCCATGTTATGACCAATTCCAAAAGTACCAGTCCATACCCACACAGTGCTTATGAGTGGGCATTTAGGGAGCGGCACAGTGGCACAGTGATTAACACTGCTGCCTCACAGTGCCAAGGATCTGGATTCAATTCTGTCCTCAGGTCATTGTCTGTGTTGAGTTTGCACATTCTCCCTGTGTCTGTGTGGGTTTCCTCCGGGTGCTCCAGTTTTCTCCCACAGTACAAACATGTATGTGTTGATTGGCCATGCTAAATTCCCCCTTACTGTCGGGGGATGAGCAGGGTTAATATGTGCTGTTCTGAATATAGGGCCTGGGTGACTTTGTGGTCAGTGCAAACTTGATGGACCGAATGGCCTTCTTCTGCACTGCAGGGATTCTATAATTTTATGAGTGCCGTGATGACATCGTGGTTAGCATTGCTGCCCGACAGCACGATGGACTCAGGTTCAATTCCAGTCTTGGATGACTGTCTGTGTGCAATTTACGTATTCTCCTGTATGGGTTTTTTCTGGGTGCTCTCTTTTCCTCCTGAGGTCCAAAGATATGCAGGTTAAGTGGATTGGCCATGCTAAATTGTTCCTTAATGTTAAGAGGATTAGCAAGGTAAATTAGTGTAGTTGCAGGGATAGAACCTGGGTGAGATTGCTGTCAGTGTAGGCGCAATGGGCTGACTGGCCGCCTTCTGCACCATAGGGATTCTCTGATTCGATGATAGGATGGCTGTAACTAATTAAACTGGCCTCTTCATTGTTCTATTTAGCCTATCAATCATTAAAACAAAACTATCCTCTTTTCAGAAATCAATGGCAAGACTTCAGAACTAATTAGAGTTAATTTGGGCCATGCCTGCACTGAAAGTAAGCAGAAGTTAATTGTGTCCCATTGATGTATCATTTTGTGACTGAAGCTATTTCAGGCAGTCAACAAGTTGGATGCTGAGAACTGATAGGAGATCTTTGAACTTCTAATCACAGTGCTAAGGCGATTTCCTTGCTCAGAGATAAGCAGAGATGCATTTCAGTGTTAGCAAAGTTCAGAGAAATAAAATGAAATTACATCCAATCAAATGAAATACGAGATTAATCTCATTTTGGATTTTGGCATTAATTTGCACAAAATATTTTGTAATAATCTGCTTCAGTTTGAGGGGCAGCTTTTCATTTACCTTAATTGCCTTTTATTTGGAACTAATAGTATTGAGTGGAAATTCTTCAGAGTAACATTGTTGTGGAATGTTACTGGAAGAGAAAGCCAACAATATTAATGGTCTCGGGGGAACAATTAAAAGCATTTTTTTGTTTTATTCATTCATGGGACATGGGTGTCACTAGCTGGCCAACATTTATTGCGTATTCCTAGTTGGCTTTGGGGGTAGCCGGGAGTCAACCACATTGTTGTGGCTCCGGAGTCATATGTAAGCCAGACCAGTAAGAACGACACATTTCCTTCCCTAAAGGACATAAATGAACGGGATGGGTTTTTCCAACAATTGACAATGGTTCCATAGTCATCATAGATTCCTAATACCAGATTTTTTAAAATCAAATTCAAATTCCACCATCTGCCATGGGGTTCGAACCCAGATCCCCAGAACATTAGTTGAGTTTCTGGATTAATAGTCTAGCCATAATACTACAAGGCCATCACCACCTGCCCCCCCCCCACCCTGAAAAGCAAGAGGTTAAAGGATGAAGTGAGTGAGTACTTCAATCAGGATCATCAAACAGAAGTGAATGAACAGCACTCACTTTACTTCAATGGTTCAGAGAAGCTGAACCATACGCAATCTATCCATCTTTTGGAATTGTACGAGTTAGATCAGGGCAGGATATATTATATATTATAAGCAACAACTGTGACAGCTGTACCATCATTCTAATTGGTAGGTGGTAGTTTTTCTGAATTTTTTTGTTTTAGTTCTTTTTACCTTTTAAGCTTTTATTTTCATTAATATTAGTTCTTCCACTCAAATATTTCTGGGTTTGATTTGCTACACCTTTGTGGGAAATAACGCAGCATAAAAATTCAGGGAACTTGAGTTATTTTTGTGAAAAGGACTTCTTTAAAAGCAAGTATTCTGCTACAAAAGCTCAATCTACTTTATCCACTCCTTAATTTTACTCTCTACTAACCAGAACTTATTAGAGTATAGTTTTTTGAATATCACCAAGTCTTTGGCACCTCATTTAGATACATATTCTTAATCAGGATGGCCTAGTGGCGCAGTGGTTGGCCCTTCTGCTTCCCAAGCCCCAGGTTTGATTCCGGCCAGCAGAGACTGTGTAGAGTTTGTACGTTCTGCCCATGTCTACATGAGTTTCTTTCAGGTGCTCTAGTTTCCTCCCACTTCCAAAGATGTGCAGGTTAGGTGGATTGGCTATGCTAAATTGCCCCTTAATTTCCAAAGATGTCTAGGTTAGATATATTAGCCATGGGAAATACACAGAGTTACAGGTATAGGACAGAGGGAAAAGCCTGGGCAAGATGCTTTTTTACAGAGTCGATGCGGGCTCAATGGGCCAAATGGCTTCCTTCAGTGAAGGTATAATTAACACTGTAACATAGATTACGCAGTACAATACTGCTGCCAAAAGAACCATTATTTCCAATAGCACTGTAAGAGGAGTTACATGGCACAATTCTACTGTAGTGTAAATCACACAATATTGTATGCGGTATTTATTAGATGGTGAAATATGTACGTAGCTTGAGTGATTGGTATGATATCAATATACAATATACCGTCCAAGCCGCCTAGAATAATAAGGCTGCAGTATTCGTTTATGCAAAGAACAACATGACTATTTTGACATGAGCAGTTGTCACATTCTATGGTATTACTTAAAAGAAATTGTCAAACCAATGTCCAATCCTATTCCCCCCTTCCCGCCAGAAGGGTGTTATTGCTCTGGAACACTCAATCTCCTCCTGTACACATTCAACTTCAGAAAAACTGGGATTCCGTCAACAGAAGCACTCCCATTTGATGTTGAATTTGCTTGTCAATATCAAATCGAGTTGTGAACAGAACAATGTTTTAGCTAATTGATTTAGCTGCCCTGGTGACATAGAACATAGAACAATACAGCACAAACAGGCCCTTCGGCCCACGAGTTGTGCCAATCACATCTACCAATCCACAGACCTATCTATAACCCCCTATCCTATTCTTTTCCATATACTCATCCAGAAGTCTCTTAAAAGACCCCAGTGAGTTTGCCTCAACAACCTCCGACGGCAGTCGGTTCCATTCACTCACCACCCTCTGAGTGAAAAACCTACCCCTGACATCTCCTTTGTATTTGCTTCCCTGCACCTTAAATCTGTGTCCTCTCGTAGTGACCATTTCAGCTTGGGGAAATAGTCTCTGAGAGTCCACCCTATCTATTCCTCTCAACATTTTATAAACCTCTATCAGGTCGCCTCTCAACCTACGTCTCTCCAGTGAGAAGAGTCCCAGCTCCCTCAACCTATCTTCATAAGGCCTGCTTCCCAATCCAGGCAGCATCCTTGTAAATCTCCTCTGCACTCTCTCAATAGCCTCTACATCCTTCCTATAATGAGGCGACCAGAACTGCGCACAATACTCCAACTGGGGTCTGACAAGAGTCTTATAGAGCTGCATCATTACCTCCTGACTCCTAAACTCTATTCCTCGATTAATGAAGGCCAGTACACTATACGCCTTCTTCACCACTTCCTCCACCTGCGAGGCTGATTTAAGAGTCCTATGGACCTGGATCCTGAGATCCTCCTGCTCTACAATACAGCTAAGACTCCTACCCCTTATATAAGTATATAAGACTAAGTATATAATGCCAAATATATCTATGGGAAGAGAGCTGTGGACGATATCAATAGTGCAAAAAAAAAATACCCTTGAATTCAACAAGTTAATTTTCAAAATATGAATGGTTCGGCTAACTCACATTATGAAGACATTTTTCTCCCTCCGGCAAATAATGTCCTTTATGGAGCTTTTGTGAATGCAAGACGTTTCCAAGCATGAGGGATGTGAGACCTTATGGTCTTTGTGTTTCTTGCTTGTGGAACGGACACAGTTCGATAAAGCAAAGCTGTTTATGAAAGATTTGAACATTGATATTTTCCATGCAGCTTCGCACCAGTGCAGTAAATGTCACATATTAAGTACAATATTATCTTCTCATCTTGCCTCACCACCTTTCGGAGTTGGCCAGAAGGAAGCTACAAAACTAAATTCTTTTTATGGATGTTGCATCAATTTAGAGTAAATCATCATCTCTTTGGATTTAAAAGTTCACCCATTGCATCCACAGTTCAATTATCATTTACAGATCAAGTTCAAGGTTAAGTAGAGATGGCACGGTGGTTAGCAGTGCTGCCTCACAGTGCTAGGAACTCAGATTCGATTCCCGGCTTCCAACAGTATCTGTGCAGAGTCTGCATGTTCTCCTTGTGACTGCGTGGGTTTCCTCTGGGTGCTCTGGTTTCCTCCCCTATTCCAAAGATGTGCAGTTAGTTGGATTGGCTATGCTACATTGCCCCTTAGTGTCCAAAGGAGCAGCATGGTTGCACAGTGGTTAGCACTGCTGCCTCACAGCACTAGGGACCTGGGTTTGATTCCCGGCTTGGGTCACTGACTGTGCAGAGTCTGCATGTTCTCCTGTGTCTGTGTGGGTTTCCTCCAGTTTCCTCCCACAGTCTGATAGACATGCTGGTCAGGTGCATTGGCTGTGGTAAATTCTCCCTCAGTGTACCTCAACAGGTGTCGGAGTATGGCGACTTGGGGATTTTCGCAGTAATTTCATTACAGTGTTAACGTAAGCCTACTTGTGACTAATAAATAAATTCTTTCCCTTTACATGAAATCTTTGAAGAAATTGATGCTCTTTGTGCATCTGCTTCTCTAGGGGATCTGCCAGCATGGGGATGTACTCTGCTTTTTCCCTTGAAGTTCTATCAATTAGATTAATAGAATGCGGATAGGAGGCAGGGCTAGTTCACTCTGCAAAGAGAAATAAACCCTCTATTAAACTGTTCAGGTGACAATTGAAATTAGTGGCTCTTTTTGTTGGAAATCACAAGGACGGAATGCCATGCCTCGTATTTAACAGGTCATTGTTGCCTGGAACCTATATTTAAAAATGGCAGGGAGCTCTCGGCTCATTAGTTTAATGTCAGTTATCGGCAAGTTGCTCAAAGTTACAATTCAAGGTGCATTGCGTGAGAAGCTTGACAAAGAAGTGGCTATTTAGGAATCACAACATGGCTCCTGGAAGTCCTGTCTCAACACCATGATATAACACAAAAAGAAGCCAATCAGCCCATTGTGCCAGTGTCGGCACACCAAGAGAACCACCAATTAGTCCCACTCCTACTTGCACTTTCCCCTTAGTCCTGCAAACTTGCATTTTTAAATATCTGTCCAATTGTCTTTCGAAGCGACTATCTAATCTGCTTCCTGTATTATTTCAGTCATAGCAATCCCACTCACAACTCACTTCCATTATTAAGAGAAATATAGTTCTCCTCCCAGTTTGTGAATAATCTTAACTCTCTGTCCTCTGCTAGTTGACCCTCATGCCAGTAAAATAGTTGCAAACCTGTCTACTATATCACAACACTATATTATTCTGAACACCTCCATTAATTCATCCCTTCACATCTCTTGCTCAAAGGAGACCAGAGAGCTCCTCTCCTCTCTCTGATTGAATTTTTTTTCAAGAGTTCACAGAATATTTAAATGGGTATAGCCAGGCAGACATTATTTCAGCAGATTTTTTTAAAAAGACTTTTAATGATGTGCTGTGCAGAAGGTGGTTCAGTAAGGTCGCACCCTCTGGGATCTGATTTGGTTTGAATTGACTTTGATTTGATTTATTATTGTCACATGTATTGGTTTACAGAGGAAAGTGTTATTTCTTGAATGCTATATAGACAAAGGGCAGGATTTTCTGGACATGCTCACTTCAACATTGGAAAATTCCACCCAAGGTTAACAGAATTTTGCATGATGTGTCCCACCTGCTCCAATTCCTGTGGCAGGTGAGATCGGAAAATTCCTCCCATATTGTTAATAAAGAAGGAAAGGAGAGGTTACAGAATCTGTTATTACAGTCATAGCTAAAGATCAACTTGAGGTCAATTCAAAAGCCTGATGGCAGCAGGGAAGAAACTGTTTTTGAGTTGATTGGTACATGACCTCAGACTTTTGTATCTTTCTCCCAACGGAAGAATGCAGAAAGAGTAGATCCAGGGTGTGTGGGGTCCTTGATGCTGGCTGCTTCCCCAAGGTAGCAGGAAGTGTAGATGGAGTCAATGGATGGGAGGCATGATGTATTGGGCTACGTTCATAACCTTATGTGCTGGTTAATCAATTGCTGTTTTTTTTAACCACATAGGAGTTGAGAGTGAAACAGAGTTGAATGTTGGCCTTGGCAGGGGGCAGGAAGCAGGAGTCGGGACTGTTTTTTTGTGTCCTGAACTTGCTCATGAGAGAAAATTATTGCTTCTTTCCACTTGTGGCAGAGACTAATATCTGTGTCCTGCAATAAGTATTTCTATAGGAAGTGACGACTAACCAGGCATGACTGCTAAAAAGATAGTCATAATGAAGAGAGCTATTAGTAAATGAAAATGATCTAAAGCTGGGTCTTGATGATTTCAAGTGATGTGACTATTTCCTTTGACAGCATATTCCAATCTAGGAATATTCTTGGGAAGAAAAATTGTTGATGTCTTGGAAACAAATGGTTTCAGTAATCTGCGTGGGTGTTTACCTTGTGTTTTATTGCTAAAGGCCACCAGGTACTTGTTTCTGTCAATTCCAACCAGATCATTCCATATTTTATAAACGTGGTCAGCCTATTTTTCCATTCTCTGCTGTAGTGATTTTTAAAATTGATTTACATAACAGGAGATTCGCTAGTTTGACCAGCATTTATTATCCATCCCTAATTAATTTGATTTGATTTATTATTGTCACATGTATTAGTATGCAGTGAAAAGTATTGTTTCTTGCACACTCAATAGACAAAGCATATTGTACAGAGGGAAGAAGAGGAAAGAGTGCAGAATGTAGTGTTATAATCATAGCTAGGGTGTAGAGAAAGATCAATTTAATGTGAGATTCTTGAGTCGGTTAATATGTCAGACTTCTGTATCTTTTTCCTGACAAATGAAGGCGGAAGAGAGAATGTCCAAGGTGCATGGACAATTACCTTGAGCCTTTGGATTATCTCCCCTCATATCCTCCCCAGATCATTGATCGAGGGAGTAAGATACTGATGCATCTGCCCTATTCTTTCATGCCTGACATGGCACTTTGACTGGGTTGCGCCCTTAATTGACATGAAGCTTCCTGTCCAGTGAAGGACAGTGAATTGCCTACCCATTTCAGAGGGCATTTAAGAGTCAGCCCATTGCTGTGGCTCTGGAGTCATGTGTAGGTCAGACCAGGTAAAGATAGCAGGTTTCCTTCCCTAAAGGACATTAGTGAACCAGATGGGTTTTTACCACAATCGACAATAGTCATTGTTCGGCTTTGATTAGAGATTTTTATTGAATTTGAATTTCACCATCTACAATGGTGGGATTTGAATCCAGGTCCTCAAAGCATACCTTGGGCCTCTGGATTACTAGTCCAGTGACAATACCACTGCCTACCCTCATATTCTCCCCAAATATTTGATCGAAGGCAGGGTGATATTTTTGTATCTCCCTTACTCTTTCGTGTCTGACATGGAAGTTTGACTGGGGTGTGCACTTATTTGGTGTGAAGACAGGCTTCCTGTCCAATGAAGGGCAGTGAGTGAGCTGCCAAAGCCAGAGGGTCAATCAGTTGGAGTTGCTCCAGCTTCAGAGGAGGGCCTCGCTGCAGTCAGTGGCAAGTAGATGAAAGGTGTTTCAACTTGAATCCGCCTTCTCAGCCACTTTAGAAGAAGGTAGCCAGGCCACCACTGTGGAGAGAATGGAACCTTGTCAAAAGGGCAACTTCTGGCTTTTGCCCTCGAGGCAGAAAGGGGCTGTAGATCCACCAGTCTGTTACTCATCTCCTGCCTGCAGGCAGCTAAATCACTCCCAGGTCATATCAGGAGGCTCAAAGCCTTTTGAAGATCCCAGTTAACAAGACATTTAACGAGGCTAATTGCTGCACTGGCCTCGTGGGTATGGGCAGCCTTGCCAGACCAAAGCAGCCAATGCTGAGAACAGTGTCGGGGAAACCAACCATATTATTTCCAGGAGTGGATCCAACTTCCACAGGGCCCAAAGACACAGTGCACTGGCTTTGTTTATAGAAAATATACGTCGTATTGTGGTTATAAGGGGGTCATATCTTATTGCTTAAATCAAAAGCCCGCTTCTTGGAACAGGGCAAAGAATAACTGAATCGAGAGCCTTGTAGTTTAATTGGTTCTATGGGGAATAAGGGTTTAGCAAGCTTACAGCAGAATAGGAGCTGCATACTGATCCTGGCAGGGCAATGCATGTAATATTAATGTATGATATATATTCGGAATTCAAAATGCTCATACAAGTCAAATTCATGCCAGTGTCACTTTGAGGTACTTTGATATAAAGCTGCTTTGATCTTGAATTATACATTAGATGCAGAGTCTACACGTACACTGACCAAATTTCGGAATCCATGTTTTCTAAACTGATAATTTCAAGGTGCATATTTTTAACTTCTGTGAGATGTGAGGGATTTGTGGGTAGATTTATGTTATTGCAGGCCACTGCAGGAGTCATTGTAGCTTGCGTACAGTTACGATACCAAAAGACGTCATTATTTGTGGGAGGCATGTTTGTATCATCCCATTCACAGCGGTTACAATGCTAGAGACCTTACAATGCTAGAGACCCAAGATCAATTCCCAGCTTGGGTCACTGTACGTGTGGAGTTTGCACATTCTCCCTGTATCTGCGGTTTGCTCCCACAGTCCAAACATGTGCGGGTTAGGTTGATTGACTATGATAAGTTGCCCCTTATTGACAGGGGGATTAATTGGAAAAATATAAGAAGTAATGAGGATGGGGCCTGGATAGGATTGTTATTGGTGCAGGCCTCGATGAGCCAAATGGCCTTCTTCTGTGCTGTAAGTACTCTGTGATTCTGTGATATAAAACTGCAACTTTTAAAAACTTCACTGAGCTCAACAGTGATGGAACTGTGCCAGTATTTTGGTATTCTGTTTTCATCAAACTACCTATCCCTCACATCTGTGTGTGGCCTGTAATTGGCACTGAAGCTGTCATATTAAATGAGTATCAAAGCACAGGTTAAAAAAATATATCCAGTCTCAACTATGTAGGGCATTTCATTCATCAGTGCAGAGTCGATGGGCCGAAGGGCCTCTTCTGCACTGAAGTATTCTGTGTTTCTGATTCTGTGATTCTCTTATTGGGCACCTCAGGCCTACAGCAGCTGGGTGAAAACGCGAACAGAAGAAATATTAAAAACAAAAAATAACTTTTGAAAGAAAAATAAAACAAACAAAATAAAATAGGAGAGTTTTTAGAGGCCAATCATTCCTCCCTGCCCTGGAAAATCAGTTCAGGGGCTCTTCAGGGCATTGTGTTAGGCCCAATTATCTTCAGCGGCTTTAACAATGCCCTTCACTCTATCATAAGGTCAGGTTCATTGATGATTGCAATATCTTCAGTTCCATTCACAATTACTTCGGTAATGAAGCAGCCCCTGGGTGGCATGGTGGCACATTGGTTAGCACTGTTGCCATACAGCGCTAGGGACCTGGGTTCAATTCCTGCCTTGGGTCACTGTCTATGTGGAGTTTGCACATGCTCCCAGTGTTGTGTGGGTTTCCTCCGGGTGCTCCAGTTTCCTCCCACATTTTGAAAGATGTGCTGGTTAGATGCGTTGACCCGAACAGGCGCTGAAGTGTGGTGGTTAAAAGTTAGGTGGTTTCACAGTAATTTCATTGCAGTGTTAATGGAAGCCTTACTCGTGACCAATAAATAAACTTTAACCATACACACATGTAGGAAAATCTTACTACATGTAAGATGATTGCTTTTCTTCAATTTGGACGCTGAGAATTATAATTGATGGGGAGATGGGAGGGGGATTGAAACCATTGAAGGGAGGGGGTTGAAACCATGAAACCATTGTCAATTGTTGGAAAAACCCTTCTGGTTCACTAATGCCCTTTGGGGAAGGAAATCTGTCGTCCTTACCCTGTCTGGCCAACAAGTAATTCCGTTTCCACAGCAATGTAGTTGACTCTTAAATGCTCTTGGAATTGTCCTAGCAAGCCACTCAGTTCAAGGTAGTAGGGGTAGGCAATAAATACTGGCCAGCCAGCGTCGCGTACATCCCCACGGATGAATAAAACAAAACTCTTCCCATCAATACGTGTCTTCTGTCTCCCTTCTTCGAATACTCTCATCATTACATAGCTTCAGTCTTAATCACTGATGTGTGGTACTTCTTCAGGGATTTACATACACAGTGCAGACTGCAAAGGAAATCATGCACAATCCTTTCGGTTGTATGATTGGTTACTGCTTGTTTGGAGTATTCCCAATTTGTCTTCCATTGTCTTAGTCATTTAAGGACATCTTATTGTCCACTATGATTACTTGCCTGGTTTCAATCAACCTCCACTGATTTCAGCCAGTTTGCTATCAGTAACAATTCTATTTAATTTGAATTGTTTTATTAAATTCAGCAATACAATGCAATTAACTGGTATCGATGTAATTAGCAAGTGTTACACCCATCCAGTTTCCACATAATAAACACTGTTCTGAACTCATAGCCGGTCTGTTAACCCTCCCCTTACAATCCAGACAATGTGAAACATAGAAGCATAGAAACTAGAATGCAAGAGTAGGCCAGTCAGCCCTTCCAGTCTGCTTCGCCATTCATCTTGATCGTGATTGATCATTGAATTCAATATCCTGATCCCTGGTAGTAAGGGTGTGGAATATCCTGCCTGCAGTAGTTGTGGACTCACCAACTTTAAGAACGTTCAAATGATCAGTGGATAGGCATATGGATAACATTGGAATAGTTTAGGTTAAAGAGTCATCAGATTTGTTCTATTGGTCAGCGCAACATCGAGGGCCAAAGGGCCTGTACTGCGCTGTAATGTTCTAGTTTCTATGTTCTTCCTATGTCCCTTGATCCCTTTAGCTTCAAGAGCTATATTGGCTTAGGCTGATGTGAAGCTCAAATATTATGTGCCACGTTAGTGTCAAGTCATTACTAATTCCAATAAAACAAAATCTAAGTACCCCTCATTAACACAGAATGGCACTACCATTGCTGAAGCCTCCAAAGTTTACACTAACCAGAAATGAGCTAACAGCATGAACACCATAGCTAATAGGGCAGATCAGAGAGTGGGTAGCCAGTGGCTCATCTTAACATTCCTCCATCATCTACCAAGTCCAATCAGGAGTGTGATGGAATAATTTCCCCTTGTCTGAATGGATACAATGGCAACAAAGCTCAATAAACCTAATACCATCCAAGACAAAGTGGTCTGCTTAATAGGCAGCCCATCTCCCGCCTTTCACATGCCCTCCCTCCACCATGGCAACAGTGTGCACTATTCATTGGATACACTGCAGCAGTTCACCAAGGTTACTTCAACATTACTTCGCAAACACAATTAGCAGAAAGGGAGGGGAAAGCGGAGGGGTAAAGTAATGAGAGAGTTTAAAAAAATCCAGTGGAGAGAGGAAAACAAACCCAACAGTAAAAAGAAAGGAGCATCTAAAGTGTAAGGAATGCAGATGCAATGAAAAGAATATTCAAGGAACTTTTATTATGGCTGCTTGAAAAATCAGAAGTGTTTGTCTGTCACTCAGTTTGTCGCTCACTGTTCTCATCATTTCAAATTGTATATTCGCTATTTACATCGCTTGACTATGGTGACTATTTGGATCAATGTAAAAATAAAAAGTTATTCTCCAATCTGTTTTAAATTTTTCTGCGATTTCTTTGTACTCAACAGTTATGTGTTCAAAAGCACCTAAAAGATGCATATTCTCTTGTTATGCCAGCGACTGGAAACATACAAAATAGAAGCAGAAGTGGACCATTCAGCCCTTCAAGCCTGCTGCACCATTCATTGATCATGGTTGATCATCAAATTCAATATCCTGATCCCGCCTTCCCCCCAATACCCCTTGATCCCTTTAGCCCCAGAAATAGAAACATAGAAGGAGGATCTCTGTTGGACAGGCACATCTCCCACAATCTACTGCATTGGCAATACAAGAATTACTTCCAACAAGAACTCTCAGATTAAATCTCAGTATTGTTAAGGCCTTCTTGTGATATATTTGTTCTTAAAAACTTTTCAGGACTATCTCATCTAACATCAGATTACAGCGATCACACTTACCTCCTAAACTCACAACACTGAATAGTTGTAGATGCATTGTGGCTCCATAGTTCATCCGACTGAGCCAAAGAGAAAATCCTTCAGCAAGCATCCAAAAGCCTGGGATCAACTGGAAGGTGATTGCCTCTATTTTTAAGGGACACTGTGCTCTATTCTCACATGGAAATTGGTGCTTGGTAACTTCACGGAATCATAGAATCCCTATAGTGCAGAAGGAGGCCATTCAGCCCATCAAGTCTGCACCGACACAATCCCATGCAGGCACTATTTCCGTATCCCTGCATATTTACCCTGTTAATCTCACTGACACTAAGGATCAATTTAGCATGCCCAATCAACCTAATCCGCACATCTTTGGAGTGCGGGAGGAAACTGGAGCACTCGGAGGGAACCCACGCAACACACAGGGAGAACGTGCAAACTCCACACTGACAGTGACCCAAGACTGCAATTGAATCCAACTCCCTGGCACTGTGAGGCAGAAGTGTTTGCCACTGTTCTGCCCTAACCAATATTACTCAGCACACTTTGTGCATTTGCATTCCAGACTTTATGCAGCTTATTACTCTACGTCTCTATGCAGATATGCATCTCCATGTCAACTTAATTCAAACTTTCCCCAACCACTGTAGTGAAGTGTCTATAAGATATTGGCCCCAGAGTGGATGAGGTGCAACCTATCCCTTTTGAATACCTCGAGAATCTGAAGTCCTCCCTCCTGCAGCATGCCTCATATTCGTTTATGCCTTAGCTATTTCTACTCCTCCTAGTGCATGGTTTTCAGAAGAATCAGAGATTTCTACCTCCATTTTAATTTCCTTCGGAATTCCTGGAAATCTGCCTGTCCTCTCTAACTGAACGGAATTGGTGCATCCTATTTCTCCCTCATTCCATCTCCAGAGTATTCTGCACCCTTTCCGTGATATCCTTTACCCTGTTGCCAAGGAGGCAACACACAATGTTGCAGAATGTCCTTCGAACGATGGAATGACTGTTTTTCTACTCTTTCCTTCCTCTGAAGACTCAGGTTTATTGGTGTCATGGCCTGTGCTGTTTTCATCCAAGTTGCCAACACTTCTAGCAATCTCCAGTGCTGAGTACTAGTTTGAGAGTGGTTCACAGCCTGAATATTTCTGTGCTTCCTGTCCCTTCCTACAGATCTGGATGCTACCACCTACTATCCTGAACTCTTACTGCTGTAGAGTGGCCATCACATGCTATATACGAGCCAGGAAATTCTCGTTCTTCCTGATGGTCTTCCGTAACTCCAACTGCCCCTCAACCTCAGAAATCCTGAGTTTAAGCTCAGGCAACTGGAGACACTTCCTGGTACATATGGTTACCCAAAACTTAAATTCTCATGTGACAAGACGTGTAACTCGGTTTCTCTGGATGAAGAATCTCTTACCAGGAAGTTTTTGGTTAAGAGGACAATATGGCTGTAGCCAAGCTTATAGAGAGAAAATTTGCCTTTGTAAATGCAATTGCATTGTGTACTACAGCATTGCATTATTCTTTACTAAATCCAAATCAAAACTAAAATAAGGGCCAAAATAATAAAAGCTTATGTTGTGGAGGAACAAACTTCACCCAAGAGACGGCGCAGTGGTTTGCACTGCTGTCTCTCAGCACCAGAAACCTGGGTTCAATTCTTGGCTCGGATTGCTGTCTGTGCAGCGTCTGCATGTTCTCCTTGTGTCTACATGGCTTTCCTCCATGTACTCAAGTTTTCTCCCAAAGTCCAAAAGATGTAGAAACATAGAAGATAGGAGTAGGAGGAGGCCATTTGTCCCTTCGAGGCTGCTCTGCCATTCATCACAATTATGGCTGATCATCCAACTCAAAAACCTAATCTTGCTTTCTCCCCATAACCTTTGATCCCATTCACCCCAAGTGCTATATCCAGCCACCTCTTGAATACATTCAATATTATGACGTTAACTATTTCCTATGCTAATGAATACCACGGGCTCATCACTCTTTGGGTGAAGCAATGTCTCCCCATCTCCATTCTGAATCATCTACCCTAAATCCTCAGACTGTGACCCTGGTTTTGGACATACCCAACATTGGGAGCATTCCTGAATCTACCATAGAACCATAGAACATTCCAGCACAGAAACAGGCCTTTTGGCCCTTCTTGGCTGTGTCGAACCATTTTTCTGCCTGGTCCTATTGACCTGCACCTGGACCATTATCCCTCCACACCCCTCACATCCATGTACCTGCCCAAGATTTTCTTAAGTGTTAAAAGTGAGCCAGCGTTTACCACTACATCTGGCAGCTCATTCCACGCTCCCACCACTCTCTGTGTGAAGAAGTCCTCCCTAATATTCCCTTTAAACTTTTCCCCCTTCACTCTTAACTCATGTCCTCTAGTTTTATTCTCCCCTAACCTCAGTGGAAAATACCTGCTTGCATTCACTCTATCTATACCCATCATAATTTTATATCCTCTATCAAATCTCCCCTCATTCTTCTATGCTCCAGGGAATAAAGTCCTAACCTATTCGACCTTTCTCCGTAACTCAGTTTCTCAAGTCCCAGCAACATCCTGGTAAACTTTCTCTGCACTCTTTCAATCTTATTAATATCCTTCCTGTAATTAGGACACAATACTCTACTGCAATACTACACACAATACTCTAAATTCAACCTCACCAATGTCTTATACAACCTCACCATAACATTCCAACTCTTATACTCAATACTTTGATTTATAAAGGCCAATGTTCCAAAAGCATTCTTTACGACCCTATCTACCTGTGACGCCACTCTGTCTAGTCCTGTTAGAATCTTAGAAGTCTCCATGAGACATGCTGGTTAAGTGCATTGGCCAGGCTAAATTCTCCCTCAGTGTACCCGAACAGGCACTGGAATGTGGTGACTCAGGGATTTTCACAGTAACTTCATTGCAGTGCTAATGTAAGCCAATTTGTGACACTGATAAATAAAGAAAACAAACTTTATGGTAAAGATTTTGGTCCACCTTGGAATGGAAATTTATAGATTTGAGCTAAGTAGAGCAGATTCATAATCTTTGACCTCTACATATTGGGATCAAAGCTAGGCAGTTAGCGTGAAGGATTCCACTTTCCTCACTCTTCGAAGGTTAAAGTGCCTTCACTAAATCTTCACTAAAATCCCTTTATTTACAAACTCTAACAGCTGTACGTAAAATGCTAACAGTGAGCAGTACAACTCTGGGGGAGGTGTCAGAGGAATTGATACTCCCAGTTAAACACAAGGCAAAGGCTCCCTGATTAGTCCATCAATTGGATCCTTAATCAGGGAGCTCATACTCCAATAGACTAACCTCAGTGGCCTAATTGAAGTCATAACACTTACTCACAAAGTCCTCTTCATGAAATATGTTTTGGTATCTGTTTGACTAACTCAATCCAGTTCTGCGTGAGATGGTCTATCTTGGTAATGGAAGATACCACACTGTGCAGTCAGGAGTCCTCTGCTATGGCTGGGACATGAGCTAACAAAAGGTGTTTTATTCTCCATCTATTGTTTGCTGAGTGTGACCTGAGAGTGCACAAAAGTAGAAGGTACTCTATTTCTCCTTGTCACCATCCATCGCCTTCAGAGCGCAAGAAATTGGCTATTGAAATTTTAAGATGCTAATCTCAATGCCTTGAGATGCTAAATTCTGGGGAACTGGAGTTTTTGATAATTGCCCTTTACAGGAGCTTGTTGGTGTTGAGCATTTGTTGCTCCCACGTGGCTTGCAGTCTAGTTTATATCTGATACCTTAAGAATGCAAATCATATTTGTGGTGACGCTTTGAGTTTACAGGCAGGCTGCTTTGATAGGGCACAATCCCTCAGGGGAGAAAAGGAAATTCAGCTCAACCTTTAATAAGTGTCATGGTAGCAGAATTATGAATGCAACTAATACAGTGAGTCAAGTCAGCGTTTAGAATTCCTTTAAGATCAGACATTTATATTGATTTGATTTTCAGCCTAATTCAGTACAATGTTGTAACCAAGCATGCAGACAGCTTCTTTTGCTCTCTCTCTGAAAGATACCTCCTCATGGTATTTACATTTCCTATGTTTATCACCCTGTGGCCTCTCCCTGAATGAGATTTTGAGCTGGATTTTCATGGAGGGGGAAATCGGGAGTCGGAAATTTTCCCGACCTCTGTCCCCGCAGTGCTCCTCTGGCAGGATTTTCATAGACTCCCTACAGTACAGAAGGAGGCCATTCAGCCCATCCAGTTTGTACCATCCACAATCCTACCCAGGCCCTATTCCCGTAACCTACACATTTACCCTGCTAATCCCCTGACACTAGGGTCAATTTAGCACGGCCAATCCACCTAACCTGCACATCTTTGGACTGTGAGAGGAAACCAGAACACCTGGAGGAAATCCACATATTCATGGGGAGAATGTACAAACTCTACATAGACAGTAATCCAACACTGGAATTGAACCAGGATACCTGACCCTATGAGGCAGCAGTGCTAACCACTGTGCAACCACGCCATCCCTTTTCACCCAAGGGAAGAGAAAATGACCAGAGTTAGCACATTCTTGGCAGACATGGAGACAGACAATGCCGAAGTGACCTGGTTGAAAGGCTACCTCTATTTGGAGACATATCAACTAGATTCAGCAGATCAGTGTGAAAAACCCGTCATCCGCGTGCTCCCCTTCACCCCTCACCCTCTTCACATGTTCCCCCTGTCCCCGTAACCTCTTTAGCAAACTGTTTATCCACTTTAAAAACCAGCCCTGTAATAATATTGGGAAGTCTTTGACAAGCTCATTATAAGATCAAAAGAATCGGTATGGAGTCGGCTATTTGGCCCATCAAGATGGTAGTGATGGGCTACATTCTTGAACTGTTGCAGGTTGTGTGGTGTAGGTACACTCCACAGTGCTGTTAGGAAAGGAGTTCCAGGGTTTTGACCCACTCACGGGAGAAAAACAGCGAGGAAGTGGAGGTGAGAATTCTGGGTCATCACTCCAGCCATCATTTCTTTTCTTTGCCAATTCCATGAGGTCCGAATCTGGCCCTTTTTGTTAAATTGACACATAACCCAACATCTAAACACCAAACTCCATAACAAGAGGACAGCTCAAAATTTTGATGAGCAAATTTGGGATAAATATCAGGCAGTAAGTACTTTACGTGGAACATGAACAGCAGTCGATATGGGTTGTGAATGTAGTTGTTGAGATCATGGCAGTAGAATCATTTAAAAAGATGCTAAATGCTGTTGTGGGAAGACAGATATCAGGATGGCTTAAGCATGCTTTATCCGTAAGGTCTGGAGAGAGCATTATTGATGAATTCTTGCTTCATATTGACTCTATTTAATTCAATGAAGATACTTCAATAGTTAAAAAAGCAATATGGATACGTGCAAGCTAATTCAATGTTGCGGTGACTTGGCATTTGTCATGAACTTGGGGGTAAAACTAATTACTCAATTAAAGCACGAATTTGCTGTGTGATTTATTCCTGTCTGTATTTGACCAACAACCTTTAAGCCGAACAGTAAATTTTACTTTACACAGGCTCCAGTTGGAGATGGTTTTCTCCTGTTTAAATCTTTTTGGTTGGTTTTTGTACAAGCTTAGAAGCTTTCTGAAATATTCAGAGTAATTTCACCTGAAACTTTTAAAGAGTGAGTGGGCCAAGGATTGGTCAGGAAAAAATTAACTCCAGAATAATGGAAGTGCTGAGCCACAAAGTGCGTATTTTGCAAAGTGCTCGCTGTTAAAGAAGTGGATGGTAGAGGGTGTCCCCGGTAAGTCCCGGGTCCTGGGTGAGAAGGGTTTGCGTAAATTAGGGAGTGGTCAGGATCAGGGGAGAGAGGTCGGGTTTAAGGCTGCAGATGGTTAGGAAAAAAAGGTTTTCGATTCGGGGGAAATCACTTCCACGATCTGCAAAGTGAGGCCCCCAAAATTTGAACTCCAACACCCCCCACGCCACCATTCCTTCCAACTCTGAAGAATTATTTTACAAAATCGTGTTTCCTGCTGTCGCCCTTGCCAAACTTTTGATGGCTTGGGCAATCTTTAATTCTCATCAACAAACTGGATAATTGCTGGAACTGTACTGGCACACCAGCCCTGGTTCCAAGGCTCGCAGAACGGCATTCATATGAGCATTGGGCAGGTGAGGCAGTAAAATTCCAGCAAACATGTCTAATTGACTCTTAGTTATTTATCTGAATATGGCAGGCAAGCTGCTGATTTTGGCATCCATCCAGTCTGCCAAGCCTTCTCCCCAACCCTCCTTCTTATGGCGGTGAACATAGGATTGGTGGGGAGCTGGTGGGATCCTTCAGTGGATTCCACCCAAAACAAACATGATAGGGAAAGTAAGAAGTAGCTCAACGCTTGGATTTAATGGGACCTGTCAAAGCAAGCTAGTTGGTAGATGGTATCTAACCTATTAAGTCCCCTCAGGCTCAGATTTTTCAGTAAGATTATTTAATTCTCCTAAACTCCAAAAAATACAGGCCCAATCTGTTATCTTCATAAGATAAGCTCCTTATCCCAGGATTGAGTCAAGCCAACCATTTCTAAACCACTTCTAATGCAATTAAAAGCAGTTCACCAAGGCCCTATAGTAATACTTTCCTACTTTTATATTCCATTCCCCTGCAACATTGCTGGCATAAGGTATTTACCGCCTTAGGCAAATGTGCAGCTTAGTGCCCCATCGTGATCCCAGGCACACACATCACAAATGCATACATCGCAAACACACACAATTAAGTTTACTCATGGATAACTGTTGCCAATGATTGGCCCTCGCCCCAGTTTCGGCCTCCCACTATTCTACAGCACCATGATCTCCTGGCACCGCTCACTAGACTCCTGTATTCCATTCCTGAACTATTCATGAGCCCTCAACATCCACATCACCATGGGTTCACCCAGGAGCTACAGAACAAGCATTTTTGATTAGCTGAGTTCTATCAATTTCCCAAAGGGGATCTGACTACACTTTCTCAGATCTGAAAACTGACTTTCATTCTTTGGTTACCTTTGATTTCTCTCCTCCCCAACTGACAAAGTGTTCCAAATCTCGGCACAACTTGAGTACTGTCTCAGTCTTAGTTGAAGATAGCCAGTAGCAATACAAACCTGGTCACTTTCACGCTGACAGGTACAGCATATACTCAAATCCTTTAAGAATGCTTTGTTAGCTGTGAATATGTATAGAGCATTAACTTTTTTCAATGGATTTCAGTCTGTGGATATCTTGGTGCAGTAACACAGGTAAATCTGATAGATTGTGTGTGTTTGCAGTGGGCACAGTAGTTAGCACTGCCGCCTTATAGAGTTCAATTTCTGGCTTGGGTCACTCTCTGTGTGAACTCTGCTTATTCTCCCTGTGTCTGCATGGGCTTATTCTGGGTACTTTGGCTTCCTCCCACAGTCCAAAATACACGCTGGTTAGGTGCATTGACCATACACTCTCTACAGTATTAAAGCAGGCCATTCGACCCATCGAATCCACATCGATAACAATCCCGCCCAGGCCCTGTTCCCATAACCCCATATATTCAACGCATAATCCCTTTAACTTACTCATCCCAGGACACTAAGGAGCAGTTCAGCAGAGTCAATGCACTTAACCCACACAACTTTGGGAGGAAACTGGAGCACCCGGAGGAAACCCAGGCCGACATGGGAAAACATTCTCCCTCAATGTACCCAAACAGCCGCCAAAGTGCGACGACTAGGGGATTTTCATAGCAAATTCATTGCAGTGTTAATATAAGCTTAATTGTGACACTAATAAATACCTTTAAACCTTCACATTGACAGATACAACTTAGTACTCATCTCCTTGTAAGAATGCTTTGTTAGCTGTGAACGACTATGGAGGATTACATTTATTCAATGGATTTATTCAAAGTTTGTGGCTATCTTAGTACAGGTAAACTTAATAGGTCACCTGTATCTAATGACCCTTTCAATGTCGAGTTCAATATTAAATTTACAAACAGTTGTAATGTTATGCATTGATTTTTTCAGTTTTTTTATAACTTCACTTACATTGTTTTTCCGAGAATATGATTTGAGCACCACTGAACAAAAATAATAATAATAGTTTTCTAATTGGTTCGCAGAAACCTTCAGAGTGCAAATGATATTTGATTTGATTTATTATTGTCACATGTATTAGTATACAGTGAAAAGTATTGTTTTTATGCGCTCTACAGTAAAAGCATACCATTCATAGAGAAACACAGGAGAGAATATAGAATGTAGTGTTACAATCATACTAGGGTGTAGAGAAAGATCAACTTAATGAGAAGTATTCCAAAGTCTGATGGCAGTGGGTTTTTGAGTCAGTTGATATTTAATCTCCGACTTTTGTATCTTTTTCCTGATGGAAGAAGATGAAAGGGAGAATGTCTGGGTGCGTGGGGTCCTTGATTATGCTGGCTGCTTTTCTGAGGCAGCAGGAAGTGTAGTTAGTGTCAATAGGTGGGAGGCTGGTTTGAGCGATGGACTGGGTTTCGTTCACAATCCTTTGTAGTTCCTTGCGGTCTTGGGCAGAGCCGGAGCTGTACCAAGCTGTGATACAACCAGGAGGAATGCTTTCTGTGGTGCATCTGTAAAAGTTGCTGGGATCATAGCGGATGTGCCAAATTTCCTTTGTTCCTATAAAGGACAGCTCATCAATTTATTCCCTGGACTTCTCCCACAGTCGTGATGGAGATTTGAATAATAGTCCCTTTAATGTAATATTGTTCAAGTTTGCTCCAAAAATGATCTTATGGGCACTATTTAATTTCCGTATGTACCCGTAATAAACCTATCATTTTGAAACAACTTTGTTTAATAATTCAGATTGATAGATGAAACAGATTGAACTGGGATATTAGTGAATGATTCTGAGGGAGAAAGCTGTCCACGCTGCACTGATACTGTATGCAGTCCTAGTCCAGCATAGGTAATTCTTTAACTTTGCAATTGTGATTTCAACAGAGACTGAACTGTTCTCAATGTAATTGCCAGTCTGGAATAATAAGATTAAACCATCAAAAACAAAATAGCTGACATCAAATCTATTGGATTAATTTTATATTTCCCTCATAAATTTAAGGAATTATTGTAGCCTCAGAACCTTAGCCCATTTTATTATTCTTCAGGTTAAAACATGAAATTGGTAAAAAAAAATCAGTTACTTTGATAAAAGGAATTGAATGAAAAAAAACACCAAGAAATATGTGTCATGTGCAGCATGTTGCAAACTCCTAGGGCTGAAATTGTGTATTCAATATCATGGTTTAACATCTAGACATAAGCAATGGTGCAGGAACTCGGTGTAAATGGGACTTCCCTGGACATCACTTCAGCCTCAGAATGGGAAATGCTTAGGAATTGAAAGATATTGTTTGTGATTTAGGAGTGTTACTTGACAAGCCTGCACTGCATGGAACTCATGGCACCTAACATTTAAACTAATTGCTGAACACTCTCTGAAGTGATATGAAATGACTGTCTAATATTCAGGTGGATCCTCCCTAACTACTCTATATAAATGGCGTTGAGCTCCCTTGCTGGTTTGAAAAAGCAAGGGTGAGATTATCCAGCTGTTCTCACCCCCGAAACTGAAAAGTCCTACACAAGGTCAATGGACCTTTCCATGGTCCGCCCTCTCACCCATTACAATTCCCATGGAGAAACTTCACCTTCCCCACATGCTTTGGGGTTTCCAGTAATTTCTTCCCTCCTCCCTGCAGGCATAGCCAGGTTGGGGTTTTCATCTTTCTAGCAACATCACCCTCATAATTCTGGACAGAATGGCCAAGGCAAGCATAACATTGGTTATAAAACCAGTGAAGGAAGCGAGACACCAGCTCTGGGCACTGTGTTGAATGATGTAGAGATGCCGGCATTGGACTGGGGTAAACTCAGTAAGTCTGGCAACACCAGTTTTAAATCCAACCGATTTATTTTGATAGTAAATCTGCTAGCTTTCGGCCTTTGTAGCCTTCGTCAGGCGAACGTGTTGAATGTCAGTCCCTCCATCAGGTGTCACCTAGAAGCTCAATCTGTCAGATTGCACAAGGTCAGAGTCTTTTTCAAGGTAGTTGGGGCTGACAGTCTCTTCTTCTTCCTCATTTGAGCAGCACAGTGGCACAGTGGTTAGCACGGCTGCCTCACAGCACCGGGGATCCAGGTTCGATTACCGACTTGGATCACTGAATGTGTGGAGTTTGCACATTCTCCCTGTGTCTGTGTGGGTTTCCTTTGGGTGCTCCAGTTTCCTTCCACAGTCCAAAGGTGTGAGGGTTTGTTGGATTGACCATGCTGAATTGTCCCTTAGTGCCGGGGGACTAGCTAGGGTTTTGGGGATAGAGCCTGGATAGGATTGAGGTCAGTGCTGACTCGATGGGCCAAATGGCCTCCTTCCGCATTGTAGGGATTCTATGATGTGGAGATGTCACTCACCTGATGAAGGAGCAACAAGTTGCAGAGCTGGGCCGAGAGGTGGCAAATGGAGTTTAATGCGGAAAAGTGTGAGGTAATTCACTTTGGCAGGAATAACAAATGTGTAGAGTATAGGGCTAATGGTAGGACTCTTAATAGTGTTGAAGAACAGAGGGATCTTGGTGTATATGTGCATAGATCCCTGAAAGTTGGCAATCAAGTCGATAAGGTTGTTAAGAAGGCATACGGAGTCTTAGCTTTTATTGATAGGGGGATTGAATTTCGGAGCCGCAACGTCATGTTGCAACTGTACAAAACTCTAGTGCGGCCGCACTTGGAGTATTGTGTGCAGTTCTGGTCCCCACATTATAAGAAAGATGTGGAGGCATTGGAGAGGGTACAGAGGAGGTTTACCAGGATGTTGCCTGGTATGGAGGGCAGGTCTTATGAAGAGAGGCTGAGGGATTTGACGTTGTTTTCGTTGGAAAGAAGGCGACTAAGAGGAGACCTCATTGAAACATATAAGATGATTAGAGGTTTAGATAGGGTGGACAGTGATAACCTTTTTCCTAGGATGGAGAAAGCTAGCATGAGGGGACATAGCTTTAAATTAAGGGGTGGTAGTTTTTTTTTAAAGAGCAACACAGCACGGGAAACAGGCCCTTCGGCCCAACGAGCCCGCGCCGCCGTCATAACTATATAGTAGCAAATCCATTATCCTATTATATTATTCCTATATAATAATATATATATTATTCCTAATATGGAAAATTCTCACTATAGGGACAATTTGTTTCCCAATCAGCCTAAGAGCGAATTTTTGGGTTGTGGGAGGAAACCGGAGTGCCCGGAGAAAACCCACGCAACCACGGGGAGAACGCGCAAACTCCCGCAGACACCGGCCCAATTCCAAGTGTCTGCACAGCCACATCGATAGTCTCTGAGCTGTCATGGTGCCCTTCAGATGGTCCACATAAAGCACTCATTTACGACATGAGGTACCAGGCAACCCATGAATCAACATCCAAGAGCTGTACCCGCACCACCTGCCGAATGCATGCTCAAATTGGTCAAGTATGGACCGAATTACCTGTGGAAAAAAGCCGTAGTTAAACAGTCCTAATATATCCCTCTATCTGCATACCGCTCATGTGGCTGTCCAAGAGACCCTTAAACAGCCCCAGCGTGCCTGCTCCCACCACCTTACTCGGCAGTGCATTCCACACCCCCACTACCCTTTGTGTGAAAAACTGCCCTCTAATATTCGTCCTATACATAGCCCCCCTCACCCTATGGCCATGACCCTCGTCCTATCCATTTCTAAAGGTGGAAAAAGTTTACCTCCATTTACTCTATCTATACCCCTTATAATCTTATACACCTCTATGAGATCCCCTCTAAGCCGACGTCTTTCAAGGGAAAACAACCCCAGTCTATCTAATCGTTCCTCATAAGACAGTCCTTCCATACCAGGCAGCATCCTGGTAAACCTCCTCTGCACTCTCTCCAAGGACTCCACATCCTTCCGATAGTACGGCGACCAGAACTGGACGCAGTATTCCAAGTGAGGCCTAACCAAAGTTCTATACAACTGCAACATCAAACTCCTACTCTTGTATTCTATACCCTTTTCTATGAAAGCTAACATACTATACGCCTTCTTTATCACCTTCTCCACCTGTGAGGACACCTTCAGAGACTTGTGAACCTGCACCCCCAAGTCTCTCTGCGTCTCTATGCTCCGTATAGTTTTACCTTTTATCCTATAACTCTCTTCTACATTTTTCCGGCCAAAATGCATCACCTCGCATTTATCCGGATTAAATTCCATTTGCCATCTATCTGCCCAGTCTACCAACCTGTCTATGTCCTGTTGTATTGCCTGACACTGCTCTTCTGTACCCGCCAATCCAAGCATCTTGGTGTCATCAGCAAATTTGCTGATCTCACCACCTACCCCTACTTCCAAGTCGTTTATGTAGACCACAAATAGAAGAGGACCTAGTACTGAGCCTTGTGGCACTCCACTAGTGACAGGCTTCCAGCCGGAAAAAGAGCCTTCCACTACTACCCTCTGTCTCCTCCTCCCGAGCCAGTTCTCGACCCATCTACATACCCGACCCTGTATCCCATGCGCCTTCACCTTCTCTATCAGTCTACCATGAGGAACCTTGTCAAACGCCTTACTGAAATCCATGTAGACGACATCAACAGCCTGTCCTTCATCAACTGTTTTTGTCACTTCTTCAAAAAATTTCACTAGATTTGTAAGACAAGACTTCCCCTTGACGAAGCCATGCTGCGTATCCCTGATCAGATCGCAGCGCTCCAGATGCTCATACATCCTGTCCCTAAGGATCCTGTCCATTAGCTTACCTATAACTGAAGTCAAGCTCACCGGCCTATAGTTCCCTGGGTGATCCCTCTGACCTTTTTTAAACAACGGTACTACGTTTGCTATCCTCCAGTCCTCTGGGACCTCACCTGTGTCCAAGGAAGAGACAAAGATTTGCGTCAGAGGCCCAGCCAAGTCTTCCCTCAACTCCCTTAGCAGCCTGGGGTAAATGCCATCAGGCCCCGGAGCTTTATATGTCTTTAAGCTGCCTAACAGCCCCAACACCTCTTTCCTCGTAATCCTTATTTCCCTCAACCGATCCTCAACTTTGTCAACATCAGGCACAGACATCTGTCCAGTCTCCTGCGTGAATACCGACGCAAAGTATTCATTCAGGATCTCCCCCATTTCCTCAGGCTCTAAGCATAGATCCCCTCCTCTGTCCCTAAGAGGTCCAATCTTGCCTCTAACCATCCTTTTGCTCCTTATAGTTATAGGACGGATGTCAGAGGTAGGTTCTTTACCCAAAGGGTGGTAAGGGTATGGAATGCCCTGCCTGCTGCAGTTATAGATGCACCAAGTTTGGTGGTGTTTAAGAGGTTAGTAGATAAGTTTATAGATGAAAAGGGAATGGTTTAGGTTAGAGGGTCATTGCTTTTTCTTAATTGATCGGCGCAACATCGAAGGCCGAAGGGCCTGTTCTGCGCTGTAATGTTCTATGTTCTATGTTCAACACTTCAAAAGCTCGTGATTCCAAATAAACCTGTTGGACTTTAATCTGGTGTTGTGAGACTTCTCACTCTTTCTTTCTCATACAGTCAATGAGCAAATCTCCTCCCGTTGCAACTCTGCAGTCATATCCCTGTCTCAGCAACTATCAGGTATTGACACACCACAAATGGTTGCTTCTGACCTTTTGGCATCTTTGGCTTTCGGTTCTGATTTGTTTTAAAAGCTGTCAGTTCTTTTGCTGCTACCCCGAACCTTACCACTGTAGGAGGGTGCCTAGTTAAGTTTAAGCTTATTTATTAGTGTCATTAACACTGCAGTGAAATTACTGTGAAAATCCCCTAGTTGCCATACTCCAGCGTTTGTTTGGGTGCACTAAGGGAGAATTTAGCACCTAACCCACATGCCTTTCAGAATGTAGGAGGAAACCAGAGCACCCGGATGAAACACACGCATACACAGAGAGAATGTGCTAACTCCACGTAGATAGTGACCCAAGCCAGAAATCAAACTTGGGCCCCCTGGCACTATAAGGCTACAGTCCTAACCAATATGTTCACTTATTGGTAGTGCCATCTATGCTTTGCAAGTAACACCAACATTCCATTTGCCTTCCTAATCATTTGCTATATCTGTTGACTAACATTTTGTGATTCATATAGCAAGATACCTAGGTCCCTCTATATTACAGTTTTTTGCAATCCCTCTTCCTTTAAAACAGTATACTGCTTTTCTATTTTCCTGGACATGTTCACAGTTTCCCACATTAAACTCCCTCTGCCCATTTTTTGCTCAGTCACTTAACCCATCCTTATCAATTTGTAGACTCTTTGTCTCCTCTTGATAACTTGTTGTCCTACTTATCTTGGTTTCATCAGCAAATTTAATTACCCTATATTCAGTCTCCACATCCAAGTCATCGACGTACATTGTAAATAGCTGAGGTCCCAGCACTGATCCCCTTGGCACTCCAGCAGTTACCAACTTGCTCACCCAAACAGGATTCATTTATCTCTATTCTCAGCTTCCTGTTAGCTAACCAATTCTTTAGCTATGCTTATATGGTACCCTTTACACCATCTGCTCTTTTTTTGTGGCATACCTTTTGATGTGGCACCTTACCCAATTCTTTTCGGAAATCCAGGTACATCACATCTGTAAGTGCCTTTTGCTCCTCCTTGCTTGTTGCTTCCTCAAAGAACTCCAATAAATTTAGTTAAACATGAGTTCCTTTTCACAAAATCATGTTGAACCTGCTTGATCTAAACATGATTTTCTTAATCTCCTGCCATAACATCCTTAATGACGTATTCTCGGAATTTCCTATAATGGGAGGACTAACTGGCCTGTAATTTTATGTATTCTGTCTCCCATTCCCTCTTTCTTAGCTTGCTCATTTCCAATCTGCTTGGACTTTCCAAAATCTAATGAACTTTGGAAAATTACAGTCTGTGGCCACTCAAGCATTTGGACCTCTATTCTTGAGAGGTTAGAAGAATGAGAAAAGATCTAATTGGGGTATATATGACAAAAAGTGGATGTAGAGTGGATATTTCCTCTTGTGGGGCAATTTAGAACAGGAGGTTGTAGTTTTAGGATAAGGGCTGGCAGATTTAAAACAAAGATGAGGAGAAATTATTTCTCTCAAAGTTAATTTATTAGTCACAAGTAAGGCTTACATTAACACTACAATGAACTTACTGTGAAATTACCTAGTTGCTACATTCTGGTGCCTGTTCAGATCAATGTACCTAACCAGTCTTTCAGATTGTGGGAGGAAATTGAAGAATCCACAGGAAACAGGGAGAAGGTGCAAACTCCACACAGTCAGTGTGGAGCCAGGAATCGAACTTGGGTCCCTAATGCTGTGAGGCAGCAGTGCTAACCACTGTGCCACTGTATTTGTAGAATTCACTACCTCAGAGTGTGGTGGATGTCGCGACATTGAGTAAACTTAGGGAGGAGATAGGCAGATTTTTAATTAGTAATGAGTTGAAGGTTTATGAGGAACAGGCAGGAATGTGGAGTTGAGACTGAGATGTAATCAGCCATGATTATATTGAATGGCAGAACAAGCTCGAGGGGCTGAATGGCTACCCTGTTCCTACTTAAGTAAATTGGATAGAAAAGCAACTTAAAGGCTCTGTATATGAATACACAAATCATTTTTGATAAAATTAATGTGCTAACAGCATAAGTCGGGACAAATGGGGAATGATTTAGTGTTGATGGCTGAGGTGTGCTTGCAGGGAAACCAGGTTTGGGAATTGAATGTTCAAGGGTACTCAGTATTTTGGAAGGCTAGGCAGGAAGGAAAAGGAGGCGGTGCAGCCGTGTTGGTTAAGGGAGAGATCAGTGCCGTAGCAAGAAATGATAAAGGTGCGAGAGTTCAAGATATAGAATCAGTCTGGAGAGAAATAAAAAACAGCAATGAAGAGAAGACCCTGCTGGGAGTAATCTATAGCTCCCCAAACAGTGGTTCCACAGTAACATACAGTATAAACCAAGAAATACTGAGTACTTGTGGGAAAGGTAGGCTTACCCTTATTTACAATTTGAAATAACTGCTGAAATTTAAATGCAGCAACTGTGTCATGAAGCCAGGCACTTGCCTAACTCACTCGTATTGCTGTCATTTGTGAACCCATAGCAGGACTGGCAGATCCTGCCAGTGGGAATAGCCTGAAATCCTGCCCACAGTTTGTGCTTCAATAGCATTCTATGGTGTAAAAACTCTATCTGTAGATGTTCATTTACCTCGCCCTCAGTTTTCTAATAAATTAAAGTTTAAAGTTTTAAAGTTTAACATTTATTTAGTTGGGTCACAAGTGGGCTTACATTAACACTGCAATGAAGTTACTGTGAAAATCTCCAAGTTGCCATACTCTGTCGCCTATTCGGGTACACTGAGGGAGAATTTAGCATGGCCGATGCATCTAACCAACACGCCTTTCAGACAGTGGGAAGAAACCCGAGCACCCAGAGGAAACCCATGCAGATACAGACAGAACGTGCAGATTCCACACAGATAGTGTGGTGGCACAGTGGTTAGCAGTGCTGCCTCACAGTGCCAGGGCCCCGGGTTCCATTCCCGGCTTGGGTCACTGTCTGTGTGGAGTCTGCACGTTCTCCCCCTGTCTGCGTGGGTTTCCACCGGGTGCTCTGGTTTCTTCCCATAATCCAAAAGATGAGCTGCTTAGGTGCTAAATTCCCCCTCAGTGTACCTGAACAGGCATTAGAGTGTGGCAGCTAGGGGATTTTCACAGTGACTTCGTTGCAGTGTTAATGTAAACCTTGTGACAATAGTAAGTAAACCTAGACAGCGATCTAAGTTGGAAATCGAACCCTGGTCCCTTGCACTGTGAGGCAGCAGTGCTAACTACTGTGCCACCATGCTGTCCAAAATAAATCTTTACCCCCGTGTGTATTTAAGACAGAGAGAGATAGGTTCTTGATTGATCAGGGGATCAAAAGTTACAGGAAAACCGCAGGAGAATGGGATTGAGAAACATATCAGTCATGATTGAATGGTGGAGCAGGCTCGATGGGCTGAATGGCCTAATTCTGTTCCTATATCTTATGGTCGTACAAATCATTTGAAACAATAAGGGCAATAGCAGTATTGCCAGTCAGATAGAAACTGAACAATGGGCAGTTTAAACTGTCCAGGGAAATTACCCCAAGCTTCTTTTTAATGTTTTCCCTTTATTATACAGAATTGCATCTGCCACCTATCTGCCCATTCAGCTCAGCTGTCCACATTCTTCTGCAATTTTTAATATATTTCTGCATTTTTTTACATGCCTTCTAATTTAGTATCATCAGCACATTTCAATGTCGTCACTCCTATAATGTGGTGGGAATCAGAGTAAAATTCCAGTGTTTATTTTAACGGGAGTGTAGTGGTAATGTCCTGCTAATTCAGAAGCCCAGACTAACGCACTGGGGACATGGGTTCAAATCCTCCCATGGCAGCTGGTGGAATTTAAATTCAATTAGTTAATCAATCAAATCTGAAATTGAAAGCTCGCCTCTGTAATAATAACATGAAACTATCATTGTCTGTCATAAAAACCCATCTGGTTCGGTAATGACCTTCAGGGAATGAGGTCTGCTGTTCTTTCCTGGTTTAGCCCATGTTTGGCTCCAAAGTGATAGCAAAGTGGTTGGCCCTTATCTATCCTCTGTAATGGCTGAGTAAATCACTCAGTGACGCCTGAATCCCATGCACAAATAAAAAATAATTTGAAAATAGCCATTAAGATGATTTCTCTCCTCTTTTCAACCACACTTCTAATGATGTTTCTCTCAGTCCCTGTTATTACTCCTCAAACGACGAGTCTCCTTTCCTCCCTTCTTTTCCATTTCAAGGGCGGAGATGTTTAAAAGTTTATTTGTTAATATCACAAGTAGACTTACATTAACACTGAAATGAAGTTACTGTGAAAATCCCCTTGTTGCCACATTCCAGCATCTGTTCGGGTACACTGAGGGAGAATTTACCACGACCCGGTGCACCTAACCAGCTTTTGGACTGTGGGAGGAAACCAGAGCACCCAGAGGAAACCCACGCAGACACGGGGAGAACATGCGGACTCCACACAGACAGTGACCCAAGCCGGGAATCGAATCCAGGTCCCTGGTGCTGTGAGGCAGCAGTGTTAACCATTGTGCCACAATGCTGCCCTGTGGTGTTGTTCTTTGAAGACAGATTATACCGATTACGGTGAATGCGGTGTTGAGGCAATTTGTTACATGAAGCAAGAAATACACTCGTTTATACATATGGAGGCCTATATCTGTGAATATTATACCTTCACAGCATGAAGAGAAAAAACATCACAGCCCTTGACAAGTACATTTTATTGATTCATACTGGGGGCATCACATTAGGTGTTGTAAGGATGTGGGGAGCCATTTGCCATGTGGGAATTAATACGTCTGAAAGAAATTAATCTCTTAAACTCAGAATATTTAACATCCAGCAGGATATGTTGTGCTGTGTGTAGATGAAGCTCCAGGTTAATGGTTAAGTTCTGTATTTACTTTTGTGAATTTTTAAGTAACTGTTCGGGTTCACATAAATAGAATTGACTTGGAATTGTCACGGCAGATGCTTTCAGTTTGCTATAGGAGATTTTCACAGTAATTTCATTGCGGTGTTAATGTAAGCCTACTTGTGACATTAAGAAATAAACTTTAAACTTTAAAA
This sequence comes from Sphyrna mokarran, assembly GCA_024679065.1. Classification (NCBI taxonomy): domain Eukaryota; kingdom Metazoa; phylum Chordata; class Chondrichthyes; order Carcharhiniformes; family Carcharhinidae; genus Sphyrna; species Sphyrna mokarran. The sequence continues at coordinate 68,762,022 of JAGIQG010000012.1, read as the reverse complement.
AAAGTAGCATTCTATCCAATTAAAGAGATCGTTGCTCCTATTTTCCTGGAGCAGGAATGTCAGTGAGGGCAGGGAATCCAACAGGAGTCCTCATCAGCTTTTATCCCTTTGGAATTTCCCATTCTGATTGCCCCCCCACAACTTTCCAGTGATGTAATGGGGTTCGCAGCATGAAAGGCCAGGACCCCCATTACCGTGCATTTTGATATCATTAGTAGGCTTCCCCGCTCTATTATCCTCCCTGATGGATCTCTCCCGCGTCAGCGGGGTTTACAATAACTTTTGACAAATGGGAACCTGGCAAAGAGGACCGCCAGATGCAAACAAGTGAGTACAGATCCCCAGTGGCAGAGGGTTATGCCTGGGCAGTACCCTGATACTGCCCTCGGTACTGCCTCCTGGCATTTCCCTCTAGCAGGATGTATTGACAGGATCAGTGTTGGAGAGTGGGGGGGTGCAGGGGGTTTCTGATGAGAAGTTCATTAGGAGTTGGGGGATGTTGTTCTCCATGTGTATAGAGGGGGGAATTACCTGGGGCAAAGTGTGTCTGCGTAGCCTGGGGGTGGTGGGGGGTTCCCCATTTCCATGGGGGTGGGAGCCTTTATCTTCTCTTTATATTTTTCTCTTTATATTCTCTTTATGTTACCCTGATCCCTTGATGGCCCGCAATGCTGGGGGCTTATTCAGAGCCTGCCCCGGCAGCACGTTGCCTTGGGGCCCACCTTCAGGATCAAGTGTCAGAAGATATGGCGGGAAAAGCCAGCAGTGGAGCCAGTGGGCTCACACCACTTTTCCCAACTGAGCTGACAGTTAAGTCAAAAAAAAAACAGAGAATTCTGCTTGTAACTAGCCTTACAGGCAATGCCCCAGTCTATGCTGAGTTATTGGATTCTAACTGTGGTGGTCTTCAGGACGCACAGCAGAGGGTCGGGACATTCCAAGGATAGCAGGAAGCCATGCCATTGGCCATGAACTGAATGAGGTTCACCTAGAAACAAATAATCAACAGCCACAATATTCTCAGTGACGCCATGCAAACAGCAAAAAAAATTGTACCTTTCACTGATTTGCGTTCTTCTTGACTAGAATTGCCATAAAAGGGATGGTGTGGTGGCACAGTGGTTAGCAGTGCTGCCTCCCAGCACCAGGGACCCAGATTCAGTTCCTGGCTTGGGTCACTGCCTGTGTTGAGTCTGCACATTCTCCCTGTGTCTGCATGGGTTTCCATCAGGTGCTCCGATTTCCTCCCACAGTCTGAAAGACATGCTGGTTAGATGCATTGGACGATGCTAATTTCTCCCTCTGTGTACCCGGGCAGGCACCGGAGTGTGGCAAGTAGGGGATTTTCACAGCAACTTCATTGCAATGTTAATGTAAACCTTGCTTGTGATGCTAATAAGTAAACTTTAAAAGTAATCCCTGAGGAATGGAACACCTTCTTCATGAGAAAAGTTGTCAGCTGAGAGATCAGACAGAGAGGCTGCAAATTACAGCAATAAAGCACGTTATTTGTGCAAGGTCATAATTATTTTAATTGACTAAAGCCATCACGTTCAATCACAACGATTGGCTGTTCATCCAATATTGATACAAGAAATGTAGCCCTCTATCAGCAGATGTTGATTCAGTGTAATTATGAGAGATGCACTTGACCTTTAGAATTTGCTTCACTAAAACGTAAACCCTGTGTTGCCCATGTTTCTGTAAGAAATCATGCCTGCAGGGAAATGTTCAAACCAGCTTGATACAAATCAAACAATTAAATCTAACCTAGGATCAAAGATTTCATCAATCCACAGAATCACTAAAATACAGAAAGAGGCCATTCAGCCCATTGAACCCGCACTGACTCTGCAAAAGAAAATCTTATATCACACTCCCCCCATATCCTCCACATACCCCACATTCGCCTACACCCCCACATCATCACCCTCCACAACACTCCCCCCCCCCACATCCCCCCACATCTCCTCACAACCTCCCACGCCATCCCCACACACCATCCACCCCACACTCTTCCACAGCCCCCACTAGCCCCCACATCTTCCCACACCCTCTCCCCCACTCACTCCCCATATTCCCGCCACCATGCTCCCCACACCATTCCCCACCTCACCATCCCCTCCACACACCCCCATATGATCCCCCACACCATTGCCCCATACCAAACCCCCACACCTCCCCCATACTCCCCCCACGCTCCTTCCAATAGTACACTCCAACACCAACACTCTCCACACAGAGCGGCACAGTGGTTAGCATTGCTGCTTCACAGCTTCAGGGTCCTGGGTTCAATCTCCAGCTCAGCTCACCGTCTGTGTGGAGTTTGCACATTCTCCTCATGTCTGTGTGGGTTTCCTCCGGGTACTCCAGTTTCCTCCCACAGTCCAAAGATGTGCGGGTTAGGTTGATTGGCCATGCTAAGAAATTGCCCCTTAATGTCCAGCAATGCATAGGTTAGAAGGGATTAGTGAGTATAATATCTGGGGGTAGGGCCTAGGTGAGATTGTGTTCGGTGTAGACTCGATGGGCCAAAGGGCTTCTTACTGCAATGTAGGGTTCTATGATCTGTGAACCTCCTCCCCAAACACTAACCATTCAGATAATTCTCCACACCAACTCTCACAATATTGCTTCCTGCCCAAACCCCCTCCCCTCCACATCACCACCTGTTCCAACACCCAAACCTCCTTGTCCAACCCATGTCTCCAAGGCCATGGTCCATCACACTTGAACCCTATTGGCCCCTGTCAATGTCCAAACCTTCACCCCAATATCCCGTTCATTCACCTTTCAAACTTGATGTGAATTGATTTATTATTATCACATGTATTAGTATGCAGTGAAAAATAGTGTTTCTTGCATATTATACAGACAAACCATATTGTACTTAGAGAAGGAAAGAACGTAGTGTTACAGTCATAGCTGGGATGTAGAGAAAGATCAATTTAGTATATGGTAGGTCCATTTCAAAAGTGATGGTAGCAGGGAAGAAGCTGTTCTTGAGTTGGTTGGGACATGTCCTCGGATTTTGTACCTTTTTAACCAACAGAAGAACGTGAAAGAAAGTAAGTCTGGGGTGCATGGGGTCCTGGATTATGCTGGCTGCTTTTCCAAAGCAGCAGGACGTGTGGACAGAGTCAGTGGATGGGAGGCAGGTTTGAGTGATGGACTCAGCTTCGTTCGTTATTCTTTGGAGTTTATTGCAGTCTTGGACAGAACAGAAGCTACACCAAGCTGTGATATAACCAGAAAGAATGCTTTCTATGGTGCACCTGTAAAAGTTGGTGAGAGTCGTAGGGTACATGCTAAATTTCTGAGGAAGTAGAGGCATTGGTGAGCTTTCTTAACTAGAGCATCAGCATGAAAGAACCAGGACAGCTTGTTGGTGATCCAACAAATATTGTTTGTAAATATTGTACCGAAAAACTTGGAGCTCTCGACTATTTCTGCTTTGTCCCTTCTTCCTTTCAACAGTCACATTAAAATTTACGGCAGCTAGTGCAGTAAAATGAGGGTGTGCCCTCCTTCGCCACACTCCATTTACACCTCGCTGATAGAGCCCTTTCCAGGTATGCTTCACTTTCACCCCGTCCTTGAATAAGGAAGATAAGGGCTTTGGAATTCCAACAAAGCTAAGTCTGCAGAGAGTAGCAATCTGCCGGTGCTTACCACTCCGGGATATTGCTGGTTATGTTTGGCTAATGGTGTACTGGTATTTTCCCTGGACTAGTAATCCAGAGACCCAGGATAATGGTCTGCCGGCCTGGGTTCAAATCCGACCATGACAGAGGGTGAAATTTGAATTTAATAAAAATCTGGAATCAAAAGTTTAATGATGATCATGAAATTTTATTGCAGAAATCCATCTGGTTCACTAATGTTCTCTAAGGAAGGGAAACTGCAATTAAATAGAAACATACATTGGTAATCAAACAGCTTTACTTGACTGGACTGGTTTTGATCATCGGAAGAGATCTTCCCAAATGGACCCTGGTTCTTTTTCTGTATTTTTACATTGCTGTGGGAGGGGTGGTAGAGGAAGATAGATACATAGGCAGGAGTGGGTGGGAAGAGGAGATGAGAGAGATGGGGAGAGTGCTAAATTGGGTACTCGAGAATGGTCAGAAAGTGTCTAGAAATGTAAAGTTTTTTTAATTAGTCACAAGTAAGGCTTACATTAACACTGCAATGAAATTACTGTGAAGTTCCCCTAGTTGCCACACCCCTGTGGCTGTTTGGGTCAATACACCTAACTAGCATATCTTTTAGACTGTGGAAGGAAACTGGAGCATCCGGAGAAAACCCATGCAGATATGGGGAGAATGTGCAAACACCGCATCAACAGTGATCCAAAGCTGGGAATCAAACCCAGGTCTCTGGAACTGTGAGGCAGCAGTGCCAACCATTGTCCCACCCCATCCTGTAGCTCCCCATCCTGAGAACTTTGCCTGAGGCAAGTGAAATTGCAACAGGAACAGCTACTGAAAATGACACAAAAATAAACTGCTTTTCAATTCAAAGTAGAATGCCGGATATAAATATTGCAAAGCTGCAAACCAGCAAGCAGAGTAAGTGGTGTAGACAGGAGTGGGGAGTGACAAAATGATGTAGACAGACTAATTGGATAGATACAGTTATGGCAGATGAAGCCCAGTGTGAGGTTATCTGCTTTGGTTCTGACACATACAAGTTGGAATATTTTCTTAATGGCGAAAAACGAGGAACTATGGAAGAGCAAAGAGATTTAGATGTCTGCGTACACAAATCACTAAAAGCTAGTGCATAGGTACAAATTGCAACAAAAAAAAGGTTAATGGAATGTTGGCCTTTATCTCATGGGTGTTAAAATACAAAAGTAATGAAGCAATACTTCAGTTATATAGAACATGAGTTACATCCCGTGTGGAGTACAATGCTCACTTTTGGCACCTCATGCAAGAAATATTGGCCTCAAGGGGATATAACACAGATTCACCAGCACGTAACTGAGCCTTAAACTGATAAATTATAAGGACAGGTTGCATGAACTTGATTTGTATTCCCTTGAGTTTTAAGGTTAAGGAATGATGTCAGCCTTGGCTCAGTGGCAAAACTTGTGCCTCTGAGACAGAAGCAGAACGTTATGGTTCAAGTTTCATTTCAAAGATTTGAGCACATAATCAAGGCTGACATTTCACTGCGGTACAATGGGCGTGCTTCACTGTCAGAGGTGAGACCTTCCAAATGAGACGTTTAACTGGGTGTATTCAGTCAGATGTAAAAGTTCCCAAGGCACTAATTGAAAAAGTACCATAAAACCACTACAGTGCACAAGGAGGCAATTTGGTCCATCGAGTCAGCACTGACTCTCTGAAATAGCGTTGCATCCAGGCCCTCCCCTCCATCCTATCCCTCTAACCCCACGCATTCACTATGTGCTAATCCACCTAATCTACACATCTTGGACAGTAAGGGGCAATTTAGCATAGCCAATCCACCTAATCCGCACACTTTTGGAGTGTGGGAGGAAACCGGAACACTTAGAGGAAACCCACACGGAAACGGGGAGATGTGCAAACTCCACACAGACAGCCACCCAAGCTGGGGGTCAAACCCAGGTCCCTGGCACTGTGAGGCAGCTGTCCTAACCACTGTGCCACTGTGTCACTCCAATAGTGGAGTTGCCCCTGGAATCCTGGCCAACATTTGGTAAGGCCAACGTTTGGTGCACATTTGAATTGCCCTTGTGAAGATGGTAATGAGGCACCTTCCTGAACAACTGCAGCTCAGCTGATGTAGGTACATTTATTGTGCTGGAGACAGTTCCAAGCTTTTGAGCTGGCCACAGTGAAGGAATGGTTATATAGTGGTGCAATGTCTAAGTCCACAAAATAACAAACAAGAAGCACAGTATCTGGCTTGTCAAGTAAAGAAAAACAAGGAGCACCCTTTACCTACACCTGAAGCAGGCATTTGGCACTTTGCCTGTGTAAATAAAGGGCTTAATGCCTGCTTGAAGTCATTGATGTGGGATTGGTTTGCCCTGAGGCAGCCAGCGCCATCGAATAACCACCTTTTGTTCCTGAATTGCTTAATATGATTTATTTTGCTGTGATGCCTGAGGATTAATTAGCTGCTCTAAACTTGAGCTTGAATAATTTATAACATGCCAGTATTCTATTTTTCTTGTTGAAAATTAATGCTTATTTCCCCTGAAGGATATTGCAGACTGTTCACAGTGTTTGGGGAGTGGGGTCCTATTTTAATTAGAAAGGAAAACAGGAGGTCTTTTTACATGGAGAGTTGTGAGATGTGCATTGCATCACCAGAGTTAGTGGTTATAGCAAACTCCATTGTCAGCATTTAGAAGTGCCATAGGTGTTTGAAAGCAAAGAGGATAAAGAGACGCAAGGACAGGAGAGATTTAAAGGATTATGTGGAGAATAAGTGCAGCATGGACTACTGCTGAGGACAGAGACAACAAAACTTTTCATCTCACACTTACCTGGACACACACAAGAATGCCACATTTCAGAGAGAACAACACCTCATACTGCATGAAAACAGGGGCGCTGATTGGTTAACAAGTCGGTTCCAATTGGTCAAAACATTACCGTGGCAAATGCGCCAGGCAATTATCGTCCCCATGCTTTTGTCTATTCAAAAAAAGTGCAATGCCTGGACATATTCCTTTGGCCTACAGAGGACAAGTCCATAAATATGAATGTACACAACCTCCAGTAAGTGTAAGTGAGCCACATTATGAGCCAAACTAATGAACCGAAGTTGGTTGTAGGTATACTTCTTAGTTTTTTTGGGATTGTCCATCACCAACAAGTACTGTACACATTCAATGCTAGACATGAGTTTTGCAATGACACATTCAAATGCAGGGACCTGCCCTCTGCAAGCAAAAGGAATATGTCCAGGCATTGCTGACTTTTTGAATAAACAAAAGCATGGGGACAAGAGCTCCTTGGTGTATCCACCATGACAGTATCTTGATCAGCCAGAACCGACTTGCCAACCAAACAAGACCTTCTTTCTTTCTTGAGCAGTATAAGTTGTTGCTTCCCTTGAAATTTCTTGTGTCTGTCTAGTTAAGTGCAAGATGAAAGTTCTAACTACATGCCTCCTTTTTCAGCATTATGTAAGCTCTGGACTACCAAGTGACCATATGGCCTGGTTGAATCAAAAGGCTTGTTTTGTCAAGTTTATTTTGTAATCATTTATTAACTTTTAAGGAGAATCCAACAACCATTTCTGATTGATAATTTTCCAGTCCCACTTGCAATGATGCCTGACAGCATCAGGGCTGGAAAATCCCAATCTTGGAATCTGTCTCTATACTTCATAGAATCCTATAGGGCAGCAACAGGCCATTTGTCCCATCAAGGTTGCACCAACCCACAACCCCACCCAAGCCTTATTCCCATAACCCCACATATTTACCCTGCTGATCTTCCTGACACTAAGCTAAATTTAGCAATCTAAATTTAGATTGCTAAATCAATCAACCTAACCTGCACATCTTTAGATTGTGGGAGGGAACCGGAGCACCCGGAGGAAACCCATGCAGACATGGGGAGGAGATGCAAACTCCCCATAGACAGTGACCCAAGCTGGGAATTGAACCCAGGTTCCTTGTGCTGTGAGGCAGCAGTGTTAATCACTGTGCCACCATGTCGCTGCATTTCATTGATGTGTGAGATATCCATTGTTGCTCTATGAATAACTGTTTGTTTTTCATGCCTGATATATTTGATATTATTAGTCTTCTGAGCTGACATGAAAAATAAAGGTAAATTCAAACCTTTCTTGATCATTGTTTCCTCACTCAGGGAACGGGATTGAATCTACCCAACGGTGAAATCCTATGTGCCATCCTATAGCTCTTGGGGAATAAAAAGGGCTTTCGTACCTTGTGGAATATTATTTCCCAATTACTGAATTACTGCTGATGATTAATATGATCTGGATTATAGGAAGCTTGGGAAAGAAGTGCTTTTTCCTGTTAAGATGAGAAAAATAAAGTATTGGGAGCAATCCTGGATTATAACAGTGTGTTGATGTGTTTAGAGTTATGAGGTTAGTGGTTGCATACTTTCATTTGAGCAACATTCTTTGGCCTCCAGGCCTATATTTTCCTTAGCCATTGTGGTCCTGATTGAATTTCTTAGTCCATACCCAATACTAATTTCTCTCTTTGTCCAGAAACAGTCATGTGTTGAAATATCAAGAATTTGCCTATGCCAACTTATTTGTTGTTCACTGTATTATCTTGCAAAGATAGACGAATGTCGAGTAGATTAGTAAATGAACGGTTTATTCAGGTAAGTAACTTTGTACAGAGACCGATATAAAGGTTACTCTGCTCCACGATTCCAGACTCCCAACCAACAAGGAAAAGCTGCGTTCAGCTTTGGATTCACAGACTCTAATTGGCCAACTAGGTCACATGCCCCTCTAAGAGCTTGCCCCTTACGGGGGCACAGCAGCACATCCCTCCTTCTTTGAATTCCTGATGAACACATTTTGAGATAATCGTAGTGCAGAGTCAGAGCAGGTGAGGGAAGTCACAGGGCTCAAAGGGACTGGAAGTCTGGGCTGGAATTTCACCATATAGCCCACCCCAGAATCAGTGCGGGCAAGTCTCACAGAACAGCCTAGGGCAGGATCTTACAAGCCTCAGGCAGACAAAATGGTAAAATTCCAGCACTGGAGTGTGTTTGCTTCAATGCAAGAAGTATAACTGGTAAAACAGACCAACTGAGAGCGTGGATTATTGCATGGAATTATGATATTATTGCAATTGCAGAGACACGGTTAAAGGAGGGACAGGACTGGCAGTTTAACTTTCCGAGATATTGTTGTTTTAGACGGGACAGAAGGGAAAACAAAAAGGGTGGGGGAATTACATTGCTGATTAAGGAGCAGATCACAGTTGTGCTGAGGGAGGAGACATTGGAGGAATCTTGTAGTAAGGCATTATGTGTGGAGCTCAGGAATAAGCAGGGTGAAATCACAATGTTGGGGGTGTATTGTAGACCTCCCAACAGCCCGCAGGAGACAGAGGAGCAGCTGTGCAGTTAGATACTGAAAAGGTATGAAAAAAGCAGGTGGTTGAGATGGGGACAATGATTTCCCCCATATTAACTGGGATTCTCTTTCAGTCAGGGGCTCGGATGGACAGCAATTTGTTAGGTGTATCCAGGAGGCCATTTTGATACAGTATGTTGACAATCCACCCAGGGAGAGGGCCATTCCAGACTTGGAACTGGGGAATGAGCTGAGCCAGGTGATCGATGTCTCGGTACAGGAGCATATTGGGCTTAGCGACCATAATTACATAAAATTTCAAGTAGTCATGGATAGGGACAAGAGTGGTCCTTGGGTGAGGGCCAATTACATCCAAATTAGACAGGGACTGGGGAATGTGGATTGAGAGAGGCTGTGTGAGGGCAAATTCACATCTGGGATGTGGGAAGCTTTTAAAGGCCATTTGATTAAAGTGCAGGAAAAATGAAGGATAAAAATGGCAGGATTCGGGAATCATGGATGACAAGGAAAATTTTAAGCTTAGTCAAAAGGAGAAAGGAAGCAAATGATAGGTGTAGGCATCTAAAGACAGACAAAGTCCTTGAGGAGTACAATGAAAGAAGGAAGGAACTTAAATGTGGAATTAGGAGGGGGAAATGTGGCCATGAAATTTGTTGAGCAAACAGGTCAAGGAGAATCCCAAGGCTTCTTATGCATATATTTGGAGCGGAGGGTAGCAAGAGAAAGTGTGAGCCCACTTAAGGACAATGGAGGGAACTCATGTGTGGAACTACAGAAACTGAATGAACTCCTGAATAAGTACTTTGTATCAGTATTCACCAAGGAGAAAGACCTGGTGGATGTTGAGGTCAGGGATAGATCTATGAATGCTCCAGAGAATGTCAATATATCAAAGGAAGTGTTCACTATCCTTTGGGGGCATTGTAATTCAATAGCAGGTGCTATGGCAGTAGAAATAACTTCAATTTGAGTCTCAGTGGGTTGAATATAGAACATTACAGCGCAGGACAGGCCCTTCGGTCCTCGATGTTGTGCCGACCAATTAAGAAAAAGCAGTGACCCTCTAACCTAAACCATTCCCTTTTCGTCCATAAACGTATCTACTAACCTCTTAAACGCCACCAAACTTTGCGCATCTACAACTGCCACAGGCAGGGCATTCCATACCCTAACCACCCTCTGGGTAAAGAACCCACCTCTGACATCCATCCTATAACTCTTGACTTGTTCAGGTGCGTCAGCATAGATAACTTCTCGAATTCCATTGTTTGTTTAATAGTGTCACAAGTAAGCTTACATTAATGCTACAATGACGTTACTGTGAAAATCCTCTGGTCACACACTCCAGTGCCTGTTTGGGTATACTGAGGGAGAATTTAGTGTGGCCAGTGTTTCTAATCAGCACATCTTTTGGACCATGGGAGGAAACTGGAGCACCTAGAGGAAACCCACTGGGAGAATGTGCAAACCCAAGCCGGGAATTGAACCCAGGAGCCTGGCACTGTGAAACAGCAGTGCTAACCACTGTGCCACCCTATTGACACATTACTTTTTATTTATTTTAGTTTTATTTATTTAAACACAAATAAGACTTGCATTAACACTGCAGTGAAGTCACTGTGAAATTCCCCTATTTGACTCTTTCTTGGGGTAGCTCGCTTTATTTTAATGCAGAGCAAGATCACTGATAGGCATACCAGGGAAGAACTGCATTCTTTTCAAATAATGTCTAACTCTTCTGCTCAATCCTATACTGCTACTCCACCAATAAGCTTATAGGAAATGCTATATCTGAAATGCCTCCCCTTTAGATTATACAGACGGCGCCAGTCATGCAAAGACCTTTCAGACAACTTGGGCGTGTGGGAAGTGCAATGGGAGAAGCTCCAACACCTAATGCATTTACTTCCAGTCAAAAATCTCAAACGTACTGAATTGTGCTTAAAAAATGAAGCTGGCAATGCAAAACAGTGCCTTTTATGGTGTTTAAACTGCTGGCTTTCAGCCAGTTAAGATTCTATAATTCATAAATGCGGCACTTGAAGAGGTTTCTAAACAGTTATGATTTCAAGGTCTGCTGGAGAACAAAGGCCTGTCAGCCTCAATTTTTCTGGGTTTTGTTCATTTTCAAGTACGATTTCAGGAGTCACTTTGAGACGAATTGCTATATTGATCTGTTGTCATCTTGCCGAGAAAGCATTTGCTGCGCACATTGACCCCTCTTAGTAATTAATTTGAACTGCTTCATGCAGTTCTATGCAAGTTCGAGCTGCAGTTTCCATTTGGTGCAATCTCAGACACCGAAATAACATTGATCACTGAAAACATCCGAGTGGTTTTGTGGATAATTGTCTTGAATGGAACAGTGGTTAGCGCTGCTGTCTCACAGCGCCAGGGACCTAGTTTCAATTCCCAGCCTCAGGTCACTGACTGTGTGGAGTTTGTATATTTTTCCCATGTCTGAGTGGGTTTCCTTTGGCTCCAGTTTCCTCCCACAGTCCAAAGATGTGCGGGTAGGTTGATTGGCCATGCTAAATTGACCTTCGTGTCAGGGGGATTAGCAGGGTAAATATATGGGGTTACGGGAATAGGGTCTGGGGGGGATTGTGGTTGGTGCAGACTCAATGGGCCGAATGGCTTCCTTTTGTAATGTAGGGATTCTATGACTCTTGAAAGTGCGATGGCGAATTTCTAAGAGTAGGTGGCCCAGGTAGCTGGCCAAGTTGTTAGCTGACTGCAGTTGAGGCATCCATTGAGTTTCTGCTATTACTGTCACTGCCCTGAAGATCAGAAGATTGGAGAAATCATGTCATGTACAGACAAGCTCAGATTTCAACGGACTTTAAGATTTACTCTGATGGCGAAAGAGAAGTTCCTTTGAACTATGGGGAAATGTTAAGCTTTGCTGTTAGTTCTTTTCCTTAGTCTTGGGGTTACGAAAAGAACTGTGTTGTCCGAGTGAAATCTGCTGCTATTCAAATGTGTAAGGAGCTGCAGAAGATGTCTTGAAAGGTAGTTTATGAATAAGAATTTTTAGGATCTCAATTTGGCAACTTTGTGCCCATTTTACAACTGTTGAACAAGTTAGTTGATTATTTTGGTAGAGCATCAGCTGGTGCCCAATTTGAGGAGAATTCAAATTGTGTTAAATCCTTCAGGTCCTTTCCTTCGGCAGCACAGAGCCCATCTGAAATCAGAGCAAGCTCTATTTCCATTGACCACTTACCTTAAGGGCGAGGCAATAAGGAGAGAACCTGTGAGAGAAACACAGACCAGAGATAGTGGCCTAGCCCATTTATCCTCAGGGAGAGAGAGGCACAGAGGAGCAGACTGCAAGAGGAACACAGACTGGAGAGCAGATAAATACAGCCCCAGGCCTCTGGCGTACAACATTCACCCTCAGGGAGAAAAGCAGAGAGGAATAGATCTGCAAAAGGAATATAGACCGGGAATCAGATAAATAAAATCAAAGGCCCGTGGCCTATACCACTCACCTTCAAGAAGAGAGGCAGAGAGGAATAGACCGGCAAAGGGAGTTCAGGAACTTGCTGAGTTTCTTTGAAAGCAAAACAAAGAGTAACATCATAGGAAAGTCAAACGTAAGGAGGTGCTCTTAGAGTGCGTGTGTGAAGAGGTGGAAATGAGAAAACCATAAATGTTTAAATAATCCTGAAGTAGCTACTTTATAATTAATTAAGAGACACTTTAGCAGAAAGGAAGTAAGAAATGGGGGCGTCTACTGTTTTATTTTAGTGGCAAAGGTTTATTGAATAACTAAAGTTTAAATTAGTACAGTAAGCGGCATTAAATTTTTAAAAAATTAATTAGCTCATTAAAATACAATAAGGATGGCATGGCACGTATGCAGCTACAGTATGTGGGAGCTTATGGATTCTATTGTGATCCACGGCATCCAGCTCTGCAGTAAGTCTTGTGGAGCTTCAGCTCAGAGCCAGTGAGCTGGAGGCTGAGCCACAGACACAGCAATGCATCATGGAGGCGTTGTTAGCTGGACACTAGACCAGAATGTTATTGCATGCCCGCTGCAATTTCGGGGGAGGGTGAGGATCAGAGAATGCATTCTCCATTGGCCTCGGGCAGGATCACATGAACTTTGGGCAGATGTGCTGGTAAAATTCCAGCCTTTGGTCCAGAAGGCCTTTAGGCTAAGGTCTTCTGATTTGGTCAGTGGTGGGGGACAGGAAGATGTGACTGTCAGTGAAGCAGATAAAGGGATCGCTCCTGCAACCTCTTGAGGAACCTCAGCCCTTGCAACTGTCCAACTGGTTTCAGGTTCTTTAAATCAGAGTGTGGGCTACAGAATGGTTGCACAAACTAACCGTGGTACAGGAAGCCATTCAAGCCAGGAGAGTTAATCGAAATGATGGCAGATGGAGAGATTGTAATCAGGGTGTACATGGTTCTCTGTAACTGAGAGTCCAGACACTCTCTTGTCTGCCAGTGCCTGTGTTTGGGACATTTGCTCATGGCTGGAAAGGAACTTGCAATGGGACAAGGGAGGATCAGGATCCAGCTATTTGAATCATAGAATCCTACAGTGCAAAAGGGGGCTATTCAGCCCAAACTGCCTGCACCAAATGCAGTCCCACGTGAGATCTTCGTTACCTGGTGAAGGGGCAGTGCTCCGAAAGCTCACACTACCAAATAAACCTGTTGGACTTTAACCTGGTGTTGTGAGACTGCTTACTAACCCAGTCCAATGGTGGCAACTCCACAACATGAAGAGGGGTTGGAGCAAGTGGACTCAGACAGAAGTCAGGAAAGGTGTACGAAATTATGAGGGATATGGATAGGGTAAATAGGAAGAAATCTTTCCCCTTTGTAGAGGGGTCAACAACTGGAGAGGTGTGGGGGTGTGGGGCATAGATTTAAGGTTAGGGGCAGGAGATTTAGAGGGGATTTGAGGAAAAATATTTTCATACAGTGGGTGGTAGGAATCTGGAACTCGCTGGCTGAAAAGGTGGTGAGGCAGAAACCTTCAAAATGTTTAAGAAGCATTTAGGTGAGCACTTGTAATGCCACAGCACATAAAGTTATGACCAAGTGCTGAAACATGCCATTAGAATAGATAGTGCTGAATGGCCAGCACAGACATAATGGGCCAAAGGGCCTCTTTCTGGGCTGGAACAATTTATGACTCTATGAAGTGGGAGCTAAGGAAAACTTTGACGTAGATGTCATGGACACAAATCGAAAGGAGTGTTAATAATAGTATTAAAGACTAAAGAAGATGAGAATGATGACATAAAGGTCAGATAGCAGATTGTGCCAGCACGCTGTGAAAACAAAGCATAAGAACAAGTTACAGGTGGCTTTGTCGGGAGGGTGGGGGGAGTGGGGTTGGAGGAAAAAATTTAAGTGAAGACAAAAGATCGAAATGCAGAAGAGAGTTCATGATCTGATATTGTTGAACTCAATGTTTGGTCCAGAAGGCTGTAAAGTGCTGAACCAGTAGATGAGATGCTGTTCCTCCAGTCTGCCTTGGGCTTCACTGGATTGTTGCAGCAGGCTAAGGACAGAAATAGAACAAAGAAGAAAGAAAAGTACAGCACAGGAACAGGCCCTCCAACCCTGTGCCAATCATGAAGCCCTAACTAAACTTAAAAAACCTTCTGCCCTCACTCGGTCCATATCTCTGAATTCCCTCCGTATTCTTGTATCCATCCAGATGCCTCTTAAATGTTGCTAATGTGCCTGATTTCACTATCTCCCCTGGCAGCACATTCCGGGCACCCACCACTCTCTGCATGAAAATATTTTAATAGATAGATAGTGAGTTGAAATGGCAATCAACAGGAAGTTTGGGGTAATGTTGGTGGACTGAGTGAAGATGTTTCCCAAGTAGTCACCTAATCTGCATTTAGTCTCCCTAGCGCAGAGAAGACTATACTGGGATCAGTAAATGCAGCAGATCAAATTGAAGAAGGTGCAAGTGAATCGCTACTTCAGTTGGAGGAGTGTTTTGGGCCTTGGATGGTTGAAGAGGGAAGATGTAAAGCGATGGGTTATATTTTCTGGAAAGGGGCATTGAAAGAGGAATTGAGGGTGATGGAGGAGTGAACAACAGTGTCACAGATGGAACAGTCCTTATGGAGTGCAGACGGGAGAGTGAGGTGAAGATATGTTTAGTGGTGGAATCATGCTGGAGTTGATGGAACTGGCAGAGGTGGTCCTTTGAATGCGGAGGCCGTGGGGTGAAACATAAGGTCAAGAAGGACCATCTCATAATTTTGGATGGAAGGGGGAGGTATGAGGACAGAGGCTCATAAGATTGGCCTGAAACATTTGAGGATCCCATCAACCAGCAGAGGACAGCAAAGTGGTGACACTGATTGGCTGTTGCAGAGAAGATTTGCAGAGGCACAATCACTGTTTCCAGAAGGTGGACCTTGAGAAGACACCCTCCATGTTCAAGTGAAGGAGCGTCCAGCAGAGGACAGCAGAGTAGTGATGCTGATTGGCTGTTGTGAAGGTAGAGGTGGCTACAATTTTATCTTTTAAAAAGCATTTGAACCATTACATAGGTAAGATAGGTATAGAGGGATATGGACCAAATGAAAGCAATTGGGACTAGCTTAATGGTTTAGAAAAGAGAGACAGCATGGACAAATTGAGCCAAGGGACCCGTTTCCATGCTGCAAACCTCCATGTCCCTATAACCACAGTGAGGGGGAAATCCTTGGCTCAGGAAAAACGAACAAATGTTAGAAGCATTGTTTTGCAAGGCAGCATCATTAGACCAGGTGTGACAAAGGCAGAGAAACTGAGAGAATGGAATGGAGTCCTTACAGGAAGTAGAGTGAGAGGAGCATTGAGAGCCCACGTGTTTGTAATGAATTTTGGTGGTGAATCTGTCACAGGAAATGGGGACAGAGAAGTTAAGGAAGAGAAGTGTCAGCGAAAGAATTCTCTTCCTATCTGGAAAGAATACCATCTCACTTTCCAATGAGGCATTTTACAATGTGTTTGGCAAGGTGTTAACTGTTCTCCATCAATATTCAGAGATTCATTAACAGAATTACTTGACACTCACTTTAAATGAATAATTAACAAGTTATTTGTTTAACCAATTGGGATCTTTAACTAAACAAGTAACATGTCAATTAAAGTAAAGTTTTACTGGAATGTTGTTCAAATAAATATAAGGATCTTTCATTAACAAAAAAAAATTTAGAAACTCACAATCAGGTTTTTTGGCTTTGGAATACTTTTGGACTTCTGTTGATTCCACTGTCTGTAAGCTCTTTCTGATTGGTACCTTCATTAGATAGATGGAGAGTTCTCTTAAGAAATATTTTAAGCTGGCAAGGAGTCACTCTTGCCCTCTATTGGTGTTAAAAAGTGGTAACTCTTCAGTTGAACTTTAGGTGGGCAGTTGAGTTCCCCTTTTCATAACTATGATGCCCTAACAATTTTCTACACCAGGATTGGTCCAATGTTGTCAACAGCAGCAAATTCAAAGTTGATAAGTTCCTGATAGCTGAGCGCCGCCTTTAAACTTATAGGCTGTCAAAATTCAAAGGTCTGTAAAGTCTGTTACCAGGGCAACCCTGATGCTTGGCCCTTGTTTCAAATGTTGCAGTCCACATATTCTATGTGCCTACATTTTAAACATCCAGGCACTGACACAAAGCCAGCTTTTAAAAGCACTGACACAAAACCAGGTTTTAAAGGGACCACATTTCATAAACTCAACTTCACAACAAGAGTCACATGGACTTGAAATGTTACCTCTGTTCCTCTCTCCACAGTTGCTACTCAAACTGCTGAGTTTTCCAGCACTTCCTGTTTTTATTTCAGATTTCCAGCACCTGTAGTATTTTGCTTTTTAGGTATTTGGAAAGTTTTGTTGCAGTTATTGGTGTGACCACAGAAAGAATTTTACCATCCTGCCCGCCATGGAAATCATAGTGGGCAGGATACGAAACATGCAAAAGACTGTTGACCTCAGACAGGAATTTCTGGCCTTGAGGCAAGCATGGCCGGAAAATCCTGCCCATGTCCGTATTATTTTGTACAATCTTAGTTAAGAAAAGATAGCTGCATTGGAAGCAGTTCAGAGAAGGTTCACTCAACTTTCTTCTGAGATGAATGGATCATCTTATGAGGATAGACTGGACATGTTGGTCTTGTAACCATCGGAATGGAGAACAATGTGATGTTATTGAAACATATAGAATTCTAAGTGGTCTTGACAAGGTAGATGTGAGAAGAAGTTTCATCTCGTGGGAGATAATGGAACTAGGGTACACTGGACAAAAATAAGGGTTCTCCCATTTAAAATGGAGTTGGTGGTTAATACATGGAATACTATTCCTCAGAGAGCAGTGGAGATCATTGTTGGTCATGGAATTAAAGTCGCTGAATATTTATAAGGTTGAGTTAAATAGATTACTTATTAACAAGAAATCCAAGGTTATAGGGAAGACAGGAAAATAGAATTGCAGCCACAATCAGATCACTCTTGAATCTATCAAATAGTGGACTCAAGGGGCTGAATAGCCTACTCTTTCTCCTAATTCATATATTTGCTGGCCAGCCTTTATTGCCCATCCCTAGTTGCCCTTGAGAAGGGGCGGAGGTAAGCTGCCTTCTTGAAATGCTGCAGTACAGTGTTGTGGATTGATCCACAATGGCGTTACGGAGGGAATTCCAGCATTTTGACCCAGTGGCTGCAAAGGAACGGTGGGGTGACATATTTCCAAGTCAGGATGACAAATGGCTTGAAGAGAAATTGCAGATCATGGTATTTCCATGTATCTGCTGCCCTTGTCCTTCTAGTTGGAAGTGTTGGTGGGTTTGGCAAGTGTATGTTTGTAATTTCAATATTGAATCAAGGGTCCCACGTTCTTCTTCAGAAAATCTACTACAACCAACCTGGGATTGCGCTGTGCCAACTCCCAGTAGTTTTTATGGATCTACAGTAGCTGACCCAATCATCCTTAAAAGGAGTTCTGGAAATGGTAAACAATATCAGTAGGTTAAGCTTAATACTAGGAGGAGTGTCCTTTCTGCTCCAACACTAACATTGCAGCCACTGCTAGCCCTCACATGCCTACTTCTCTGTCTGTCTGCCATTCCTACCTAGCCACACACCACTTTAGCTAACATTTGGGAAACTGAAGGCCATGGAGCTTGGGCAAGCTGGGTGAAAATTGGTCAACATAGCACACAGCCCTTTTTTGCTGCAAACATGCAATTACATTCAGATTTGCGAATAACTGGAAAATCCTATATCACAATTCAAGATCAGTGATTTCACTAAAAGGCTGCATTGTGCAAGAAAAAAGCACTTTGAAAGGAAATTAATATTTATATATGTTGGGGGAAAAAAATCCTTTCCCACTCAGTGACAACATGAATGGTGAGTAAATTCCAAGCAGTCAACCCCCATTCATGGCTTCACTGTAATAGGAGATTTAATCTAAAGATCTGTCCGAATACTGTCTGCGAGCAGCAGTATTCAATCATCCAAGATCTGAATAGGGGAGAAGTCAGAGAAACCCAGTAATGTGCAGTTATCTCCATTCATAGCATTTAGAATGACAATTGTCAATTTAGGTAGCGACAGAGCCTGTTCTCAAATGTAGGTTCCCTGTTTCAACTGCCACACATTTATGATAGTGTGTCAGTGCTGAGTCAATTTTGTCAGTTCTTAGCCAGGATGTTTGATGAAGCATTGTGCCGCAGTCTAGTTGATTAGCCATTCAGCTCCTCAAAGAGCTTTTGTCAAGACAAGTGGGTAACATCGATCTTATATATGCTGTAATCAATTCCAAATCAAGGATTTTCTTGAAATATTGCATCAAATGCTGCTTAAAGGCCCACATTATAGAAGGTCACTAAGGCCAATTACAGTGCGCTCTCTCCATGTTACCTCAGTTCACTGACATCTTGATGGGGATGAAGCTCTTTAATCTAATGTTGTAAAATGATTAGTCGATTCTTCCGGCTCCAAAAGGCAAAATATTGCGACTGCCGGAAATCTGGATCACAAAACAGGAAATTTGCAAAACGTTCACCCTCGGTCACCCCCAGCAGGCGCAGAGAGAGAATCAGAGTCTCAGACCTTGCTTCGGAACTGAAGAACAAACATTACAGGTTTTAAACAAGTACAGAGGAAGGGAACCAAAAAAGAAAAGGCTGGAAAATCTTTTTCAGCATCTGGCAGCATCTGTAAGCAGGGAAAAGAGCTGACATTTCAAGTCCAGATAACCTACAGAGGAAGGGAAAGTCAGTAAGGTGAGAATAATGAGGTGTGTTCAGTCCATTCTGTCAAGTTGCCACCAAGCTCCAAGGATGAAAATTTAGCTCCTTGCTTCATTTCCCGTCTGTGTAACTTATTTCTTTCCCACAGTCCCAAGGATATTTTCTCTCTCTCTCCCTCTCACACCACATGCTAAATTTTCAAGCCACTGCCCATTCTGAGGGGTGATGGTTACGAAGAGGACTCAAGCTCACACATGCCAGGCAGCCTAAAAAGGCAAGCACAGCGGCTGTTGTGTACAGAGGTGGGCTATGTGAAAGGTCACTCTTGGTGCTCCATGACTTTGTTGTGACTGTTAAAAAAATTCCTCCGGCCTTCCCACCTCAAACTTCCTCACCCCACCACTCACTCTCTCCTTCCACTTTGATATTAGCCCATGCCAATCTACACCCTCTACCCACCCTTCATTCCCTCTATGCCACCCAAATTCCTTCTGTCCACACTAAATGGTTCCTCATATTATCCACGCACCCCATGCCCATCTGCCCATTTTCATGGTATTTGATAGCTGCTTTGCTAACTTAGGACCATCTTATTATCACTCATTTATCTACTCCAACCCATTTCCTTTACACCCTCCATGCCAATCCACCATGGGCAGACCTTTGGACAGTAAGAAGTCTGACAACACCAAGTTTAAATCCAACCGATTTTTTTGATAGTAAACTCACAAGCTTTCGACCCATAGGGTTGAAATCGGTTGGATTTAGACTTAGTGTTGTCAGACTTCTTACTGTGTTTACCCCAGTCCAACGACGGCATCTCTACATCAGACCTTTGGACCCATAGTAAGATGAATTAAAATTAAATTCTATGTGTCTATTATTGACATATTTTTAAAAAGCCATTCTTATTCATATAATCCCATTCATCGCATTTAGTTTCCTTTAAGTGCTTAATACTTTATAAAAACAAGCATTTCATTCAAATGCTTAATCTTTAATAACAACGAATATTAATAGCTTCATATCAAAAATTTTATGAGCACTCAGAGTTGTTAATCGACAGGTACCCCACTGTGATAATAATAGGTTGTAAAATCAGTCATGCAACATAAATATAATGATTATTCTCAAGTTTTTGTCAACAGAATAAAATAGCAAGCACTGATTTTCTATAGACTGCATACTGCTTTACAAAAAAAGAGTAGATTTCACTTGACAGCCTGATGATTCCAATGGGCTTATCCACTTTTTATACATATTTAAGTTTACTAAAAACAATCCTAAATGATACCTCAACCTCCCTCAAAGGGCACTTGACATATTCTAGAGGCCACTGTATCTCTCCCAAAAGTGGCCCTGGACTTCTTCAAAAGGGTATCCTACTTTTCCAAAGACCCCAGAAACTTTGGACCTTTTCCAGGAAGGTCCAAAGCCCACAAGTCATGTTCTGGAAATCCCAAGAAGGTAAATTGGACCTACGTGAAGCCAGCTGCACTTTAACATTTTCAGCTGCCTCCATGAACCATGGATGTGCAACTACAACCCCTCGTTGCTCCACAACCATTCCTTGCTAACAAAAATGGTGGCTGCTGCATTCGGGGATAGACTGCGAGAACCAGATCTCCATCTTCATTTTGCTCAACCAGAGACCCAGTCTAACTTTCATAAAAGTCCAGGCGTCTCTCTTCCACCTAACCCAGAAATCAAGATTTATTTTTAGAAATAATTTTTCTCCTTACTAATAGCTTATACCTGGTGATACGACCATATTCAGGAACATTTGCATTTGTGTACCAATGTAACCCTAAAAACATCAATATAAAGGAAAATTCTTCTGCAATGTGGCAGAATGTACACCTGTATTTCTAATGGAAAACACTTGCCTGAAGTAAAACCTCCATAATTCTCCTCTCAGTTTGACAGCTGTAGAATGGCCCAGTGATATTATCGCTAAACTATTAATCCCGAAACTCGACTAATGTTGTGGGGACCTGGGTTCAAATCCCACCACGGGATTTGAATTCAATAACAAATATCTAGAATTAAGAGTTTACTGGTGACCAGGAAACTATTGTCAATTGTCGGAAAAACCCAACTGGTTCCCTTGAGGGAAGGAAATCTGCTGTCCTCACCTGATCTGGCCTACTTGTGATTCCAAAGCCACAGCACCGTAGTTGGCTCTCAACTGCCCTTTAAGGGAAACTAGAGATGGGCAACAATATCAGCGATGCCCGTGTCTCCCGAATAAATGAAAGAGAAACTTTCTTTCTTCCAATTCTTCACACAGCTCATAGAATACTGAGGAGAAAGGTCAATCTTCATTTATCCATCCAGATAACCCTCCAATTCCTCTCATTGTTACATCTAATTGTTATTGATTCCAGAGTTTTGACCTCCGCACTTTGCCTCGAGGATCCACTGCGAGTGTTGAATGCTCTCTGTGTGAAAGAGACATTGGTCCTTAAATTGCATCATGCTAATCTGAAGCTGTCTCTCTGATCCTGCTCCCGATTTAATTTGAAGCAATAGTCCAGGCAGTAAATCACCATTTAACCATTTTGTATTCCTCTACAATATCAGTGCCTCAGAATCACTCTTCCAAACCTCTGATCTTTCCTCATAATTCAAGCTGGTTGATGCTAAGGATGTGCCAGCTGTGGCTTGGTGATAAAGAAAAACTCTTGCCTCCACCATCAGGTTCAACCTCTCCACTTTTGCGAGTGAGTAGCTAATTCAGGCTTCAATGTCATTAAGTGGAAGGACTGCACTGTCAGCTATGCCACCTTCTGAATAAGACATTAAACCATGGCCACGTCAGCCCCCTTGAATGGATGTAAAAGATCCCACAGCACATTTCAAAAAAAATGATGAGGGGAATTCTGCTAGTGTTCTGTCAGCATGTAATCTCAACTGTCATCACTAATACAGATTATCAGATCATTCTCTTGCTGGCTGGCATCGGTGTGCCTCAAGTGGAGGTTGCCTGCCACACTTCCCAACACTTTCCAACAGAGACTTCACTTCAAAAGTGCTTCAGTCATTATGAAGCACCCAGGGACAGCCTAGGGTTAGAAAAAAACACTGACAGAAATGCAAATTGTTCTCTTTCTGTCAGTCTGGCAGCTTCCCCTTTTTACAGTTTCCAATGCTTGAATCTCCTCTCTCTCTTTCATTCAACACTTCAGCATTGCATAAAATGAGAAGAGACTAGTCCTTTTTTCCCCCGACATGTTTTGAAAATATTATCAAGATTTCCTGGAATGGCTTTTAGATCAGTTCAAGAGACAATGCCTTTTGTCTTCAGCAGATTTCAAGAAGGATTGTTTTCTCTGAAATACCTTTCTAATCGGCGTTCAGTCAATTCGGTTCCAGCCTCCTTGAGCTCACTTCTCAACAGCGAGCTCAGCGAGGGCAAATTCTTTCCAAGCCCCGCAAGAAGCCAGGGATAGGGAATATGTGAGGTCAGCCAGCAATGCCCGTCTCCCACAAGTGAATGGAAAAAAAAGAATGTTTTCAATTGCTTTAATTGTAGGAATATTCCCCTTCATTCTTCATCAGGTAATGCTCTCAGCTGTCAGTTACCATCCACTGGGTCAAGTTTAAGATCTGTCCTCAGATGGTTTCGAGAACATTTAACAAATGGGCGGGGGGGGGTGGTGCTATTTTGACAGTGTGTTCTTCTCATTGATTCTTTGCAGTTCTGTAGTTACTCTAAACCAGGCTTATCCACCCTTTTTGCACGATGGGGAATAGCGGGGGAAGGGGGCACTGGGGGCAATTTAATAACAAATTTCAAACAAATGTTCAGGTAAGAGGAAAAGGATCAACCTGCAGAGCAAAAATAAAGCAACATCAAGGCAATAAACTGATATTTTTAAAAATAAGCTATTTATAAAAATGACCAAGAGAGCATGAGAGTCTGTGGTTATGTGTGTGTGTGTGTGTGTCTCACTCCCACCTTCAGGGTGTTTATATGCATTCTCTCTCTCTCTCTCTCCCTCTCGCTCTCACAGACACACACATACACACACAATGACTTTCTCGCACACCATAAAACTCTCTCACATTCTTTCTCATACTGTTTCTGCATCTCACACACACTCATACATATATATATATATGTACATACATACATACATACACACACACTCGCAATCACTCAGACTATCTCTCACACATAGGCTGAAATTCTCCCGTCTTACCCACTAAGGGGATTGTAGCATGCCAGACAAAAAATTTGGTAAATCATGCAGGGAAGGCTCAGGGGAGGGGTGAGGTTGGAGGGTGGGGGGGTGGGGGGGAGTGGCGGTTGGTGTGGCAATAATGCCTGTGGGGTGAATGTCCTCATTCTTGTGTGGTAGTGGAGGAGTGCAGTTGGTGCTGTGATATTTGGAGAGATTGAGGTATTCCCTGAGCTTGTGAGCAGGAGTAGGTGGGAGTATTTATTTTTAACGCAGTACAGGGTGCCCTTTAAAGATAGCGCTTCGATCCTTGTGGAGTGAGTCTTGACAGTTCTAAGTAGCTGAGTGATGGCACAAACCTCATCCGCAGATTCTTTGTGCGCAGAATGCCAGAAAATCTGGAGTGAAAGCTCGGTAGAGATACAGATCGGTTTCCAATCTGAACCTGACACTCTGCCAGATTTATAAAACTTCCACCCAGAGAACTGTGTCATTTTGCATCTGGTTAACCCACTTAACCTACGCGGTGTTGAACTGTGGGAGAAACCTCATGCGAACGTGGGGAGAATGTGCAACCTCAATTTAGACAATCAACTCAAGACCGGAATTGAATCCGGGTCCGTAGCATTCTGAGGCAGCAGTCAAATAAGGCACATAATTAGTGATTCCAGAGAGGGGGAAGTGAAAAGTGTAAGCCTTGCCTTTATAAAAAATACTCATTGGGTGGGATTTTACAGCCTTGCTCGGGCGAGACTGAAATTCCAACCTGAGGTCAACAGACATTTCTGTTGTTGGACCGTTGCCTGCGCCAATTGCATGGTGGGCAAGATGGTCGAGTTCTGCCCATTGGTTGTTTTGGGGTTTGGACCACGATTGACGGGTGTATTAAAATCTCATTACGTGAAAGCGGAAGCCAGTGCTTTTCTCCGTAATTAATAGCCGGAAATGCAACTGCAACCAAAGGTACAAATGCAGCTGTGGCCCACTCACATTCTGGACATGTCCTGACTGTTTATCTCATTATTGCGGAGTTACTTTGATCATGCTTAAAGTCAATTTGTAACTTTGCATGTAATAAGATTTTGTTACTGTTTCTGTTGATATTCAGTCTACAATCTTAGTATTGAGTACTAAGCCGAGGGTAGGGAATCCTTCAATTATAAATGCATTTGCAGCAATAAAGGAGCAACGTGTTTTATTTTTAGCTGAGCAGTTGCACAACACCCCCAAGGGGTTAATAAAGATGTTAAGCAGAATTCCAATATCATTATTCCAGGATAACTTGAAGCTTTCAGCTTGATGTCACCACACATCAGAGATGAGAAATGATTGGATCTTACTGAACTGACAACAGTGGGAAGCAAACTTCATTTCTTTGACATCAAAAGAGAAAATGCTGAAAACTCTCAACGAGTCAGCCAGAGAACAGAGTTAATGAGGGTTATTTTCACCTCCTGAAGAAAATTTTTTTTTTAATTTCCAATGCTTCTTCAGATTGCCCTTGTTTGGTTATAATTGAGGCCCTGTGCCTCATCTTAACAAGAATTCTAATTTTAACCACTGTTGAATAGGTTTCCCTGGTCTTGGGAAACACTGCAGTGGAAGGGTGTGGCACAGATGTTGATCCTCCAGAAGGAACTCTTCAAGTGTAGGCAACAAAATTTAACAGAACCCAGTCCAACTTTTAATTAAAAGAAAAAAAAAGTTTAACAAAGAAACTTCACTACTCCAACACTTGAAACCTCATCCTGGGCCATTCCAAGCAAAATTAACAATTCCCAACAGGTTCTTATTTATACTGAGGCAGCTGGTCATCGCATCATTTTGGCATTGGTTACATATGGGTCAGCTGACCCTTACAGCTTGTTACCATTTGTCACACTACAACAAATCCAATTTTATCATCTATTGCATTCAAACAATGGACAAAATTAATGTGGGACTCAGTACAGTACTGTCCACACAATCATTTAAGAAGGCACATGATCCAGGACTAAGGTCAATGCGCTATTGAGTAGAAGACATGTTAAGATGTCGCTGACTTGCTACAATTATGGCCCATCCCTAGATGGCCTTGAACTGTGTGGCTTGTAGGCCATTGCAGACAGCAGTTGAGAGTCAGCTACATTGCTGTGGCTGTGGATTCAAATGTAGGCCAGTCCAGATAAAGATCACAGATTTCATTTCCCAAAGGACATTAGTGAGCCAGATTAATTTTTCTGGCAATCGACAATGGTTTCACAGTCATCAGTAGATTCTTAATTCCAAATTTTTTATTAAATTCAAATTCCACCGTATGCCGTGGCAGGATTCAAACCCGGGTCCCCAGAATGTTAGCTGAGTTTCTAGATTAATAGTCTAGTGGTAATATCATTCGGCCTCACATCTTTGGCGTTGCTCTTCCCATCTCTGCCTTGACATAGAGATAACTCCTTATCGGTACCCTTTACTGTGCATAAGTATATAGATACAAGTATTAATGAAAACATTAGTTAGCATTCAGGAGACTATGATGACTTCGTTAAGAGACATATTCTGTATCCAGCGCTATCCCAATAGACCCAACAAATAAAATGAGTTGAGAAAGCCCAGATTGATAAGGTAAGAGTCTTTACAAGATTGCTTGTGGCCCAGAAGACCAGGAGTGATTGTGTCTTAACACGCAACAAGTCACCTCTCACCTCTGTGCATGCTGACCTACATTGGATCCCAGTCAAGCAACACTTTGGTTTTCAAATCCTCACCAATGTTTTCCAATCCCCTTAGAGCTTTGCTTTTCCCATCTCTGCCAGTCCTTTAATCCCATAACCTTCTGAGATACCACCCCTCTAATTCTAGTCCCTTGTGCACACTTAATTTTAATCACACCACCATTGTAAGTGGCCATGCCTTCAGTTGTTTAGCACCGAGTTGTGTAGTTTGTTTTTCAGCTTTCTGCCTCTCCGTTTCATCTTCCTCCTTTAAAGCACTTTTTAAAAACCTAACTCTTTGACCAAGCTTTGTGTTACCTAGTCTACTGTCTCCTGATAAGGCTTAGTGTCACACTTGGTAATTATGATTCTGTGGAGCAATTTGAGAGTGGTTATTAAGTTGAAGGCCCCATCTAAATATAACCTGTTGTTGAGCAAATCGGGTTAGTTTTCAGAACCACAGGTTCAGAGGAATTCACAAGGGTGTGGTGCTGGAAACTGCTGCCTTGCTGGAAACTTAATTTTGAAAGCAAGGCCTTGACATTATCTTGTGAACATCAGCATTCCACTGCTTAACTCATTAAGAACAAAAAACAAAGAAGAATACAGCACAGGAACAGGCCCTTCAGTCCACCAAGCCTACACTGATGTATGCTTTCTATCCCTCAGTTCACCTCCTGTTTATGTGTTTATCAAGATACTTCTTGAATGTTGCTAACTTATCTGCTTCTACCACGTCCATGGAAATATGTTCCTCCTACCCGCCACCCTCTGTGTGCAAAACTTACCCCGCAGGTCTCCTCTGAACTTAACACCCCTCACCTTAAACTCGGGAGGGCGATCAGTTGGGGGTCTGCCGTGGGTGGGGAGGGTTTGTTGGCCGGGTGGGGTCTGCCCCCCCCCCGGGGGTGGATGGGGAGAAATCACCACTGTTGGGGGGAAGCTAATCATCGGGCAGTCTGGGACATTTCAGGACATTTCGGGGCTAGCCCACGAATGGATGGGAGGCACGATGGTGCCATGGAGGGCCAGCACTGTGAGGGTCCCGGGCTAGTCAGTGATTAAGTGTGTCCTGCCCCCCCCTCCCAAGCTTTTAATGGTATTTACGATTGTGACCTCTGCATTGTATAATGTGGGAGATTCTCGTCAGAAGTCGCAATGAAAAATATCAGCGTGACTTACACCAGTTTTCTCACCAATTCGACACTTAGAATATTTTTGGGAGAATTACGGCCCCGATTCTGGAAGTCCTGACCCCAAACTCAGCACTCACATGGCGATGAACTGGGATGGATTGTGCTTTGCACATCCGTGGTTCATGAAGGCAGCTCCATGTGTAAAACACAACTCAAGGGCATTACGTTTTTCAGGAGAAGGATAAAACTGCTGGGGTTCTTTGGAGAGCTAGGGAACCCTTTTCGTTGGGTTCGGGGCCAGCTTTGGAGGGGCCAGCTGCTCTTTCAGAGAGATCTAGTGCATCTTGGAATTGTTAAAAATAGACATGAATGTGTGTAAAAAGTGGATAAGCTCATTGGAACGCTTAAGCTATTTGGAACTGTCAAACTACCAAGGCATTTAAATCTCCTGATTTAAAGTCAGGCATGCTTTTTTAAAGTAGTGCTTTCTATTCCACTAACTGTTTGTTGACAGAAATCTGGAAGTGATCTATAGGATTTGTGCTGCATGGCCAATTTGACAGTGTATCATTACCACAATGAGATATTTGTAAGTTCATGATTTGTTTGATAGCTCCAAGTGGTCCATGCAGGCAGCATTGTAGCATAGGCAGCATGGAGGCACAGTGGTTAGCACAGCTGCCTCACAGCTCCAGGACCCAGGTTCAATTCTGGCCCTGGGTGACTGTGTGTGTGGAGTTTGCATGTTTCCCCATGACTACGTGTGTTTCCTACTACACTCCAAAGATGTACAGGTTAAATGGATTGGCCCTGCTAAATTGCTGCTTAGGTGTGGTAGTTAAATGGATAGGAAATGTATGGGGTTACGGGGATAGGGTGGGAGAGAGGATCTGAATAAATTACTCTGTCAGACACAATGGGCTGAATGGCCTCTTCTGCATTGTAGGGATTGTATATAAAATGAGGCTTTTTAAACAAATGCTTGTTTTTATAAGGAATTGAGCAATTGAATAAAATGTTTATTTTTATAAGGGATTGTGTAGTTAAAGGATTGTGAATGTAGCAAATGGGTTTTTTATGAATGACCGTATTTTTAAAAACTGTAATCTGCATTTGATAGTTAGAATTGTGTTTATTTCATCTCAGCATGAATCTTGAGGTCTGCTTATGGTGGATACTGGGTGAATTGACATGGAGGTTGTAAGGGCAGAAAGTGATGAGTGGGGGATCATTCTCTGGTGAGGAGGGAGGAGGGCCAGATCGCGCTCTGGTTGAAGGAGGAGAAGGCCTGGTCATTCTCTAATGCGGGGGGGCAGGGAAGAGTCAAGTCAGATGTATCTCTTGTGGGTGGAGGGCAGGCCTGGACATTATTAGGTTGGACGGAGAGGCCCGGGCATTCTCTGGTGGGGGGGGAGTCCGATCGCTGTCTGGTGGGAGATTATGGGGGGGGAGAGGGGGTGGGGGTGGGAAGCCAGATGGATCTCTGATGAGGACAATGGGAAAGGGGGGGGGGCACAGGGGAGGATTGCTGCCACTCTGCGGCGATTGGTGGGAGGGAAGGGGGCAGAAGTTTGCAATTGGCCTGGATAGTCGGTGGGGGGGAGGGGAGGGGGGTAGTGGGTAGGTGGATAAAGGGAACAGTTATGTTGTGGGGGTGGAGTGATATCTGTGGGGGTCATCGCTCCCACTTTTTGCTCCCAGGCCACTTTTTGCGGCCGAGAGCGATGTGACAGGTGCGCGTTTTCCAACCTTTTCTCTCACTGCGCGTGCGCAGTTAAAGGCACCAATCAGAGCAGCAGCGTTTTGAGCGCGATAAACCCCGCCTACAGCATGATTCAAACTCGCACTTTTTTTTTCAGGCTAAGTGTATATGGGGCGCCTGAGAACAGTTTTCCAAGTTGGATCTGAATTGCACCCAGATTCAGAGCTTTGAATCAAAATGATAAAATCAGATCCATTACCTGATTTCAAGAAAAAACTAGACATAGCTCTTGAGGCTAAAGGGATTAAGCAATATGGGGGAAAGGTAGGTCAGGTCACTAAATGTGATGATCAAAATGATTGGTGGGGGTCACGCTCAAAGAGTCGAACAGTCTTTCCTCTTTCTAGTTTCCATGTTTCTATAAACATGGGTGTGGTTCCGGAGGACTGGAGGATAGCGAATGTGGTCCCATTGTTTAAGAAGGGGAAGAGAGACCTTCCAGGGAATTATAGGCCAGTGAGTCTTACTTCTGTTGTGGGCAAGGTATTGGAGAGAATTATTAGGGATAGGATTTATAGTTATTTAGAGAGAAATGAATTGATTGGGGATAGTCAGCATGGTTTCGTGAAGGGTAGGTCATGCCTTACTAACCTCATTGAGTTTTTTGAGAAAGTGACCAGAGAGGTGGATGGGGGTAAGGCGGTTGATGTAGTATATATGGACTTTAGTAAGGCGTTTGATAAGGTGGCCCATGGAAGACTTCTACAGAAAATGCAGATGTGTGGAATAGAGGGTGATTTAGCTAATTGGATTAGGAATTGGCTGGCAGATAGAAGACAGAGGGTGGTGGTTGATGGGAGATATTCATCGTGGAGTTCGGTGACAAGTGGTGTGCCTCAGGGGTCTGTTTTGGGGCCCCTGCTGTTTGTAATTTTTATAAATGATCTGGATGAGGGTATTGAGGGATGGATCAGTAAATTTGCAGATGACACTAAAGTTGGTGGAGTGGTAGATAGTGAAGAGGGGTGTTATAGTTTACAGAGTGACTTGGACAAGTTGCAGAGCTGGGCCGAGAGGTGGCAAATGGAGTTTAATGTGGAAAAGTGTGAGGTAATGCACTTTGGCAGGAACAATAAATGTGTAGAGTATAGGGCTAATGGTAGGGCTCTTAATAGTGTTGAGGAACAGAAGGATCTTGGTGTATGTGTCAATAGATCCCTGAAAGTAGGCAGTCAAGTGGATAAAGTTGTTAAGAAGGCATATGGAGTCTTAGCTTTTATTGGTAGGGGGATTGAATTTAGGAGCCGCAGCATCATGTTGCAACTGTACAAAACTCTAGTGCGGCCGCACTTGGAGTATTGTGTGCAGTTCTGGTCCCCACATTATAAGAAAGATGTGGAGGCATTGGAGAGGGTACAGAGGAGGTTTACCAGGATGTTGCCTGGTATGGAGGGCAGGTCCTATGAAGAGAGGTTGAAGGATTTGAGGTTGTTTTCGTTAGAAAGGAGGCGGCTAAGAGGGGATCTTATTGAAGCATATAAGATGATTAGAGGTTTAGATAGGGTGGACAGTGATAGCCTTTTTCCTAGGATGGAGAAAGCTAGCACGAGGGGACACAGCTTTAAATTAAGGGGTATGAGTTATAGGACGGATATCAGAGGTAGGTTCTTTACTCAAAGAGTGATTAGGGAGTGGAATGCCCTGCCTGCAGCTGTTGTAGATGCGCCAAGTTTGGTGGCGTTTAAGAGGTTAATTGATAAGTATATGGAAGAGAAGGGAATGGTTTAGTTTGGAGGGGCATTGCTTTTTATTTTGGTCGGCGCAACATCGAAGGCCGAAGGGCCTGTTCTGTGCTGTATTGGTCTATGTTCTATGTTCTATGTTCTATAACGGATTTGCATTGGACACCTAGTGGTGAACTTCAATACTGCACGTTGATGTCTCACATTGATAGCTCTGCGATTAATTGAATGTACGACATTCCAATACAGGTCTGAACAGCGCAGGGTATATTTTGCAAATGCGCAATCAGAGCCTCATCCACTGTGATTGCTTCCCATCATTTCCAATCCAAACATGCGTTTGGAAAATCAATCTGTAAATTTGACTGTTTACTTACAGCAAAGTCGCTGAAGTCAGGATTACTGCCAGTGGAAAATCTATAATGTAAATTTACCATGAATGTGTATTTCTATTACCTCTCAATTCATATTCAGACTAGTCTGTGTGAAAAAAGCTGCAAAGTTAAGGTAGTACTGTGGCACAGTGGTTAGCACCGTTGCCTCACAGCATCAGGGACCCGGCTTCAATACCTGCCTTGGGTGGCTCTGCATGTGTAGTTTTGTATATTCTCCCTGTGTCTGCATAGGTTTCCTCCAAGTGCTGTGGTTTCTTCTTACAGTCCAAAGGTTGGTGGATTGTCCATATTAGATTGCCCCTTAGTGTCCAATGATGTGTCGATTAGGGGGATTAGCCATGGCAAACGCACGTGTTTACAGGGATATGGTGGAAGGGAGAGGTCTGTGTGGGATGCTCTTATAAAGAATCAGTGCAGATTCTTTGGGTCGAATGGCTTCTTCTGCATTTACGGAGTCTATGATTCTGTGAAATTGCAGTAAATTTCAGCACATTTCCTCAAATTCCTGAGGTATTTGGATTGCTTTGATATTAAACCTAGAAAATGTGTGGAAAGCTATTCTCCCCAATTACCTACCGTCAACAGCAGCCTCCAAGATCAACCTGTCCAACGGCAGGCACGTTTGCCCTCACTCTTAGTCTGCATTCTGCCATTTGTTCATTGCTTTGTGATGCCTGAACTGAATCAATTGAAAGAAAATACTTTGAGGAAAATAGCCATCTTTGTCTTAATGGTCTAAACCGCTTTAGTTTGCATCTCCAATAAGCACTGTAATTGCATTTATTGTCAGTCGAGTTTAATGAGGAGATTAGAGATTGGTACTCTCCATTTAGCAACACACAGAGCGAGAAACATGAATGGAAAAGGCTGCAAATCCTAAATCAATGGGGACTTGTAGGTATAACGTAAATGCCACGAGAGACTCAAGAGAGTCAGAATGCCATTCAGTAGTCCACCTTGAAGTTAAACTATTAAATTAGCAAACATAAAGAGACATATTGCTCACATCGTTCTTCAATATCATGCAGCTAAACAGAGAGCTCCTGATGAATCCCATTTCCCAGCCCTTACACCACAACACGACAGGGATTGTGTGATTTTTGTGATGTCCTCATTGATGAAGATAAATGAGTTCACTATACAATAGAGCTGAATGAAATTTCCGTTCAATCCTTCCTGTACTGCTGGTATACTCATTGGTTCTCTTCCATAAGCATCAGAGACCAGACAGACTTTAAATGCTGTACAGCACAGATTCAAAGTTCCTTCACTTTGCAGGCATAATGTTGAGCAGCAGGGGAATATTTAAAATATATCAAGTTCAGCCTGAGTCAGTATTCCTAATAATCCCAGAGCTCAATAAGAAAGTTTGTAAAAAATGAGGATTAAGAATCTCTTTTCACCTGAACTGGTCTGAAGTCGGTCTGGGAATTAGAAGAAACACAAGATATTAGTGTGCTTTTTCGCCAATATACTACTTCCTCCATTAGCACAAGCTTATTTTAAGTTTATTTGTTAATGCCACAAGTAGGTGTACGTTAACACTGCAGTGAAGTTATTGTGAAAATCCCCCTGTCGCCACACTCTGGCATCTGTTTGGGTACACTGAGGGAGAATTTAGCAATCCATCTAACCAGCACATCTTTCAGATTGTGGGAGGAAACCAGAGCACCCAGAGGAAATCCATGCAGGTTAGGGGAGAATGTGCAAACTCCACACAGACAGTGACCCAAGCCAGGAGTCGAGCCTGAGTCTCTGGCACTGTGATGCAGCAGTGCTAACCACTGTGCCGCTGTGCTGTCCTATGTGGGGGGACCTGGAAATTGCATTTGAATTCGTGCCAAAGCTACACACACTTTGCAAGTGGCAAATTACACCTCAGAGTGCTCCCCAATCTATTGGAATGTGCCCAAACTTCAAATCAGTGTGAATGGTGCAGAGTGGGTCAGAGTGCAAGGAGAGGCCAAACCCACAGCGACAAATTTACTTCTTGAGTCTCTAACCCAAAGTTTCAATCCAATTCACCATCACTCATGCAAATCAGGCACAGCATATATAGCAGCCTGCAACTGGTAAAAGCTTTTCAAATTTTAATGTCCTATCATGGCATAAGCATAAATCACATGAAAGGAAATAGAAGATGCAAAGCAGGTTTTCACTGAAGATAATTTTGTTTTAGTGCTCAACATATTGCCATCAAAAGGCCTGAAAAATGTAATTTTCTCCTACTGTGCTTGAAGACCAGCTCAAGATCCCTGAAGAAGTGCAATTTGGAGCATGTTTGAGTTTGAAAGATGGGAGTGTGACCAGTTTTATGGATGGAGGTTTGTTTGGACAGATGTCAAAGATTGAAGTGCCCCATTTGTACCTAACACACATAACTCACTCACGCCACAAATTCAGTGTTCAAAGCCAGGTGATTTGTTTGCATCAGATTATTAGTGCACCGGGTGACAGTTGTGACAAAGCTCTAGGCATCAATGTTGGTTGAGATAGCAAGACCAGGGCAGCAGAAATTAGTTCTTTGTGGAAAAGTGCTCAGCCATCCAATACAAGCCAGCATTCTGCTTTACACTTTATAAACCTTCTGTTCAGCGGGTACATGGGGGCAGCATGAGGGCCTGACTTCAAAGTTGTAGTCATGGTTTATAAACAACTACTTACTTACACACAAGCATTTGGAGTCAAGAAAGACAGAAACATTTCTACTTGAATATGGAGGTTAAACAATGTTTAGAAGAGGAAATGGGTGCTTGACGCCTTTGAAGGTAATGAGGATAAACAGTGAAGTCAATTTCAGGTTCAATTCTGATGATATGGGAAATTTTCCATTATGTTGCTCATGGTAAGTCAAATAATATATTATTTTATCACAACACAGAATTGTATGTGTAAAATACAATACTCTGCTGCCAACTTGTCGTTGTGTTTACCTGACTACGTAGTATAATGAATGTAAACCCCAACATTCCCTCAAGGTGACTTTCTGTTAGTAATACATTCAATTACTATCGTTTTGTATTTCTGACACAAAAACTCACCAATCTGAGCAGCGAATGCCCATCTCCCATCTCAATCTGGTTTCTGTCTCAAACCCACCTTTTGCCTGAGATAACCACATCTTTCTGTCTCGACCCCATTCAACTAAACTTCTGACCACCAGCTTCTCTTTCTCAGACAATACAAGTTGGTCTCTCTCCTTAGGCACTGCCCTCTTGCTTTTAAAACCATTACTGTCATCCACTCCTTAATAAATATTCCTTCAATCTCTCTGTTCTCTCAATTACTTTAATCACTTTCCTTTTCAGAGTGGATGAACAAGCTATTTCCTAAGTCCATGTTCGTCTGAAAATACTTTAAAGACTAATCCACACAGATTCCAAAAAGGAAAGTCATATTTGATCAACTTTGTTCAATTCTTGGAAGAATTACAAAGCAGATTGAGAGAGTAATATAGTAGGCTACTGAATAAGGTCAGGGAATAAGTAGGAAATAACATGCTGGCTCCCAAAAAGAAAGCTGAAAGGAGAGATAAAAAAGTTGGTGCTTTGATGAATGTTATTCACAATTTAGTCATATGATTTGGAGTTGAAAGCTGGAAGTATTGTTTCAAAGTTTGCAGAATTTGGGTTGTAGTTAACAAAGGAGGACTGCACCAAAATATAGAAAAAACTTAATTAATAGAATCATTAGAATCAAACAGTGCAAAAGAGATCTCTGAACCCATCAGATCTGCACTGGCATGTGAAAAACACCTGAACTCCAATCTAATCCCATGTGCCAGAAGTTGGCGCGTAGTCCTGAGTGTTTGGACGTGCCAAGTGCTTATCCAGGTGCTTTTCAAAGGATGTGAAGCAACACACCTCCACCATTCTGCCAGACAGCACATTTCAGACCGGGTAAAAAGTTTTTCTTCACACTCCCATCCCAGCCTGGCTCACAGTCACATCCTCCTGGCCCTGACCATTGACCAATTCTAAAGCTCTGCTTAATCTAAGGGAGTTCACTGCCTCTTGAAACAAAATGACAAATAACTCTTCTCCTTCATTGTCTTGCAATATGAGCAGTGCACACTGCAACCTAGCTGAAGTTGGTCGAGATTACCATGGTTTTAAACTGTTAGGCTGTGCTCTCCCCAAACTCGCCCACATTGCAATTACAGCAAAGCTGCTAGTCTGCATGTCAATCCAACTTTACAGATTTATTTGATTTGTTCATCAGTTACTACTTTAGTCAAGTAACAAGAAGTTACATTCTTCTTTCTTACAGACTAATGGCACGATCTTATCAGCCATTCATGCCACACTCCTGCTGCAGAGTTTTCGGAGAATTCGGCGCCTAGCCAAATCTCTGTTCGCTGCAGTGGGATAGGAATGGCGGTAACACTGGGCCAAAATAAAAACACTCACCAGCTAACTGGGGTATGGTCATATGGCCCTTTAAGAATTGATCCTTCATGTATCATGTGACCTGGCTAGAGCCAATGGAATGCAAGTGCGTGTAAAGCTGGGCCACATTCCCAGGGCTGGAGGCTACAATTGGAGTCAGGTTGTTGTTAGAAGTAGATTTGTATAGTTATGTCGTAGAATAGAATCCCTACAGTGTTGAAGGAGGCCATTCAGCCCACTGAGTCTGCACCGACCACAATCCCACCCAGATCCTATTCCTGTAACCCCACATATTTACCCTGCAAGTCCCCCTGATGCTAGGGTCAATTTATCATGGCCAATCATTCTAACCTGCATATCTTTGGATGTGGGAAGAAACCGGAGCACCCAGAGGAAACCCATGCAGACACGGGGACGATGTGCATATTTCACACTGAAAGTGACCAAAGCTGGGAATTGAACCCAGGTCCCTGGCACTGTGAGGCAGCAATGCTAAAACCACTGTGCCATGTGCAGTTAAACCTTTCATTACGTATGTTTTTCTCAATCAATACACCCTTTAGTTTGTTATTTGCTGCATCGAATCACCTCAAATTATTGCAAAAACAAAGAATAAAAAACAGTATCTCCTCTCCTAACCCCTGCACAAAATACCTACTTGCACCAAGGTCTGACTTTGTTTATGAAATGAATTCGTTCTTGGCACCAATTTGGGCACAGCAAGTTCCTTCAAATAGTTGTGCAATAACAACCAGAAAATCTGTTTTTGTGATGTTGATTGGGGAAAACTATTAGGCAGGCTAACTCCGTTGTTGTTCTCAAAGTAGTGAAGCGGGATCTTTTACAGCCACCTGATAGGACAAATAGGCCATTCCTATTTAATCCAAATGTTGAAACCTTGGAGAGTACAGCACTCCCTCAGTACTACACTGGAGAGTCAGCCTTCATTTGTGTGCTTAAGCCCTGAAACAAGACTTGAAATCCAAATCTTCTGACTTAAAACCAAGAGTGTTCCTGACTGAAAGAAAGCATATGACTCCATCCCAAGTGACAACTGCAAGGTCAGCTTCCTGTTACAATAATTACACTTAGTCAGGCATCCAATTTCAGCAGGTTGACAGCTAACTGCCACTGCTGCTGAGAGGCAGTTTCTATTAACCAGGCCTTAACTAGCTTTTGCAATTTTAATGCTCTAAGTCAAACTCAAAATGTTCAACTAAATTACAGCTGGAGGATACTGAGCAAAGAAACATTCTGTTTGTCCCACATTCCTGATTTTAGCATTGTATTTACAATGCACAGTGGCACAATGGTTGCCTCTCAGTGCCAGGGACCCGGGTTTGATTCCGCGCTTCAGTCACTATCTTTTCAGAGTTTGCATGTTCCCCCCTGAGTCTGCATGGATTTCCAGTGTAATAAGCCTCCAGAGGCAGAAGTCCCTTCAGCAAAATCCCTTTATTTACAAACTTTAACAGTAGTAGCCAGCAGGCTATCTCCGGAGGAACTAACACTCCCAGCTAAGTACAAGGCAAAGACTCTCTGATTGGTCCATCAATTGGATCCTTAATCAGTGAGCTCATACTCCAATAGGCCAAACTCAATGACCTAATTGAAGTCATTACATCCGATTTCCTCCCTCAGGTTTGAAACCGGTGCCTTAGCCATGCTACATTCTTCCTCTATATACCAGAACAGGAGTGTGGCAACTAAGGGATTTTCACAGCAATTTCACTGCAGTGTTAATTTAAGCCTACTTTGATACTAATAAGTAAACTTAAAAAAACACTGTTTCCCCATCATTATGCGCCTCACCCTCCTTCCCAAACCCTACTTCCTCCCTGTCATCATCATCTTCTCTACCCATTCCTTCCACCCAAGTCAGATTCCTTCCCTACCCAAAGAGAGACATTTGCTATGAATCAATATTGATCTTTTGTCAGTCACTCCGAGATGCAAGACTATGGTCTCTGATTTCCCTCTCTGTGGAGAAGTGCATGGCTGCTGAGCCTTTCTCTAAGCTGACAGAGTCTAGATCAAAAGTTATTCAGAAGGACCTGTGCGTTATCCTTCTGAGACACAGAGAAAAACGGATGGCTTTTGAATGCTTGTGATTTATTTAGCTGTTTGTAATGTAGGAGGTGAATGTATGTCTTGTATTTTTTTTAAATTGCTTGCACCTTACTGGTAATGCATCAAGCCAGAATATAAACTAAATGTTTTGGTAGGTCCATTGCACAGATGACATAAAAATATATAAAATCCATCATTAATCGACCAGTAATAGTAAATTCCTAATAGGTTCAACTTCATTTCATTAAATAAAAGATATTATTAACATGATTTTGATCTTCTTGAGAGCAGAACTCCATTAAAAAAATAATGGATTGGGACATTTAAAAATTGTTTTCTTTAAATTGAGATTTAATCTTATCAGAAATGGTCTCAAATGTGCTCGGCTGAAGCACCGTTCAATCATTATCTGACGCATTGCAGTTACTTCAATGGCCAAGATTTGCCAGAAGAGATCAGTTTAATCTATCCAGCGGAATATGATGAATAGTTTAAAAGATGTCGTAACGCTGCATAATGCCCTAATGTAATGATAATATACAATATGTGTAATCCATAACCAAGAGTGTTGCTTTCCTCACAACACTAATCATGGAAAATGGTTGTCATGATAATCAGATTGGATAAATGGGAAGAAGGTGGAGAATCGTTAGTATTCCCACTGAAGAATGAAATCGTCGAATGATGCACAATTTGAAGAACACAAAATGTGGCGCTTTTTACAATCTCAGGACAGTCCACAGCATCTGATAGCCAATCAGTTCATTCTGAAGCGTAGACCTCACTACCTAGCAGGGGAAAGTCAATATTTACCTGCCAGAGATGAAACCATGATGAGGGAGAGGATGAGGCTCGCTCATTGCACTGGAGGTGTGCTGAAGCCAGCAATGGAAGCTTACCCAGGCTAGAGTAGCGAAAAGGATCAGGCATAGCCAGTGAGGTTAAACCGTGACTTTACCTGATGCAATCTTTCAAAGCTATCTTGGCCTTTTGGCTAAGATGAAGCAATAGATCAATCCCAGGATGGGGCGCAATTCCTCATCCTGTCAACTTGGATCTTGCTTGATCGAGACCAAGATAGGATCCAATGTCTTGTCTTGTCAGCTTGGACCTTGTTTGTCCCTCATATGGGGACCATGATTGGACCCAACTTGAGCTGACTTTTTTGATTAGAAATGAAGTAAGGAAAGAAAATAAATACTTACGAGGAGGGGATAGAGTTCTATAAGGGAGAACTGAAAATACAGTAATTATTAATCACCGTTCTTCTTTTATATTTTTTCCTGACTGTCTGGCTGGCTATCTCTCAGGCAAGAAAACCTGCATCACAAAAGGCAGTGAGCGGATGGGGTGCGGTGGGAAGACCCCACCCCATGGTGTTCATGTTTTTGGGGTGCTGCGGTGCAGATTATGAGGCATGCCAGTTGTTGGCGGGAATGGTCCTGTAGTTGCGGGAAGCAGATAGTGAGCATTAGGAGTGTAGATTGTGGTCAGGGCATAATGCATGGTCAAGAGCCTCAACTCACTCTTGGGGGAGACAGTCTCAGATTGGGGGGGAGTGTGGGGGTGGAGGCAGATCCTGTCTGTAAAGTGCCAGTCATGTTCTGGTGGGTCTCATGACCACAAGTATCATAGTTGGGAAGGCAGGTTGTGCTTTTCTTTAACATCATTTTTTGGGATCTGTTGTGTCTGCTGAGAGGATGGTTTAACACGTCACCTGAAAGACAACTTGCGGAAGCTTCCTGTCCTATCTGCTATGGGAATCGTAGTGGGCTGGACACGGAAGATACGAAGGTAATCCGTTGACCTCAGGAGGGATTTTCCTGTTTTGGGGCCAGTGCAGCCATCTCCGGCAGTGAAGTGTTTCCCCCAGTGCCACACTGGAGTGTCAACCTGGACATTGTGCTCAAGTACTTGGTTTGAAGCCCCACCTGTCTGCCTCAAAGAAGAGAGCGTTCTCACTGAGGCACAGCTCGCGCTGTACGGGACAAAACTGAAAATATTAAGAGTGAATCACAGGATTTCATCTAGCAGAACGATTTACAAATGGAAAAGTTCACTCTCAACACAAGACAAGCTGGGATGACAGTGGGCAACCAGAGTGTAAAAATCAGTGAATAACTGATAACAATGCAAGTAATCTACGCCTTCTGTGCTATCAGACTGGGATTGAAGCATCACTGCCTCTTATTTCTTTGTGCATGCAAAAGGCTTTTTAGAGTGTTTTTCCAGCAAATACTCAGCACTATTTCAAATTCGAGTTTGAATAAAGCGATGGGCTGAGGATGAGTGTTATTCTGCTCTGGTTTCAGAAGAAACGGCTCCCCCAGTCACACTCCTCTATTCATTTTCTCTCCATCAAACGCTTCTTCTGACAGGTATTACCAGCATGGTTTTTGTGCAGTGATCGATCTCCATTAGCTCTCATTAATATCAATATTAGAGCGTGATAAATTCTCTCGACATATCACCCCGCTTTAAGATATTTCACTATAATGTCATTTACATTTTAGTTGACTTTTTTCTGATTTACCTCACCATTTCAGTTCAATGCCCTCACAGTCACTAGAGGTCCAGACTGCAGGGAGATGGCGAGGTCTGAGATCCCAGGAGAAGAGGTGTAGGCAAGGTTGGGAAACTGCTGGCCAACTGATCAACTGTGAGTAACTTGGGACAGGATGGGAATGGAGCCCCCAGTCCCCAACTCACCACCTCCCCCCCCCGCTCCTTTTGCAGCACTCCCCCCCCCCCCAACCCAGTTCCATCAGCAGTCCCCTGGGCTCCTTCCATGGCCCTCCACTTGGCTGCATGTATGCCCCCTCCTCATCCCCCCCATCATGGGATAGGAGTTTGGATCCTGCCAACTGTCAGAAAGGGGTCCGGATTCTGCAGACAGAGGCAGAGTGGGAAAAGAGAGATAGTGAGAGAGAGGGAAAAGAGAGACTAAGAGAGAGAGTGGGAAAACAGAGAGAGAGAGCCAAACAGAGAGAGAGAGAGCCAAACAGAGAGAGAGAGAGCCAAACAGAGAGAGAGAGAGAGAGAAGAGAGGGAAGAGAACAAAAGTGAGAAAAGAGAGAGTGACAAAGAGAAAAGAGTGAGAGAGAGATGCCATGGAAAAGAAGAGAAAGACAGATAGGAGAGATTGAGAGAGAGAGAAAGAGACAGTAGGAAAGCAAAGATTGAGGGAGAGAGAGAAAGA
The DNA here is from genome assembly GCA_024679065.1 of Sphyrna mokarran. NCBI lineage: Eukaryota > Metazoa > Chordata > Chondrichthyes > Carcharhiniformes > Carcharhinidae > Sphyrna > Sphyrna mokarran. Next base: position 68,721,244 of record JAGIQG010000012.1, on the reverse strand, counting down.
CAGTGGGAAAGGAGAGATTGAGAGAGAAAGAGAGAGAGAGTAGGAAAGGAAAGCAAGCAAAAAGTTGAGCTGAATTTCAGGAGTGCTGTGGGTGATTTATTTGGATACATTTGGTGATTTAGTGTTATCCAATTCCAAGGAATACAGTATTTATTATACTCAGTCATCTATAATGCAGTGTTTCAACTTGTACATTGCTTTTTTCAGGCAAGAAATGTCCGAAGGAACATAATTCAGGCTTTAACATTGATTCCTATGGTGCTCTGTGTACATCCCTACCAGGTACACTTCCCACAAAGTTTACCCAGGGATTCTGAAATGTAACTATGTTCTCCAGGATATGTTACTAGATTAATCTCATTCTAGTTCATCTGTAATGTACAATCTGTCTGACGCTGCCTCGGGTCCCTGTCCATGAGTTTAATTTGGCTTGCTTCTGGCAGAGAGCTCTTCCCAAACCTTTGTAACCAGCTTCTCCAACCACCTCCCCCCACTCCCCCGTTCCCTCACTCCCCCCCAACTTCCCCGGCTGTGTGTTTATTATTAACCTGCCATTCAGAACTTTCAATTCGCTCCGCCAGCCTTTGCCCCGGGAATCACAATACTCTAGGTCCCAATGCTTTAGAAAAGAGTGCTGCTGGGAGCAAGAAGCAGTCCTTATCCAGCATGCTCTTACCAAGAAAGGCCTCTGTACTGCCCATGTTTATTGCTACCACCCTGCCACAGGTCAGATTTTTCTGCTTGGAGGCTTTCAGAAATGAGTACCTTTCATTAATACGGCTCCATTGAACATCCCTTTGTTGTGCTATTGTGGTCTGGGGCTGGACCTGGAAATAAATGAGAAAGATGACTGATGTTGGAGAAGTGACTTTCTGCAGTTTTAGCTGACCCAAGCTTGCGGAGGCAGTGTCTGAGAAGGTCCAAGCGTACTCTGTTCTTCACAGGATTTTATTTCATTTGGTTTGATTTATTATTGTCATGTGTTAGAATACAGCGAAAAGTATCTTTTCTTGTGCAGTATACAGACAAGACATACCATTCATAGAGAACATAGGGAAGAAGGAAAGGACAGGGTACAGAATATAGTTTTGCAGATACAAATAAGACCAAGAGAAAGGTCAGTTTATGTATGATAGAACCATTCAAAAGACTGATAGCAGCAGGGAAGGAGCTGTTCTTGAGTCAATTGGTCTGTGTTCTTAGACTTTTGTATCTTTCCCCTGGTGGAAGAGAGAATTCTGGGGTGCATTGGATCTTTAATATGCTGTCTGCTTTGCCAAGACAGCAGGAACTGTAGATAGAGTCAATGGATGAGAGGCTGGTTTATGTGATGGACTAGACTATATTCATTGTCTTTGGTAGTTTCTTGTGGTCTTGGTCAAAGCAGGAGCCATGTCATATATTCAGAAAGGATGCTTTTTATTGTACATCCATAAAAATTGGTGACAGTCATGGTAGACATGCCGAATTTCCTTAGCCTCGTGAGAAAGTAGAGGCGACAGTGGGCTTTCTTGACTATAGCATTGACATAGAGGGACCAGGGCAGATTGTTGGTGATCTGAACACCAAGAAACTTGAAACTCTTGACCATTTCCACTTCATCACTGTTGATGTAGATAGGGTCACGTTCTCCACTACATTTCTTGAAGTCGATGACATTGAAGGGGAGGGTATTGTCATTGCGTCCAGGGACCAGAACGCTCTGATTCTATCCTCAGGACAAGCAGCACTTTATCCAACCAGAGTCAACTGAAGCCACCACCAACATTAACTATCATTGAAGAGATTCCCTTCCTAGCCTAACGCCAATGCTTCTTGCTGCCGAGTGCACTCCGATAATGTATGACATTCGGCTGTGCCAACTCCTCTTCCAAACTCTGACCGTGCAATGTTTTTGGAGCGATCGGAGGAGGCAGAGAAGATGTTGGGAACCAAGACTCAGTGACAGAAAGCGATGTTTCTTCACCCAGCCCTGGTAAAGATGGCAAGATTGGCTGGGAGGCTGATAGCTGTTGGCAACTTCACAAAAAAAATAGTTTTTTTGTTTTTCATTGTGTGTCTGAATGTCTTTTACAGTGAGGTTAAAGTCATTGTGGAGCATTTCCTTCTGCCTTCTAGTTTAAATGTGTTGTTGACTTGAGAGATTAAGGGCAATAATCTTCTTTTCATTGCATGGAGGAAAGCAGCCAAATATTTGCACTGGTTGATGTTAGTGTAACAGTTTGCATTGTAGTCTCATACAGCACATCACCATGTCCAACTGGACTCTTGTGCTCCAGGTTTAACAGCACTATTAGCAATTACTTCGCTGAGCATTCCCTCCTTGCAACCTCATCTCCCAATAGTTCTCCCTTCCACCATTAGTGTTTATTTCATTCTAAGCACATATTCCCCCTAGTTTGCTCCCAATAACTTTGCTGAGCATATCCCATCCAGTGTTCAACAGGCAACATTTTGCATAACAGCATTCTCAACATATGTCATGCAGCGCTGTGGTTAGCACCGCTGCCTCACAGCTCCAGGATCCCCGGTTTGATTCTGGCCTTAGGTGACTGTGTGGAGTTTGCACGTTCTTCCCAGTCTGCATGTGTTTCCTCCTGGTGCTCTGGTTTCCTTCCAGAGTCTTAGGTGCACAGGTTGGGTGAATTGGCCATGCTAAATTGCTCCTTAGATGGGTAGGTTAAGGGGATTAGCCATGTATGGGGTTACAAGGATAGGGCAGGGAGAAGGCCTATGTAGGATATTCTGTCAGAGAGTTGGTGCAGACTTGATGGGTGGAATAGCCTTTTCTGCACTGTAAGGATTCTCTGATGCTTCTATTAGTTTTCCTACTTTATACTTTCTTTTTAAAAATGTCAACAAAATTAGATGAGCATAGAAAATTGGAAAGAAATTAACTTCACTGAAACCTCCAGTAAGTTTATCAATGTATTTTACTTGATTAACAGCCTCTGTATAATTACATTTAGGCACAGTCCTGTCATTCATACTTTTATTGTGCTCACTAATTGCTTAAGCAATAGTCAAAGCAGTATCTGCAACTTAACCAGATTTACTTTGAAGCATAGAAGCTAGAAGCAGGTGTAGGCCATTCAGCCCTCTGAGCCTGCTCCACTATTCATTATGATCATGGTTGATCATCGAATTCAATATCCTGATCCCCCTTCCTCCCGTATCCCTTGATCCCTTTAACCCCAAGAGCTATATCTAATTTCTTCTTGAAATCAGACTACATTTAGGCCTCAACTACATTCTGTGGTAGTAAATTCCACACATTCATCACTCTCTGGGAGAAGACATTCCTCCTCACCTCAGTTCTAAAAGGTTTACCCCTTATCCTCAAACTATGACCCCTAGTTGTGGACTCCCCCAAACTGGGAACATTCTTTCTGAATCTACTCTGTCTAACCCAGTTAGAATTTTATAACTTTCTGTGAGGTCCTCTCTCACTCTTCTAAACTCCAGTGAATATAATCCTAACTGACTTAGTCTTTCCTCTATGACAGACCCGCCATCCCAGAAATCAGCCTGGTAAACTTTTGCTGTGCTTTCTCTGTAGCAAGGACATCCTTCCTCAGATAAGGACACCAAAACTGCACATAATATTCCAGGTGTGGCCTCACCAACGCCCTATACAATTGCAGCAAAACATCTCTATCCCTATACTCAAATCCTTTCGCTTTGAAGGCCAACACCCCATTTGCCTTCTTTACAGCCTGCTGTACCTGTATGCTTGCCTTCAGCAACTGATGCACGAGGACTTCAAGGCCTCCTTGAATAGCTACCTCTCTCAATGTACATTTATTCAAGTAATATTCTGTCTTCCTATTATTGTTACCAAAGTGAATAACCTCACATTCATCCACATTAAGCTGTGTCTGCCATGCAGATGCCCACACAGTCAGCCTGTCCAAATCATACTGAAGCATCTCTGCATTCTTTTCACAGCTAACCCTCCCACCCAACTTTGTATCATCTGTAAATTTGGAGATAATACATTCAGTTCCCTCTTCCAAATTATTAATTATAACGTGAACAGCTAGGGTCGGATCATAAATAACTGTGGAACCCCACTAGTCACTGACTGCCAATCAATAAAAGATCTATTCATGCCAACTCTTTGCTTCCTATCTGCTAACCAGCTTCCTATCCATCTCAAGACATTACTTGCAATCCCACATGCATAGACTGGTTCCCACATTGCCACATCATGTTTATTCCTGATGTTGTCAGGCTTCTTGCTATGTTTATTCGCCAGCCCTTGTATAGATGGCAATATTTACTGGGAGGCTAATCGCCTTCTGGTGGCTATCTGAAGATTCATTGCAATTTGTCCCATTTCAAAGCTGAGGTTAATGCGCCACAAGAGCTGGCAAAGTAAGAGATGGATAATGCAAAAGATTTATCCAATAAGGCTAACTATTGTCAGAATCTTTGGAATGGCAACAGGTGATGACAGCTGGAGATCGAGGTAAAGTTATGAAACTTGCTTGAAGACACCATTAATACCACAAATATTTCAACCTACCTACTTCAGCAACTGTGTATACAGAAGCTGTCTTCCAATATTCATAGAATCAAAGAATCCCTACAGTGTAGAAAGAGACCATTAGACCCACCAAGCGCTGACCGAGTATTTTACCCAAATCATATACTTGTAACTGCACACCTTTACCCCGCTAATCCCCCTAGCCTGCACATCTTGGGACATCAAGGGGCAATTTAGTATGGCCAATCCACCTAACCCAGCACGCCTTTCAGACTGTGGGAGGAAACCAGAGCACCGGAGGAAACTGCGTCTCTGTGTAGAGACACAGAGGGAACGCACAGACCCCACACAGAGACGTGAATCGAACCCAGGTCCCTGGTGCTGTGAGATCACCGTGCCACTGATGGGACTTCAGAGGTGTCCCAAATTTTCTTACTAAGTATCCGAGTCCTTGGACAATATCAGAGTAAGGGCGGAGGGGGGTGGGATGGCGGCGGCTTCTGCAATCCTTCCCGCTGGTGACATCTTCCGATCGCATTGATGTCGGCGCTGATGCAGGTTTCCAAGCGTGAGACACCACAAGTCATGCATTTTCCATTATCATTAACGGGACTAGAGGATCCTGCAGGCAATGGAGAGGAGAGGAGGTGTGGGGGGGCAGGGGTGAGTTGGGGAGGTGCAAAACTATAGCCTTGAAGTGTGAGATCCACTTTCTCTGTATAACAAGCAAGAAACAATACATTTACTTTTCACTCTATCACAAAACACATGACAATAAAATATCAAATCAATCAACCTCGGTATGACTGAATACTTCCAAGCACTATCAAGAAAGACTGCGGGCTGTTTTGCATTTTTTTGCTGCATCTGTGAAATTGGCCTCTTCCACTACATTGTGTCTTTCTTTAAATTCAACAGTGTATATGTCGCATCAGCTTAACTATCAGTCTGAATTTCGCCAGTCACTTAGCATTCTCCGCGTACAAGACACCAGTGATTACACTGGTTGTCATTCATGAGCCTGACACTTATGCTAAGGAAGTTAATGGGATTAGACTGCGTATTGTGTGCTCGGAAACATTACTGGGAATGCTGCAAGGCAATGTATGTTCAAGCTTACAAGGGGGTCACTGTTCCCTTTATGTTCAGACAGTTTGTAGTGACCGACGACTGTCATGATATGCATATCTTGGGAGAATTGAAAATCTCTTGCTGCTCGGGGGGAATAGACTGCAAGGTGACTTCACCAAGGCCATTAGTTTCCCACTTAAAGAATGGCTAATCACACTTTCACAGATCCACAGAATCCCTACAGTGCAGGCTATTTGGCCCATCGAGTCTGTACCGATAAAAACCCCACCCAGTCCCTATCCTTGTAATCTCACATATTTACCCTGCTAATCCCTCTAACTTATGCATCCCTGGACACTAAGGGGCAATTTAGCACGGCCAATCAACCTAACCCAAAGCAATGTGCTTGTCTCTTAAATGAGCTCTGCAATAACCTCAGTTCAAGGGCAGTTAGGGATGGGCAATAAATGCTGACTCAATAAGCAATGCCCACGTTCTATGCATGAATTTAAAACAATCAAAATCGGCACTGATCCAATCTTGGCAAAACTTACTGCGAGGTGTGAGACTTCTTACTGTGCCCACCCCAGTCCTATGCCGACATCTCCACATCACACTTATTCAATCATCTCGAAGACATGGCTGTTGTTACAAGGGTGCAGTCGAGGCTGCTCTACACTATTTCCTTTCCATTGTCGGTATTTGAGATTTGTTGATTGACGTGCATGGTTCACAACGCTGTAAAAGTGGATTTTCCTACTGTTTGAAATTGCTGGCTGCTTCATCTAACCAGTACTTCTGCAGCATTACAGGTTTGCGCCTTTGTTCTATTAATCTCAACCTTAAATGTATCAGCTTCACAGTTTATACTCTTTCAGATTTTATGCACACCTCACTCCAGTGCAAACAACGGCGACCCACAACTACTCTCTGTTTTCTATCCCATAACCAATTTGTATTCACTGCCCCTTCTATCTCATGGGTTTCAATTCTGCTAACATGCCTAATATGTCAGATATTATTAAACATCCTTTGAGAGGCTATATTCGCAACATCAACTCCACAACCCTCATCCACTATCACTGGTATTTCATCAAAACTCAATCAAGTCAGTCAAACAAAATCTTCCTTAACAAATCTGTCTGGCTCTCTTTTGCTAGTTGCTTGTCCAAATGACTGTCATTTTTTCTCACATTCTTTTTTCTTAGCCTCCCCACCAGTGACTTCTGTGTACTCTTGATGTGTTCCCTATTCTACAAGTGTTTCAGTTTCTGCTCGTGTGCCATTTCCTTCACAGTGACGCAGTGGTTAGCACTGCTGTCTCACAGCTCCAGGGACCTGGGTTTGATTCCTACCTTGGGTCACCGTCTGCGTGGAGTTTGCACACTCGCCCTATCTGCGTGTGTTTCCTCCAGGTGCTCCAGTTTCCTCCCATAATACAAAGATGTATGGATTAGGTGCATTGGCAATGTTAAATTAGTGTCCTTGGATGTGTGTGGTAGGGAGATTAGTGGGGTGAATGTGTGGGATTCGGGTATAGGGCCTAAGTGAGATTGTTGTCGGTGGGCTGAATGGCCTCTGTCTGCACTGTAGAGTTTCTATGGTTTAATTAATAACTCCTTTTTATGTGTCACATGTGAGTCATTTGGGTTACACTTTTGACAAAAAAAATGATCTGCAGAATGCAATCCCAAAACACCTAGACAGATCTGAAATTCAATTTAATAAAAGTAAGTTTTACTTCTTCAATAATAAGTCTCACAACATCAGGTTAAAGTCCAACAGGTTTATTTGGTAGCACGAGCTTTTGAAGCTCTGCTCCTTCACCTGAAGAAGAAGTACTCCAAAAGTTTGTGCTACCAAATAAACGTGTTGGACTTTAACCTGGTGTGAGACTTATTACTGTGCCCACCCCGGTCCCATGCCACATCTCCACATCTTTCTTATTGAATCATCTCGAAGACATGGCTATTGTCACAAGGGTATAGTCGAGGCTGCTCTACACCATTTCCTTTCCACTGTCAGTATTTGAGATTTGTTGATTGACATGCATGGTTCACAACGCTGTAAAAATGGATTCTCCTACAGTTTGAAATCGCTGGCTGCTTTGTCTAACCAGTGCTTCTGCGGCATTTCAGTTTTACCAATCTCAACGTTATATTAAATGTATCAGCTTCACAGTTTATACTCTTCCAGATTTTTTCCTGTCAAATATTTGAAAGCACGTGATTGCCAGTTAGCCACAGTACACACATGTGCTGAGGGCCCAATACAGGCAACCTGGAAAATTAGCAGAATCTACCCAACAACTTCAAAAAACACCTTCGCTCAAATCAACAACTCACGGAGAGCTCTGATAGTAAAAACAAGTAGTTACACAGGCACTGTGTCCAAAGCTTGGGTAGAGACTTGGGTAGAGCAGGGACAAGAATGGATGTTGCAGGTTCCAGGGTTCAAATGCTTTAGTCGGAGTGGAGAAGGAGGTAAAAGGGGGGGAGGAGTGGCATTATTAGTCAAAGACTGTATCACAGTGACAGAAAAGAAGTTTGATGAGGACTTGTCTGTTGAGGTAGTATGGGCTGAGATTAGAAACAGGAAAGGAGAGGTCACCCTGTTGGGAGTCTTTTATAGACCTCCTAAAAGTTCTAGAGAGGTTGAGGAAAGGATTGCAAAGTCAATTCTGGTCAGGAGTGAAAGTAATAGGGCAATTGTTATGGGGGACTTTAACTTTACTAATATTGATTGGAATAGCTATAGCTCTAGCTCGTTAGAGGGGTCAGTTTTCGTACAAAGTGTGCAGGAAGGTTTTTTGACTCAGTATGTAGATAGGCCAACTAGAGGTGAGGCTACATTGGATTTGGTGCTGGGCAATGAGCCAGACCAGGTGTTAGGCTTGGAAGTTAGTGAACATTTTGGTGATAGTGACCACAATTCGGTTACGTTCACCTTAGTGATGGATAGGGATAGGCATGAAGCTGGGGGCAGTAGTTATAGCTGGGGGAAGGGTAATTATGAGGCCATCAGGAGAGAATTAGGGTGCATAGATTGGACTAGGAAACTGCAGGGACTGGGAACATCTGGAATGTGGAGCTTATTCAAGGAGCAGCTGCTGTGAGTCCTTGATAAGTATGTCCCTGTCAGGCGAGGAGGAAATGGTCGAGTAAGAGAACCTTGGTGTACGAAAAAAGTTGATTTGCTGGTTAAAAGGAAAAAGGAGGCTTATGTCAGGATGAGGCTTGAAGGCTCGGTTAGTGCAATGGATAGCTATAGATTAGCCAGGAGGGAGCTAAAGAATGAATTGAGGAGAGCTAAGAGAGGACACGAGAAGACTTTGGCTGATAGGATTAAGGAGAATCCTAAAGCTTTCTTTAGATATGTTAAGAATAGAAGATTGGTTAGGGCAAGATTAGGGCCAGTCATAGACAGCAGTGGGAAGTTGTGCGTGGAGCCTGAAGAGATTGGAGAGGTACTGAATAAATATTTCTCTTCGGTATTCACGCAGGGTGATGTAAATGTAGTTATGGAGAACACTGAGTTACAGGGTAGCAAGCTGGAAGGTATTGAAGTAGATAGGGAGGATGTGCTAGATATTCTCAAGGGTTTGAAGTTGGATAAGTCCCCTGGGCCGGACGGGATTTACCCTAGGATTCTCTGGGAGGCAAGAGAGGAGATTGCAGAGCCTCTGGCTCTGATCTTCAGGTCGTCGTTGGTTACGGGTGTGGTTCCGGAGGACTGGAGGATAGCGAATGTGGTCCCGTTGTTCAAGAAGGGGAAGAGAGACCTTCCAGGGAATTATAGGCCAGTGAGTCTTACTTCTGTTGTGGGCAAAGTATTGGAGAGAATAATTAGGGATAGGATTTATAGTTATTTAGAGAGAAATGAATTGATTGGGGATAGTCAGCATGGTTTTGTGAAGGGTAGGTCGTGCCTTACTAACCTCATTGAGTTTTTGAAAAAGTGACTAAAGAGGTGGATGGGGGTAAGGCGGTTGATGTGGTATATATGGACTTTAGTAAGGCGTTTGATAAGGTGGCCCATGGAAGACTTCTGCAGAAAATGCAGATGTATGGGATAGAGGGTGATTTAGCTAATTGGGTTAGGAATTGGCTAGCAGATAGAAGACAGAGGGTGGTGGTTGATGGGAGATATTCATCGTGGAGTTCGGTGACAAGTGGTGTACCTCAGGGGTCTGTTTTGGGGCCCCTGCTGTTTGTAATTTTTATAAATGATCTGGATGAGGGTATTGAAGGATGGATTAGTAAATTTGCAGATGACACTAAAGTCGGTGGAGTGGTAGATAGTGAAGAGGGGTGTTATAGTTTGCAGAGGGACTTGGACAAGTTGCAGAGCTGGGCCGAGAGGTGGCAAATGGAGTTTAATGTGGAAAAGTGTGAGGTAATGCACTATGGCAGAAATAATAAATGTGTAGAGTATAGGGCTAATGGTAGGATTCTTAGTAGTCTTGATGAACAGAGGGATCTTGGTGTGTATGTGCATAGATCCCTGAAAGTAGGCAGTCAAGTCGAGAAGGTTGTTAAGAAGGCATATGGAGTCTTAGCTTTTATTGGTAGGGGGATTGAATTTCGGAGCCGCAACGTCATGTTGCAACTGTACAAAACTCTAGTGCGGCCGCACTTGGAGTATTGTGTGCAGTTCTGGTCCCCACATTATAAGAAAGATGTGGAGGCATTGGAGAGGGTACAGAGGAGGTTTACCAGGATGTTGCCTGGTATGGAGGGCAGGTCTTATGAAGAGAGGCTGAGGGATTTGAGGTTGTTTTCGTTAGAAAGGAGGCGGCTAAGAGGGGACCTTATTGAAACATATAAGATGATTAGAGGTTTAGATAGGGTGGACAGTGATAGCCTTTTTCCTAGGATGGAGAAAGCTAGCACGAGGGGACACAGCTTTAAATTAAGGGGTGATAGTTATAGGACGGATATCAGAGGTAGGTTCTTTACCCAAAGGGTGGTTCGGGAGTGGAATGCCCTGCCTGCAGCAGTTGTAGATGCGCCAAGTTTGGTGGCGTTTAAGAGGTTAGTTGATAAGTATATGGAAGAGAAGGGAATGGTTTAGTTTGGAGGGGCATTGCTTTTTATATTGGTCGGCGCAACATCGAAGGCCGAAGGGCCTGTTCTGTGCTGTAATGTTCTATGTTCTATGTTCTATGTTCTAAAGCAGTTATCACTTATATTTCTTCACTTGTGAGTCTGCACGTTTTCCCCATGTCTGCATGGGTTTCCTCTGGGTGCTCTGGTTTCCTCCTGTGGTCCAAAAGACGTACTGGTTAGGTCATGCCAAGTTCTCCCTCGGTATACCGAACAGAGTGTGGCGAGTAGGGAATTTTCACAGTAATTGAATTGCAGTGATAATGTAAGCCTACATGTGACTTTATATAAATAAATAAACTTTAAACTTATATGGAGGAAAAAGATGTATGTTCATGAATGAACAAAAGGAACGTCTAAAAGCTGAAGATACAGATTCTGTTGTGAGTCCAAAATAATTATAAATCTTAACCCTAAAAAATATGTATTCTGGTTAATGTTAACAACATTTATACTTCACAATAAATTGATTTTCCTTTATTATGGAAAGGCAAAATTTCATTTTTTTAATTTTCAACAGACTGTCATTTGTTTCCTTGTTTTTGGTTTGTACCCTCTTCCCTTCATTATGATCATTCCCCCTACCCGCTATTATCATCCATTTACCTTTTACTTCATATCCATCACCTCCTCTTTCCATTTTTCCTTCAATGCCTTCCATTTGCTCCTTTTTCCACTGTCAACTTTCTCCTCCCTTGACTTCACTGTCATCCTGATCCCCTTAATCTCCCTTTGCCTGCCAGCCCTCTTGTTAGATTCTCTCCTTCTCCTTGTCCTCCCTTGGCATTCTTTTCTCTCTGTGCCCATCCTGGCTCTATTGACTAATGAACTGGGTTTGAACTCGCTCCTCCCTTTTTTGAGCCTCCAGTGTAGAGAGGTGCTGATGAGGGCCAAGTGGTTGGAGAGAGTGCTAAGAGGTTGCAAAGGCACTAGACACCAGTCTTGAAAGGAACAAGGGCGAGGTGCAGGGTGGAATGCAATTACACTTATTTATATCAGCAGATATTGTCGCATTGAATAGATCCAACCTGAAGCATTGATGATTAGGATGTTGGAAGATCCAAAAGTTCCAGTAACTGGTGATTTCAATTTAACATACTAGGCAGGATTTAACCACCTCATTCAGGTGAGACAGCAAATTCCTGCCCAGGGCAAATGGAGATTTCCATCGTCAGACCTTTGCCCACGCCGATTCCATGTCAGGCAAGGTGGTAGAGTTCCAACCATAAATTCATTAATGAGCCATCTTTCTTCCAAAGTTAGAAAGTCATAGAGGTTTACAGCATAAAAAAACAAGTCCTTCAGCCCAACTTGTCCATGCTGCCCAGTTTTACCACTAAGCTTGTCCCAAGGGTCCTTTCCCTCTGTACCAATCTTCCCCATGTAAATGCCTTTTAAAAGACATAATTGTACCTGCCTCTACCACTGCCTCTGACAACTTGTTCCAGACACTCACCATTCTCTGTTGAAAAATTGCCCCTCTGGACCCTTTTGTATCTCTCCCTTCTCACCTTAAACCTATGCCCTCTAGTTTTAGACTCCCCTACCTTTGGGAAAAGATGTTGACTATCTATCTTATCTATGCCACTTATTATTTTGAAGATCTCACTAACAGCACCCCTAAGCCTCCTAAGGTTTAGGGAAAAAAGCCCTAGTCTATCCAACCTCTCCTTATAACTCAAACTATCAAGTCCTGGTAACATCCTAGTAAGTCTTTTCTGTACTAAGTGATGAGAAGGGCTGCAATATTAAAGAGTTTGCCAGTCTTTTTACTATCCAAAGTCCCTTGATAAAATGGGGTACATCACCTCCCAACTTCAAGATAGAGTTGTGTGTAACTACAGCTATAGACATTGGCTGTGACTGGGAAGTTTAATGGAATAGGCTCTTACACCTGAGCATGTTGCATTATTTGAATGTAAAGTGGTTAGTAGAAAAGTGAGTGGGACATATACATCAGGAAGGAAGTCCACTATACTTTCCAACACCTTGACAAAGAATTGAGTTGGGCTTCTTTTGTAGTTCTCCCTACCTAATTACATGGTTTGCAGTGAGCTCAATGATTCTTCACTTTCAGCAAAATCTGCCCAGTACGGCATAGGCAGTTGCTGAGAAGGTGCAGATTGTCTCCACAATTACATTTGTACTCTATATAATCAATGTGTGTGGATCACTCCAATTGCTTACTCTAAAAATGCTGAAGCTATTTTCCTTCCCATGCTGGCTGGGTGCAAGTCTGTAAATAAAGCAATATAATTCAGTACATAGCATTTTCACAGCGCTTCATTCTGCATTGTGCAAATATCAGCATCGTATAGCTGGCCACTCGAACATTAACTCCCTCCATAGCCTGATGAAAGGACTTCTCAGATGTGGTTGGAGGTTTGCAGCAGTTTGTCCTGCTGATTGTATTATCACAGTATGCGTGAACCCATTACTTCGGTGAGATCTTCCTGTCCTAGCCGCTCTGAGACTGGACAATCCTCTCTGAGGTCAACGAACCACTCAATGGTTAGTGAAGTTTTCCATCCCACCCACAATAATTCCCACTGCAGGCGGGACTAAAACGTTTACCACATTTGGAGGGAAATAAACTACTTTTCCTTTAACCATTTGACATTTTGCCAAATCGGGGATCAGAGGCAGCTTAAAGCAACTTTGCAGTGCACTGTAACCTCCCAAAACTGGGACCACGTCATTTCTGGATTTTTGGATTATAGAATGCCTAACCACAAGTGTGCCAACTGGTAAACGCTGGCAAAAGATATATCACACACAAAAACAGAAAAGGCTGGAAAATCTCTCGAGGACTGGAGAGAGAATAGAACCAACGTTTTGAGTCTGGATGATCTTCATCAGAACTTTTATCTTAGTGCTTTTGTCTGGCAAGATACATACTTACCTAGAATCATAGGGCCTGATTTTCCCAACATGTTGCAGCCATTTCTGGGTGCTAAAACATGGTAAAATCAGGCGTGAGATGAGTAGTACCCACCTCTGAACCGGTTCCCCCTTAACCAAGGCCCAAAAATGGCCGCGATTGGGACCATGCCCGAAATGGGTGCAATTGCCATTTGCATGCATTTGCATTGACTTAATGGACTGCATGTCCAACTTTACTGGCATCTTCCCCTTTCTCACCATGTTCACCCGCCCAGAGTCATCGCTAAAGAGATATGCTCCATCAAAGTTTGGTTCCGGTGCTCCAGCTATTGAGAAGGAAGCATCTGACGGCTCTGTGCTTGAAATTGTTGGTGCGCTGGGGTGGGTGATATTTGGGGAGTGGGAAGGTGGGTCTTCTGCTACTCTGCCTGAGATAAATGGAGGAAAAGGGGAATCTGCTGTCACTCTGCTTGACAGCGGTGGGGGCAGGGTAGGGGGGGGAGGGGTTCCACTGCCCCTCTGCCTGAGATCAGTGAAGCGGAAGGGGGTGATCTGCTGCCACTCTGCTTGAGATCGATGACGAGGAAGGGAGGTCCACTGCCACTCTGCCTGAGATTGGTGGGGGAGAAGAGGGGAAGGACCTGCGATCTGTCTGAGTGGCAGGGGGCAGGGGGACAAGAGGGTCACTAATATTTTAAGGGTGGGACAATGTGAGGGCCTGGAGAGGCATTAACTGGCCCAGGAAGGATGTTCCAGGGGAACAACATTCTATATTTTTTTTCTGCACGTGCTTGGATCGGAGCTGCAGGATTTTGGGCACATGAAGCCCCACCCACAGGCTTGTGCAGTGCGATTCAGAATCACTGATATTTCTGCAGGCAGAGTGCGTAAAGAGGCATCTGAGAATGGTTTAAAAGTCTGATCTGAAACACTTCTAGCTTCAAGTTCATCCAGCGCTTAGAATCAAAATGGTAAAATAGGGCCCATAGAATCCCTACCGTACAGAAAGAGACCATTCAGCCATTGAATCTGTACTGACTGCAATCCCACTGACACCCAATTCCTGTAACTGCACATTTTTACCCTGCTGATCCCTGTGACACTAGGATCAATTTAACATGGCCAACCAACCTAACCTGTACATCTTTGGACTGTGGGGCAAAGTCGGAGCACCCGAGGAATCGCACACAGACAAGGGGAGAATGTGCAAATGCCACACAGACAGTGACCCAAGGCCGGAATTGAACTTGGGTCCCTGGTGCTGTGAGGCAGCAGTGCTAACCACCATGCCACTGTGCCGTTCATAAAACAGTAATCAGACATTATTACAGCAGTAATAAACATTGTTGTGCTTCTCCAAACACTGTATCGCTCATGTTTCAGCTCCCAAACTAAACTGAAACTCAAACAAGTTCTAGACAATTGGTATTTCTGAAGAATAGATTTCTGGATTAGGGAGGTTATTTGCACTTTTTCTGCAAAGACAAGCATGGCTCTGCATCCTTTCAAGGTGCAGTCAAATGAAATCGGAAAGGTGGGTTGCTACCCGACCAGGCTGCCTGCCTCCACTGATACATGGTAAACAGTCAATGTGCTTGTGCAGAGGATAAATAGGCCAACATGGGTTCCAAACTTCCTTTGATAAACGATTGTTCTGTCTGCAATCGAATATTTAGACCCTGTGGCTATGTCTGTTTGAGTGACTCCCCAGCGTCCTCAAACTATTTACAGCAAAGTTATTTGAAAAATTGTCTTCTTCACTTCTTGGCTGTATTAAATTGAAGGGCAGCACACAAAATAAAAATCCAGCAGAGGAGTTGTTTCATTCTGTGGAGGGAATAATCACCCTTTCTTACTTTTAATGTGATGTATTGCCAACAGTGATTTATTGCTATGTTTCAGTGTGGTATCACAGAAGCACTGGGGACTTCTGTGCATTCCTGGACGCAATCGTACATTGTGTTGTAACTGCATTGAATTGGTAAACTTGAAGCCAAAGCTCATTTTTTTCCCTGATTTTTTTGGTGGAAGAAATGGATGTGAGCTGTCATTTAATTAACTCAAATAATTAGTCCATGATTTTTTCTTGATATCACTACAGATAACTGATTTGGGGTTAGTGCACCCACAGAGGTTAAACACCACTTTATAATCAAACCTGTTTTTCCATTAAAATGATCAAAGATTTCATTTGTGCCACCCACCTCAGTCAAATGTGCATGCAGCAAAAACAGTGCTTCGTACCTCAATTTCTCATCTGCCCCGCTCCTTTGCCATTTTTCAGGTCCGTGGATCATTAGGACATGTGGTGCCAGTGGACCCAGAGGACCAACACAAACTCAGTGCAACAATGCCTACAGGAACACTAGTACCTCTGTGGTGGTGATAGCGAAAGGGCCTTGGAAAGGCATTCAGAAGTGGAGAGTACCGGCAACAGACACGTACAAGTAAGTGTAGACATCTTTCCTTTCATGTTCGTTCTCGAGATATGTGGGTTGTTAGCAAAGCCAGGATGTATTACCCATCACTTGCTTTCCCTTGAGCAACTGGTAATAAACCTAATCAGAAAACACTGGAAAAACTCAGCGGGTCTGACAGCATCTATGCAGAGAGAGTGGAGAGAACATTTCAAGTCACAATGATCCTTCTCCAGATCTGTTTGATTTATTATTGTCACATGTATTAACATAAAGTAAAAAGTATTGTTTCTTGCACGCTATGTTTGCTTCAAGTGTCATTAATATTAACCGGGGAGAGCAAAGACAAGTATAACCCCCCCACCAAGGGAAGAGCGATATGGTCAGATAGTGGCCTGGGAATGCCTCCAGGCACTGCCCCTTGGCGCAGGTTGGCACCATGGAGGATAACTTGCAACAGATGTTATTCCCATGTGTCTGCTACCCTTATCCTTCTAGATGCCAGAGGTTGCAGTTTGGATGGTGCTGTCAAAGGAGCAGGGTGCACACATGCATGAAGGGCATTATGTAATATCAGATCCAGATGTACAGATAGTTCAGTGATGATAGAATCGGATAAATGTTAGCACAAACAGTGTGGTCCAGCCTGTGCAGATGTTAATTCCACATCAGGAAGGGGAAAACTTACAGCAGCCACATCGGGTGTAAGCATCAGAGTACCATAATCTGGAGTCTCCATCACGAACCAATCTAACAGCCATGTTATAACGTTACATTATGTTACAGTTGTGGGTGCCCATGACACTCATAGAGCAAGTGGGACGCACACACACCTTCCCAAGTTGTTGGAAAATGTACTAAAAGCTATTTACACAGAATCTCCTCCTCTCTTCCACAAAGCTGAACAAAGATGCCCTTTTGTAAAGAGGTAATTAGTGGCCTGTAACTTGGAACCTGCTTCGGGAGTCAGCAGAGCAGTCCCAGGATGGAGAACACATGAACACCCAGAATCTCCGAGTCCTGTTCTAGTTTTGCTTGGGGTGAGCAGAGATCCCATCCCGTCCCTCAGAAGGCACCCTGATTTGGCAGGAACCTTGTGCGCTGGTCTCATTCGTAATGCGCCCAGCAAAGTCTTGCTGGAGTTAGATTGGCAATGCGTCAAAAGAGCAATGGATTTTCAAGCCCAGAACTGTATATCATTTCCCTGCACTCTTTGAGATGTCAAGCACTTTGAAATGTTTTAATAGGGGTGATAAACTGCTAATTTCCTGTTAATGATATGATTGATCCAGCCAATTCTGGAGAGCAGTGTGCAGTTTTGGTCGAGCTATCTTGAAAATCATTAGGATCCTTTTGAAAGAGTGGTGATGTCAGGCCTCTGGGGACTAATTCATGAGAAAAGCTTAATTAACTCATTTTATATTCGCTTGAAGAAAGATTGAGAGGAGACAAATGAAAAGCATAGTTATGGTAAATTTAGACAAGAGCATTGAAGTAGGGAACTCCAACGCAAATGCAAAGCAATAACTGAATTTAGAAAAACATAATGCCACAGGATTGTAAATATGTCAGACAGGTTTCCAGAAGTTCACTCAGAGGCACACTTGTGAAGAACTAGATTGAAATTTGTTGGCAAAAAGTACGAGAGTTATAGAGCTATAAAGACAACGACTTTTTTTTTCAGTGGGAGTTAGGCAAGGAACTTGTTTTGCTTTATATTAGGGCAAAGGTAAAAACATGAATACTCCACTCCGGGCATCTGACTCCACCATTAGGTTCAAGTGTTGATCAGAAATCCACGTGTTGTTGGAAACAGTTACTCAATATGATTTCATAGAACATAGAACATAGAACATAGAACATTACAGCACAGAACAGGCCCTTCGGCCTTCGATGTTGTGCCGACCAAAATAAAAAGCAATGCCCCTCCAAACTAAACCATTCCCTTCTCTTCCATATACTTATCAATTAACCTCTTAAACGCCACCAAACTTGGCGCATCTACAACAGCTGCAGGCAGGGCATTCCACTCCCTAATCACTCTTTGAGTAAAGAACCTACCTCTGATATCCGTCCTATAACTCATACCCCTTAATTTAAAGCTGTGTCCCCTCGTGCTAGCTTTCTCCATCCTAGGAAAAAGGCTATCACTGTCCACCCTATCTAAACCTCTAATCATCTTATATGCTTCAATAAGATCCCCTCTTAGCCGCCTCCTTTCTAACGAAAACAACCTCAAATCCTTCAACCTCTCTTCATAGGACCTGCCCTCCATACCAGGCAACATCCTGGTAAACCTCCTCTGTACCCTCTCCAATGCCTCCACATCTTTCTTATAATGTGGGGACCAGAACTGCACACAATACTCCAAGTGCGGCTGCACTAGAGTTTTGTACAGTTGCAGAAGTTTCCCTCGGAGCTGCCAATTTATAGGGTAGACTTGCCTTCAAACTAAGGATGCTGGGTGAGTTCTGGAAACTGAGGGGGTCATGCCATCAGTTTGAAAGCAGCGCAGGGTGCCATGGTTGGTGTGATGGCACAGTGGTTAGCATTGCTGCCTTACAGCATCTGGGACCCTGCGGTTAGTTCCGGACATGCCTGTGTGGCGTTCTCCTAATATCTGCCTGGATTTCCTCCGGTTTCTTCCAACACTGCAAAGATGTGCGAGTTCGATGGATTGGCTGTGCTAAATTGTGGCTTAGTGTCAAGGGAACCAGCAGGGTAAATTCATGAGGTTACGAGAATAGGGTCTGGGTGGGATTGTTGCCTCGTTCTGCATTGTATTGTGAATATTGAATGTGGAATATGACAGTTAACTGGAGGGATCTTCTCCCTAACTTTATCCAACTTAAGCTAAAAAATAAATTCAATAGCCGAGCCATTGCTGTTGGGGGAGGGGGTAACTCCCTCTGCAAGACAATCATGACTGCTTCCACACTAAGTTGGCAGGAAAGGCCTCTAAACTTGCTTGGAGTGCTGATCTCCTAGTCTGCTGGCAGAAGTCTGCCTAAAGAATTCAAAAAGGAAAAAAAAGCTGAAATGAAGAATTTATAATTTTCATTAAAATTGTATCATTTTTTATTTCCCTGCAAACTAAAGGAATGAGACTCCACACTTGTAATTTTTCACTCTCTCAGCAGCCGAGGTTGACTGAGAGTCAGTAACAACTCTCATACCATTGAAAGGATTCTTACGTTGTTAATTGTTAGACTTCATTCTCTGTGGTAAGTTGAATGGTCAATTAATGTGCAAATGCGACCACTTTATGGAAATCACAATGCGATTAAGCACAAGATGCCATTTTTGCAATGCTAGTGGGAGAGCGGCATAAATTGGCCAATGATGATTCATAGGCTATTTTTGGTCGCTACAGGTATCTAGTCACTTTGTGCAATAACGTTGACTTGCATCATTAAGATTCATTTTTCCTTCAACCTAAAATGGCCCATTGCCATTGTAGCCTAGAAAATGTGCGAGGCCTAAAGAACACTGAAGAATCTATATTTTTTGTGCTAACATAAATCCTCTTGATGCACATACTAAATTTGCTATGGTGTCAATCAATCCCTGCGTAAAACCTATATAACACTGTGTTTGCAATAGTTCAATCAGCTGTTTTTGTGGTTAACGTTGTTATGTTGACAGGACAAACTGATACTAACGGATCGATTTAACTACCTGTCATGAATGTGCCAGAACTTGCCTCACGATCTTGATTGTTTTGGGAAAGCAGAAAATTGGATAATATGTTTGCACTTTCAACACAGTTCTCCTGCTGTTCATCCTTGGCTGCTATAGCCCTCCGGCACCTCCCATCTATTTCTAGCTCCTATTACTGTTGGCACTACAGGGTCAAAATTACTCACAAGTTTAACATTTAGAAACCCGATGGACCCAGGTTCTAATGGCATGTCACGAAGACCAATGTATCATTAAGAAAAAGATAATGGATTCATTTCTGCAGCCTTTGATAGCTAGAGAGAGACTTGCATCATATATTAATCCAATTTGATTTTTCGGTCTTCTTATGTGTCATTGCTGTTGCTTTGAGAAATAGGCATCTGCGAGTAGGAAGAAGGCTTCTGTCAATATAAGAAAACATAAAGCCGGCCCTTTCCCCAATTTATCAAATTAAGTGGCCATGTTGCAACATGCAACATGTTCCCATTTTGCCTTGAGTGATGTTAACTGGTAATCTTTCTCAGGCAATCATAAATAGCAAAAGTCAACAAAGCAGTATTAATATTACATTCCCTGCTTATCCCCAGTTATTTACTTTGACATAACCAAAATGAATTTCTTCAGCCAATCCATAAACAAGCAGACCTGACATCAAATTAAATTTTAGTATTATTTTTGTGCTGTGCGTCGACGTTTGTGAGGAGCTGGATTGAGAACTCTTTCCTCTCTCTGTTTATTTTCTCTTATCTCCTCCCTTTTCAAGGTTACCCTCTGCACAATTTCCATTCCGATGGAAGGAAGGTTCAGGTTAGAGATATCATCATAGGTGGCCTGCCAGACGCATATCTAAGCATCCTGGGACACTATTAACCCAAGGAGGAATGGAACATCAGTGCACTCATTTTGTCTTTTGGGTGGAAAACCAGTACTGGGGAATGAACTTCAGGCTGCAACTTGCTGAGTCCAATCACTCCCAGAAATATGCCGGCCTGCAAACTTGAATGCCAACAAGTTCTCAATGTGCAAATTGCCAACCTGAAATGATTGTTGGGGCGGAATTTTCCTGCTGCACTCACCCCAAGATCGCAAATTCCTTCCCGAGGTCAACAGGCCTTTTGCACGGTCCTGTCACACCCGCTACAATTCCCAATGGGAAAATTCCAAGTCTCCTTATACACGTAAACAGAGACCCAACGGTAGTGTGGGACCCAACGCAAAATTGATTATTACGGACACAGAGCAGGTCCTGCATAAAAGAACCTTTCTATAAACAGTTCGAAATCCAAATAAAACAGTCCACACTATTATAAAAGCAGCCCCCTGGGGTCTCACAGATAGATATCTGAGGAGGTATAGAGGAGATTCTTCCCAAAAAGATCCACCAAAGTTACCCTCACATATCTTCTAAAAACTAGCTGAGGCAGTGTATTGGCCGGAGCATGTGGGCAAATCATCCCATTTGGTAGGAGTACCGAATAGTAATTACAAAGAATTGAAGAAAGTTACCCAGCAGGATATTGAAGAAGGTAGGGCTTCCTATCCCATCATTTGAAAATTCCAGAAGGAACACCTCCCACCAATTCTAAATGCCTTGTAGCCATTTCACGCTCTCATCAGCATTACTTGGTTGCAGACAGTATGTTAAGTTGATCTTTCTCTACACAGCATCTGTGATTGCAGCCCTGTATTCTCCATCCTTCCCTTTCTTTCTCCCCTATGTGCTGTATGAAATGTTTTGTCTGTCTTCCAATACATGTGACAATAATATAGCAAAACAAAGCCTGGTCTTAGAGAGATATCAGTCTCAGAGATGGACCGGCAGCTTTTTAGTCCCTACAGAAGCTGCAGTGGGCAGGACTGGGACTGCATGCGGTCACTGGAGCGTCAATCCTGGGATTTCATCAAAAGGTAAGTTTTGGGGGTCTTCAGGCAGCGAAGGTTGGGGAAGCCTAGGGGTGGGGAGCACACAGGGCGGCAGAGGGAAGCAATAGGGCGGTGGACAGGGTGGGGAGAGGTTACCAGAGTTTAACAGGGTTTGTGGGGCCGGGGGGGTGGGGAGGGGGGTGGATTGGGGGCTCAAAATTAAAAAGGGATTCCTGATGGAAGAAATTACCCACTTACTGGCCAAGACCTAAACCCGATTATGTTCAGGCTTACCTCATACTGAGGAACTCCTCTTGCCAGTCAAAGAGTTGAGGTTGGGTGGGAACGGCTCTTAGGTGGTCAATAATTGAGCACTGAAGAGCCTCAGTTGAGGCAGGGACATGCAGTCCTTCCAAGGCCATGCCTGCCTCAGCTTTAAATAACTGAGAAGTCAGGGCAGGCAGGAATTTGGTGGGACGTCTGTCCACGATATTTCACATTCACCTTCCCTCCCTCCCCCACCTGCAAACCAAGGAATGTAAAATTCAGCCCATAGTCATGGATAAGCTCATTATTCATTTACTCTTCCCTTGCATCGACAGAAGATTCAATAGACTTTGAAATCAAACTCAATTAAGGAATTAAAAGGAATTAAGAGAATCAAAATTAAGCATTGGCAACAAGTTACATTTATACAATATCTTGAATCCCAAAGCACTTTCCAAATAGATTTGATAAACATGCTGATCAAGCTGGGAAAATAGAAATTAGGACCAAAAAATGGGCCGGAAAGGTGGGTTTTGAGAAGTTAATGTTAAAGTGTGGGTAGTTTACAGTGGGAAGGGAAAATCAATAGAGCAGATAAACACTTCGTCCTGGCTTTATGAACATATGGGGCTGGGGAGGGAGACATAAAGGTGGATAGGTTTGGATTAGGCCCGAAAGAGTTAAACATTTCAGATCCAAGCCTTGAACGTTCACCGTAGAAAGTAGCCTAGGTAACTACTAACTTCTCACCCTTTTGGCTCAGACCAAATATCAGATCAAACTGAAGATGGTGTCAATACCTTATCTCATCAGTTTGGATCTTGTTTGTCTCCCTTGTGGGGACCATGAATTTGACTCAATTGGTTTTTAAATTTGGTTTCTGGAGCAAGCAAGGAGTGGATTCATGTTTGCCTGATGGACTCTGAGCATTGGCTTTTAACTTTAAGGATGGAGTCAAAATTTATTTTCGAATTCCTGGCCATTAATCTGCTTTTAGGAGGTGGATGGGTGAATCATTGAAGCTGTCTACCTCCAGTTTCACAAGATATACATTTATAAACCATGTTGTTTGGGCTTCACTGGGAAGCCCAACCCATCTATTGATTCTGTCTACACTTCCCATTGCAAAACAACCAGCATAATTAAGGACCCTACACACCCTGGACATTCTCTCTTCCACATTCTTCCATTAGGAAAATGATACAAAAGTCTGAAGTCACGTACCAACAAACTCAAGAACAGCTTCTTCTCTGCTGCAGTCAGAGTTTTGAATGGACCCACCTTGCATTAAATTGATCGTTCTCTACACCCTAGCTATGACTATGACACTACATTCTGCACTCCCTTGTTTTCTATGAACGGTATGCTTTGTTTGCATAGCGCGCAAGAAATATTACTTTTCACTATGTGTTAATACATGTGACAATAATAAATCAAATCAAATCAAACAGGAGGGAAGTAGGGCCGTATCCACGAGTAAATTCTTTTGCAGCACTGGTTGTTGTACAGGAGATGAAGGAGTGTTTCTTCCAGTCCCCAACAATCTACCCATTAACAACACACTTCCTCTCCTCCCCAGCCCCACTCCCCCCGCCCAGAATCTGTCCAAATTTAATCTCTCTCAACCTCTCTGCAATGACCAACCATTGCTTCAGCAGTAACTGACCCCGACCATGACAAGACCTTTCTGCTCTGCAGTGGATTTCCTACTGGACAATCTCGCTAGTCAGGCTGACAAGGAACCTGGATGAATAACTTAAAGCACCCTTGCCCCCCTTCCCCTTGCGTTAAAATTCTATGGCATTCAGGATAACCCTATACTTCCATGCTTCTCAACCCCATAATTCCATCAACAATGGAATTATGGTGCCCCACTTCCCCGGCATACCGAATCTTATCTCAGTAAAAATCGAGACCATTATCACTGTTAAACCTTATAGTTAATCTACTGGGAGCAGAAAGTTTCCTTCTTGCAAATGTTTGAGTAAAATAAATAATTCTCACTTCTATTTTCAGAATATCAGCTTATGGAGCTGCAGGAGGCATTGGGGGAAAGGGAAACTTCAGAAGGTTTCACGGTGTGTTAGTGCAAGGTATTTTCCAACTGGAAAAAGATCTGATTCTCTACATACTGGTTGGACAACAGGGAGAAGATGCCTGTCCTAATGTAAGTAACCATTTGATTCATTTTACATATCCCCCTGCCCCTTAAGGACCTAACGTCATGATTAGAGACAGAGAAAGGCCCACTGGTGCAGGAAGCCATTTTTATCTCATTGATGCCAATCCCAAGAATTGACTCTCCCAGCGTGCCCCTCAAACTCCTCTCTCCGAGAAAACATCACATTTATAACAATCATAAAAGCCTGCAGTGCAGGAGAGGCCATTCAGCCCATCAAGATTGTATTGACTCTCTTCAACCGATTTACATTGTCCATTTCAAAGACTTTGCATCGTAACCTATTCCTCGCATCATGTTGTCTTGATGCTTCTTGTGATTAATCTAACCAACTTGTTCTACTTATATCAATGTGTCAAAAGTAATTTGATAGATTTGGAAGAAATCCCATAATTGCAGTATATATTTCACTAGAAGTGCTGTTAATATGTGTTGCACAATGGAACAGAAAGATAGATCACCTCTTGCTCAATCTAATCAACTAAATCCAATATGTTGTATAATTACAAACATAATAAAACAATGGATGTATACACGACAATATCCAAAAGCTTTGAACGAGAAAATAGCATTCAATCCATCAAATCTATTCACTTCATAGATCCAATACAATCTCATTCACTGGATCAGACCCATCTGTTTTCTAAAGAGTGTTTCCACATGTTTTTTTCCTTGTCCAGAAGTAAATCTTTGCACTATCTGTTAAGCCTAGATTGCATTCACCTTCTACTAGTTGCCTTCCATGGCATGACACATTTCCGTGGTGCCAGCAGTCAGGATCTATTAACACTTTCAACCTGCAACCTATCCATCGTATTTCTGCCATAAATTTAGTGACAGTCTATCAGAGACAAAATTTAAGCTAGGACCTTGATATCCCTCTTGACTGCATAAGGGTTGAAACATCGTAAAGGGTTGTTGATGGCGGGCAGTAGAATCAGCAACTGGTACTATGGGATCTAACCCTTGTGATGGACGAGTACTTCAAAGCTTGCAGCGTACAATGCTAAAGGCCAAATGCAGGAAAATGGGGTTAAAATAGAGAGGTGTTTGATGGGCTGTGCAAACACAATGGGCCAAAGGGCCTCTTTCTGTGGGGTAAAACCCTAAAGGAGGGAATCTTGCCAAAAAATGAGAGTGTTGTTTCTTCAGAGAAACAAGCTGGTTTTCTCTCCGTATCTTACAATACTCTGCCAAAAAAAAATCAAGGGGGCGGTCATGCAAGGGGCAGGGTCTCAGCACGCTTGCAAAACTTGTCTGCACAGAGCTTGGGGTGCCATCTTTAAAGGGCAATCAGAAGAGCAATAGACATCGCCCCTAAACCCACCACAGAAGTCCCAGGGGCTCTCCTCTCCATCTCTTTCCCCATCATTGGAGTCGGCACTTCTTTGTCACACTCTGATCAGCGGCCCCTTCACCGCCACTGCCCCCGATCATTGCCCCCGTCCCACCTCCTACGGAAGTTGGAATCGGCACTCACCTCCTCCCCGCCAGGTTGGCATGGATATACTTGCTCCAAGGCGCAATGCCAGGGGGGCATTGCCAGGGCACTGCCTGGCTATGTCCCTCTCCCCTGCCAGGGGGTGGGGAGGGTATATTCACATTTGTGCCCCTGAGGAGAGCCCCACAACTGGTTTATGTCCAGCACGACATCACGTTAGCATGGTGTAAATACACGGTAAGGGTTTAATGAGTTAATAAGATTCAAATCTTATTAACCTCATTGAGTTTTTTGAGAAAGTGACCAGAGAGGTGGATGGGGGTAAGGCGGTTGATGTAGTATATATGGACTTTAGTAAGGCTTTTGATAAGGTGGCCCATGGAAGACTTCTACAGAAAATGCAGATGTGTGGAATAGAGGGTGATTTAGCTAATTGGATTAGGAATTGGCTGGCAGATAGAAGACAGAGGGTGGTGGTTGATGGGAGATATTCATCGTGGAGTTCGGTGACGAGTGGTGTGCCTCAGGGGTCTGTTTTGGGGCCCCTGCTGTTTGTAATTTTTATAAATGATCTGGATGAGGGTATTGAGGGATGGATCAGTAAATTTGCAGATGATACTAAAGTTGGTGGTGTGGTAGATAGTGAAGAGGGGTGTTTTAGTTTACAGAGTGACTTGGACAAGTTGCAGAGCTGGGCCGAGAGGTGGCAAATGGAGTTTAATGTGGAAAAGTGTGAGGTAATGCACTTTGGCAGGAACAATAAATGTGTAGAGTATAGGGCTAATGGTAGGGCTCTAATAGTGTTGAGGAACAGAAGGATCTTGGTGTATGTGTCAATAGATCCCTGAAAGTAGGCAGTCAAGTGGATAAAGTTGTTAAGAAGGCTTATGGAGTCTTAGCTTTTATTGGTAGGGGGATTGAATTTAGGAGCCGCAGCATCATGTTGCAGCTGTACAAAACTCTAGTGCGGCCGCACTTGGAGTATTGTGTGCAGTTCTGGTCGCCACATTATAAGAAAGATGTGGAGGCATTGGAGAGGGTACAGAGGAGGTTTACCAGGATGTTGCCTGGTATGGAGGGCAGGTCCTATGAAGAGAGGTTGAAGGATTTGAGGTTGTTTTCGTTAGAAAGGAGGCGGCTAAGAGGGGATCTTATTGAAGCATATAAGATGATTAGAGGTTTAGATAGGGTGGACAGTGATAGCCTTTTTCCTAGGATGGAGAAAGCTAGCACGAGGGGACACAGCTTTAAATTAAGGGGTATGAGTTATAGGACGGATATCAGAGTAGGTTCTTTACTCAAAGAGTGATTAGGGAGTGGAATGCCCTGCCTGCAGCTGTTGTAGATGCGCCAAGTTTGGTGGCGTTTAAGAGGTTAATTGATAAGTATATGGAAGAGAAGGGAATGGTTTAGTTTGGAGGGGCATTGCTTTTTATTTTGGTCGGCACAACATCGAAGGCCGAAGGGCCTGTTCTGTGCTGTATTGTTCTATGTTCTATGTTCTATAAATATATTGGAATTCATTATAAAGTAGGTTGACACCCTTTAGAAAGATCTGAGATCACAATTTCACCAGTGAGAACTGCGACATCTGGATGGTAAGCCACCGCCAACATTCTCACAGACGGCAAGTGTGGGCTCAAGATCGCCTCCTCTGGATTCCTAGTGGGAATGACGTTTGAATGCGAGATCTCTTCCTGATGGTAAAAGCATTAGTCCAAGTCCTAGACTGGCACTCCTTGGTACTCAGACTGGCATGTCTCCTCCTCAAGTCTTAGACAACTGTGTGAAAGCCATTCGATTTTAGGATTGTCTGGATTAGACTTGATACCTTTCCACAAAAAAATTCCAAAATTAATCCTGATAAAACCTGAAAATGTCATTGTTTGCATTCTGCAATTTTGATGTGATCCATCCAGTTGCTTTTCTACTCAGCAAAGTAGGGTACAGATTGGAACACTGATTTTTTTAATTCATTCATGGGACATGGACTGGCCAGCATTTATTGTCCATCCCTAGGTGACCGAGGGCAGTTGAGAGTCAACCACAATTGCTATGGCTCTGGAGTCACATATAGGCCAGACCAGATAAGGATGGCAAATTTCCTTCCCTAAAGGGAATCAGAATTTTTTTCCCAACAATCATTTGATTGTCATCAGCAGATTCTTAGATTTTTTTTCTAAATTCAGATTCTACCATCTGCCGTGTTGGGAATCGAACCCGGGTTCCCCAGAATATTAGCTGCATTTCTAAATTAATAATCATGTGACAATGTATTCGGCCATTGCCTCTTCCTACAGAGACATGCAGATTCAGGAACGTGCAGGAAGAAATACCAAAGCGCATCAGCTGACGCAGATCAACTCCACAATTCAAATTATTTATCTGTTCTGTTAAAATTGTTTTGCTGATTAAAGTTATAATACTTAATGCTGCATGTTATCATATTGAAGGTATTGCATATAATTGAAATTCTGTGATTGGTGTCATGTGAGCGAAAGAAACTTATTCCATACCAGCAATATCTCACAAGCAGCAATGAGATAAATAACATTTTTGTTTGGTTGGTTGAATGATGAGTGTTATGAGAATATTCATCGAATCTTACAGTGCCATTTAAATCATCAGACTGCAGTTTTCTCACAGAATATCCCATCTAGGCCCTTGCCCATAACCCCACACATTTATCATGGCTAATACCTCTCACCTACACATCTTAGGACACTAATGGACAATTTAGCAAGGCCAAACCACCTCACCCGCACGCTTTGGAGTGTGGGAGGAAACAGGAGCACCTGGAGGAAACCCACGCAGAGATGGGGAAAATGCGCAAACTCCGCACAGGCAGTGTCCCAAGGCCAGAATTGAATCCAGGTCCCTGGTGCTGTGAGCTAACAGTGCTAACCACTGTACCACCATAAAGGAACTCCCCTGCTCTTCCAATACCACCAAGGAACCTTATTTCCACCTGAACCAATGGAACAGGCAGACTTCTGAACATCTGTGCCTAAAGCAAAAGGACACTTTCCAGGATTTCCCAGTTGGAAAATATAACAAACCAGCCAAAAGTCCATTGACTTCAGTGCCACTAGTAAATCCTGTCAATGGATAAGACCAGATGGCACTGCCATTTGTTTTACTGCAAACTTTCTACTGAGCTTGAACTCAACCATTTTTCTGACAGTACGGATTTGGTTTTATTGTCGACCTGCTGTAGGAAGGGTCTCCTGCAGATGGACTGAAAGACCCTGTGGCAAGAAGGGCCAGAAAATCTCACCCAGACTCTCTACTAAGGAGCTCTTCAAAGTGCTGCCTGCCTCTCGATGCTCGATGAACATCGTTCCATTCTTTTTTAGCAGAGGAGTGGTTGGATTGCAGGTGGTCTTGACAGCACTGAGGAAACTTTGTATGTCATTGTTGTGGGCTGACAGCTAACAGCTGACATAAAATGCTTTGCAGAGTGCTCATTAGTTTACATTGCTAGGTTGTCACTCTCTCTGGCTCTTGATAGTACGGAAAGAAAGATTTATGAATCATCGCAGAATATTTCTATATTTTCTGTCTGCTCGCCCACTGACATTTTAACCACACGGCCTTTCATTGCTGGATGATTAATTGTGATTACAGCATTCGGGTGGCTTCCTCATCCTCATTCATCAGTCAAAGATAAATACTGTTAACGTGACTATTCACTCTGCTAACTAAAAATATACATCTATTAAAGATCAATGAGCCATGTATAAAGGTTAGAAGGAAGGAAATTGGTTGTACCATTTGCATTACTTTTGTCTTTTCCAAGCATTTCACTGAAGTTGTCACAGGCATTTCATTATTTTGCCTTGATAAGTGTAATCTCTTCCATTTACCTCAGCTATTTATCCACCTAACTATCAATGTTGCATAAATGTTACATGAAGCATCGTGCAACTGTGTTTTCTTGACTCCTATAAAATCGAGGGGGTTTTCCATAATACTGCTCTTGGAGAGTCGAGGCATATCATGTCGTGATGTGAAGGGGCGAACTGGTTTCTCTCTCTTCCACCTCCTCGGTCGATCACAACAAAGATTTAAGTTTCTTTTTCACAAGGATGTGCCTTTTCCAAATCAGAACCTATTTAACTATTTAAGCTTCACGCAATAAGGAACTAATCAAACTAGGGTTTCTTCAGCCAAAGAAAGACCAAATTTATTTTCCATGAAACCCCAAGAAAAGTAATAATACAAATGCAACGTCAAGCATTCCACACTTAAGCAATCTTTTGGGCCCACACACACACACGGACACACACACAAACAGGTATCAGAAATCGGAACAGTCAACATCCAATATAAAAAAGATCAAATGGCAAGTAACATTCATGCCACAGAAAGGCCAGGGAATGACTATCACCAATAAAAGACAATCTAACCACCACTTTATGATATTCAATGGTTTCCCATCAGTGAATCCCCCACTGTCAACAGCATTGACCAGAAACTCAACTGGACTCATCATATAAACACAGTGGCTAAAAGAGCAGGTCAAAGGCTAGAAATATTGCAACAAGTAACTCACTTCCTGACTCCTCAAAGCCCATTCACCACCTACAAGGCACAAGTCAGGTGTGTGACAAGCGCAGCTTCAACACTCAAGAAGCTTGATACCATCTAGGACAAAGCAGCCCACTTGATAGGCACCACATCCACAAATACCCACTCCCTCCGCTACCAACACTCAGGACTATCTACAAGATGCACTGCAATAATTCATCAATGATTCTTAGACAGCACCTTCCAAACACACGGCCACTTCCATCTTAAAGATACATGGGTGCACTACCACTTGCAAGTTTCCCTTACTCACCACCCGACTTGGAAATATATTGCCATCCCTTCGCAGTCACTGGGATAAAATTCTGAAATTTCCTCCCTAATAGCATTGTGAGTCAACTCACAGTACATGGACTGCAGTGATTCAAGAAGGCAGCTCACCACCAGCTTCTCAAGGACAAGTAGGGATAGGCAATAAATGCTGGTCCACCTACGACATCCATGTCCCATAAATGAATAAAAAAGAATATCTAGCTAAGTGTTTTTGAGATATGGATAATAAATGTTGCAGCCAATTTGGCTTAGCTGGTTTCTTGAATATGGTCAGGTGGAGGGGATATTATAATTATTATGAAATCTCAATTCGCTGGCAGGTTTCTGGTGGAGTTGGCTTCTTGAATGGGGTGACATGCTTATTCCAGAGAAGAGAGGGAGAGAGAACTGTATTCAGGCTGTTTCCCCTGCTGAACACTTCCTTGACACCATGGGCCCAATTTTACCATTGTGTCAACCCCACTTTCAGGCGCAAAAACGTGGTAAAGTCAGGTGTGAAGCCATTAACGCGATCCGCGCCCACGTTCACGCAGATGGCCACTTTACCGATGCCCAGGAATGACCGAAATCTGCTTCACGCCCAAATCAGGCACAATGGTGACTTAAATGCATTTGATGCATTTCAATTGAATTAATGAGCTGCCAGCCCAACTTTATCAACATGTCCCCCCTTTACCATAACATTCACCAATCCGGAATCGCGCCAAAATGGACCTGCTAAGTAAAAGTCTGTTTTTGATGCTCCAGCTGCTGAAGAGGTAAGTTCAGAGCTTCCAATGGCTCTCTAACTTAGATCGGTAATGGTGGGAGAGAAAGGCAGGCCAGATCATTCTCTGGGGGTGGAGGTGGCGGGGTAGGTTTTGGGGGTGCAGTTAGTGAGGCCAGATTATTTCTGAGGGTGGGGTTGGGGGGGGGGGGGTGGAGGGTGAGTCGAGATCATTCTCTTGGGTGGGAGGAGGTGGAGTGAGGCCAAACCATTCTCCGGGGAAGGGTTGGGAGTGAGGGCAGATCATACTTTGGTGGGGAATGAGGCCAGATCATTCTCTGGCTTTGTGGGGTGGGGTGGTGGTGGCGAGGAGGGAATGTACAGATGATCCCTGTTGAGGGGCTGGAAGAGGCCCGATCACTCACTGGTTGTGGGAGGGGAGGGGAGGCCAGATGGATCTATGATGGGGGAGCAGGGGGTATCTGCTGCCACTCTCCGGGCAATTGGTGGGGGAGAAGGAGGAGGGGGGGGTCACGATCTGCTTGGATAGTGGGCGGATGGGTGGATGAGGGGGATAGTGATGTCTGTGGGGGCCATCATTCCCGCTTTTCACTCCCGAGAGTAATCTGACATGGACGCACTTTTACAATTGTTTTTTCTCACTACATATGCAAGTTCAGAGCTCCAATCCTTTCAGGTGGTTGTTATATTCCAGTAGTGGCTTCAAGCTCCACATGTGGCACTCAAAAAGTGTTGCCCACAGTGTGATTCAGACCCACGATTTTTTTTCTGGCTAATGGGTGCACCTGTACACAGATTTTCAAGTCGGACCTGAATTGCACCCAGATTTAGCAGTTAGAATGGAAATGGTAAAATCAGTCACTTTGTGTATCAGTTGCAATCTCTTTGTGATGACAGGGCAACCTTGCCTTGAAAGTATTTTTTGGTGGGGGTTGTTTGGGGTTGTTGTGTTTGTGGGGTTGGGTTGTGTGGTTTGGTTTTGAAGTACCTCACCCATTGTGTATTTCCAAGAGTATTTTGGGTGTGTCCTTCTGTGGCAGCCATTGTTTCAATACCAGGCACTTTGCAGTTTTAAATTTCTCTTCCTCAGACAGTTAGGAGTTAGGTATCAGAGTTACAGGCAATGGGGGCAATTTTACCATCACATTGCGTCCATTTTCAGGCACGACACATTGGTAAAGTGGGGCTTAAAGCACTTAGCCCTACTGGCAGTGGTTTTCACGACCGGCAGTATTTTACAAACTCTGGCTTTCCAGTGTGGTCAGCCTCTCGCTGGAAATGGATGAGAGGCAAGTTAATATATTCAAACTTATTTTAATACTGTTTTACGTTGCTTAGCCAGCCCGGCAGTCAATTGTCCGGGTTGTCTGCCCTTTATGACCTCAGCCGGAAAAGGTTCTCGCCCGTGAGGAATAAACATGCTCCCCATGAATGGGAAGCATTCACCTTGGCCTGGCCGGTGCAACCAGAGATCATTGAGGTCCCACGGGGAGAATGAGGGCAAGTGGGGGGGCGCCCTTGGTTGTGCCACGGTGGTACCTGGGCAGTGCAGTCTGGCAATGCCCGTCGGTTGGTGCCTGGGCAGGGCTAATGTGGAGGGCCAGTGGGGGAAGAGGCTAATGGGAGATGAGGTCTGCTACCATTCTGCAGTGATCGGTGGTGGAGGCAATGGGTTCTCGACCTGTAGAGGAATGAGGGGTCGACAATCGGTCTGGGTGGTGGAGAGGTCAGCGGGTCTGGGTCTCAGGCTGTGGGCTCCCACGATTGCAAGGAGAGGAGCTGCTACAGACTACCTGCAGGAGCAGGGGCCTGACAACTCTCTCATTCTCTTTTCTGTCAGGCCCCTGCTATTGTTAATGTGCATGTGCAGCATCAGAGGCCTGCACATGCGCACTACCTCCCTCTGCGGGCTTTAAGCCTCCCACCCCTCCAGGCTTCTGCAGTGAGCAACAGGCTCATTCAGAATTTTGCAGGCAGAGTCTGCAATGGGAGGGGGGGTGGGGGGCAGAAAATGTAACCAAAACGAGGATCTGAAATTCTCCCAGTTTCAATATTGCCCAGCACTTAGGAAAAAAGATCGTAAGATTGCCCCCAATGTCTCTCTCTTCACACTCACCTTAGGATGATTTATTTGTTTCTCCACCTCAGGATATGGCCTTGCATTTCGAAGCAGTTTGCTCTGTCTTCATTCAAATAGCAAAATTTTCAATCAGTTGAAAGCTAGAAAGTCATGGTTTGGAAAATAGCCTCATAACGATTGGGATCTATTTGGATTTTGTACAATAACGTAGGATATTTAATAACAAACTGGTGGAACATTTTATTATAGAATCATAGAATCCCTACAGTGCAGAAGGAGGCCACTCGGCCCTTTGAGTCCCAGGCTATTCCCATAACTCCACATTTATGTCCTTCCTGAATTTTATTTCCATTGAAATCAGGAGAACGTTGATATTGTCAATCACCTGTCATTTTAATTCCTCGCCCTTCTCTCTGGTCTTTGTCCTTGGCCTCCTGCAGTGTCCCAGTGAAGATCAATGTAAGGTTTAGGTACAGCAGCTCATCCTTTAATTGGGCACTGCAGAGTCTTCCTTTCATAACCTGTCTCACTCCTGCCTTGCACCATTAACTCCTTCGTCATTTATTCACTTTCAACATACCACAGACTTTCCCTTTTATTCTTTTTCACCTTCTCACTTGCTCAGCCAATTACTGATATCTGATAACTTCATATTTTGATGAAATGTCATTGGCCAATTAATGGCCACCTAATGGGTGTCATTGCCTTATCCTCACGCTGCTGGTATTCACAATTGGAACTCGCGATTCAATGAGTATTAGGAAGAAGGAGCCCATTGACAGTCAACCCCCTACTCTTGCTGCCAACTTCCCTCCTTCCATCTACACCCCCTCACCCACAACCCCCACCCGTGAACCCCTTCCCACCATCACCTACTTGTGGCCTGAGTTTTGGACTTCAGGTGGTTGTTATATTCCCAGTAGTGGCTTTAAGCTCCGCATGTGGCACTCAAAAAGAGTTGCCAGCATCTGATTGGCTGGCAGCTCTCGGTAAGTGAAACCTCTGCCCGTAGAATCTCTACAGTGCAGAAGTAGGCCATTCAGCCCATCGAGTCTGCATTGACAACAATATCAACTAGGCTGTATCCTATAATCCCATGTATTTACCCTTCTAATCCCCCTAATACCACTGGTCAATTTATCACAGCCAACCCACCTAACCCACACAACTTTGGAGTGTGGGAGGAAGCCAGAACACTCGGAGGAAACCCGTGCAGACACAGGGAGAATGTGGGAACTCCACACAGACAGTGGCCCGAGCAGAGAATTGACCCTGGCTCCCTGGCACTGTGAGGCAGCAGTGCTACCCACTGTGCAATCATGCCACCCCACAGACTGCTGATCCCAGGGAATGGTCGACAGTTGGCCTATCAACTACCTGACTGGCATATACTAACAGTGAGCCTTCCTGGAATGAAGCGAGGGTCTCACCAGCTCTCACACCAATGGGTGAGAGCCTCCTGCCCCTGCCAATTCTGTTTCTCTCTCCACAGATGCTGCCTAACCTACTTCCAACACTTTCTGTTTTTATTTCAGGTTTCCAAAATTTTGTATTTTGCTTCTGAATTTCTATTTATATAGCTACTTTAAAGCAATGAAATCTTCACAGGATTAATATCAAACACTACTGCTTTCAAGATCCCCTCAAAGCCACACACTATCCTGACGTGGAACTCTACTGCCGCTCTTTCACTGTCAGTAGATCAAAATCCTGAAACTCTCTGCCGAACAGCACCGTGGGTGTATTTACATGGACTGCAGTGCACAGTACAAGAAGGTGGTTCACCACCATTTCCTCAGGAGCAATTAGCAAGGACAACAAATGCTGCTCATGCCAGCAAAGCCCATATCCCAAAGAATAGAATAAAAAAATTGACCCTGAGATATGTAAGAAGTTATTAGGACAGATGATCAAAAACTTCATTGATCAAAGACCCAGGTTTTAAGGAGTCTTTTGGAGATTGAAAAGGGCAAAGACTGATGGAGCACTATAGAGAGGCAATTCCAGAGTCCAGGGCCTCAGCAGTTGGGTGGCACGATGGCACAATGGTTAGCATTGTTGCCTCACAGTGCCAAGGACCTAGGTTCAATTCTTGGCTTGGGTCACTCTCTGTATAGAGTTTGCACATGCTTTGCATGGGTTTCCTCCAGGCGCTCTGCTTTTGTCATACACCTCAAAGATGTGTGGGGTAAATTGATTGGCCATGCTAAATTGCCCCTTAGTATTAGGAGGATTAGCTAAGGTAAATATATGAAGTTAACGGGAATAGGACCATTTTAGGACAGATGTCAGAGGTAGGTTCTTTACCCAGAGGGTGGTAAGGGTATGGAATGCCTTGCCTGCGTCAGTTGTAGATGCTCCAAGTTTGGTGGCGTTTAAGAGGTTAGTAGATAAGTTTATGGATGAAAAGGGAATGGTTTAGGTTAGAGGGTCACTGCTTGTTCCTAATTGTTCGGCGCAACATCGAGGGCCGATGGGCCTGTTCAGCGCTGTAATGTTCTATGTTCTAGGACCTGGGTGGGATTGTTGTTGGTGCGTCCTGATGGGCAAAGTGGCCTCCTTCTGCACTGTAGGTTCTATGATAAAGGAACATTCACCAACAGTGGACCAAATGAAGCCAGGAATGTTGAAGAAACCAGAATTAGAGGAGCACAGATACCTCAGAAGGTTGTAGGTTGCAGGGCAGCACAGTTGCACACTGGTTAGCACTGCTACCTCACAGCACCAGAGATCTAGGGTCAATTCGTGGTTTAGATCACTATCAGTGTGGAGTTTGCACATTTTCCCCATATCTGTGTATGTTTCCTTTGGATACTCTGGTTTCGTCTTATACTCCAAAGATGTGTGAGTTAGGTGGATTGGCCA
Organism: Sphyrna mokarran; assembly: GCA_024679065.1. Classification (NCBI taxonomy): domain Eukaryota; kingdom Metazoa; phylum Chordata; class Chondrichthyes; order Carcharhiniformes; family Carcharhinidae; genus Sphyrna; species Sphyrna mokarran. The sequence continues at coordinate 68,685,313 of JAGIQG010000012.1, read as the reverse complement.
TGGTAACTTGCCCTTTAATATCAGGGGGATTAGCAGGGTAAATTTATGGTGTTATAGTGATAGGACGAGGGTGGGATGTTGTCAATGCGGGGTTGATGGGCAGAATGGCCTCCTTTTTAGTATGGGATTCTATGACTCTCTGATTGTAGAAGAGTACGGGGCGGGGGGGGGGGGGGGGGGGGGGGGGGGGGGGAGGAGGAATAAGACCATTGAGTGATTTGAAAACAAGGATTAGAATTTTATAACTGCAACACTTAGCAGGGAGCTAATGTAGATCAGTGTTGGTCAGTGAGCCCAGAGGTGTTGACTTGGTACAAAGCAGTAGAGCTTTGATTGAATATAAGTTTATGAGGTTGGAAGACTCAACCAAGACTGCTTTTGGAATAGTCAAATTGAGAGGTAACAAAGAGTAGATGAGTTTCAGCAGTGGATTGTTGAGGCAAGGAAAAAGTCTGGCAATGCTGCAGAAACTGACTGTTATAGCAATAGCACTGATACATGGTTTGAAACTCATCTCAGGGTCAAATAAGACACTGAATTTGTGATGAGTCTGGTTGAACCTCAAAAAACCTGCCAGAGGATGAGCAGGAGGGATAAGAGAGAAGGATGGAGTCTGCGATTTGTAATGAGAAGTATTTGAGTGTGGCCACCTACTCGGTGTTAAAGAATGTGATAGAGATGAGTGAATTGTTGAGTGCAATGGAGGAAGGGAAAATGGTCAAAAGGTTGGCAATTCCAGTTTAACACGGGGAGTGTGGCAAGGGTTACATACACTTGATAGAAAATTACTGAAGAATATGAATGAACAAAGGTCTTCAGATGCATAATTCTTTTCAATGCTAATTCCGAAGACACAAAATAAACAAAAGCATTTGGGGTTTTACAAGGGAACAAATTTGGAAAAAGTATGCTGAAAAGACAGGTTAGAGTTAACTATTTGTAGAATTTATAGAATTGACTATTGATTAAGGTAATGCAACGTGGGTGTACGGCAATATTCGCACGAAGCCTGTGCAATATGTTCGGACGCACAACAACCTACACGGTAGCACACAGACCATACCTATCATAAATTCCGTGTGCCATATCATAGGATCCCTACAGTGCAGAAGGAAGCCATTCAGCCCATCGAGAGTCTGCAACCAACCACAATCTCACCCAGGCTGTATTCCCATAGTCTCACATGTTTATCCTGCTGGCACTAGGGGCGATTTAGCATGGCCAATCAACTTAACCTGCGCATCTTTAGACAGTGGGAGGACCCGGAGGAAATGCACGCAGACATGGGGAGAAGTGGCAAACTCCACACAGACTGTGACCCAGGTCAGAATTGAACCCGGTCCCTGGTGCTGTGAGGCAACAGTGCCACCGTGCCACCCTATGAAAAGATTTGAAAAGATTTAGAGGGAAATCTGGCCACATATAACAAGTAGAATTTTAAATGTCACAGGCAGAAATGCTCATAAAATTAAACAGGTCACCTTCCCGCCTCGCCCAATTCTGTGGGATGTTTGGGGGAGTTGTGGGCAAAGTCTAATGTGACCCAACTGTCCTCATCCCAACCCCAACATCTTTAAGTGGCCAATTAATATGCCTCCTCTCCCATCTCTGTCACGAAGCTCTAAAAAATCTGGCCCTGTGGCTATGAGAAGAGACTCAACATACTGGAGCAGTGTAGGCTGAGAGAAGAATTAATGCATTGAAAGGAAATTATGAAAGGTCTTAATAGAGTAACTAGAGGAAGATTATTGCCTCTAGTCAGAAGCTCAGTGATAAGGATTGCCAATTTAAAATTGCCAGTAAGAGTGAAGGGAGACACTGGAAGATATTTCTTTATGCAGAATTGCTGAAGCATGGAATACTATACCAGAGGGAGCAATGAGGCAAAGACCATTGCTTCTTTCAAGGAAAAAAAATGGATAAATGTTTGAAACAGAGGAAGATGAAGGGTTTTGTAAATGTAGGACAACTTGAAGAACTTCTGATTGATCCAGCAGAGCTGCCTTAGGCACATTAGACCAAATGGAGTGTTGTGCCATAAACGTCTATAGATCCAGGTATTGATAAGTTACCGACTTCCAGTCTTTCCGAACTATCTACCCCTCTTTATATAAAACACTTGCACCCTTTGCCCCATAGTATCTCCCACATATTGATTATCCACAGTTGAATGAAAGCAGTTCCAAGTATTGCTGACACCTGAGATCTCAATGGTGGGAACTTCTTGTCATCCATCAAAACTTCAGCAGAAGATGAGAAGGAATCCTGGAGAAGCAGCATAAATGGCCATTTACAACACTTCTTCTGGTTTTTTTCCCATTGAAGCAATGTGAGGATAAGGGGAACTTCAGTGGAAAGCAGTGTCAAATGTCCAGATTGAAACAGAGAATTCAATATCCGAGTAATATTTATATCCTGTCTGTAATTTTTTTTTATTCATTTGTGGGGCAGGGGTGTCGCTGGCCGGCTAGCATTTATTGCCCATCCCTGGTTGTCCGAGGACAGTTGAGACTCAACCACATTGCTGTGGCTCTGGACTCACATGTAGGCCAGACTGGGTAAGAACAGCAGGTTTCCTGCCCTAACGGACATTAGTGAAGTAGGTGGGTTTTTCCCACAATTGACAATGGTTTCATGACCATCTGTAGATTCGTATTTCCAGGTATATTTTTTATTGAATTCCATTTCCATCATTTCCGTGGCAAGATTTGAACACTGGTACCCAGAGCGTTATTAGGTGAGCTTTTGGATTAATACACACATAATTGTTATACAGTTATTATAGAATCTTGTGTAAGATTCAATTATTAGAAACTTCACTTTTCTAGGGCACCTTTCCTTGTGAAAGTAAGGAGCTTATATCTCTATCTATCTATATGTGCTGAAACATAATGCTATTTGAAGGTATATTTAATACATGAAAATATCAAAGGCAGACCCAGTTCCTGTGAAAGTAACAACTGAAGAAAAATGTGTTGAATTGGTAACATGGTAGAACCTATACCCCTCTGGTAGCAAGCATGGAAAAATGGGTTAGCTTTGAAGACTGTGTGATGGAACTGCGCCGAGCATCATAGTAGCCAAACAGAGTTGTTACTTGCTGGAGGGTTAAGAAGATACTTGTTATTAATTTCTGCAATTCTGCAATGAAGCAAGTTGTGTCATTTCAAGATTATGTACAAAATTGTTAGATCTTTGATCATTTTCAGCCAAATTACATGCATTACGAGAGTTGTGAGATGTATCTCACAAGCTTGTGTTTAACTATTTAAGCAGTCAAAACAAATTCATTTCATGACTCTTTTATAATTCAACATGCCATACCTCTTTATCGACTCCCCTGCCACCCTCCTTCAATAACCTTAAAAGGGGCAAAAAACTTATCCTAATCTCACTGACTATGTAGCTTCTGGGAATTGCTTGAGAAAACTTTACAGTGAGTCTCTGTGTGATTTTTTTTGACCTCTTGAGTATGAGCACAATTAATTTCTGCTCAGCACATGTTGTAACAGCTTTCCATTAGGGAAGTACAAGTCCTGTCACTAATGCGGTACCTTAAACAGATCAGCATATTCAACCCTGTCACAAAGTTCATTCCCCTATAGATTTATCATAAGTGCTTACTCAACAATGACTGACTTGCATCTCTCATATAAAAGCCTTTTCATAGAATGGAAGAATCATAGAACCCCTACAGTGTAGAAGGAGACTACTTGAATTATCAAGTCTGCATCGACCACATTCCACCCAAGCCAAATCCATGTAACCCTACTTATTCACCCTGTTTGTCCACCGGACAATGAGGGGCAATTTACCATGGCAGTCCACCTAACCTGCACATCTTTGGAATGCGGGAGGAAACCAGAGCACCTGGCGGAAACCAATGCAGACACAGGGAGAACGTGCAAACTCCACACAGAGACAGTAACCCAAGGCCTCAATTGAACCCGGGTCCCTGACACTGTGGGGCAGCAGTGCCAACTACTGTGCCACTGTGTCTGACAATTTTTAGCTAATGCAAAAACACTTAATAAATTTGATTGAAAGTTTGGCATGACGATCTTGAAGTATTGAACAATGTAACCTTGGTGAATTTGTCTCCTCCCACAGTATCACTTGCAATGACAGCCTGCGGATGAAGGTTTTGCAGCAAAATTAGGACTCAGTGTATCTGTGACTTAATCTTAATTCTTGTCATTTTGGTCAGTCCTGCCAAGTTTACAACAGAATGATACTGGAAAGGCCTGAAGTCATTTGGGTTCCAAGTTTTTCTAATCTTTTATCTTAGCTCCATTCTTTGGTGCTAGGAATCGACCTATTGGCTTTTCTTTGAACTGCCTTTGTAGTTTGAATATCTCATGTGTGTCTCAGTGACTAAAGCTGAAGCCAGTTTGAAAGGCGGGATTAATTTTGATCATTACCATCTCTGTTATATTCTGTTTTAGCTTTATAAATTCAACATGTTATTGGCTCAGTTAATTCTGTCCTGTATTTGTTTTAAATTGAACATCGAGTCTGCTACAACTCCTGGATCTTTTTCAGCTTTTGGCTATTTCAGTATCGTTTATCATGTTTATTTGTTCCCTCTATGTACTGAATTTTTACATTTTCATCATTAACTTTTAGCTGCCTTTCATCCTTCTAATTCATTCTGTAATTTATGACTCAGTTCTGAATCTAGAGGTTAATTCCAAGTGCAAAGTTGGTACTTGACATTCCAATTTCTGGATCCAAATCATTTTATGTAAATTAACAATAACAGCAGCTCCTACATCAACCTCCTCCGAACTCACCCTCCCCCTACACCCTGCCACTCACCTACCCCAACATAACTTACAACCAGTACCCAACTAATTTCTTAGCTATTCTTAATGTTTATCCTGAATTGCTGCAACTTTAAGTTTCATAAATTACCAATTGAATGAAACATTGTCAAAAATATTTTTGAACTATAGGTGATACATAGATTTTTTTTAATGCTTTGGGAATATGGTGATATTTGTATGTGTGTGTGTGTGTGTGTGTGTATGTAATTAAGTGAAACTGGGGGAAAGCTAATAGAGACAGCTGCCAAAATTTTACCAGCACACCTACCCTAGAATTGGAGAGGGTGAGGCTTGCAGAACAGCATTGGCTCTAAGTGGGATCTTACGAGCCACGGGTACCATTAAAATTCCAGCAAACTTGTCTGTGAGAGTTAAGAGAAAAAAGGAAAGGTGCTAGCTGTATGCATTTATAATGTGATGATACGTGAAGTGGACTTATGAGTAAATAAGTTGGGCTTTTAAAATTTGCATTAGGAGATAGATAAGGACTTGACCTTTGTGTTGTTAAACTTTCAGGGAGAGTTTACGAGGCCTTTACAACTTACAAAAGTTTTACAAGTAATCAATGGAAGGTTATTAAATTTTATTCGACCCAGAAGTGGAGACAAGAAAACATGAAAAGTTTTTGTATTTAGAAAAAATTGAGTTCAAAGAGGAGCAAAGGACACTAGAATTGGAGGTGAAAAAGGGAAAGGATATTTAAGGAAAGATGTTGAGCTTGGTGATAGTAGCTCAATGGGGGCAATGTTCTAAGATCAGCTGTGTGCTGGAAGAAAATGTGAAATCTAGAAGCATCTTTGTTTCAGAAAATAGTGTGTTTTCTGAACTTTGATGGATTTCCACAGCAGAGTGAATGTTTTTGAGGGTTCATGTGGTATACCTTCACAAAAGTCACAGCTGTTACTATCTTGGGTAATATTACTGGACTTTTATTACTAAAACTCTATCAAGCAGTTGTTGCTAAGTAGACGACTTAGTGTGCCTGACTAAATGGGTTTTGGGAGATATTTTGTAAGATTATTTTAACTGTATAAATTTATTTTTATATTCTTTAGGATTTTTCTCTCTCCTGTTGATAAATCTTCCAATTTTTAAGACCTTTAGAGTGTTACTGGAGTTCTATACTTCTAGAATCAATAGCTTTTACTCCTCATTTTCAGAATTCCAAAAAAATGGTTGTGATCAGTAACACAAATTTCCCCCTGGGATTCGATTTGCTCAGCAAATACCATCTGTTGTGCCATAACATGGTATTGCATTATTAGTGAGCTACAGAGAACATGTTGGCAGATGAGGCAGATTTTCAGAACACCGGTTGTCTGTCTCTTCGAATACTGATAGCGTAATGAGCCAAATTGTGACATTGTTAATCAGGATGCTAAGGAAGCAATCCAAGCTCATTCGCCACTTCTACCTTGGCCAGCTCCAACTTACAAAGTTACTAGTCAGCCATTGGCCTAAGAAGGAGGTAGGATATGGTGCTTAATAGAGTGTTTGAACTATAATGTAACAAACAACAATGTCTGATTGATTCAATATTGGGATAATTGCACTTCTTAATGAAATTCCATGGACCAGGGAGAGCTGGTTTGAGATAACATCCATGGGGAAAGGAATTTGGGATGGAACTTAGATCCAGCAGAACTCCATCCATTGAGGTTTTAGTACACTAAAGAAGGACCCATTGCACATCCGCCACCTAAGGCCATCTTGGAATATTGTATATTGTTCTGGTCACCCTATTATTAGAAAGAATATTATTAAACTAGAAACAATGCAGAAAAGTCTAATTAGGATGCTACAGGAACTACATGGTTTGGGTTATAGGGAGAGGCTAGATAGACTGGGGCTCTTTTCTCTGGTATGTAGGAGGCTGAGAGGTGATCTTAGAGGCCCATAAAATAATGAGGGGCATAGATCAGATAAATAGTCAACATTTGGTCCTACAGGTAGTGGCGTTTAAAACTAGAGGTCATAGATTTAAAGTGAGATGGGAGAGATACAAAAGAGTCCAAAGGGGCAATTTGTTCACATAGAGGGTGGTGACTGTCTGGAACAAGTTGCCAGAGGCAGTAGTAGAGGGAGGTAAAATTTTGTCTTTTAAAAAGCATTTAGATAGTTACACGGAAGGATAGGTATAGAGGAATATGGGCCAAATGCAGGCAATTGGGACCAGCTTAGTGCTTAAAAAAAAAGCAGCATGGACAAGTTGGGTCGAAGGACCTGGTTCCATGCTGTAAACCTCTATGACTCTAAATACAACACATTTTCACTATGAATGGTCAGAATTCTCCAATGTTGTGAGCCCTGCCACTCTTGCTATTGAGAACAGAGAATTTGGTGTTTCGCCAAATCTCCATTCATAGCAGCAGAACTGGAGAATCGCAGCAGTGCGCCAGGTAGAAGAATTCCAGCCAGTGTCTTTAACAGTGTCAGACATTTGGCACAACTGTGTTATTGATCCTCAAAGTTGCTTGGGTTAAGGACCTGGTGAAATCTGCTGAAATGCCGATTTATGGAAGCTTCACACTAGCCAAAATTCAACCCACATCAATAACGCTGCAGTAATTTCTGGGGATGTATATTTATAAATATGTTTATAAATGGGTATTGGAGGGGCAGTATCAATAATGCAGACATTATAAAAATTCAGAATGTACTTAACTGTGAAATGGACTGATTTAGGAGCACATTGACAGTAGATGCAGAAGAACACTACCACCTGGAAGTCCCCCTCTGAACCACAAGCCATGCTGACTTTGAACAATATAGTAGCTCCTTCACTGTTAAAACCCTGAACCTCTCTATCTAATAGCACTGTGGGTGTGTCTTCACACATAGATTGCAGCTGCTCAAGGAGGCTGCGCATTACCACCTTCTTAAGGACAAAAAAGGATGGGCAATAAATGCTAAACATCCCATGAACAAATGTGGCATGGTGACACAGTGGTTAGCACTGCTGCCTCAAGATGCCAGGGACCCAGGTTTGATTCCCGGCTTGGGTTACCTTTTGTGTGAAGACTGCACATTCTCCCTGTGTCCGCATGGGTTTCCTCTGGGTGCTCCGGTTTCGTCCGAAAGACATGCTGGTTCGATGCATTGGCCATGTTAAATTCTCCCTCATTGTACCTGAACAGGTGCCGGAGTGTGGTGACTAGTGGATTGTCGCAGTAATTTCATTTCAATGTTAAAGTAAGCCTACTTGTGTCTCTAATAAATTAACTTTTAAAAGCAGTAAAAATATATCAATAGTTAGTCAGTTGTCCAGACTACTTTGCGATCATTTTTTGTGGAGGTTGGGTTGATTGGCCATGCATAATTTCCCTTAGTGTCAGGGAAAATAGCAGGGCAAATAGGTGGGGTTACAGAGATAAGTCCTGGCTGGAATTGTTGTCAGTGCAGGCTTGAATGGGCTAAATGGCCTCCTTTTGCATTCTAGGGGTTCTATGATGAAATGATTTTTTGAGGAAACTTAAGGAGAGGATGTATTATTATATATTAAATGTAAATTCAATTTCATCAGAGGCATAAAACAAGCAGCATAGCCCCCTAGTTATACACCATGGCCGATTTCCTTCAGTGTAAAGTAAGTCATGCAGAATGTATAATGGCAGCTGATTGTTTGCTGTAGTGTCTCAGTCACAGTTAATTTTTGCTCCAGTAATAGTCCCAGTGTTTTATGAGCTTTGGCCGGAATTTTGCCCCCAGAAAAATCCTAAGTGTCGTATTTACTGTAGTGAAAACTGTAGTAAATCCCATTGATTTTTTTTTCCCAGCGAGTTTCCCAAAGTGAATCTGTCACATTCTGGGCACAGCAGAGGCCACCAGAGTAACTATCATTAAAAACCAGGGCTCTGGGCCTACACTCACTGAAGAAGTTGAAATCGGCACGATGAACGGACCCCCACACGCATATATATCTCTGGGAGATCACTAAAAAGAACTTCCAATACTGAGATCGCTGGCCTCAATGCCCCACAAACATTGCTGGCCTCAGCACTGGCCTCTCATCCATTTCTTCCCCCCTCCCTCCATTGCTGGCCTCCCCATCCTTCCATCCCCCCTACCCCCACTTTATCTATACTGCCTCATTGCTGCCTTGCACACCCCCTGCCTACAAGCCTTCCCCCTTGTTGAATAGAGCCTTGAGCATTGCACCTCCTGGACACAGTGCCTTGTTGAATGAGAGCCAATCAGCACCCTGATTGGGAGATGGCTCACCCTGTATTGAAGCCAGGTTCCCTTTACATTTCACACAAGGATTTTTTACTATCGGGCCCATGACTGATCCAAAGTGACTGCACCTGCACTCCCCTGACAAGCCAGAGCACTATATAAGCTACAATAATAGACACCCAGGCAGAGACACCAGGACGATGTCAGAAGAAACTGAATGACCTTCTTTGGCCAGCAAAGGTAAGTGTACATCCCATTCTGAAACCTGCACATGTGCTGTCCTAACAATGAAGTGCATCACAGCTGGACATCTCCATCTCCGATGGTGCATCACAGCTGGACATCTCCACCTCCGATGGTGTATCACAGCTGGACATCTCCACCTCCGAAGGTGCATCACAGCTGGACATCTCCATCGCCGATGGTGCATCACAGCTGGACATCTCCACCTCCGATGGTGCACCACAGCTGGACATCTCCACCTCCGATGGTGCACCACAGCTGGACATCTCCACCTCCGATAGTGCACCACAGCTGAACATCTCCACCTCCGATGGTGCATCACAGCTGGACATCTCCACCTCCGATGGTGCATCACAGCTGGACATCTCCACCTCCGATGGTGCATCACAGCTGGACATCTCCACCTCCGATGGTGCATCACAGCTGGACATCTCACCTCCGTTGGTGCATCACAGCTGGACATCTCCACCTTCAATGTGCACCCTGGGGTAGCACCTGGAAGAAGTGGTAGGCCACACAAGATTGGAAGGTATAGATTCACTAAGAGGGCATGGGTGAAGGTCAGTAATAGTCAGGGTTAAGTTGTGTTCAACGTTAAGAGTACAATAAACTGTTATTTGCCTCCTACAGCTGTGACTGGAATTCTCCCCCCACAGAGCTGAGTATTCCCCATTCCCATGCAACGAGGCACTGACTCTTGTGCTGCACAATACTCGGCCAAATGTTATTGACTATCTGTCCTATTATCCCCAACATCCACCACACCCTTAGTAAAAAGGACCCTCTGGCACGACCGCCTTCGAGCCCCCAACCCATTGCCCCACACGCTTGTCTTCCCAATCCTTACTCCTACGTGTGCCCCAGTGGCAGTGTGCATTTAGAGAACAGGTTGGAATGAGACTTGAGTGGCACCAGAGGCAGGACCCCCGTGTCCCTTACAGCAAGCTGTTATCATCCTCCAGCCTAAAAAAAATCAGCGCAGTGGAAGGGCAGAATCACCCCCATTGCCCTTGTAAATGTAATGAATCATGATCATATTATACTGTTCATTAAGTAAGTTGGAGACTCCCTGGTGTTATGTAACAATCCTACTGTATACTGAACTCACTCTCTGTAAAAATGGATCAATGTTACACTAACCAGTTTCCTGCATTGTTGTACATTGGTGGCGGAGGGACTGAATGTTGAATGTGTTGGACGAGGGGCCAATTAAATGGGCTGCTTTGTCCCGGAACGTGTTCTTGAGTGTTGTTGGAGCTGCACCTATCCAGGCAAGTGGACAGCTTTCCATCACAGTCCTGACTGGTACCTTGTGGATGGTGGACAGGTTTTGGGGAGTCAGGAGGCGAATTACCCACAGCAAAATTCTCTACCTCTACCCTGCCTTTGGAAACACTAGGGGGTGATCTTACCAGCTCGCCCTGCCAGTCAATTGGCATGGCAACTCGGTAAGATTGTGAGAGAGGCGAAAAATCGCGCCCAGTTTCTCGCCTCTTGCAATATCCCCGGCTCTGTGAAGCCGACTTGGTCGACTCTGCTGAGGTGAAGTTGCTCTCATTCCTCGTGGAGGTGGAGGTCCCCACTTTCCTTTGTGTTGCAAGTTTGAAATTTGTTATTGCAACACTATTCAGAGAACGTTTGCTCTGTTCCAACACAAAGGCAGGACGTGTGAAGAGCAAGACGGAAGCGAAACAGACTCGGCTAATGAGAAAACCTCATCTGAAGTTCAGGCTCGAAGACCCTAAAAAAATTGGGATCAAGGGTTTGTTGTTGTGACCCTGTTGGAGCCTTGTCTGGAATTAGTGAGATGAGAGGAGACTGACTCTGTTACTGTGTCAGACTCTTGCCATGAATATGCAGAAAACATTCAGCACCGTGAGGTTTCAAATACTGATGAACCAATTAAAGAAGCTCCTAGCATTTCATTACCATTTGCCACGTGAGATAAAGACACAGCCGCGTTGCTCTCCCTGACAAACGAAATCTAGAGATCTGCCACAATGAGCCATGAATAGGCCACAGTTGTGTTCGCGGATAGCGAGTGATTTAAAATGTGTATATTCCCAGCACTCAGTTAATTAAATTTCCTCATGATGGAATGCTAAGACAGGTCATTCGGAAAATGACTAGCGATAAGGGATGAGACAAACTAAATTGTATAATCAAATGGGCAGATTGAAATAGTATGCAGGAGAATACATTGAAGACTCTTTCGAAAGCTGATGGTGACAAAGAAGGCGCTGCTAAATTTAAATTAATTGCACGTTGAGGTAAACATAGAGAAGTGAGCAGGCAAAGAGGTGAATGTTCTCTGGGTGCTTTTATATATGAAACCTTGGCATTAAAATACATCTGAAATTTCTGCTGTCGAGAATTCTTGGTGCTTGTTACCTTACCATGTCATAATGTGGAGATGCCAGGGTTGCACAGGGGTGGGCCAGAGTAAAAAATCTGACAGCACAAGACTAAAGTCCAACAGGTTTATTTGGAATCATGAACTTTCAGAGCGTTGCCCTTTCATCAGGTGAAGTTATCATGTAAGAACTTCTCATGTAAGTTGCCTGAAAGGTGCATAGGTGAGAAGGCATGGGACATTGTACAGAACAGGTTGGAAGCTGTGGGGAAGATGAGGAAAATTGAGGTTGGAATTCTCCATTGTCGCTGCTGCTGCTGCCAGCGAGAACTTGGTGCTCGGCCAAATCTCCATTCACAGCAACGGGATCAGACAATTCCAGAGATGAGCTGTTTGACCGAACAAAGAGAGCTTGGGCAGTTTAGGCCCAGGATTTAGAAGAATGAGAGGAAATCTAATTGCACAAAATGATAAGGGAGATGGACAAAGCAGACGTAGAGAGGATATTTCCTCTTGTGGGGCAATCTAGAACAAGAGGTCAACTTTAGAATAAGGCAGATTTAAAACAATGAGGAGGAATCACCTCTCTTAAAGCAGTGCGAGTCTGTGGAACTCCCTATCCCAGAACATGGTGGATGTGGAGACTTTGAGTAAATTTAAGAAAGAGGTGGACAGATTTTTAATTATTCAGGGCTTGAAGGGTTCTGATAAACAAGCAGGTTAGTGGAGTTGAAACTGAGATGAGATAGGCTATAGATAGGCCATGATTGCGTTACATGCTGGAACAGGCTTGAGGGGCTAAATTGCCTACTCCTGCTCCTTGTTCTTATGGTTCTTTTGAAAATCCCAGCCGTAGGCAAGATCAGAGAATCGTAGCCCACACATCTTTGGTTAATTTACACCTGTGTTGGGTACTGGATGTGAGAGAAGGGAATGCTGAAGCAGGTTAAGACTTTTCACAGCTCGGAGGTCCTGGGAAACACAGATAGAATAAGAGATGGTGAAATCTGGTATTTTAACTATCAGTGTTGAGAGAGGCAATAGAATTTTAACCATAAATTCTTTCAATTTTAGAAGGAAGAAATCTGGTCATGGTAAGTGACCCTGATATTGTCAGATTCTCATTAAAAATGCCAAATGGCTTTCTACACCAAGGGCTGAATTTTCACTAAAATGGGACTGATAAGGATAATAAATAAGGTTGGCAGAAACCCACAAAGAGCCTTCTGACAAAGTGTCATCAAGACTCGAAATGTTGGCCCTATTCTCTCTCCACAGATGCTGTCAGACCTGCTGAGATTTGCCAGCATTTTTTTGTTTTTGTTTGGGCAGAAATCTATTTTTGTACCACCCGGCGATGTGCTGGTTTGCTGCATCATCTCATCCCTGAGACATGTTGTTAGAGGCAGGATCAGGGGTGGAAGTGTAACCTACCTGCAAGTAGCAGCCCGCCATTTAAGATAACTAGAGAGCCGATGAGAGCAATCGTTAGAGGGCGACTGGGATTTTCCAGTGGGCCTTCGGGTTTGGAAAAATGCCAGCTGCTTGGGAGTAGCCTGCCGATAGGAGGCATTGAGGTTCTCCCTCCCTACTTGCAGGTATTGCAGAGTACACAATGAGCTTGTCTTGTTCGATGACAACTATATTGTAAGAAACTTGAATGATTACCCCGAGAGTGCTCCAGTAACATGCACTGCATCTTGCCCATGAAGGACATCCAGATGTTGTTAAGGTGGTGCAGTAATTCTGTGAAGCAGTCTGGTGGACTCCCTTGAAGAGTCCATGAGAAACTGCAGAGTTCTTACACTCAGTGAAAAACCCGTTAAACTACGACACGCACCTCTACAACTGAGCTCATGGCCAACAAAACCCTAGCAACAATTTCAATATTCTTGGAGAAGTTCAGGCAATCCTGAGGAAGCAGCATTTTCTGCTTGTTGTTCATGATCCAACATTGCAAATGACCAGAAATCTTTGCATCAGATTCCATAACCCCTAATTATTGACATTTTGTTCACAAATTGCGATTTGCCGGAAATTATCACTCTGGACAATGGACTACCGTTTGTTTCGGAACAGTTCATGGACTTCCTAGCAAGCCACAGAACTTACAGTATCACAATGCAACCCATAATGGAATGGTGACATCAAACAATGCAACAGGATTATCAATGACAGTCAGAGAATGAGGAGGGGAAAGCATTTAGACAATCCATTCATATCCTGCAAGCATGTATCAATCCATCCCAGAATCTCTTGAACAGAAAGACACAGGCAGCATGTATGACTGGTTGTAAAGTTTGCACATTGCTGACCATCCTTAAGCTGTCAGAACAAAAGCAGAAGAAATCACAAAACGACAAGGGTAAAACAAACAAGAACTTTGGTGAATGTAAAGAACCACGATTTGAAGTTAGAGATTGGGTTCATGCCCAAAGGTTAACTCATGACCACAAGCTCTCATCATCCGCATCAGAGCAGATCAGGCAGTTACTCAACACTAATGATTGTCTGTTAGGTGGCAACACAAAGTTTCACACATGAGATGCACAATAATGAGCAGACCAGAATATTTCAAAGATAGCGATTATGAGGTTACTTTATTCTTTTCCAATGAGTGACAATAATCACATAGAATCGCCATAGTGCAGAAGGAGGCCATTTGGCCCATCAAGTCTGCACTGACTACAATCCCATCCATTATCTGTCTCATCAAGGTGATCATGCATAACCACAACATCAACTTTGTAGATCTCAGTACCACTATTAGCTACCTTCGTTTTTCAGTCATTATTTTTGTTTGCAGACTTCACTGTCAAGGGATTAGCAAGGGTAAATTCGTGGGGTTACAGGGATAGGGCCTGGGTGGGCTTGTGGTTGGTGCAGACTCGCAGGGCCTCCTTCTGTAATATAGGGATGTTATGATTCTCTGTTCAGAAACAGATAGTCTGAACACTAAGCAATGTATTGTTGTACATATGTTTGTTGTTAATGGTGGTTTAATTTCAAATAACATCATTTAGTTTTGAAACAGGGAAAATATATGTTGTCCAATTGTTCAGTATCTGTGCCATGTTTGTGTGTGTGTATCTATTGATTTTTTTTTTGTGCTGTGGTTATAGTAAAAGAGAAGCTGGAGCTTGTGGCTGAGACATTTTAAAAGCTTTTGGGTGAAAGTCCCGTTCACACCTGGAACTTGATCTGTGTCAAATGATGTGTGGGATGGCACAGTGGCAAAGCAGTTAGCACTGCTGCCTCATAGCACCACTGACTCAGGTTCAATTCCAGCCTCGGGCAACTGTCTATGTGGAGTTTGCATGTTCTTCCCATGTCTGTGTGGCTTTCCTCCAGGTTCTCCGGTTTCCTCCTAGTCCAAAGAGGTGCGGCCCAGGTGACTTGGCCATGCTCAATTGATCTTCAGTGTCAGGGTAATTAGCAAGAGTAAATACATGTAGTTAAGGAGATAGCGCCTGGATGGCATGCAGGTGCAAACTTGATGGGCTGAATGGCTTCCTTTTGCACTATAGGGATCTCACGAACTCTGCGCATCCCTGAAATACAAAACATAATTACCCCTGATGCTCTTGTCAAACACTTCATTGAAAGAGAACCAGATTTAGAACTTAAATCCTTGTCTTGGAGAAGTTGTAATTGGACATTTATAGCACAGCTTCAGCATGAAGAATAGGCTCAAGATATTCAAAAGGTACAAAGTGAAAATGCTGACATTCGAGAAGAAAAATGGAAAATGCCAAGAAATGTGCAGCAGATCAATCAGCTTCTGAAGAAGAAAGATAGGTTAACTTTCTGGGGATGACATTTCAGCCACTGTTTGGTTAAAGGTTCAGCAGAAGAAATGACCTCTTCCCCCCACTCTTTCAGAGTGTAAGTGATCTGCTGTATTCTTTCTGCGTTTTCTGTTTCTAGTCATCAAATATATTTGTCACTTTATTTTCTGATTTCAGAAGAATGGTAGATAATGGAAAAAAGGGAATATGAAACCAAGTAGAGGAATAAATAACTGAACTTGGCATTTTCAGATCATTCATGTGTGGAAATTCTCAACTTTTCTAACACTTGAAATGCAACACATAAAATAACTGTCAGAAAATAAGCTTCATTCCTGAGATCCTGATTCCAAATGTGTCAATGTTGGGGAAACAGTAAATTCTGTTATCAGGCACTGTCTCAGAAGATGTGGTGGAGGGATTTATTAGAAGAAAGATTAACACCAAGCTATTGTCGCATGCCTTCTGGTCAGAACCTCTGTGATAATGAAGGAATGAATCAGTACCTCATCAACTTTTGCAGATACACATAGAAAGCATTCTTTCTGGATGCATCACAGCTTGGTATGGCTCCTACTCTGCCAAGATTGCAAGAAGTTACAAAGGGTCATGAATGAAGCCCAGTCCATCATGCAAACCAGCCTCCCATCCATTGACTCTGTCTATACTTCCCACTGTCTCAGCAAAGCAGCCAGCATAAGTAAGGACCCGACACATCCCGGACATTCTCTCTTCCACCTTCTTCCTTTGGGATAAAGATACAAAAGTCTGAAGTCATGTACCAACCAACTAAAGAATAGTTTCTTCCCTGCTGCCATCAGACTTTTGAATGGACCTATCTTATATTAACTTGATATTTCTCTCCACATTACTTATGACCGTAACACTACATTCTGCACTGTCTCCTATCCTTCTCTATGAATGGTATGCTTTTGTCTGTATAGCGCAAGAAACAATATTTTTCACTGTATATTAATACCTGTGGCAATAATTATAGATCGTAGAACCCTACAGTGCAGAAAGAGGCCCTTCGGTTCATCAAGTCTGCACTACCCCCATACGTTTACCCTGCTAATTTCTCTGACACTTAGGGGCAATTTAGCATGGCCAATCCACCTAATCCACACATCTTTGGAATGTATGAGGAAACCAGAGTACTGGAGGAAACCCATGCAGACACAGGGAGAACATGCAAACTCCATGCAGTGACTCAAGCTGGAACTGAACCAGGGTCCTTGGCACTATGAAGTAGCAGTGCTAACCACTGTGCCACCGTATTGCCTAAGAAGTGTATTCTATTGAAAATATTAGACCATAAATGCACACATAATGCAACGTTCAGAGCTACTATAGCAGACTATTAATGAGTAGCAACTTATTTTGGATTTACCAGCTGTCCTGTGTTTCAAATCGTGGATATCTGAATGACAGGAAGGATGAAACCAAAGCTCTTGCTGACTTTGACCTGTTTTTCTTTATTCCAACATTTTTTTGTGTGAAACATTCGGAACACCACAGAGAGGATCTGCTGAGTTTGTCGTTCTTAATTTATCTATCATATGTTTGTTGATTTGACTCCCCTGCTAGCCACTGAGGCTGTGGGTAATGACAGCTTTTAACTGCCACTGAATAAAACATTTTAATGATTCCAATGTCTGCATCAAGCTCCTTAGGCTTACTTTAGAAACAGAGATATTACTGTGTTTTTATGCTCTCACATCCAGTTTAACACACTATTTTAGATCTGAGTTTGTGTGTGTCTCCTGATACTTCAGCAAGTCCTTTTCATTTTACACTTCTGGGACTTTATATATGTAAATATGTTGATATTCTTTTTTGTTGTTTTAGAATATCTATCTTAAGTCTGTCTTTTTGACATTACCATTTCCTGGGTGTCTCCAACAAGTCCTGAACAAAATAGTGATTAATGCTTTCAGGCTTACACCAGTGCTGCTCCTACAGTTATGTGTATTGGACTATATTGCTGTTGGCTTGTCTTTTCTCAACATCAAATGATCTTCCTCTTCCCAACATTCAAACCTTTTCAAACCTGTGGGACTGCCCCACCTCCCTTAAGCTTTTCCTACTCTCCCAATTGGGCGGCACAGTGGTTAGCACTGCTGCCTCGCAGCGCCAGGGACCTGGGTTCAATTCCAGCCTTGGGTGACTGTGTGAAGTTTGCACGTTCTTCCTGTGGTCTGCATGGGTTTTTTTCTAGGTGCTCTGGTTTTGCCCCATGGTCCAAAGATGTGCGGGTTAGGTAGATTGGCCATGCTAAATTGCCCCTTCGTGTCAGGGAGACTAGCTAGAGTAAATGCATGGGATAAGGGGATAAGGCCTGGGTGGGATTATGGTAGGTGCATACTCGATGGGCCAAATGGCCTCCTTCTGCACTGTAGGGATTCTATTTTATTCAATTGTACTCCTGATAAAACCCAACTTCACATTACCTAAGCGCAACTTCATGAGTTTTCTAATTTTCTTTACTCTTCTCAGGTTTGATGCTCACTTATACTCTTTGGGATCCTAATCCTGCACACAAGTTTCTTCAGTTTAAAAAAAAAATTTGGTTTATGGTAAATCATATTTCCCCAGAGACAAGCAGCTGTATTCAGCTTCCCTGTAGTCAGTAAGATAGCCATGATCAGTAGCTCAGAGGACTAGTGTTTTGCCCAGCCCTTTCCATTCATCACACTCTTGTGATTTTGTTCACTTTTACATCGACAACATCACTCTTCTACATTTTCCATTTTGCATTGATTTCTGCATCCATTTGGTTCTTTTATCCCCAGGTATTCATAGAATAGAATTAGAGAATCCCTATGGTGCAAGAGAAGGCCATTCAGCCCATCGAGCCTTCAGCAATAGCAATTCCTCCCAAGCCTGATCCCCTTAGCTCCAACTTTTTACCCTGCTAATCTCCCCTCATTAAGGGCCCGATTTTACCATTGTGTCACGCCCATTTTCAGGCACAAAAACATGGTAAAGTCAGGTGTGAGGCCATTAACGTGAACCGTCATCGCATCGTGCAGATTGCCACTTTACCGAAACCTGGGAATGGCGGCGATTCGATTCGCGCCCAAAACAGGCACAACGGCGATTTAAATACATTTGCATGGATCTAAATTGAATTGCTGAACTCCCTGCCCATCCTCATCAGCATTTTCCCCTTTACCACCGCGTTTGCCAATCCAGGACCACGCCATAAAGTCTGATTTGGGCTTTCCAGCTGCTGAAAAGTGCATTTGGAGATTCCAACAGTTCTCTGACTCAGATCAGTGGTGAGGGGGAGGAGGGAGGTGGGTCAGATCATCCTCTTGTTGGCAGGGGAGGAGGGGAAGTGAAGCCAGAGCATTGTCTGATTGGGCCGGGGAGTGGATGCGGAAGAGGCGGGTCAGATGTATCTCTGATGGGAAGGGAAGGTTGTTCTTTGTCTGGTAGGGCAGGAGGAGAAGACGGGTCAGATGTTCCTTGGCACGGCAGGGGGCGTGAGCCCTGATTGTTATCTTGGAGGTTGGAAGTTGGGGGGTGGGGTTGGAGGGGGCAGGAGGGTGGGGGTGCAGGGAGGCAGGCCCAATCACTCACCAGTGCAGGTTGTGGGACAGATGGATCTCCGGTGGCGGGCAGTCAAATGTATCTCTGGTGGGGGCAGGTGGGAGGGAGGTCCGCTGCCACTCTGGGACAACCAACTGGGGGGGTACTGTGAGGTAGGGTGGCAATTGGTCTGGGTAGTGTAATGGGTGGATAAGGGGAGCAGTGATGTGTGTGGGTAGTGGAAGGGGGTGGATAAGGAAGACAGTGATGTGTGTGGGTAGTGGGGGGGGTGGATAAGGGAACAGTGATGTGTATGGTTAGTGGGGCAGTGGATAAGGAGGACAGTGATGTGGTGGGTTGTTGGGGGAAGTGGATAAGGGGGACAGTGATGTGTGTGGTTGTGGGGGAGTGGAAAGGGGGACAGTAATGCGTGTGGGTTGTTGGGGGAGTGGAGGGACATATGCGTGTGGGTGTTGGGGGAGTGGATAAGGGGGACAGTAATGCGTGTGGATTGTTGGGGGAGTAGATAACGGGGACCGTGATGTGTGTGGGCAGTGGGAGGATGGATAAATGGGACAGTGATGTGTGTGGGTAGTCGGGGGGTGTATAAGGGGGACAGTGATGTGAGTGGGTCTTGGAAGGGTGGATAAGGGGGACAGTGATGTGTTGGGTAGTGGGAGGATGGATAAAGGGGACAGTGATGTGTGTGGGTAGTGGGAGGATGGATAAAGGGGACGTGGTGTGTGGTAGTGGGGGATGGTAAGGGACAGTGATGTGTGTGGGTAGTGGGGGAGGGATAAAGGGGACAGTGATGTGTGGTGGAGTAGTGGGGGAGTGGATAAAGGGGACAGTGAGTGTGTGGTGTGGGGGAGTGGATAAGGGGACAGTGATGTGTGTGGGTAGTGGGAGGGTGGATAAAGGGGACAGTGATGTGTGTGGGTAGTGGGAGGGTGGATAAGGGGACAGTGATGTGTGTGGGTAGTGGGGGGTGGATAAGGGGGACAGTGATGTGTGTGGGTAGTGGAAGGGTGGATAAAGGGGACAGTGATGTGTGTGGGTAGTGGGGGAGTGGATAAGGGGGACAGTGATGTGTGTGGGTAGTGGGAGGGTGGATAAAGGGGACAGTGATGTGTGTGGGTAGTGGGAGGGTGGATAAAGGGGACAGTGATGTGTGTGGGTAGTTGGAGGATGGATAAAGGGGACAGTGATGTGTGGTGGATGGTGGGGGAGTGGATAAGGGGAGTGATGGTGTGGGTAGTGGGAGGGTGGATAAAGGGGACAGTGATGTGTGTGGGTAGTGGGAGGATGGATAAGGGGGACAGTGATGTGTGTGGGTTGTTGGGGGTGGGATAAGGGGGGGACAGTGATGTGTGTGGGTGTGGGGGAGTGGATAAGGGGGACAGTGATGTGTGTGGGTAGTGGAAGGGTGGATAAGGGGGACAGTGATGTGTGTGGGTGTGGAGGGTGGAAAGGGGGACAGGTGTGTGTGGTGGGGTGGTAAGGGGGAGTGATGTGTGTGGGTAGTGGGGGAGTGGATAAGGGGGACAGTGATGTGTGTGGGTAGTGGGGGGTGGATAAGGGGACAGTGATGTGTGTGGGTAGTGGAAGGTGGATAAGGGGGACGTGATGTGTATGGTAGTGGGGTGGATAAGGGGGCAGTGATGTGTGTGGGTAGTGGGAAGTGGATAAGGGGGACAGTGATGTGTGTGGGTAGTGGGGGAGTGGTAAGGGGGACAGTGATGTGTGTGGGTAGTGGGGAGTGGATAAGGGGGACAGTGATGTGTGTGGGTAGTGGAAGGGTGGATAAGGGGGGACAGTGATGTGTGTGGGTTGTTGGGGGAGTGGATAAGGGGGACAGTGATGTTGTGTGTGGAGTGGGGGAGTGATAAGGAGGCACAGCGATGTGTGTGGGTTGTTGGGGGAGGGATAAAGGGGACAGTGATGTGGGGTTGTTGGGGGAGGGGATAAAGGGGACAGTGATGTGTGTGGGTTGTGGGGGAGTGGATTGGATAAGGGGGACAGTGATGTGTGTGGGGAGTGGGGGAGTGGATAAGGGGGACAGTGATGTGTGTGTGCACCATCACTCCCACTTCGACACCCCCGTGCCACTTTCTCCACATTTTGCGGCCCACGAGCGATCTGACTTGGACGCGTTTTCTCAAATTTATTTCTAACCACGCGTGCGCAGTTCAGAGCTCTGATCATTTCGGCCGTGCTAAGCTCCGACCATAGCACGAACGGGACTGAGATGGCTGAGAGCGTATGGGAGCACCTGAAAGATTTCTAAGTCGGATCTGCATTACGCCCAGATTCAGCACATAGAATGAAAATGGTAAAATCTCACCCTCAAAGGCAATTTACCATAACCTGCTCATCTTTGGAGTGTGGGAGGAATCCGGAGCACCCGGAGGATACCCACGCAGACACGGGGAGAATGTGCAAACTCTATGTAGACAGTCACTGAAAACCAGCATCAAATCCTCAAGCTGTGAGGCAACAGTGCTAACCATTGTGCCATCACACCACCCTACTGCTTTTGCAATCAATTAAACAGCTTGACCTTTCCCCCCATATTTGAGGAATTCAAAACCTGTGATGTATCTATCTGTCCATGACTTTGGAAGTTAATCAGGGAGTCAATCCTTCCTCCTGTCTAAGACAGTTATCTCCCCAGGAGGTGGATTTGGAAATTTGAATATATACTCTATGTGCTATTTATTTGTTTCAGAATTTTTCTATTTAATCCATGTGTTAAATAGTTCATTAATAGTAACTAAAATTCACATTGAGGTATTGAAGTGCAACTGGAATATTATTGGTCTAATGAGCTTCCAGTGTAGAGTATTCATGCAAAGATTCGGATATACATTTTTCTAAAGGTCATAGAATCATAGAATCCCTGCAGTGCAGAAGGAGGCCATTTGGCCCATCAAGCCTGCACCGACAACAATCCCACCCAGGTCCCATCCTGTAACACCAATATTTACGGTCCTAATCCCCCTCACACTAAGGGGCAATTCATCATGGCCAAGTCACCTAACCCGCACATTTTTGAACTGTGGGAGGAAACCAGAGAATGCAGAGGAAGCCCACACAGACATGGGGAGAATGTACAAAATCCACACAGACAGTCGCCCGAGGCCAGAATTGAACCCAGGCCCCTGGCACTGTGAGATAGCAGTGCCAACCATTGTGTCACCTTGTCTCCCACAATGTTAACGGCTATGACTAAAATTTAATTGCTGACATCTTCCTGCTAATTTGCTTTATCAGTCACACAGTGGGCATCAACTCAACTTGGATTTTTAAGTTTGTTCCACTTTGAGAAGCTCTCTATTCTGATAGGGTTTTTTTCCCTCAGTGATTCAGTTGGTCAAGCTAATTGTACTCTCAGAACTACATTGCTCATCTTTTCTTTTGATTCAAAGGCCAATCCCATCATCCAGAGTGTCTGCTTGGGAGAGAATAATGTGATTGAAGAGGAGTTAAAAGCAAACGGTAACATCACGCAGTGGGCAGGAGGCGGAGGAGGGGGTGGAGGAGCCACCTTTATTTTCAAGGTGAGCTTTACTAATTGCTTGTTTTTTTTTGAAAAAAAGGAAGCATCCAGCACTTTATCAGCCAACTTCATTGAAACGACCAGGAATTTTTGAATCACAGAAACTTACAGGGGGGAAGGAAGTCTTGTGTCAATACCGGCTCACAAGTACCCACCCTGTCTTGGTCTGTAACCCTTTCGGCTACAGCACTTATCCAAGTTCAAAACTCCAAGCCACTTAACAACGAGACTTAGAAGAAAATGTATTTTTAATGTCATATTCTATTTTAAGGAATGTTCTGCAAATATTATTTGATGCTGGCAAACTTTTCCTCTGGCCTCAGACAGGGAACATTTTTGACTCTGCATTCAAACCGAATTGCGTAGTTCCAGTCACCTTAACCAGGAAACATAGAAAGATAGAAAATTAGTGTAGGATTAGGCTATTCAGCCCTTCGAGCCTGCACCACCATTCAATATGATCTTGGTTGATTACACACTTTCAGTATCTCACCTTCTCTTCATAGCCCTTGATCTCTTTAGCCGCAAGGGCTATGTTGAGCTCCCTTTTGAACATATCTAAAGAACTGGCCCCCAACAGCTTTCTGTGGTAAAGATTTCCACAGGTTCACAACTCTGAGTGAAGAAGTTCTTCCTCATCTCAGCCCTAAATGGTTTACCCCCTATTCTCAGATTGTGACCCCTAGTTCAGTACTTCCCCAATATTGGGGATGATTCTTACAGCATCTAGCCTGTTCAGTCCCATCAGGATTTTATATGGTTCTTTAAGATCCCGAGGGGAGGATTTATATTTGCAAAAGCTGGTGTGTCGGAGTGCTAGGGAATGTGAATGTCTGGCACAGATCCATAACATCAGATCTGTGGCACTTTACTGCTGAGTTTACAGCAGAGGCTTGTTAGATAAGCCTAAAGTGTTCCTCCTGATAAGAAGTGTTATTACAATTGCTTTAAATGAAGCTATTACAAATTTCACATCTGTGCTGGATATTCTCGTGGGCTCAGTCTTACTGAATACTCCTGTAAGTAGCTTCTACTTATTCTATGCTCTGGAAAAGTCTTCTATATCTATACAATAGCATGATCCAAAGACGCATATGTCCCATGATTGTCCATATTGTTGGCAAATTAAAGATCATGGAATTGAAGGGAGAGTGGAGGCATGGATGCAACATTGGCATAGGGACTAAGAGCAGAGAGGAGTGGTAAATGGCTATTTTTCATACATTAGGGGAGATGTACAGTGATGTCCCACAACAATATATTTGAACTGCTGCCCTTTTTGATATGTATTAATGACTTTGCCCTTGGTTTACAGATGATACAAAACTTGGAATTATAGTGAACCATTAGGAGAATAGTAACAGACTTCAAGAAATGGAATGGGAAAAAAATATGGCAATTAAAATTCAACACAGAGGCTGTGATGTGGTGATACATTTTGTTAAGCAGAATGAGGAAAGGGAAATTGAACTAAAGTGTCCAATTTTAAAGGAACAATGGAACAGAGAGATGGGGCACATATTACATTTTCAAGGTAGCAGGAGCAGTTGAGAAAACTATTAAAAAGCATATGGGAACCATGCTTTATTAAAACAGCACAGTATTTTCATGCAGGGACAGAAAATTGTGTATTAGGATTCTCTGATGGCTCCCTAAACATCAGGAGACCTATGAACCTCATTTTCTCTGTACTTTTGTCTTTGGGAGATGCAAACAAGAAGGGATTGGGTTTTGTGACTGTGATGCGGAGTAGGAAGTGTGTGACTGTGGAAGTGGATTAGTTAGAAGGCTCTCATCAGTTTTCAGAAACAGTAACCCAGCTCTCAGCATCGTTCTTATGCCCCATTAAACTCCACCCACCTTAAGGCCTCCTCATGCTCCCTATGCCCCCACCATATCCCTTCGTTCTCTCCCCATGCACCTATCATGCCTACCGTATACCCTCAATAGCATCTCTGTCAGTATCCACTATTCTAAAAAGTCTCACAACACCAGGTTGAAGTCCAACAAGTTTATTTGGAATCATGAGCTTTCAGAATGATAGTCCTTCATTAGTGCTCCGAAAGCTCATGGTTCCAAATAAATGTGTTGGACTTTAACCTAATGTAGCGAGACTTCTTACTGTGTCGACCCCAGTCCAATGCTGGCATGTCCAATCATAGTATCCACCATTGGCAGACCTCAAGATGCTTTGAAATGCTCATTTAAAAAAAAACTTCTATTAATCTAATAGAGTTCAAGGAAATGCAAGCTCATTTCACACTGAAGAAAATCCCCAATTATAAAAGCCATTCAAAAAATAAACCTCCTCAAGGAGTCAATGTGCTGTAAGAATAAACAAACACTTATTCACTTACTGCAGCAAATCCTTTAATAACCACTTAAATCTGCCAACCAAAATCTGAACACAGCCGCTGTTGAGATAGGTTGTCATGAACTTTCAAAACTCAGCCAAACATTCATGATGGGCTCAGCTGTCAAAACAAACCTCAGAAAATCTAAACAATGGAGCCTATTGAAACTGAAAAATGTGGTTGTTTTAAGCTACCCCTGCCAATCAAAACAAGAACAGAAGGCTGCTTTTCCTTTCTCTAAGTGAAAGCTACTAATTTATCTTTCTATTTAAAAGGACTCTGAGCATTCAAATCACTTCAAGTTACTACACGAGAGATCCCAAACATTTCCTTCAATTTTCAATGTATAATAGTATTGGGAAAAGTACTGTAATGCATCTTAACACTTAAACGATGCCCAGCGATGAATCATTGCAGTTTGAACACATTTACATTACAATATAATATCTAATTGTGACATTTGAAATTCCCCAAAGGTTTAACACTTACCCAACGGAATGTTCCTGACTCCTCACCAGACTTTCAGCAGTGTTCAAGAATTGCACAATGATTTCACAAAAGCAGGGAAAAGGATGTCAAGGAGAGTGGGGTGCACATAGAGGGGGGTGGGCATGGGTGGGGGAAGGGGGGAAGAAATTCAAACTTCCTGCAAGGCTCACAATATTGTATTAAATTGATTTTTCTCTACACTCCAACTATGACTGTAACACTAACTCTGCACACTCTCTCCTTTCCTTCTCTATGAACAGTATGCTTTGACATTATAGCACGCAAAAAGCAATACTTTTCACTAATACGAATACATGTGCCAATAATAAATCAAATCAAATCAGAGGGGGTGTGTGCAGGTTGCAATCCAATGCCTTCCTGACCCATAAACAGCCATGCAGAATATCACAGGGTCAGGTAGGAAGAGGATTTTTTTGTATCAAAACTTCATGATTTCAGATTCCTTCACCCCGTTCCTGCTTCCAATAGGACTGGCCCACAAACAAGTGAGTTATGCTAAACACTCTCTAAACACCTGAAAGGCACCAGTTTGAAGGAGTTTGTCTTTAATGATGAGCACCACAGCTTAGGAAGAATGTCAAATTGTTGGAGAAGGTGTGGGAGAGATTTACTAGAACGATATCAAGGGATAATGATCTTCAGATATGGGGAGAGACTCGAGAAACCGGCATTGCTCGCCTTAAAGCAAAGAAGATCAAGAGGAGATTTCATAGAAGTGTTCAAGATTATGAATGGTTTTGATAGAATTAGCAGAAAGATTGGAAGAGAGCTGAGGATAATGGTTTTCATCAAAAGGCTGTGTGGATCTGTAACTCCCTGCTTGAAGGGGTGATAGAGGCAGAATCTCTTGCTGCATTTTAGAGATATTTAAATATGCACTGCCTGGGAGTGTGGTGGAGACAAGTTCAATCCAGGTATTCAGGAGGGCATTAGATGATTTATTGAATAGAAATAATATGCAGGAATATAGGGAGAAGGCAAGGGAATGGCACTAAGTCATGATAAATCAAATTACTGCGGATGCTGGAATCTGAAACCAAAAAGAAAAATGCTGGAGAATCTCAGCAAGTCTGGCAGCATCTGGGAGAACTTTGACAAAAGATATCTGGACTCAAAATGTCAGCTCTTTTCTCTCCTTATATATGCTGCCACATCTGCTGAGGTTTTCCACCATTTTCTCTTTTGGAGTAAGTCATGATGCTCATTTGGAGAGCCAGCACAGGCACGATGGGCTAAACGGCCTCCGCCACAACAAGTCTGTGATGTGCTGTAATCGGTAGAGCTATGAACCAAGGGCTGAAAAGTAGAACGAAGCTGCAGAGCTCATTTTAGGTCAGCGCACAAGACCGTTGTGTCTCCTTGTGTGCAGCAAATCTTAAATTGTGTTTGTATCCCTGAAATATTCCAGATGGAGAATGGAGAACCAATCCCTTTGCTGATAGCAGCAGGTGGAGGCGGCAAAGCCTACCTGAGTAAAGATTCCAGTTTCCCCGAAGAGATGCTCGAAACAGATTCCTCTGTCCCAGGAATGAACGGGAGGTCAGGTGCTGCAGGTGAGCAACATCTTTTAACAGCTTCCTTTCATCTTCGATAGAATTCACTATGCCTGCTGGGTGGTTAGCACTGCTGTTTCACAGCACCAGGGAGCACCAGGGTTTCATTCCAGCCTCAGGTGACTGTCTGTGTGGAATTTGTATGTTATCCCTGTGTCTGCTTGGGTTTCCTCCGGTTTCCTCCCATTGTCAAAGATGTGTAGGTGAGGTGGATTGGCCATGCTAAATTGCCCCTTCGTCTCCCAAGATGCGTAGGTGGGAGGGTAAGGTAGATAAAAACATGGAATTAGGGGGATAAAGCCTGAGTAAGATGGGGTGTCAGTTCAGATCTGATGGCCTGAATGGCCTCTTCTGTACTATCAGGATTTTACAATTCTGTTCTGTGATACTGTTTGGGAATCTGCAAAATTCAATACCATCCCCTCTAGTTCTATGTCACATATTTTAGAAGGGCAGTCATTTTTATGCTTCGAGTGCTAACATGCTCTCCTGGGCTTGGAGCATCAGAACCTCTCTGGAATCACCACTAAAGGGAACAATGAGAGTTTAATATATTTTTCTTTTAACTGTAAAGGGTCAGTGTTAGGCAAAGCCAAGTGTATTTACATGAGCTCTTTTGGATTTCTTCAAAATCAGTCTACCTGTTTTATCAAGTCGAGAGTAATGTATTACCATGTAAGCACATGGCTATACAATTGGATTTTGCTTTCAACGTTATAGTTATGATGTGCTTATCTTTATCTCAATGCACCTGCATCTATGGTTTCAGCTTCTGAATGAAATTGGACAGTGGGTCCAGAGAACTTGGATTTTCGTTATCTTCAAATTTGTCTTTTTCCGAGAGTGGTACAGTTTCATAGGTGTTGGCCACACATCAGAGCACTGCCCCAAGGTGGGCTGTTTAACTATGGGAGACGTCACCCTCATGCTCAATCCTGTCCTCACCCACAAGCATTCACTTTCCAGCAGGAAAGTGATCCAGCAATTCATCGTTTTATCTAATTATTTGAAGGGGGAAGAATTTCTTTCATAGAATCTCTTCGGTGCAGAAGGAGGCCATTTGGTCCATTGAATCTGCACCGACGACAATCCCACCCAGACCCTATCCCTGTAACCCTATGCATTTACCTTGCTAGTCTTCCTGACACTAAGGGGCAATTTAACATGGCCAATCTACCTAACTCCGCACATATTAGAGCTGTGGGAGGAAACTGAAGCACCCAAAGGAAACCCACACAGACATGAGCAGAACATACAAATGCCACACAGTCACTCAAAACCGGGTCCCTGGTGCTGTGAGCTAGCAGTGCCAACCACTGAGCCACCATTGTCCTCTTTAATTCATAACTTTTGCTTCCAAAGGTCTCTTGCTGAATTGAAGAAACTTTTCACCTGTTTTCAAAAGAATTGCTGTAACGTTCTCATATTGTGAGAATAACATGACCTTGCAAGGCAATCACACTGTAAAGTTCTTTAATTTATGAAGCCTTAAATCCTTCAGCCCTTAGCCTTATTGATCTCCTTATAATTACTTCCAGTAGATTGCTGACACATTGGTGTTATATCCCATTTCACCAATTCACATGCAATTTGGAATGTCACAAACAGTCTCTGTGCAAACTGCTCTGTAGATATTATCTTTCAAATGCCATTAGCACTTGAAATCACAGATAATTTAACTAAAACTGTGACAGCATAATATTTATGTTTCATTGCCTCAAATACAATTTGTTAATGTTACTTAAGGTGACTTCAAGTAATGTGTAATCTTGGTGAGTAATCAGCTCTAAGTCAATGGCCTCAATGTGAACTCAAGACTGTCCTTCCTTCAATGAATGACTGCAGTAGACCATTGACATGACAAATTAGTGCATTGCACTCTGAACTAGACAACCCCAATATAAATTACAATACCTGCTGACAATTCAGCGCTGCTATCTTCCTGAGTTGCTAATTGCAACCAGCCGTGGTGTGAAGTTGATACGAATGCTTAGTCACAGGAAGGTTAGGTGAATAAAGATCTGCCACCAAAAAACAACACTAGAAACGATTATGGAATTGTTCAGGATTTACTGGAATCCCGGAAAGGAGCACCGGCCCCAGATCCTTCCTTTTCCATAGAGCCCACTCCCAGGCATTTCATAAAGATCTCAGCAAATTTCTCAAAGCCTTCACTTTACAAGTGCCCCTTGCATTCATTTATGCTTTTGCTTTGATGATTTTTGCTGATGATGTCATTCATAAGCTCAAAATCCGCATTCTAAAAGCTGTTATATCCAGCTTCCTTTCTTAGCCCTTCCTTAATTCAGGTGAAATTACTTGTTTGCTTCTTGACCTTTTGGCTAAGGGCAGCACAGTGGTCAGCACTGTTGCCTCATAGTGCTAGAGAATTGGGTTTGATTCCCGGCTTGGGCACTGCTGAGTCTGCACATTTTCTCCATATCTGCATGGGTTTCCTCCGCGTGCTCTGGTTTCCTCCCTCAGTTCAAAAAACATGCTGGCTAGATGAGTTGGCCATGCTAAATTCTCCCTCAGTGTACCTGAGCAGGTGTTGGAGTGTGGTGACTGAGGGATTTTGACAGTAACTTCATTATTGTAAGCCTACTTGTGACATGATCAATAAGCTTTCAATCCTGACTTTACAATTTATAGCTTGTTATCTCTTGGATTATTGATGCAAAGCTAGATAGGAATATAAGCTGTGAGGAAAATACAAAGAGGCTGCAAAGAGACAAAAGCAGGTTAAGTGAATAGGCAATAAGGTGGCACATGGGATTTAAGCAGGGAAGAGTGGTGAGGTAATTCACTTTCTTAGACTAAAAGAGCAGAATCATTTTTAACAAGCTCAAAGCTTTTAAATGTTGATGTTCAGAGTGATTTGAGTATATTTGCGTAACAAAGAGAAAGGACTGCGATTTAGAATCCCAGAAGGTTTAGGTTTGCAGGTGAGCATGCCCGCAATTTCACGCTGCTGGATGTCATGCCAGTTCGGTGCCACAATCTCAATCCCAATGAATTTTTGGAAAATCCAGCTTGAGATCAGATTGGTTGGCCACAAAGTTAGGGTCAATTATAGCCCTGTACCCACACTGACAAGGGTTGGCAGTGCAGGCAGGAGGCATCAGCAGATCAGAACCAAGCAACCATTGGGGGAAGAGTGGGTGGAATTTATGATTAATTTGGAGAAGGCTCCCCACCCCCTCTTCCTCCCTATAAAACAGACAAGAACATATGAAATAAAAGCAGGAGAAGACCCTAGGCTCTTCAAGCCCTGCCATCCAACATGATTATAGCTGACCTTTGCTGGCCTCAGCTCCTTTTCTATGCCATTTCCTCACTATTCCTCAATCTATTCACTATTTAACCAGCTCTCCTTAAATACTTCTAATGATCCAGCCTTTGCCACCCTTTGGAGCAAAGAATTCCAGTGATTCACCGCTCTCTACGAGAAGAAACCTCTTTGCACCTCTGTTTTAAATGATTGGCCCTTTGTCTTGTAGTTATGTCCCCTTGTTTGAGACTCTCCCACAGTGAAAACATCTCACCATCTCCCCTGTCAACTTCCCTCAGGATCAACAGCGGGGCCAGCGCATCACAACTGCAGTAGCTGGCTGCCTAATGGAAGGGTTCTCCATCCAGATTTACAGCCAGGCATCTGTGGCCCTTGTAAATTTTGAAAACAGTTCTTACCTCTTCTCCTGAGGTGCTGTCTCTCCCTCTCTTGTGCCACCAGGAGTCAGTAGCTTCCACCTTGGTTAGTGGGATGTGTCAGTGCCAGACAGCTTCCTTTGGTGATCACTCACCAAGGACGGCAAACCCAGTCCCTGCCTGTAATTGGCCTGGCTGTGGGTGCAGCACCCAGTAACAGTCCCAGTTTCAGGTTCATAATCCTGGAATAGAAATCCCAAACAGTTAATGTGCAGGTGCAACGAGCAATTAAAATAAAGGCTTACATTTCATAGAATCATAGACGCCATTCGGCCCATCAAGTCTGCACCTAGGCCCTATCCCCATAATCCCATACATTTACCCTAACTAACATTAAGGGGCAATTTAGCATGGCCAATCCACCTAACCTTTGGACTGGGAGGAAACTGGAGCACCCGGAGGAAATCCACACAGACACGGGGAGAACATGCAAATGCCACGGACAGTGACCCAAGATCAGCATTGAACCTAGGTCCCTGGAGCTGCGACACAGCAGTGCTAACCACTATGCCACCATGCCATAATTACAAGATAATTTACTTTGTGAGAAGTTGATTGAGGGATAAAAATTGACCAGGACACTAAGAATACCGCAACTGTTCTTCTTTGAAATGGTTTCATGGGATTGGAAAGAGAAGACAGGCCTCAATTCAACATCTCATTCAAAAGATGTCCTCCAGCAATGCAGCATTGACTCAGTACTGGAATGTCAGCCTAGATTCATATGCTTAATCCTTAAGCTCAGAACCTTGTCACTCAGAGGCAAAGGTATTACCATTTGTGCCATAGCTGACTTTCAAGAATAACAACTGGCATGTTGGTATTGATTGCAAGGTGTTTGGAACACAGGGATAAGACAGTCTTTCTGTAATTATACAAGGCTTTGGTGTGACCTCATCTGGAGTACTGGAACACGATTTTCGTCTCCATATCTGAGGCAGGCCTTACAGCAAAGGTTTGCTAGGTTGATTCCTGAGAATAGTGTTGTCTTATGATGAGAGGGCACATAAATTGGACACACTCTCTGGAGCGTAAATGAGTAAGAAGTTGTCTCATTGAAGCATATAAAATTCTGAAGGACCTGAGAGGATTGAGACTGAAAAATTGTTTCACCAAGCTGAGGAACCTAAAACACAGAAGATAAGCCCATAAGATGTAGGAGCAGAAGTAAGCTGTCAGGTCTATCAAATCTGCTTCACCATTCAATAATACCATGGCACAGTGGTTAACATTGCTGCATCACAGCACCGGGGACCCAGGTCTGATTCCCGATTTGGGTCACTGTGTTTGCAGAGTCTGCATGTTCTCCCTGTATCTGCAAGGTTTCCATCGGGTGCTCTGGTTTCCTCTCACTGTCTGAAAAATGCGCTAGTTAGGTGCATTAGGCCATGCTAAATTCTCCCTCAGTGTACCCAAACAGGCACTAGAGTGTGGCAATGCCAGGATTTTCACAGTAACTTCATTGCAGTGTTAATGTCAGCCTACTTGTGACACTAACAAACTTTAAACTTTAAATGATAATCCTCAACTTCACTTTCCTGCTTTATCCCCATAACCCTTGATTTCCATACTGATTAAAAATCTATCTATCTCAGCCTTACTTAATGACCCAGCCTCTACAAGCCTTTGCAATACAGAATTCCAAAGATTCACTACCCACTGAGAGAATAAATTCCTACTCATTTAAATGGGTGACCCTTTTTTCTGAGATTATGCCCTTTGGCTCTGGACTCTCCCACAAGGGGAAACAATGTTTACCCTGTCAAGCCTCCTGAGAATCTGAGATGTCTCAATAAGATGATCTCTCATTTTTCTAAACTTCAGTGAGTCTGCAGATAAACTACTCGACTTCTCCTCATCAGAAAATCCCTCCATAGGCAGGATCAACCTAGTGAAACTCCTCCGGATTGCCTCCAATGCCAATATATCTTTCCTCATATAAGAGAACCAAAGTTGTTCACCATATTGAATATAGTCTAATTAATGCTTTGTATAGTTTTAGCAATAATTCCTATTTTATATTACATTTCCTTCAAAATAAAGGCCAACATTCTATTTGCTTTCTCTATTACCTGCTGAGCTTGCATGCTAGTTTTTTGTGACTTACGCACAAGGACAACCAAACCCCTTAATGCTGCAGCTTTCTGCCGCCTTTCTCCATTTAAATAACATTCGGCTCCTTTATTCTATGTACCAAAGTGCCTAACTTCACATTTTCCCATACTGTATCTATCTGCTAAGTTTTCTGTTCACTCAAGTTGTCAATCATTTAACATTGGGAAGAGGCAGTGGTATTGTGTTATTGTCATTGGACTAGTAATCCAGAGATCCAGGTTAGTACTCTGGGGACCCAGGTTTGATTCCTACCCGGCAGGTGGTGAAATTTGAATTCAATTAAAAAATCTGGAAATAGAAATCTAACATTGACCGTAAAACCATTGTTTATAGTCATAAAAACCCATCTGGTTCATTCATGCCCTTCAGAGAAGGAAATCTGTCATCCTTACCTGCTCTGGCCTACATGTGACTCCAGACCCACAGCAATGTGGCTGATCCTCAATTGCCCTCTGAAATGCTGGTCTAACCAGTGATGCCCACTCCTGTAAAATGATTAAAGAGAGGGAAAATTTCTTCAATCAAAGGGTTGTGACTCTCTGGAGCTGTCTGCCCCAGAAGATTGTGGAAGTTCCATCGTTGAGTATGTTTAGGGCTGTGATAGATAGATGTTTGTTCTCTCTTTGTAGAGTGGGTGAGAAAGCGGAGCTGAAACAGTAGATCCAGTATGATAGCATTAATCATAGAGGTTTGCAGCATGGGCATAGACCCTTCGGCCCAACTTGTCCTTGCCGCCCCTTTTTTTTTAAACCTCTCAACTAGTCCACATTGTCCGCATTTGTCCCATATCCCTCTATATCCATCTTACCCAAAAGACAAAGTTGTCTTTTCGGTCGGCATTTTGGTCGGCACAACATCGAAGGCCGAAGGGCCTGTTCTGTGCTGTATTGTTCTATGTTCTATGTTCTATGTTCTATGTATCTTAACTCTGGCAGCTTGTTCGACACCCTCTGTCACCCTCTGAAAAAACATATACTCTCTAGTTTTAGACTCCCCTATGTTTGGGAAAAGGTGTTAACTATCTAACTAAACTATGCCCTTCATTATTTTATAGACCTCTGTAAGATCACCCCTCAGCCTTCTATGTTCCAGAGAAAAAGTCCCAATCTATCCAGTCTCTCCTTATAACCCAAACCATTAAATCCTGGTAGCATCCTAGTAAATGTCTTCTGCACTTTTTCTAGTTTAATAATATCCTTTCTATAATAGGGTAACCAGAATTGTACACAGTATTCCAAGTGTGGTCTTATCAATGTCTTGTACAACTTCAACCAGATGTCCCAGCTCCTGTATTCAATGTTCTGACCAGTGAAACCAAGCATGCTGAATGCCTTCTTCACCACCCTGTCCACCTGTGACTCCGCTTTCAAGGGGCTATGAACACGTACGCCTAGATCTTTTTGTTTTATAACTCTACCAACGCCCTACCATTAACTGAGTAAGTCCTGTCCTGGTTCAATCTACCAAAATGCATTACCTCGCATTTATTTACTTTAAATTCCATCTGCCATTTGTCAGCCTAATTGATCAAGTTCCCATTGCAAACCGAGATAACCTTATAGATAGATATAGAACATTACAGCACAGAACAGGCCCTTCGGCCTTCGATGTTGTGCCGACCAAAATAAAAAGCAATGCCCCTCCAAACTAAACCATTCCCTTCTCTTCCATATACTTATCAATTAACCTCTTAAACGCCACCAAACTTGGCGCATCTACAACAGCTGCAGGCAGGGCATTCCACTCCCTAATCACTCTTTGAGTAAAGAACCTACCTCTGATATCCGTCCTATAACTCATACCCCTTAATTTAAAGCTGTGTCCCCTCGTGCTAGCTTTCTCCATCCTAGGAAAAAGGCTATCACTGTCCACCCTATCTAAACCTCTAATCATCTTATATGCTTCAATAAGATCCCCTCTTAGCCGCCTCCTTTCTAACGAAAACAACCTCAAATCCTTCAACCTCTCTTCATAGGACCTGCCCTCCATACCAGGCAACATCCTGGTAAACCTCCTCTGTACCCTCTCCAATGCCTCCACATCTTTCTTATAATGTGGGGACCAGAACTGCACACAATACTCCAAGTGCGGCCGCACTAGAGTTTTGTACAGTTGCAACATGATGCTGCGGCTCCTAAATTCAATCCCCCTACCAATAAAAGCTAAGACTCCATATGCCTTCTTAACAACTTTATCCACTTGACTGCCTACTTTCAGGGATCTATTGACACATACACCAAGATCCTTCTGTTCCTCAACACTATTAAGAGCCCTACCATTAGCCCTATACTCTACACATTTATTGTTCCT
The DNA here is from genome assembly GCA_024679065.1 of Sphyrna mokarran. NCBI lineage: Eukaryota > Metazoa > Chordata > Chondrichthyes > Carcharhiniformes > Carcharhinidae > Sphyrna > Sphyrna mokarran. The sequence goes on along the minus strand of JAGIQG010000012.1, from coordinate 68,650,284 downwards.
GCCAAAGTGCATTACCTCACACTTTTCCACATTAAACTCCATTTGCCACCTCTCGGCCCAGCTCTGCAACTTGTCCAAGTCACTCTGTAAACTATAACACCCCTCTTCACTATCTACCACTCCACCGACTTTAGTGTCATCTGCAAATTTACTGATCCATCCCTCAATACCCTCATCCAGATCATTTATAAAAATTACAAACAGCAGGGGCCCCAAAACAGACCCCTGAGGCACACCACTTGTCACCGAACTCCACGATGAATATCTCCCATCAACCACCACCCTCTGTCTTCTATCTGCCAGCCAATTCCTAATCCAATTAGCTAAATCACCCTCTATTCCACACATCTGCATTTTCTGTAGAAGTCTTCCATGGGCTTCACTGTCTTCTTCACTGTCCACTGTGCCACCAATCTTGGTGTCATCTGCAAATTTACTAACCATGCCTACTAAATTCTCATCCAAATCATTAATATAAATGACAAATAACAGTGGACCCAGCACTATCCCTGAGGCACACTGCTGGGTGAATGGGCTGTACGGTTTATTCCTGTCCCTTTTGCTTATGTTCTTATCCTTCAGTGTTAGAACAGTTCACCATCATACACAATCTGTGTCTACAAATTGAAAGTAAGCATGCAGGTACAGCAGGCAGCCCAGAAGACAAATGATATGTTATCCTCCATAGCGAGAGGTTTTGAGCATAGGAAGGGCATGTTTTACTGCAGTTGTATAAGGTGTTGGTGAGGCCACACTGGAGTATTTTGTGTTTTGGTTTCCTTATCTGAGGAAAGGTGTCCTTGCTACAGAGGGAGTACAGCAAAGATTTACCAGGCTGATTCCTGGAATGGCACGTCTGTCTTGTGGGGAAAGACTAAGTCATTTAGGATTGTATTCATTGGAATTTAGAAGAGTGAGAAAAGGTGTCACAGAAACATACAAAATTTGGTAGGTCCCATTAAGGTACTTGTAGTCCAAGCTAATTCAATCATAAGTATTTACTAGTTAGCTCAGTTGGCTGGATAGCTGGTTAGTGATACAGAATGATGCCAACAGGGTGGGTTCATTTCCCATACTAGCTCAGGTTATTCATGAAAGCTCCGCCTTCTCAACCTTGTCCCTCGACTGAGATGTGGTCTCACACACACACATATACATACACACACATACATGCACCTGCTCAGATACGCTTGCATACACACACTTGCTCACATTCAGAAAACACACACATGCTCAGAAACACGTGCATGTGCACACACACACCCACACTGTCACAAACACACTCTATCACTCATACATCTACTCACACACACTGTCACACACATAGAACTTCACACATGCATGTATGCTCATGCACTCTCACACACAAACATGCATGCATATTTTCTGTGACACGTACACTCACTTTCACACATGCATGTATGCGCACACTTATATCCTCTCACACATTCCCTCACAAGCATTGTCTCACACACGTACATCCATACGTGCATCCACAATTACATGCACACACCCACACACAGAGCATTTACCTCACTGATATAATAATGTAACAATGATAACATTAGCTCTGTTATAATGTAACCAACAGTAACATGCTATGAGGGGCAGCTGACATGGTATAAAGAAGAAGCAGACAGGGAGACTTGTATAGCTGAGGATGTGGCCCCAAGTGTTAGAGTAATGAAGTTTCTTTATTAAACCTTTTTCTTTGGTTTACTCTCTGAAGTTAACGCTTGCAATGGAAGTATCCTTACTGCCAGGTGAACAATCGACAACAGTGAAATGTGTTGTCCATTGCTATCTGATGCACAGTAATTATTCTGCGTGTGGGAATTTCTTTCCTGTACTGCATCTTAAACTGTTTCAACATTATACCAGATTGTCTTTTCACCGAAACTCTATTCTTGCAAAGGCATGTCTTGTTATAAATGTGGCACTTAAAACAACTGATTGCAGAATGTTTCGCATAACATAGTTAGTAAAAACCCTACTTTATCCAGTCCAATGTGTATAAGAAATCCTGGTTCATCATCAACCTGAGTATATCGCTTGTCGTAAGGACATTAATGATTCCAGGGTGCTCAGTCAGCCAGTAAATTGGTTGTGCATTGCCTATTCATTTTAACAAGTGTCAGAGACCAAGTATAAATGTGAAATGCTAAACAATTTATTGTTTCAATTATAGTTATTCAGACTATTATAATGAATTCATTAAGAATGTTATTTGTTATCATTTCCATCATGATATTCCATGCAATGAGCGTCTGACCTCTATCTTGTGGCGAAGTATTGATTGGAAGCCAGCAGTCCCACATTCAGGTAGAAAGGGGGGAAGCAAAACAAGGGGGAGAATCACACCACTGAACATAACTATCTTGAGTTGCAGGGGCATGAGCGCTGGCTGTCCTCTGCTACCTCAGCTAACTAGCCTTCCATAACATACTGACATAGGCCATGACAAGTAGATGCTAAACAATGAGGGGGAACATTAAAATGGATCCTTGATCACCCAACTCTTCCAAAGTCCCTACTCATGATTGTAGTTCCATTGAATTTACTGGATGGGATTACATAGAAACTAGAAACAGAATCATAGAATCCTACAGTGCACAAGGAGGCCATTCAGCCCATCAAGTCTGCCACAATCCCATCCTCTCTCCATAACCTTATGCATTTCCCCTAGCTAATTCCCCCCTCCCCCTTGACGCTAAGGGGCACGGACAATACACTTATCCCACACATCTTTGGACTGTGGGAGGAAACCAGAGAACCCAGAGGAATGAGGAGAATGTACAAACTCCACACAGACAGTGACGGGGATCGAAACCCTGGTGCTGTGAGGGGTAGGCAATTCGACCCTGTAAGCCTGCTCTGCCATTCATTTTGATCATGGTTGATCATCGAATTCAAAATCGTGATCCCAACTTCCCAACCCAAATCCCATGCTCCCTTTAGCCCTGAAAGTTACATTAAATTTCTTCTTGAAATCACACAATGTTTTAGCCTCATTTGCGTTCTGTGGGTAGTGAATTCCACACATTTGCTATTCTCTGGGTGAAGAAATTTCTCCTCAATCCTATAACATTTACTCCTTCTATGTTTATATTCTTTAGAGGGCATAGGTTTAAGGTGAGCAGGGAGAGATACAAAGAGTCCAGAGGAGCAATTTTTTGCACACAGATGGTGTTGGGTGTCTGGAATAAGCTGTCAGAGGTAATAGTAGAGGTGGGTACAATTTTGTCTTTTAAAAAGCATTTAGACAGTTACATGAGTATGATGGGTGTCGAGGGATATGGGCCAAATGTGGGCAATTGGGAGTAACTTAGGGGTTTAAAAAAAAAGGGCGGCATGGACAAGTTGGGCTGTAAACCTCTATGACTCTATTATCATCAAACTATGACCCCTAGTTCTGGGGTTGAGAACATTCTTTTGCAATCTGCCCTGTCTAACCCCATTAGAATTTTATAATTTTCTATGAGTTAGAATTTTTCTCATTCTAAATTCTAATGAATGCAATTCTAACCAGCTTAGTGCCTCCTCAGCCTGATAATCTTTCGCTGCATTCCCTCTGCAGCAAGGAAATCTTCCTCAGTTAAGAACACCAAAACTACACAGAATACTCCAGGTATGGCCTCACCAACACCTTAGATAATGGTATTGTGTTCTTGAGATGCGTGTGTCATTGGCAAGGCCAGTATTTATTGCCTGCCCCCTAATTGCACTTAAAGGTGGTAGTGTGTCACCTTCTTGAAGTGCTGCGGTCCATCTGGTGTAGGCACACCCTACAGGTAGTTCCAGGATTTGGACACAGTAACAGGGAAAGAACGATGATATGGGCCCAAGTCAGGATAGCGTGTGATTCAGAGAGGGACTTGCAGGAAATGATGTTTTCATGTTGTGGCCCTTCTATGTGGACCATGATAGATTAGTGGTAGCGTTTCTTTTGCCATTCTAGATTAATCAGCCAATTCAGCGCAGAACATGGTTTACACCTGGGACCTTACAGATGTATATAAAAAAATTTATCCAGCACCTTGCCAGTCTCCAGATGTCCAAAGTATTTTGCGATTAATTAAATACATAATTAATCAACCAATTAATTAATTAATTAATTTGCAGTTGTGTTGTAGGAAAACATGGCAGCCTGGTTACTCAAAGCAAGATCGTACAAATAGCACATTAGATAAATGACCAGCTAGTACATAACGTCTTTGTAGCACAGTAAGACATTCATGCGAAAACTGTGCCAATGGGTAAAAATTCAAGATAAACTTTAATAGTGAAGTGCAAACAGAGAACATTTTCACAGAAAACAAGAACAAGGGACAACCTGATAGAAGTTTATAAAATTATGAGAGATATAGATAGTGTGAATAGTTGGAAGCTCTTTCCCAGGGCAGAAATGACGATTACAAGTGGACACAAGTTCAAGGTTAGGGGGAAAGGTTCAGTGGAGATGTGTGGGCGAAGTTTTTTACACAGAGAGTGGTGCAGGCCTGGAATGCACTGCCAATTGAGGGGTTGAGGCATTTAAGCGACATTTAAGATTTATCTGGATAAACATGTGACTAGAGAGTAAATAGAAGGATACAGACAGTTGGTCTAGATAGGACGACGTGAGCAGGACAAGCTTGGAGGGCTGAAGGGCTTGCTCCTGTACTGTACTGTTCTTTGTATCATTTCACATCTTTTATGACTTATTTATCTCTTAAAGAACAATCTTCTGTTCTGAAGATGCCAAACTTGAACTGTTAGCTCTGTCTCTCTCCATAGATGCTGTCAGATCTGCTGAGTACTTTTTCCAGCCCTTTCTGTTTCAATTTCAGAGGAGGAATTCTTCTGTCATGCTCAACACGCGAATTATAGGTCCAGTGGCTTTGTGCAGGATTTTCCGGTTTTAGGGCGACGATGCCGCCCCCCCCCCCCCCCCCGCATCCCCCAGATGTCCAGCATCCGCTACATTTTGTTTTGATCACTGTTTTAGACCATTTTTTTTGCTGTAAGTTATTTTCCCCTTTGTGCGTCTCTTCTTACAGGAGGTGGTGGCGGTTGGAATGATTTCACTATTCCGCTGTGGTCTGGCAAGTCACTGATCGAGGGCGCTGAAGGTGGACAATCCTGCCCACAAGCCATTAAGAAATGGGGCTGGATAACAAGCGGAGGCTTTGGAGGCGGAGGAGGAGCGTGCACAGCAGGAGGAGGCGGTGGAGGGTATATAGGTTTGTTGTGATTTGTTATCTGCATATGTACACTATCACGAAAGGAATATGGTACACAGTGACTGGTCAGAGCAGATTTTCTGATTGAATGTTAGTTGGGAGGTGGATTCCTATTTGCACCTGGTTGATTCTTACCAAGCTGGCTGTACCCCATGTTACAACAGCACCTTGAATCAGGGGGAGGTGGTGGTACAGTGGTATTGTCACTGGGCTAGTAATCCAGAGACCCAGGATAATGTTCTGGGGATTGAGACTCGAATCCCACCATGACGGATGGTGAAATGTAAATTCAAATTAAATATGGAATCAAAACTTTAACGTAAAATCATAGAATCCTGTAGTGCAGAAGGTGGCCATTTGGCCCATTGGGTCTGCACTGATCACAATCCCACCCAGGCACTATCCCCATAACCTTGTGCATTTATACTAGCTAGCCCCTCTGATACTAAGGCAATTCAGCACGCCCAGTCCAGTTAAGCTGCACATCTTTGGAGTGTGGGAGGAAATTGGAGGACCCAAAGGAAACCCATGTAGACACGGAGAACATACAAACTCCAAACAGACACAATGACCCAAGCTGGGAATTGAACCCAGGTCCCTGGTGCTTTGAGGCAGCAGTGCTAACTACTGTGCTGCAGTGCCACCCTAAATGATGACTGTGAAGCCATTCTTGATTGTCAGAAAAACCCATCTGGCTCAAAAATGTCCCTTAGGGAAGGAAATCCGTCTTCTTTACCAGGCGTGGCCTGCATCTGACCTCAGACCCGCTGCAATGTGCTTGACATTTAAATGTCCTCAGGGATGGGCAATAAATACTGGCTCAGCGAGTAACACCCACATCCCCTGAACAAATAAAAAAATTAATGTTGTATAGGTAACCCTTTGGCCCACTTTAAACAAGCACATTGATGGACTGTGATTGATGAATAAATTTTAAAAGTTATGACCATTTAGGAGAATGTGGCCATTCATGGGGATAGAAAATGCCAGTGATCCTTATGAAGCCTGTAAATATTCCCATTTATTTGTCACCTTTTGCAAAGTATCAACATTACTTGATAAAAGGCAGCAGTTGAAATAACAAAAATGAAGGAAGGGAGGTTTCACTGTGGCTACATGATGAGGCAGTGGAACATTGCAATATCTAGTTTGATGATTAATGTTCAATGAGGATGACTCTATTTGATATGGTGGACCAGCTTCCGCATGAGATGACTATGCAGCATGTTTGGAAAGATGCTACAGGACTAATCAAGAGCTGAACTTTGTTGGGGCAGTGATTGTCCCAAAGTCAGGCCAGAAAGCCAGGGTCACCCCCACTTGAGCCACTTGGGAGAGTCCTGGCTGGATTCTCTCCCAGTCCAGCAATTATTGAGTTCGTAGTGTAGTGTTGGTCCCTTGAAGGGATGAAGGCCCATTTCCATGTTCTGCCAGCCAATCACACCCACCAGCGCCACCAGAAAAGGTGGCCACTACTGGAACTGCACCAAACTGAGGAACTTCACATTGGATCCGAGAGTCGCAGCAAAGTAAATGGGACCAAGGACCAGTCAGGCTGGCCCAGGTGAGGGGGGAAGTGGTGGTCATTGTTGAGGCCACAGTGTCAATGTAGGACAAAACTCTCTATGAATCACAAAATGTTGGATTAGGAGGGACCCTTCCTCCCCAAGACTGAGGAAAGATGCCAAGGTTCAACAGAGAGAAGATGCCGGGATTCAACAGACTATCTCCCCATGCAGTAGTGAGAAGAGACTGAATTGGCCTCTGGGCTGGGGAACAAAATGCCATAACAACAGAAAGCAAAGGGTCCTCCAACACCATCCTCCCTCCCAATTGTTTCCACCACTGTGACCCTCTTCCAACATATTCAGTCATTGGGGTGCAGCTCATGTTACTACCATGGACAATGCCAACTCTCTGCCATAGGAATCCTCACAACATGGCACAACTCAAAATAGGCTGTCTACTGTGTGCAATCTGTTCCACACAGTCACTGCTTAATAGGTGTCCCTCTGCCTGCAAACTTCCTAATTGGGAGTAATATTATTTAGTATTTATGTCTCAGTTTGTACATTAACCATCTTGTCTCCAGCATGTAGAGTTTTTCTCCTGCCTGCTTGTAACTTCTCCTGTTTAGCTTTGTGCTCTATGGCGCAATGCCAGGATATTGGGATGTGGGTTAAACAGGGGTCCCCCAGTTCAGTGTCGCAATAAGAGCGAAGTAATTCTACTGAGATAAGAGTGGAAGCCAGAGAGCACAAAACTTACATCCGTCAGGGCAAACCAGTACGCTGGCGTGTGTGCTGTTTAAGGGCAGATCTCAGCATGAGTCTCTGCTGTGACATAGTGTACCTTCACCATACTACACTTTACAGAAAAAACATCAAGCCGTGCACAGGGAGTCTGTGCCGGAGGCCAGTCAAATGCTGATGAGAGAATTGTAAGTATTTTTGGCTGGATTGCAACCCTGGCTTTTAGCTAACTATAATAACTGCAGGGGTCAGCTGTAAAAGAACAGCGTTTTATTGCAGAAAATAAAACAAAGACAAGTGAGCCCAGACGAGTGCGTGCCAGGCTTACTAAACAGATGTAAATAAGCATTTAAATATATTTGAATAAGTTATTCAGCTTCTCGCCGGAAACGGGCACAAGGTTGACCCCATCGGAAATCCGGCTTTGGTAAGATCGCGAGAGCCGAGAAATCAGGCGTGATTCTGCACCCTTGGCTCTCGCACAATCTTACCAGCTCACCTGACCCATAGTTGGGTAAAATTCCACCCAATGGGCTGAATGGCTTCCTTCTGCGCCGTAACAATTCTGTGATGCAAATATTTGAAAGGCACATTCGCTTCGTAATTTTAATAATTTATGGAAATACACAGCAGATCTGGCAGCATCTAAGGAGAGAGAAACAGAGATAACAGGCCTTATTTCACCACTTTAATTCTGAATGCTGGGCGGACTTGAAATTGTGAGAGCTTCGGATCCAACTTTAGACCTGTTCTCAGTCACCCCCCCATACGCACTCCGCCTGTAAAAATATCAGTGATTCTGAATCGCACTGCAGAAGTCTGTGGACAGGGTTTATTGCCCCTGAAATGTTGCAGCTCCAGTTGAAGCCTATAGCTGCATGTGCGCGGTAAAAGAAATAGAAAAATGCTCTCCTCCACATCGCTCCCAGGCCTCCCTCTGGCCCGCCAAGATATTGCCTCAACCCTCCAACATTATTGATTCCCTAATCCACCACACACCCCCACCGCTGACCAATTATAGGCCCCTGCTCCCCTTCACCCTACCAATCGCATGCAGACTGGCAGCAGATTCCTGCTGCCACTGCCCTCCCTCACCAGAAAATCATCTGACAAGCTTCCCTCTCCCCCATCCAAGAACATCTGACCTGCCTCCCCACCACCAGAGAGCCATCTGATCTCCCCACCCCTACCCAGGTTCCCAATCTGAGTCAGAGAGCTGTCAGAAGCCCTGACCTTACCTCCTCAGAAGCTGGACCCGCCCGAATCAGACCTTTGTGACCATGTCTGTTACACGCCGAATCTGGACGGGCGAACGTGGTGGTAAAGTGGGAAGTGCCGGTAAGTTTGGGCGTGCTGCCTGTTAAGTCAATTTAAAGTATGCAAATGCATTTAAATTGATGCCATGCTCATTTCGGGCACGTTCCCAGCAGCAGCCATTTTCAGCTATTGGTAAAGGGGCAACGGGCGTGGAGGCAGGCACAGATCACACTACTCACCTAACACCCAACTTTACCAAGTTTTCATGCCGAAAAGAGGGTATAACTTGATGGTAAAATCGGGCCCTACATCTCGGATTGATGCCTGTTCACTCGAATTGATTTCCAGTCTCTGGAATATTTTGCTTTGTATTAATGGTGATTACTTTCCAAGTGGAAAGGTGTCATCAGTTGTATATAGCATTTGATATTTCCCTAGTGCCAAGTTTCCTAATAGTATAGAGAATCTTAGATGGCACCCATGTGTTTATACACATCCGTAATGAGAGTATATACACTTGACACTGCGTTCTGACCTGACATAAACTTCTTGTCTTGTTTGACAGCCAGCTGTTGAACCAAAGGAAACATTAATATGCTGCACGACCCTGTCTTTATTTTGAAATCTGCATATGTAAACTTTTCCAGTGAATTTATCAAATCCCTACAGTACAGAAGAAGCCATTTGGCCCATCGAGTCTGCACTGACTCACTGACAGAGTATCTTACCCATGCTTTCGCACCCACCCGATCCCTATAACCTCACACATTTATCATGACTAATCCACCTAACCCACACATGCTGGGGCACTAATGGGCAACTTATCATGATCAGTCCACCTAATATGCACATCTTTGGACTGTGGGAGGAAACCGGAGCACCGGAACGAAATCCATAAGACACAAGGAGAACGAGCAAACTCCACACAGTGACCTGTGGCTGGAATCGAATCTGGGTCCTTGGCACTGTGAGGCAGCAATTCTAACTACTGTACCACCGTGCTACCCTATCGGGGGGATCTCATAGAGACTTGTAAAATTCTAACAGGAGTAGACAGGGTACACACAGGGAGATGTTCCCAATGGTGGGCAAGTCCTGAACTAGGGGTCACAGACTAAGGAGTCAGGGTGGACAGAGTTGAGGAGACATTTCTTCACCCAAAGAGTGGCAAGCCTGTGGAATTCATTATCACAGGAAGTAGTTGATGCCAAAACGTCAAATGTATTCAAGAAGTGACTAGATATAGCAGTTGGGGTGAATGGGATCAAAGGTTATGGGGAAAAAGCAAGAGTAAGCTATTGAGTAGGACAATCAGCCATAATTGTGATAAATGGTGGAGCAGGCTCGAAGGGCCAAATGGTCTCCTCTTACTCTTGTGTTTCTATCTTATACAGATAGGGCCCATGAGATAGCAAATGGGAACAAGAAGCATGGCAGAGTACTTTCTTTTGCTGATGTCACATTTCTTGTTGTCCTGATTGAGAGAAGCTAACTCAGCAAAATCAAACCGGGGGATGTACCTGATATTTATAACTTCAAACCAAATACGGGACATTGCTTCAAGAAGACATTTGAGAAGCTGAAGTGATCCCTTTGTAATTTTGTATTCTTTAAGTCTTGCAGAGTGTTGCTGAAATATTACATTTGGGTTTTACATACGGTGGGGTTGTTTTGTCAATTAGTATTAGAGTATAATATAATTGTTTTATGAATAAAAGGATGACAAAGGAATTGAATCGTGTCTGATTATATACAGGCGGAAATGCTACTGAGAATAATCACCCAGAGAAAGATGGAGGTTGTGGTGTTTCTTACATTAGTCCGTTGGGTGAAATATACACCCCACCATTGGCAGGTACGTGAGAGGGTGTGGGCAGTTCTATCACCATTGCATTATTTAATGGGATTTGTCATTAACTAGCTGCAAGACACATAGATCTAGCTTTTCCATTGGATGTTATTTTAACACTATTTTGAAGTGCAGGTAAAAGTAAAGTTTATTTATTAGTGCCACAAGTAGGCTTACACTAACACTGCATTGAAATTACTGTGAAAATCTCCTCATCGCCACACTCTGATGCCTGTTCGGGTACACTGAGGGAGAATTTTAGCACAGCCAATGCACCTAACCGGCACATCTTTCAGACTGTGGAAGGAAACCGGAGCGCACGAAGAAACCCACACAGACACGGGGAGATTGTGCAGGCTCCACACAGGCAGTGACCCAAGGCAGGAACTGAATCTGGCTTTCTCATGCCGTGAGGTAGCATTGTGTCACCAAGCTAGTGTTACGATACTGGAGACTGGAAACTTAGGCTTAAATTCCTACGTCTTCATCAGATATTCCTAATGTATTCAATCTTTCTCACAAATTACTAAAGATTCATCAAGAAGATAAAGCAGAATGAAAACTGAGTACATTTGTTAATGGGTAAGGGTCATCTTAATCAGATTACCACACAGGTGGGTGATGATATAAAGTCATTTTCTTTAATACAATCTCTTACTCTATTTATTTGTCTCTTTCTTTCCCTCTTTCTTTAGTCACTAATTCTATTCCTTCATCACAGAATCATAAAGTCCTGACAGTGCAGAAGAGGCCATTTATCCCCATAGGTCTACACCGACTCTTCAGCAGAGTAACTTACCCAGACCCTCTCCCCACCTTATCTCCATAACCCCACACATGGCTAATCCCATCTAACATACACATCTTAGGACACTAAGAGGCAATTTAGTATGGCCAATGCACCTAACCTGCACATCTTTGGACACTAACGAGCAGCTTAGCATGGCCAATTCACCTAATCCGCACTCTTTGGATACGAAGAGGCAAATTAACATGGTCAATCCACCTAACCCGCACATCTTGGGACTCTGGAAGGAAATCAGAATTCCTGGTGGAAACCCAAGCAGACACGTAGAGAACATGCAAGTTCCTTACAGACACCAAGGCCAGAATGAACCCGGGTCACTGGAGCTGTGAGGCAGCAGTGCTAACCACTGTGCCACTGTACCACCTCATATTTGCTTCTGAGTCATTTAATTTCTCTCTTGCTGGGTCTGTTCACCATCTCTTTGTCCTCTATCTTTATCTCTCACACTTTGTTCTGCTTTGTGTATTTATTCCTTTCTCCGCACAGTGACAGAAAGCCACGGGGAAGTTGAAATTGTGCTGCATTTAAATTGCAGCCACTGTGAACATGACTGTGTATTTGACCACATTAAAGAGGAACTCATCTGCTTGTGTGAATCGGGGAAAATACTGGCCTCTGACAGTGTTACCTGCATTTGTGAGTATCGCCTTTGATTTGGCTATTCTTTCAATTCCTTTTAGATTCCATAGAATCCCTACAGTGCAGAAGGAAGCCATTTGGCCCTTTGAGTCTGCACTGACAACAATCCCATCCAGGCACCATAACTCCACATATTTACTCTGATACCAAGGGTCAATTTAGCACAGCCAATCAACCTAACCCTCACATCTTTGAACTGTGGGAGGAAACCGGAGCATTCGGAGGAAACCCACACAAACACAGGAAGAACATGCAAACACAACACAGTCATCCAAGGCTGGAATCGAACCCGGGTCCCTGGTACTGTGAGGCAGCAGTGCTAACCACTGTGCCACCCTTTATCCTAAATAACGTACTTTTAATGATGTGCACTGCCAAGAATCAGCTGGGTTTGTTTTCTGGAAGAGTGGATATATTACACCAGTGTTGCTCTCTGAAGTGACGTACCTATCGCTGTCAAACACTGATGTATCTTGGGTGTGAAATACTGAACAGAGCTTCGAGCTTCCCAATCAAACTGAAGATGGTTGCCATGGTACAGGCTAAGAATGGCAAAGATAAATCATGATGAATTCTACAACCTGCTATATTCTGAAAACTTTCCCAATTGAGTGCGGATTGGCAGTGGCAATTATATCTGTTCAAAAAGAGGAATGGGATGGAAGCAGGGAAGACAAGGAATGGGGTAAAATTACTTATTATTTTACCAGCAGTTTTCTCAATATCTTTCTTCCTTTGCAGTGCCCCCGGAGGGTCATTTGCCAATGTCTCTCGTGCTTTCAGTGGTGTTGTCCATAGTGGTAGCAGCTTTACTGCTCGCCTTCTCGGGAATCATGATCGGTAAGTTGGAGCATTGTGTTTTAGTGCAGAAGGGACGCATCTTATTCATCCAGTGTTCATTCACCAAGACACTTTGATCCCCATTACCCCAAGTTTCCTAGAAAAAATGGCCTCAGCATCCCATGGTGACAAGAGTTCCTGGAGGGGCTTTCTTGTTTGTCCTCCTGCTGAACTCCTGGAGTGGGATTTTCCAGCTAAACCAGAAAATCCCATCCGTGACCAATGGACCTTTCCATGGTTCCTCACCCGCTATGATTCCCATGGTAGGCGAAATAGGAAAATTCACCTCCTTGTACCCGGGTCTCCATAATGCTGTGTTGGAAAGTTGGTGCCCGGGATCTTTGCAATGTTTTCTGCTGTCTATAGTCGTGGTACACCTCCCCTTTTAAGAGTTACAGACTGTCTTTGAGTGGCATTATAGAATTATCCTGGAGAGCACCAAGGCAACAAAGTGTGAATGTTGGAAATCTAAAAAGAAAGTGGAAAATGCTGATCAGGCAGCAGCTGTGGAGAGAGAAACAAAGAGAAAGGACAGAATTATGTGTCCTTTCCTGTGGCATATTTGGAGGGTATTTAATCAGGTTGGCAATCCTGCCACCACCCTGTCTCCACCCCAATAGGTTCTGTGGAGGGAAGGCCCAAAGACAGTTCTCCCACCCCGTTGCCAGTGGGTGGCACAGTGGTTAGCACTGCTGCCTCACAATGCCAGGGAACAGGTTCGATTTCCAGCTTGGGTCACTATGTAGCACATTCTTCCCATGTCTGCATATGTTTCTTCCAGATGCTCCAGTTTCCTCCCACAGTCCAAAGATGTGCAGGTCAGGTGTCTGGCCACACTAATTTGCTCCTTGGTGTCAGGGGGATTAGTAGGGTAAATGTGTGGAAATAGGGCCTGGATGGGATTGTAGTAGGTGCAGACTCAGTAGGCCAAATGGCCTCCTCCTGCACTGTATGATTCTATGATACTCTATGAATTCATATAATATCTACAGGGCAGACAGAGACCATTTGGCCCATCGCGTCCACACTGACTCTACGAAAGAGGGTTATCCACCAGTCCTATTCCTGCTCATTTACCACGGCTAATCCACTAACGTAGACATCTTTGGACAGTAAGGGCCAATATAGCATGACCAATCAACATAACTTGCAGATCTTTGGACTGTGGGAGGAAATCAGAGCACCCAGAGGAAACCCACACAGATATGGGGAGAGTGTGCCAACTCCACACAGACAGACAAGCGTCCAAGACTGGAATTGAACCCAGGTCTCTGGCATTATGAGGCTGCAGTGCTAACCACTGTGCCACCATGCTGCCCCAGTTGAGGTCCTTGCAGAGAATGGAGGCCCTCACACTGCAGCATGTACAACAAGCTGGTGTGTTTACTTGCTAAATCCTGGAGGCTCCCCTCAAAAGGTACTCAGCAGCTGATCGAGGGTCTCGACGTTGGGGAGGAAGGAGAGGCCTGCCGTGAGCATCAGTCCTGCCATTGCTGCTGACTCCCCTATGCCTCACTCCCTGAGACACCTTCCCATTCCTTGAACCATTATTTGCTTGTATCCCACATCCCAGCTTTGGGTGGGTGTTGTTTTAGCAACAGTATGGTAGTGTCACAGTGGTATTGCCATTCAAAGGAGCCGATTGACTGACAACTCTTGGTAAGTGGGACCAGTGCCCTGACCCCAGGGAAAGACCCCATCCATCGGCCTGTCAACTGCCTGATTGGCATGTGAGGGTCATGCTAGCTCTCCATTTGTGCCTGAGACCCCCATTGCTGGTACAAGATTCTTCCCAATGTTACAGTTCTGTGACAGAATGGCACTGATATGAAATCATGGAGCTGAAATATTGGACAGAAAGATGCATTGACCTCAGGTAGGAAGCGGGGCTGGAAAATCGCATCCATTAACCCTGGGCAGAATTCTCTCTAAAACATTCCTAGCGTTGAACTCATGTGAAAACTGGAGTAATCCACACTGTTTTTTTTTACATTAGCAGTTCAGACAGGAAGCTACTGCACTCTGTGCCAACATCGTGGCCCCTGCAATATTACCCTCCACCCAAGCCCGAACCCACTCTCCCAGCCCACCCCAATTTCTCCTGCCCCCCCACCCCAATTTCCCCCCCAACACTTAACCCCCCCTTCTCCTCCCCTGCAGTCCCAACAGGCTAACCTCCTCTCCCATCCTCGGGCCCGCAGGAGTGAGGGAGAGTTCGCAATCGCCCCCCCCAGGGGTTGGGAGCCCCCTGACCACCCCCCCACCCCCCGAGCCCCGCATCTCAGCCTGCCTCGACTGATCCCTTGGCAAAGGGGCAGTGGGACTCCATCCCCCACTGATCACCCCCTTGGCTGGGCCCCCCCAATAGGACCCAACCTCTTGGCACTGCCTGATGGGCAGTGGCACTTTGCTGTTTGGGCACTGCCAGCGTCTCCAAGCCCAGAGGGCACCATCCACTCACTGCCCAACCGGATCCCCATGTCCATGGGGTCCTCCATCCCCTGAGGGGGTGGGGGGGGGGGTGGGGGGTGGTCCCTGATTGCACCCACCCCCCTCACTCCTGCCACTGTTTCCCAGAAAGTGGGGAGCTAGTGTAAAGCCCTTTGGAGTGAAACACTCTGGCAGGGTGGGGGAGGCTAGCAGGCCTGAAGACTTCAGTCCCGGGCCTGCTAATCTCATTTAAATTTTGGGGATTTTTCTTTCCGCAGTTGCCGTCTGATTTGCTGAGTATTTCCAGCATTTTGTGCTTTTATTGTAAGTAAGACTGACCTATTGCTCGCTGACGCCTTGTGTTTTTTGTGTGAGGTAGCCGAAGTGTCATGAATAATTCCATCGAATAATGTTGATTGTAGTGTATCGCCTCAAGCACCAAGAGCTGCAAGCCATGCAGATGGAACTCCAGAGTCCTGACTACAAGCTCAGCAAGCTGCGAACCTCCACCATCATGACCGATTACAATCCCAATTACTGCTTCGCTGGCAAAACCACTTCCATCAGCGATCTCAAAGAGGTTTCCCGTAAAAACATTCTCCTCATCAGGTCAGTTAGCGTTTGGACGATGCTTTTGTTAGTTTTACTTGGGGCTTTGGAGTTCAGAGGATCCCTACAGTGCACGGGGAGGCCATTCGGTCCATCAAGCATGCACCAACAACAATCCCACCCAGGCCCGATCCCCTTAACCCCACATATTTATTCTGCTAAGCACCACGCACCCCACTCTGCCCCGACACTAAGGAGCAAAATTTGCATGGCCGATCAACCTAATCTGCACATCTTTGCACTTGGGAGTGGAAACTGGAGTACTCGAGGGGAAACCCAAGCAGACATGGGGAAATCGCACAAACTCCACACAAGAATGGAATTAAATCCTGGTTCCTGGTACTGTGAAGCATCAGTACTTACCATCGTACCCCCCCACCACCTCAGTTTTTTCTAGATTCTTTTTGTTGAGAGACGGATGTACACAATAAAAATGTTATTTTCGTTAATATTTTTTCTTCTAATTTCCTCACCTCCTAAGACAAAGAACAAAACAGCACGGGAAACAGGCCCTTCGGCCCAACGAGTCCACGCCGCCACCTCAATGTTCCCACTTCTATCCATGATCCCTGTCATCCTTGTCTATGTTTACAGATCTATGCATTAGAACCAAATTTGACACAATTTAGGGAGAATTTGTTCTGCCAATCAGCCTAAGAGCACATCTTTGGGATGTGGGGGGAAACCGGAGCACCCGGAGAAAACCCACGCAAGCATGGGGAGAATGCGCAAACTCCCACAGACACAGGCCCAAATCCATGTATCTGCACAGCACAGCAATAGTCACTGGGTTGTCGTGTTGCCCATCAAATGGTCCTGGTCAAATGTCCTGGTTAATGTCCACGTACATTAATGACGTGAAGCACGAGACTGCTCTTGAAAAATCCAAGAGCAGCCCTCTCATGACCCATCGCGTGTATGCCCCTTATTAGACAAGGCCAACCGAAGTACCTGTAGTAAAACAAATAACATCAATATCATCAAATTTACACACTTCCCAGAGAACTCCCAAGGCTCATGATCCCTATTTTAAATCAGTTTTCCATATCCCTCCACTCCCATTCTGTTCATGTGCCCATCTAAGTATGTCTTAAATAACTCCAGAGTACCTGCCTGCACCACATTACTTCGCAGCGCATTCCATACCCCCACTACCCTCTGTGTGAAAAAACTCCCTCTAGCATCCAAATTATACTTAGCCCCCTCACCCTAAGCCCGTGACCCTTCGTGCTATTTGAGTCCATCCGAGGAAAAAGTTTAACCCTGTTTACTCTATCTATACCCCTCATAATCTTGTACACCTCTATTAGATCTCCTCTAAGTCTACGTCTTTCTAAGGAAAACAACCCCAATTTGCCTAATCTTTCCTCGTAACTCAGACCTTCCATACCAGGCAGCATCCTGGTAAACCTCCTCTGCACTCTCTCCAGAGTCTCCACGTCCTTCCGGTAATAGAGCCATCAGAACTGGACGCAGTATTCCAAATGAGGTCTAACCAACGTTTTATACAACTACAACATTAAAGGCCAGCTCTTGTACTCTATACCCCTTCCTATAAAGGCTAGCATACTATATGCTTTCTTCACAATCTTCTCTACCTGCTCTGTCACCTTCAGAGATTTGTTCACCTGCACCCCCAGGTCCTTCTGCGTTTCTATACTGTTAAAATAGGTCTACCCTTTATCATATACCTCCCCCTACATTCTTTCTTCCAAAATGCATCACCTCGCATTTATCAGGATTGAATTCCGTCTGCCATCTATCTGCCCAAGCTACCAGCCTATCTATGTCCTGCTGTATTGCCTGACAATGCTCCTCACTATCCGCAAGTCTAGCCATCTTTGTATCGTCTGCAAACTTGCTGATCACTCCACTTACTTCTTCTTCCAAGTCATTTATATATGTTACAAATAGAAGAGGTCCCAGTACCAAGCCCTGCAGCACGCTACTGGTTACCAACCTCCAGCTAGAAAAACAGCCTTCCACTATTACTCTCTCCTATTACCAAGCCAGTTACTTATCCATCTAGCTACCTGTCCTTGTATCCCATTAGCCTTGACCTTTTCAACTAACCTCCCATGAGGGACTTTGTCAAACGCCTTACTGAAATCCATAAAGACGACATCAACGGCTCGCCCTTCATCGACCGTTTTCGTCACCTCCTCAAAAAATTCTACAGATTCGTAAGGCACGATCTTCCCTTAACAAAGCCATGTGCGTATCCCGAATCAGATCGCAACACTCTAAGTGCCTATACATCCTGTCTCTAAGAATCCCCTCCAACAGCTTCCCTACCACTGACATCAAACTCACCAGCCTATAATTTCCGGGGTTATCCCTACTACCCTTTTTAAACAATGGTACAACATTAGCTATTCTCCAGTCCTCTGGGACCTCACCTGTGTCCAAAGAAGAGACAAAGATTTGTGTCAGAGGCCTAGCAATTTCACTTTGTGCCTCTCTAAGCAGTCTGGGATAAATGCCATCAGGCCCCAGACATTTATCAGTTTTAATGCTACCTAAAAGCTCTAACACTTCCTCCCTTGGTATGGACATGCTCAATAACACTGAATGTTCTTCTCCAGGCATGTTAATGTATGAGGGTGTTGGCAGGTTCATTTCTTGCAGCAGAACATCAAGGACCAGTCTCACACACATCACTTCTCAACAGAGATCAGTTCTTTGGTACAGCATGACATGATTTTTCATTTTTGCCCTCTCTAGTCTAGTAACACTGAGGCATTAACCCGTTTACATGTGTAAATCTGAGCTGGCATGGTGGCATAGTGGTTAGCACTGCTGATTCATAGCGCCAGGGACCGGTGTTCGATTCCCGGCTTGGGTCACTGTCTGTGTGGAGCCTGCATGTTCTCCCCTTATCTGCATGGGTTTCCTCCAGTTTCCTCTCACAATCTAAAGATATGTGGGTTAAATGGATTGGCCATGTTAAATTGTTCCTTAATGTCAGAGGGATTAGTGGGTAGAATACTTGGGGTTACGGGGATAGGTCTGGTGGAACTGTTGTCAGTACAAACTCAATAGGCTGAATGCCCTCCTACTGCACTGTTTAATTCTATGATTCTGGTGTTGTATGATAAATCAGAAGCAAAGTGCTCAATCAGGAACATCGGTCACTGCTGAGACTTCATCCTGTCCTTGATGAAGAAAAGCCAGGTGTTGGATGGAAGATAGTTTGAGAGGGGCTCTCAACAGGGTCAGAAGATAAGGTTCCAGGGAAGGGCGATTGGTTGGTAAGGGCTGAGGTCTGAGGTGCACAATTCATGATGGGAGGGGGAGCTTGTGTGGTTATTCAGGGAGGCTGTCCAATCAGAGAAGAGGGCCTGTGAAAGAGGCATTGTGGAGGGGAGAAGCAATGACTTCTTCACATACCCATTTTCCAATCATAGTATAGAGTCAGACAGTACAGAGAAGGTCCTTCAGCCTAGTGAGTCTGCACCGACAATATCTAACACTAAAGGGCCTCCCCAAATGTCTGCCCCTCCACAGGTGCCTCTCCTTCCCTCCTGACCTAACCTATCCCTCGACAACCCTCTCCTTCAGAACCTGGACTCCTGACCCTGCCAAGGATCCCTCCCAGTTTATCAGCCATTGAGCTCCTGGCTCTTCATCATCAGGATCAGGATACAGTCCCAGCAGTGGCCACAGCTCCTGGTGGCGTCACTGGGACAAGAGAGTAGTCAGATTGGCTGTCAGAGGCACGATTTCCTCCCAGAGGGGGACACGGGTTTCATTCCCTATTAATACCCCTCAGGAGAGGTAAGTGCTTGTGAGAACAGAGTGAGGTTTCATGGCAACCTTTTGACAGTAGGATGGAAAGCCCAATGATCTGTAAATTCTTCTCCCTCTCCTTCAGAACTCACTAAATCCCTTAAGAATGACACCCATCATAGGAGCCATTGACCTTTGCATTCAGGTCACAATGATGATTGTGCACCAAGAATTCGATACACCCAAATCTCTCGGCCAACATAATGCAGATAATCAGCAAAGTATAGGTTAAAGACAGGTCCTCCCTTTGAGCACTGCACTCAGTTCTAATCATTAAAAGGTCAATAGCTAAATAGCATAAAATTAAAATTCATTTTCAAAAGGACAAAGGGAAAGGTTAGGACAATTTTTTTGTATTTTAGATTTTAGTTAATGGGGCTCATTATCAGAGATCAGAGACAATGTGGAAGTAGAATCCATTATACTTTCAAAACAAAGTGGATGAAATAGTTGTAACGTAATCAAAATGAAAGAATGTGGATAAAAGACACACAAGTGGGATTCTAATACCCCGGTGAGACTCAATGGAGACCCATTTGAGGAATCTGGCAGATGAATGATCGATAGAACGATCGCTTTGTGTTCTTGAAAAAACAGAATCAATTATCATCGACTAAAATCAGTTAGCTTCATACCTTGTGACAATTTCATTAGCCTTAGCCTTCTAATTATTTGATCATATTATTCATGGTCCATCCGGATTTTGAGAAGGGAGTCCCAATTGGATGAGCCATTCTCTTAACTTAATTAACTTGAATGTTTCTCTGTTGTTCTCTTGGTCTTTTTGTCAGGCCCTGTGTGCCCAATCATTTAAATCCCCTAGCGTTCTCTATTTTCCAAAGAATTTGATTTTTTTTTCCTCTTGCTGTGGTAATCCCGCTCCACAGTAATGAAAGACGTATGGTTGATTATAGAGACTTACCTTCATTCCAATAACAGTTTTGTTATTGAACTAAAATATCCCCCCAAGTGAATAAGCCAATACAATGGCCTGAGTGGCGCAGTTGAAATAATTGAAAAATACTCAGTGAACAGAGAGAAGAAGACCAAGCACCACAATGAAAAGATAGACATTTCCAACTGCTTTTATATCTGCTTTTGTAAGTAGATCCTAATTATTTGTCAGCTTCAATACTGAGTGGCTATTTATAAACATCTGCAGAACAGGTTATTGAGTTACAGTTAATCATTGCAATCCCCTATATGGAGAATTCCTTCAACGCAGAGGCATGTATAATCCAGTCCTGATTATCCAGCCAGTCTCTGCATTCAGCCAGCCTAAATTATCCCAAAGTCTGAACTAAGGCATGTGAAATACACAGCAAATTGGAAATTCAGTACTCAAAATTGAATGATCAAATAATTTGAATTAAATGAGTGAATCCACAGGAGTGGAGTATAAATATCTCTATGCTGATGCTGGATTTAGGCATGTCTAATCAAATCTGTCAAGCACTGTCATTCAAAATGCATTTATTCATTTGACTTTAAAATTAGTGACATTTTGATATGAGTGCGCCTTTAAAAATAGAAACAGTTTTATTAATTTGGAGGAGTTTATGAGCTGATCCATTCCCATGATCACAAAATCGCAACATTTACTCACATTGATAGCCTTGTTCTGATCAAAGTGAATAGCATAATGGGATGGCGACCGATGATTTGCTTAGCACTTGCAGAGGCTGTAATTGGTTCCTTATTGCTTGGAAATGATGAGTGCTGACAGAATGATTTTCCTAATCGGCGGCACAGTGGCGCAATGGTTAGCAGGGCAGTTTCACAGCACCAGGGACCCGGGTTCAGTTCTGGCCTCGGATCACTATCTGTGTGGAGTTTGCACATTTCCCCCATGTCTACGAGAGTTTCCTCCGGGTGCTCCAGTTTCCTCCCACGTTCTGAAGAATGTGCTGGTTATAGGTGCGTTGACCCAAACAGGTGCCGGACTGTGGCGACTAAGGAAATTGTAATGTTAATGTAAGCCTTACCTGTGACTAATAAATAAGCTTCTACTTTAATAGGGGCCTGGGTCATGGAGCCTTTGGTGAGGTGTATGAAGGTCAAGTGACAGGTATCCCTGGTGAACCCAGCCCTTTGCAAGTCGCTGTGAAGGTAGGAGCCGTGTCATGTTCTTGGTGTCTTCGGTCGCACGTGAATTTTAATTGTGTTGATGGGCTGCATTCTTTATTGTCGTGCAACTTTCCTTTTGAGAAGAGGCACCCCCATCTTTGTGAAAATTCTGTTCTGGCTTATTTACCTTTGAAACACTTGTGTCAGACCAATGGGGATCTCAGTCACCAGTCAGAACACCACAGCAGGGAACACCACCCCCATCGGTTCTGTGAGGGAGGCCAGATGGGATTATGTGCCCTTCAGGCACTCAAGTGACCAAAGTCAGGCCTTCTGACGATTGAGCCCCCTAATGGTGGAGGTTTGATTTTTCCATTCATGAGGCTTGGGTGCCGCTGGCTGAGCCAGTGTCTATTGCCCATTCTTAGTCGCCCTTGAACTGAGTGGGCCATTTCAGAGGGCAGTTGAGAGCCAACCACATTGCTGTGGCTCTGGAGTCACATATAGGCCAGACCGGATAAAGACAGCAGATTTCCTTCCTTAAAGGATATTGGTGGACCACATGGGTTTTTCTGACAACCAATAATGGTTTCATGATCATCAGTAGATTCTTAATTCTAGATGTTATTTATTGAATTCAAATTCCATCATGGTGGGATTCGAACCTGGATCCCCAGAACATTAGCTGAGTTTCTGGATTAATAGTCTAGTGATAATGCCACTAAGCTACTCAGAGACTGGCAGCTCTGGCGGCATTGCAGCTGACAGACACTCAGAATAATTGTAAGACTGTAGACTATAGGCAAGTGAGGGCCCGGAGTGGGGTAGGGGTACAGTTGGTGGAGAAGGAGGGGGAATAGGAGGCAAAAGCAGTGATTGGAGCGGTGAGCTTCATTCCCTACACACCTTTGCCCAAGCCCAGTCCCTCAGTCAACCCAAATGCCTGATTTTAAGTTTAAGGTTTATTTTTTAGTGCCACAAGAAGGCTTACATTAACACTGCAATGAAATTACGATGAAAATTCCCTAGTCGCCACACTCCAATGTCTGTTAGGGTACACTGAGGGAGAATTTAACATGCTTAGTACACCTAACCAGCAGAGTTTTAGACTGAGAGGAAACTGGAGCACTCGGAGGAAACCCATATAGATACAGGGAGAATATGCAGAGTCCACACAGGCAATGGCCCACATTGGGAATTGAATCCGGGTTCCTGGTGCTATGAGGCAGCAGTGCTAACCACTATGCCACCATGAAGGACCCTCCTGTAAAGCCGGCAAGGTGTGTATGAGAAAGCCGTGCAATCTCTACACCACAACTAATTGGCGGTGGCTTCAGATGTTATTTGGCTTATTAATGTGCTTAATGAACATCCCTCTGCAGTGACTGTGTCAGCCCTTGCTATTCTCCCACATTATCGAGGGAGGTGTTCATGGGAGATCTTTCCCATGGTTAAGTGGGCCTGACTGTGATAGGCTGCGTTAAGTCCAGCCCTCACCTTTTACCTATCATCTCATTTTCTCATCTGCGCGTGTGGCATCATTGCAGTTTCTGACTCCCATTCCTCAAACAAAAAAAATTTGCCAAATCATTTTTTCCTATCAAAGGATGCTTTTGAAAATGCTGAGAAGGCAGCGGGTTAGACTGCTTGACCTGATGCTATCTTCTGATGAAATTGGGGAGGTGGTGGCATGGTGGTATTGTCACTGGGTCCAGGATAGAGAGCTGGGGCAATGCTCTGGGGTCCTAGATTCGAACCGCACCACTGCAGATACTGGGATTCGAATCCAGTCCATAAAGTCTGGAATTAAATGTCCAATGATGACCATGAATCAATTCTTGTAAAACCTCATCTGGGTGACAAATGTCTTTCAGGGAAGGAAATCTCAATGTGATCCACCTGTGACACCCAGGTGTCACAATTAAATACCCTCTTAAAATGGCCTAACAAGCCGCTGGAAAGGAATTAAACCAGACAGACTACCCAGCACCAACATAGACACTGAAAACAACAACAACAAAATCAGCCTAGTCAACTCTGCAAACGTCCTCCTCACTAACATTAGGGGGCTGGTATTACAACTGAGAGAGCTGTCTGACAGACCAGTCACAAACAGCCTGATACAATCTTAGTCATAGTATCATATCTTATAGACAATGCCCCAGACACTGCCAACACCATCTATGGGTATGTCCTGCCCCACCAGTAGGACAGATCCAGCAGCAGTATATCACAGAATCTTACAGTGGAGAAGGAGGCCATTCGGCCCATCGAGTCTGCCCCCACCAAATTCCACCCAGACCCTATCCCCATAACACCATGCATTCACCCTGCCAGATCTCCTAACACTAAGGGGCAATTTAGCATGGCCAATTCACCTAACCCGTACATCTTTGGACTGTGGGAGGAAACCGGAGCAACCGGAGGAAACCCACGCAGACATGGGGAGAACGTGCAAACTCCATACAGACAGTGACCCAAACTAGGAATTGAACCCAGGGTTCCTGGAGTGTGAGGCAGCAGTGCTAACCACTGTGCCATTATGCTGCTCCTTCCTCCCTAACAGCACTGTGAGTGTGCCTAACCAACTGTACTGCAGCAGCTCAAGTAAGCAGCTCATCCTCACCTTCTTAGTGATGGTTAATAAATACTGGCCTAACCACCCTTATCCCCAGAATGGATTTAAAAAATGAAATGAGGAGTTAAACACTAAGGGAAGTGTCTTTGAAAACTGATTATGAAGAGGTAAATGCTAAAATTATTCTACCATTGTATGTGACGTCTTCTGTTTGATTTGTCCTGTCTTACAGAATGGCATCAGCCGTTGTTGATGATTTCTGTTTTCTGTCATGTACTAAACAACATTTGTAGTGACCTCAGAGCAATGTTTAACAGTTGAACATGCTTACTCTTTGATCTTAAGAATAGGATTGCATGACTTATTGTATCATTCTTTCATCTGAGGAACCTGAATCCAAAATCAATTGAGACAAGTAGGAAGAATGTCATCCTTATGCAGCAAGGAAGGAGGGGATGATAAGGTTGATACTAAGGCTCACTATTCCAGAGAGAGTAAAGTAGTCTGCATCTAATCAGACTACTTAACCTAACAGTGCTTGACCCTGAACGCCTGAAATAGTAAAAACATTTCATTCCCCACTGCTGACTTCCGTCAATATGTTCAATATTAAAATTCATTAAATAAATAGAATTAATTTCTAAGATTGGTGATTCTATTAATATTGTCAACTACATAAAGAAACCCCCCTGTATAGGGAAAATAGAAGCTGCAGTAGCCTCTTCAGTTCTTGAGTCAATCTTTCAACTCAGTGTCATTTTCCTGCACTGTCCCCATATCCCTCAATATCTTTAGTTTCAAGAAATCTAAGGATTCCTGTCTTGAATGTCGTCATTGACTAAGCACTCCCTCAAACCACCATCCTCCCCCAACTCCACCCCATTCCCACAGCCTTCTGAGGTAGACAATTCCAAAGGTTCACCAGTTCTTGCAGAACAGTTATGGACTGCAGTAAATAGTATTTACACAGTCCACAAATTACAGGGAAAGAATGTGCTTGCAACAAAAGGAGAAATCCGTCTTTTTATAAATAAAGCTGTCTAATCATTGAAGAAAAATGATCATTTAAGGAAAATCCAGGTGCCACAATATGTCAGAAGCTCTCTGGATGGATGAATTAAACTGAATGGCTTTCCTCGTCTATAATTACCATGTGATCTTGTGACAATGAACATGCTAATGAATTTGCTAAAAATAAATAAAACGACATTATTTCAGATGTCGTTTGCAGTTCTAGTTACACTGATGTTCTATCATTGTTAACATAATGCAGCGCTATTTCCTGGTTCAGTTGTGCGCTATGGTTCTGGCTGACTGTAGATGAGGGTAAAAATTGTTGTAGCCCTTCCAGTCAGAAAAAAGACTGACAAAATCAATCTGGAGGCAGAGACATGGATGCGTAAGTGTTGAAGCAGTGCAGTGTGCAAAAGCCCAGTTCATTAACAGTGAAGGAGAAACAGGCCACGGAAGCAAAGTATCACGGAGGTTGTGAATCTGAGATAATCGCCAGAATTCTACTGCCCCGTGGAATCGAAGCAGGCGAGGAATGGGCAATAGAAATGTGTGTTGACATCGGACAGGAATTCCCGGTCTCGCTTGAGGGAGGCTGTAAAATCCCACCCAAAGTGTTGTTGTGTGGATATGAGGAGGATCCCCCTACTTGGACTACTGGTTGTAGTAGAGAGAAAAGATTGTTAGTGATTGGCTGGATAATCACCTACATGAAAAAGCACTCAGAGTTTGGAGGGTGGATGAAAACTATTGGACGGTTCCTCACTGACTTGTTGGGAGACATCAGACTTTGTTCAGCACAGGAAATTGTCAAGGTCAGTTTGCTGTTCAAAGTGGGTGAGTGGCCTGAGTTCCCAGCTTTCCTTCTCCTGTCTAAGATCTCTCCCAGGTATTGTGGGAGATCTTGTCCTGCTTAAAGATCTTAAAGACTGTGAGCAAGACAAATGCCAAAGCAGTTAATAAACAGGTGTGCTTTCTTGTATGTTGCGTGGGTCCAAGTAAGGGCTGAAGACACAATTTGTGCAGATGCGACAAGAGGTGAAGATGTCAAATTTTCACTCCAAGGAGGTCGGGCCAGGAAAATATTGCATCCTGTGGTGCATCGACAGATCATAGGCAGTGAGTGCTGAGCTGAATTGGTTCTCTGAAACTCCATCACCATTACTTTATTTTATATTATTTTGGAGCGGCACAGTGGCACGATGGTTAGCACTGCTGCCTTGCAGCTCCAGGGATCTGGGTTCAATTCTGGCCTTGGGTGACTGTCAGTGTGGAGTTTACCCATATTCCTCAGATCAGTGTGGGTTTCCTCTGGGTGCTCTGGTTTCCTCCCCAGCCTAAAGATGTGCAGGTTAAGTGAATTGGCAATGCTAAATTGCGGCTTTATGTCCCAAGGTGTGTAGGTGAGATGGATTAACAATGGGAATTGTGTGATGAAAGGGAGGGGAGAGGCTCTGGATGAGTTACTCTTTCAGAGAGCTGATGCAGACTCAAGGGGCCGAATGGTCTTCTCTGTACTGTAGGGTCCTATGATTTTGGAAGCAGTTTGGTCCTCAAGCGCTCACCATTTTCACCTTCTCTCCACCCCCAAGACTGGTTTTATATCCCCTAAATGCCAACTCATGCCCTCATCCACCCATTCACTCCATATCCTCTTATACTCTCCGTGCCATCTCTTTACTCACTCTCTCTGTATTCACCCTGGGACCATTGGAACCATAGTGAGATGGAAAAAATAGTCTCTTAATGGTTTCATCAGCTCTCACTCATCCATACCCCTATTCAAAAGGTTTTCAATTCATTGAGTTCAAATTTCACCGTCTGCCACGGTGGGATTTGATCTTGTGCTCTGAAAGCATTACTCGGGGGTCTCTACGATACTAGTCCAGCGACATTACCACATCACACCGTGCTTCTTTCAGAGAAAGGTGAAGCTGGGATTTGGATATCTTCGATTTTGCACAAATATTAGATACAGTTTGGGAAAAGGAAAAAATGTCTAGCCTTTCAATAAAACATTTGTTTGGACATAAATGTCAATAAGAGTTAACAGCAGAAGCTTACATTTACAATGCACTGTTAGCCTGCAAAATAAGAAGTGAATAAAAACTTTAAATGCTGGAAGCTCCATGGATTGTGAAGCTCTCTTGAGAGAGACAAAGTGTGTGGTTGGCCCAAATCTCAAAGAACTGAACAGGAAGTTAAACCAGGCTGTGTTTCTGGGTTATCTGGGTGCAAGGGGTTGATCTCATCATTCTCTCCAGGATGAGAACGCAGGGTTGGACTGGCCCTCCAGTCCTGGCAGACCTGAAGATCTCCCCTGGCATGGTGACTACAGGCAGGGTCTATGAGCTGTTTTGGGTTGATGGGAAGGGAGCGGGGTGGGAGGGGGTGGTGGGAGATGGTCTCCGACCATGTAGAATGGGACGGATTTTGTGAGATTGGCTGACAGATGCTGCCAACACCAATGGGAAACATGTCTGTTTTCCTGCCGGTGTGGGAACTTAGCTCTGTGCAGCAGCTGTGCCTTTCCTACACTAGTCTTAAAGACAGTGGGATGGCCCAGTGGTAATATCGCTGGATTATTAATCCAGAAACTCAGTCAATGTTCTGGCGACCTGAGTTCGAATCCCACCATGGCAGATGATGGAATTTGAACTCAATTTTTAAAAACCTGGAATTAAAAATCTACTGATGACCATGAAACCATTGCTGATGGAAAAACTCATCTGGTTCACTCATGTCCTTTCAGGAAGGAAATCTGCCATCCTTACCTGGTCTGGCCTACATTTGATTCACAACAATGTGATTGACTCTCAACTGCCCTCCAAGGACAACTAGGGATGGGCAATAAATGCTGGCCAGCCAACGACATCCATGTCCACAAATGAATAAAATAAAACAGAAGATCATTTTTGCTCCAGATGTAGTGATGTGGATCTGAGTCAATTTCTTCACTTTCCCCTCACCCGTTCCAATTCCACTTCCAGGCTCCTAACTTCCGGGATTAAAAAATCCACTCTTTTTTTTTATTTTACACAATTTATGAGGGCAGCATAGGTGGACAACTTGATATCGTTTGTTTCATTTTTTTTCAATCTGAAGATGCTCTCAAGACAAACTCAATTAGATTTTATCATGATCGATTCTAAAGGAAAGAGACCAGGACAGAAACAGGAAATTATTCGGAATTTTTTCGTTTGGTTGTTGATTCTATCTGTTCCACAAGCAGCAGTGCAGTGATATAGATTTCTTCAATGTACCTGAGTAAAGTAGGGCAATAAAATGAGTGAGTCTGAAGTGATGTCAGGTGAGGTCTTGAATGTGCTCACCGATAAACTACTGACACTCAACTCCCTAAAAATTCTGAGCCCATCAGGGGCACTAACTGGGTCAACAAGGATGGAATTTGAATAAGACTCCATTATGGTGATTCTCCAATGCTATTTTCTGTCTTGACCTCTCTGGTAGAAGTCAGTGAAGGAGCTTATTGCACCTGGTGTGGCACGGTGGCGCAGTGGTTAGTCCACTGCCTCATAGCATCAGGAATTCAGGTTCAATTTGGGCCTTGGCCAACTTTCTTCAGAGTCGGCGTGTTCTCCCCATGTCTGTGTGGGTTCCTCCAGGTGCTCCAGTTTCCTCCCACAGTTAATCCTGCTAAATTCTTCCTCAAGGTATCCAAACAGACTCTGGAATATTGTGACAAGTGAGTAACTTCACAGTAATTTCATTGCAGTATTAATGTAAGTCTACTTGTGACATAATAACTGCCTCTGTAATGACTTCAACAAGATCCATGAGTTGATTTCTTGAGTATGAGCTCCCTGATTGAGGTAATGATTGCCTGCCTAATCAGGGAGCCTGAACTCTACATAAATATGGGAGTGTCTGGTCCACTGACACTCCGGATTCTGACTGTATACCCAAAACGCTCTAGGAGTGGAATAGAGCTTGTAAATAAAGAGAATCTGGTAAAGGGACACTGGCCTCTGAGGAAGTATTTCAATCCCATTCCATAAAATGTACTGGAACTGGCAGGGATAATAGAACCTGTCCAAATTCATGCAATGTTTGAAATGTGCTTACCAAAACCTCAATCTAGGAGGGGTCATATTAATAATAATTTCAAATCCATTTTGCCCAGTTCAGGTGATCGACCTGGCTATTTAACACAGCAACGTGACAATGAGTTTCCTACACCACCAAACCTCCCACATCCCCCAACCCTACTCCAATCCAGCCACAGTTCTGCTGCTAACCATGCCCTTCCTACCCTTCCCAAGCCAATTAGGTACCTCAGCATCACTGATATTAGCCATGTGTGTAGCTGAATTATGCAAAGGCACTCAAAACTCACAGGCTGGAATTTTATTGCCCCCCCGCCCACAGTGGAGAAAGGAGCAGGTGAGGGGCGGACCATGGGAAGGTCCTTTGATCTTAGGCGGGTTTATAGCATTTCAGGACAAGAGAGACCCTTCAAGCAGGACCAATGTACAACTGGTCAGGAGATAATTCCTTTCAAAGTTTGCAGAATAGTCCCGTGAACAGTGCACTGTAAATCCATTGATATCGTTAGAACCATAAATTTGCAAGGAAAATTAACAGCTACTAATCACCAGGAACATTGTTTGCTTTCAACAAATGCTGGCCATGTCAGCGACACCCACATCTCAGGAAACAATGAAGAAAAAATATATTGAACAACATTAGATTATGAAGAAGAAATCTGTGCTGTTGTATTTTCCAGCCACTGTTGTTTTCTATATGTTATCCAATATTAGCCATTTTCTAAATTCTTAATCTTGGGGAATGTGTGGTTTTCACGTTCTTGGCATGCCTGTGTGGAATTCCTTCTGGTGCTCCTCTGTCTTCCCACAGTCCAAAGATGTGCGGATTAGGTTGATTGGCTAAGGTAAATTGCCCTTAGTGCAGCAGGATTAGCAGGGTAAATATGTGGGGTTACAGGATAGGGCCTGAGTGGGATTGTTGTTGGTGCAGTCTCGATGGGCCAAATGGCCTCTATCTGCACTGTATGGATTCTATAATTCTAAAAGATTTTCTAGTGCTGGTTGGAGAAGAGCAGGGTCTCCTCCTTGGTACTTGGATCAATAGTTTTCCCTCAACCAATATCATAAAACAAACATTCTGGTGATTGATTTCCTCCCACAGTCCGGGTTAGGTTGATTGGCCGTGCTAAATTGTCCCTTAGTGTCAGGTAAGTACATAGAGTTACAGGGTAGGGCCTGGCTGGGATAGTAGTCTGTGCAGGCTCGATGGGCCGAAGATCCCCTTTCTGAGAATTCAATGAGGGATTCAATGATTCTAATTTTTCCATTCAACTATTTCCCTGAATAAGCATTCAGAAACTGGAGAAAGGAGAAAATTATTTCAGTATCCAAAACTAGTGCGGGTATTAAGGAAAGGATTTATGGAATTGACAGAAAATAGCTAATTTTGCTGGGGAAAGGTGTTGTTTACAAGAAACTGCTGATTAAAACAGAAAAGAGATTCTGATGATCAGTGCTTATGTTTACACTGCTGATGCAGGGTGAAACAAAACTGTTTTTATTTTATAAGCTCGTTTGTTTTATTTGATGGTTATAAAAGTTGTTCCCATTAGCTTTGGAGTGGAAGTTTAATGATGGATTTTACGGAGGCGTTTGTAAACAGTGTTGACCCTGGGCTGCTCGATTTTGATAATGGCCACGCTGATATTGCCTTACAAAAATCACATTGTGGTCATTATCCAAAATTCATTTCTTCTGGCAGCAGAGCGAATTGTTTTCAGGGAGCCACTTCCTCATTTCGCCTGCAATAAAGAATTTAGAAAATGACTAATATTGGATAAAATATAGAAAATGACAGTGGCTGTAAAACACAACAGCATGGGTTTCTTCTTCATAATCTAATGTTGCAATCTGTTCTGTAATAACGTTGCAGGTGATAATGGCACACTTTGCGGTGCAAATTATTAAGGACATGCCAGCCTCCCAGCTCTTCCAGCCTCAACAGGAATCTTCCCGGAGAGATCATAATCTCCTGCCTCAGGATCACAATTCCCCCCCCGGTCGAAACCTGACATTAAATTATGGCCTGCTGTTGCTTTCTGCCCTCTCTGGTAAAGGGAGTACAGAGGCAGCGTCTTTTTCTTTCACCATTTTTCCCTGTTCTCTTACGGACTTACCCCAATGCCTTTGCTCGTTCTTCAGTTGTGGTTCAATGGCAGCACTCAAGGTTCAGAGATTGCAGATTCAAGCTCCTTCCTTAGAAACCTGAGCAGATAATCTAGGGCATAACTGAGCGAGTGGTGCACTGTCAGAAGTGTGGCCTGTCAGATGAAACATTAACCCGATCCCCCTCAAATTATTATAGAATTATAGAATTCTGACAGTGCAGAAGGAGGTCATTCAGCCCATTGAGTCTGTACCGACCACAATCCCACCCATTCCTGTCCCTGTAGCCCCAAGTATTTACCCTGCTAATCCCCCTGACACCACGGCCAATCAACCTAACCCGCACATCTTTGGGCGGGGGAGAACATGGGACCACCCGGAGGAAATCCATGTAGATACAAAGAGAATCATAGAACCCTGCAAAGCAGAAAGAGGCACTTTGGCTCATCAAGTCTGCACCGAATACAATCCCACCCAGGCCCTATCCAATATCATATCCACTAATCCCTCTAACCTACACGTCCCTGGACACTAAGGGACAATTTCTTAGCATGGCCAATCAACCTAACCTGCACATCTTTGGGCTGTAGGAAGAAACCAGAGTACCCAGAGGAAACGCACACAGACATGAGGAGAATGTGCAAACTTCACCCAGACAGTGATCCAAGCCGGTAATTGAACCTGGGTCCCTGGTGCTGTGAGGCAGCAGTGCTAACCACTACCGTGTCAGGCACAGTGGTTAGCATTGCTGCCACAATGGCAGGGACCTGGTTTAATTCAGCATTCAAGAACTAGCAGAGTGGAGTTTGCACGTTCTCCCCATTCTTGTGTGGGTTTCCCCCAGGTACTCCCATGTCCTCCCACAGTCCAGAGATGTGTGGATTAGGTTGATTGGTCAAGCTAAATTGCCCCTTAGTATCGGGAAGATTAGCAGAGTAAACATGTGAGGTTATAGGGTAGGGCCTGATTAGGATTGTTACTGGTGCAGGCTTGATGGGCCAAATGGCCTCTATCTGCACTGTAGGGATTCTGTGATCCTAAAAGATTTTCTAGTGCTGTTTAGAGAAGAGCAGGGATTCCTCCTTTGTAGTTTGATCAATAGTTATCCGTCAACCAATATCATAAAAGAAGAAACAAGTGTTCTGGTCATTTATTTCATTGCTGTTTATCAACTTCCATTCTTGCCTAACATTATAAAAGTGACTACATTTCAAAATCATACTACTGACTATAAAGGAGTTTGGACACCCTGAGATTGTGGAAGACAACAACTAAATGCAAGTTTTATTTTTCTTTCATTTCTACTTTTAAATTAACTTGAAAGTCCTCCATTTTTCCTACTTTATTATTCTGTCTGAAATCCTACCTGCTGCTGCTGAATAACAGTAATCTGTTTACCATCTTCTAAACCTTCCCCAAATGTTGTGGTAAATTGCTAATCTAATGCCAAGATTGTTGAAGGTAGAAATGTGTTGTGACTCATCCCAGTATGCAGTGAAGCGTATCAACAGCAGGGACAAGTTGATTGAGAGGGACACAGGTATGGGAAGAATCTAGAATGATATCGTGAGCATCCTGGCACGAATAAGTAGCAGCTCTTATCCAAGATAGATGGCATTGGCATGTTTAGAATGGAAACAATAGAATATACATAGAACATGAAGCCCAAGGATGTGCCGAATGGACAATGCGAAGCATCAATGTCACAGAAAGGAATACAAATGGCTGAAATGGCCAAGCTCATTTGGAATTGAAAACGATTTGACAGAATTCATTTAGCTCCACGCATCACTGCTAAAGTGATGAATGGGATTTATCAGTAGTGATGGGAGCTAGAATTGCCAAATCTTGCTGAACTGACTGGAGGATTTTAATCATAGAATCTTTTGTCTTTACCAACCATCACAGAAATGTTATTGGTTGCCTAATATGTTTTTTTTGTTTTTTTTCTGTGTTGCTATTCTCCTGTGTTCCCTTAAAGGATGATTGGTTAGACCAGAGAAAAACGGAGCGAAACATGCATTTTTAAATTCTTTCATGGCATTGGTATGGTTGGCATTTGTTGCTCAATTGTCCTTGAACCCCCTCATGACAACACTATGGTTAAGAAAGCCCACCAGTGCTCTACTTTCTCAGAAGGCAAAGGAAATTTGGAATGTCAGTTATGACTCTCACCAACTTTTACAGATGCACCATAGAAAGCATTCTTTCAGGTTGTGTCACAGCTTGGTATGGCTCCTGTTCTGCCCAAATCTGCAAGAAACTACAAAAGGTCATAATGTAGCCCAATCCTTCAAGCAAACCAGCCTCCCATCCAATGACCCTGTCTACACTTCCTACTGCCTCGGCAAAACAGTCAGTATAATTAAAGACCCCACGCACCCGGACCTTTTCTCTTCTATCTTCCTCAATTCAGAAAACAGATAAAATTCTGCGGTCAAATTCTGACTCAAGAACAGCTTCTTTCCTGCTGCCATCAGACTTTTGAATGGACCTATCTCACATTCAGTTGATGTTTCTCTACACCCCAGCTATCACTGTATCACTACATGCCATACTCTCTCATTTTCTTTTCTGTGAATGGTATGCTTTGTCTGTATAGTGTGCAAGAAACAATGCTTTTCACTCCATACTGATATATGTGACAATAATAAATCAAATCAAATCACAATCAAATTAGAAGGTAGCACTATGTTACCCCCCTTCAACCACAGTAGTCCATTTGGAATAGTTGCATAACAATGTTGTTTGAAAGGGACTTCTAGGACTTTAACCTAGAGGCAGAGAAAGAACAGTGATATAATTTGAAATCGGAATAGTGTTGAGAGGGGAACTTGCAGATGTTCACGTGTGTCTGCTGCCCTTCACCTTTTGGTTGTAGTAATTGCAATTTTGGAAATGTACTACCTTGGAAGGTTAGACAAGTTACTGTAATGCATCTTATAAAGGGCACACACTGTGTTTTCGTAGCTGAGGGAGTGCATGCTGAAGCTGGTGAATTGGGTACCCATCAAGTGGACTGCTTTGTCCTGGATTATTTCTACCTTCCTGCACTCACCCAGGCAAGTGGAGAATATTTCATCA
The DNA here is from genome assembly GCA_024679065.1 of Sphyrna mokarran. Classification (NCBI taxonomy): domain Eukaryota; kingdom Metazoa; phylum Chordata; class Chondrichthyes; order Carcharhiniformes; family Carcharhinidae; genus Sphyrna; species Sphyrna mokarran. Next base: position 68,615,676 of record JAGIQG010000012.1, on the reverse strand, counting down.
CATTCCTGACTTGCATCTTGTAGTCAATGGCCAGACTTTGGGGAAAACACAGTGAGAAGTATCACAACACCAGGTTTAAGTCCAACAGGTTTACTTGTAGCAAAAGCCACTACTTTCAGAACTGGCTGGTCTTTCGTCAGGCGGGTGGGAGTTGAACTGATGAAGGAACAGACAGTTCCAAAAACTAGTGGCATTTGCTACAAATAAATCTGTTGGACTTGAACCTGGTGTTGTGAGACTTCTTACTGTTTTTAACCCCAGTCCAATGCCAGCTTCTTCACATCAGACTTTGGGGAGTCAGGAGGTGAGTTGGTCACTGCAGAATCCCCTGCTTCCGACCTGCTGTTATAGCCACTGTATTGATGTGATGATTCCAGTTTAGATTGTGGAATTCAGCAATGGTAATGCTATTGAATACCAAGGGACAGTGATGAGATACTCACTTGTTGGAGATGCTCATTGCCTGGCACTTTTGTGGTGTGAATGTTTCTTGCTATTTATCAGCCAAGCCTGAACATTATTCAGGTCTTGCTGCATATGCTCATGGACGGTTTCAGTATCTGAGGAATTCAATCTTCTGAGGACTGCCACATATACTCTGCACTCACTGAAACCAAAGTACCTTTCCATCCCTCCCAATTGAAACCTCTCTCGTTGAGGCCAAACAGTCTTCCAAGATTATTTAAATGACCTGAAGGCTCTGGGGTCAGGGGTGAAAGTTTAGTTCCATTAAAGAAATGCTGAGATGATGCAGAACTGAGAAACCCAGGTTCATCATATCGACACCATTCAATGTGTGACAACAGTTGGGTGCTGTGCATTCCCACACAGGCAAAGAGCTCCACCCTGTGGGATGATTTTTGTTTCTTACCATCACATAAATATCCCTAGTCCCTGTTCATCTAAATCAGCAAATGGAAACCAATGTGGATAACATCCATGGTTCACACTTACCATCAGCGGAGGATTAGAAACACCAATTGGAACTGAAAATGATGCCAGTCAATGAATCCAAATCATCCGTCTTGAGATAATCAGACACCTGGATGATGTAGTGGGGGAAACTTAAGAAGTCTGAACACAATGGATGGGATTTTATGGCCTCGCTCGGGCAAGACTGGAAATTCTTGCCCAAAGTCAATGGAGATTTCCGTTGTCAAACCCTCACCTGCTCTGATTCCGTGGCAGACAAGACGGTAGAGTTCCAGCAAAGGATTCTGCAGAAATTACCTAGTGCCTAGAACCCAGCAAAGAAGGCTCCAGCTCTGGGTTAGAGTCGAAGAGCACAATCTCACAACCTCCTCCTTCCCAACTTTTGGTGAGGTGATAAGTAGGGTGGGGTAAAAACTCAGGTTTACATCCAATTTCTACCCTCCTCCCCACCCCCTTCCACAGCCCCCTCATTTTCACGTTCACGCCACTGAAATTGACTTCAAATCCAGAAACAACGGAATCAGCTGCTGTCAGAAGTTGTTGAGGCAAACTCGCTGGCGTCTTTTAAAAGACTTCTGGATGAGTATATGGAAACAAATAGGATAGGGGGTTATAGATAGGTCTGTGGATTGGTAGATGTGATCGGCGCAATTCGTGGGCCGAAGGGCCTGTTTGTGCTGTATTGTTCTATGTTCTATGTTCTAAACAATGTTAATCACATGGTTTATATGTCATTAACCAGTCCTGGACACTATCGTAAAGACTCACCAACCTGAACCACCTCATTGGCCAGTGTTGTCCCTAACAAAAATCATGTATGGTCCCACCAACGTCAGAACCCTACCATCTCGTTTGGCACGGAATTGGAGTGAGGAGGATCTGACAACAGAAGTCTCTATTGACTATCACCAGACGAGATGGTTTCATCAGTGGGTATCAGAGGCCATTGAAGCTCCCAAGTGGTTGGGCACAGGGCAGAGCTGGGCCATGGCCATGGCACCCTGGTAGTGCCTGCCTGGTACCCTGGCAATGCTTATTGGGATCCCAGACACTGCCCACCTGGTATCTTGGCACTGTCCACTGGGCACCTTAAGTGTGTCAAGAGGGCAGAGCCAGAGTGGGGTGGAGATAGAGGGCTGAGCCTTTGTGGTGAGGGGGGAAACAAGTGGGGAGCTCTGCAGGGGTCAGAGGAAGAGAATTTTACCAGTGGCAAGCACTGGCTGGGGAAGGAGGACAGAAACTCCTGCCAAGGGGATAGTCAGCAGAGGGGGAACTCTGCAGAAGCGGGTAAATTAGAGATTGGGAAAGAAGAGAACTCCGCAGGGATGTAGAATAAGCGGTGGGGGCGGTGGTGGCGATATCCATGGAGGTGGGTTTGGGGGGCCAGCAGGAAATCTTCTAGCACATTGAAAAATCAGAGCACCTGTGCAGTGGTGCATCTAGACCTAAATAGGCAGCTTCACAGGCGAGGTCACGCTCCATCCATCCCCGCTGGTGGGAATCAAATACTAGAAATGGTGAATCATGGAAATCCACGGTTCAAATTTTCTTCAGAAAATTCTGCCCTGAGACCTTGCAGGATTCTAACTAACTTAGCTGAATAGTTACCCAGGAAATGTTAGACTGAAAGACACAGTACTAACTCTTGGATAAATATACAGCTAATATCTCCACTGACTCCCCATTTAGCTTCATAATCCTCCAACTCCCCCAAAACCTTTTACTCCCTTCCCCAATTCTCCCTGACACAACTTGACAAGACTTCACTATCCTATCATTCTACCGTCCTGCCAGCCTATCCAGCTGACATCTTACTTTCCCTGCTACACAGCGCCCTGCCACCCTGCCAATACCCTACCCTTTTTGTCACTCAGCACCCTGCCACCCATCTGACACCTGCCATGCACCACTCTGCCACCCAGCCAACACCCTATCCATCCCGCCACACAACACTCTGCCATCCATCTGTTACCCTACCCACCCTACCCACTTACTTCACTGTCACTCATTCGCTAACGCAACGAAACACTATTTAAATGTCCCAAAGCTTTTCAGTGTGTTAGTGAATGAAGATATGTTAAAATACAACAGCCAGCACTGTAAATAAGGGAGGGGGGGAGGGAAAGGGGGTTGCTTCCTTCTGAATACCCTGTCCAATAAGGAAGAAACCCAAGAACAGGTATGTTTCGCATTTCTGATAAGGCCCAATTTGAAAATCTCAGCCAAAAATGGGGAGTTTTGGCGCTGTGTGAAAGAAAAAAATGAGCCGAGAGTCCATCCAATGGTGATTCCTGCATCCAAGAAGATTCAGTCCAGTGGAAACCCAGCAATTTGGTTAGCGCTGCTGCCTCACAGCGCTAGGGACCCGGGTTCGATTCCCGGCTTGGGTCACTGACTGTGTGGAGCCTGCATATAAGAACATCAGAAATAGGAGCAGGAGTAGGCCATCTAGCCCCTCGAGCCTGCCCCGCCATTCAGTAAGATCATGGCTGATCTGAAGTGGATCAGTTCCACTTTCCCGCTTTCTCCCCATAACTCTTAATTCCCTTGTCTATCAGAAATCCATCTACCCATGACTTAAATATATTCAGCGAGGTAGCCTCCACCACTTCAAAGGGCAGAGAATTCCAGAGATTCGCCACTCTTTGAGTGAAGAAGTTCCTCCTCGACTCAGTTCTAAACTGCCCCCCCCCTTTAGTTTGAAGCTGTGCCCTCTAGTTCTGCTATCCTTTCTAAAAGGGAAGAATCTCTCTACCTGTACCCTATCTAGCCCCGTGTCTATGTGGGTTTCCTCCGGGTGCTCCGGTTTCTTCCTACGTCCAAAATTGTGTGGGTTAGGTGGATTGGCCATGCTAAATTGACACCACTGTCAGGGGGATTAGCAGGGTGAATGTGTGGGGTTATGGGGAAAGGGCCTGGAGTGGGATTGTGTTCAGTTCTGCCTCCTGCACTCCAGGGGATTCTATGATTCTAAAACCGTTATTCCACTGTCAACCGCTTCAGCTGTAACAAGCTGGCATTATGTTAAAATTAACAAGGTTTAAAAGATGCAGTTAAGTGTCAATGTGCCAAAGTTCCTGAGATAGTAATTCCAACAGCTTTTAACACTGGAGGCTGTCAAGGGTGAAAGACATGTGCAAATGGCAGCTAAAATTGCCTCACAGCAGCTCAGGCATGAGTGCACTTCACATTAGTCACTCATTTTCCAATGAGCGATCTTCGGGGGAAAGAAAACAGAAAATGCTGAAAAATACTCAGCATCTCCATGACAATGGGTCTGATTGAGGCTCATAAACCTGAAATGTTGGCTGGAATTTTCCGTCAGCGAGATTCTGTCATCCCGCTGCAGCGAACGGGGATTGGGCTAAGCGCCAAATTCTCCGTCCTCACTCACAGATATTGTCTGCCCAGCTGAGAATTTCCAGCATTCTCTGCTTTAAATCGCCAATTTCCAGCATCTTAACAACATTTTGCTTTTGTATAAATGATTTCATTGAGCAATTTTTGGTAAATGAATCACCGCTCTTCATTTTCTATTTCCTGTAGACATTGCCGGAGGTGTGTTCTGAACAGGATGAGTTGGATTTCCTAATGGAAGCTTTGATAATTAGGTAAGATTGTTTTAATAGGTTGTCATAGGCAACTACAAGACATCTTGCTAAATACCATTAGAAATACAACTTCACTTCATCTTGCCTTATTTCTTATTTTTCTTCATTCCACCTCATTCGTGTTCAGAAATCTATCTGTCTTTGCCTTAAAAACATTCAATGAGGTTGAACAGTAAAGGGATTACAGGTTATGGTGAGCAAGTGGGTAAGTGGAGCTGAGTCCATGAAAAACATGGCAAAGCAGGCTCGAGGGATGGGCTGCCATCGGTGGGACTAGAACTTTTAGTTTTAGGTGTGTCTCAGGGATCAGTGCTGGGTCCACTGTTATTTGCCATTTATATTAATGATTTGGAGGAGAATATAGGGGGCATGATTAGTAAGTTTGCAGATGACATCAAGATTGGTGGCATAGTGACAGTGAAGACAGTTATCTCCAATTGCAGCGAGATCTTGATCTATTGTGCCAGTGGGCTGACGAATGGCAGATGGAGTTTAATTTAGACAAATGCGGGGTGATACATTTTGGTAGATTCAACCAGGGCAGGACTTACTCAGTTAATTGTAGGGCACTGGGGAGAGTTACTGAACAAAGAGATCACAGGATATATATTCATAGCTTCTTGAAAGTGGAGTCACAGGCGGACAGATGGTGAAAAAGGTATTCGGTAAGCTTGATTTCATCGGTCAGAACATTGAATACAGGAGCTGAGATGCCTTGTTGAAGTTGTACAAGACATTGGTAAGGGCACATTTGGAATACTGTGTGCAGTTCTGTTCACTCTATTTTAGAAAGGATATTATTAAACTAGAAAGAATACAGAAAAGATTTAGTAGGATGTTACCGGGACTTGATGATCTGAGTTGTAAGGAGAGGCTGGATAGACTGGGACCTTCTTTCTTTGGAGTATAGGAGGCTGAGGGGTGATCTTATAAAGATCTATAAAATAATGAAGGGCATAGATAAGAAAGATAGTCAATATCTTTTCTCAAAGATAGGGGAGTCTAAAACTAGATGGTAAAGGTTTAAAGTGGGAGGGGAGAAATACTTAAGGGGCAATTTTTTTCACACAGACAGTAGTGAGTGCCAGAGGTAATAGTAGAGGCAGGTACAATTTTGTCTTTTAAAAAGCATTTAGATAATTACATGGGTAAGATGGGCATAGAGGAATATGGGCCAAATGCAGGCTATTGGAGTTAGCTGAAGGGTTTTAAAAAAGGGTGCATGGACAATGGGGCCAAAGGGCCTGTTTCCATACTGTAAACCTCTATGACTCTATGACTATGAATAAGTATAACTTTTAAGTTGGGAATGGATGTCCCTGATGTTGCCACCCTCTCCAGGCAGCAGTGCAATCAGCAAATTCCTTCTTGGAGATAGAAACTGACTCCATCATCATCATTGAAATTTGCCTCACACCCAGATGCTTTTCAATGAGAGTAATGCAATACAGGAACTTGGTCTCAGAGAGATAAATTAACCCTGTTGTCCGCTAGCTGATGTGTGGTGCTGACCGTGGATGGGTCTCTTTCCTTAGCAGTTTATAGCTGATGATCTGAGACACAAAATTGAAATATTATGAGGACAAAACATACTTCCAGCAAACCTGAAAGTAAGAATGATGAATACAATGGGCAGAATTTTATGTCTCTCCACCTAGCACGACCCCACTCCCCCAAATCCCCACCACCACCCAGCAGTCCCCAACCCCTCACCATCCCCCAGCTTCCCATTCCCCCACCATGCCCCTGCTCCCCACTATCACCCAGTACCCCCACCATCCTCACCATCCTCAGCTCCCACCCCCACCCACCACCCCCCATCACCCACCATCCCCCAGCTCCTCACCACCACCCAGTCTCCACCACCAACCACCACCTCCACCTCCTTATCATTCCCCAACTCCCCACCACCACCCAAATACCCCACTTCCCATTCCCCCACTCCCCACTACCACACAGCATTCCCCACCTTCCTCATATCCCCACCTCCCCACCGCCACTCAGTCCCCACCCTCTTCACCATCCCCCAGCTCCCCACGATCACCCAGTCCTCACCATCCCCAGCTCCCCACCATCACCCACCATCCCCATGCCCTTGCAGATGTTGCAGTGCCCACCCCTTACGTGTTAAGCGTCTCCTGCCATAGCCAGCAGTGTGTTCAAAGGCCTACATCACATGACAAGGCTGCCAGGAAAACGCTGCTAACTTTGTTATCAGCTGTGGTGTGTTGGAGGGGAGAGGGAGGGAGGTCCTCCTTTTTGGGCACCTGCCCAAGAAGTGGCCACGACCAACTATTCACCCGTCACCCACTCTCCTCCACCACCCACACCCCCCCCCCCCCCCCCCCCCCCCCCCCCCCCCCCCCCCCCCCCCCCCCACCCCAGCTCCAGTGCAGCCTCCTAATCCCCACCTTCCCCCACATCACCCCCAGTTTCCTACTGTTTGCGCTACGTGCTGCCGGAGAACCCCATGACGCAGGTTGCCATCAGTGAGACAAGAACATTTAGTTTTAGGAATAGATATAACATTTAGGGTGGAAATTAAAGTAAGTGTAAGTTAATTGGAAACATCTGGCTAATAAACAACCCTGAAGTGAGTTCATCCAAATAGACCCGGGGTTAATACAGTTCAAAGTATTTATTTAATAAGGTCACAATTAGAACGGAGAGATCTTAAACAATGGGTGACGAACATTGAGTTTATAATAGAACCAGCAGGTCTATACTTACCTCAATGAAACACTTAAATTATTTATGAGTTCCCAGATAAAAAGGTGATAAAAGCAGTTTGTAAATAAGACTGGAAATTAGTGCCATTAACTCTATTAAAGATATGGGTTATTCATGTAGGTCTCAGAATCAAATGTTTGGTTTTGAAGCTAAGAGAGAATAAATCTACATTTCTGTTTGGAACATCCCACATAAGACATGGAGTTATATAATTGGGAACTGCCCTTTTGCATTGCATTTGTACATGTTTTTGATCATAGAAACAAGTAATTTAGCTTTGGAAAAGGCAGAGAGTGTGGCATTAGCCATGAAGCAGCTGTAGATGAGAAGCAAAAATGCTCTCAGAAATCATGGGTATTTCAAAGGTGAAGTCACTAAACAAGAATCCAGTGATACCCTCACTTGAGCTGGTGTGTCAACAACAAGGTGCAGAATCATGATGGTGGGTTGCTTAGCTGGAAGTTAATGGAAAAAAACCCCAAGAAAGCTCATATCCTGGGGGATATCATTAGCACTGAAGAGAATCAAAGTGAATTCCTGAGAGCTGTGGCACTTTGATTTGGCCCCAGAAATTGAACGTTTAAGAAGCTGATAAGTAGTCAAAGACTTTCTGGGAAAAAAGTCAAAGTGAAAAGCAAAAGGTTAAGCTAAGTATTTCTGTTTTAAAGTTTAGATGATTGTGTTAATTTTGTTTAATTATAGTATAATAGATAAGCTAAGATAATGTTTAATTAGTGGTGTTTGCTTTGTCTGGTTCTAATAATAGTGAAATCATTTGTTTAATCTGTAGACTCTTACGGCTTCATTCTTTCAGTAAATAATGGAGATTTTGAACTTTTCTTTACAAGTAAACAGTCTCTACTCCAATCATAACATTGGCACCAACAATACTTGTTGTGATCTTGGTTGAGAACAGTAACTTCTTTTGAGAAGAAAAGAAAACTGAAATCTCAGTTGTTTATTGAAAAACTGAAGCCAGAAAGATTTCAGGGTTTGGAACACAAGAATTTTTACTATACAACCTAAGTATTATCTTGGTAATCATAATATACTCTTAAACACAGAATTAAGATCAGTTAAACATGAATTCACAGGCAAATATTGTTCGACCAAAAAATATAAATTACACATTAAATGGCAGCTACAAGTAAGACAGATATTACAAAATGACTCAGCAGTCCATTCAGCATCTATGGTATCAATCATAGTCGCAAAGTATTTCAAAACTCTTGTCTTTTTCATGACGAATTTCAGTTCCTTTTCTTCTAGGATGTACCCTTATCCCTAGCCAATAGCAGCACAAAATCAATTCATATTCTAAGGGCATCACCTTCAACAAAAATGGTGCATATCAGCAGGGCATCCACACACTGCTCACAATGGTCTGGATAGTATTATCTTCCAGACACAGTCCGTAGCAACTGTATGTTTTCCTAGTCTCAGCTTCTGCATCTAGCCTCGGCGCGGTAGCACAGTGATTAGCACTGCTACTTCACAGCAACAGAGACCCAGATTTAATTCCCAGCTTGAGTCACTGTCTGTGCAGAGTTTGCTTGTTCTTCCTGTATCTGTATTGGTTTCCTCCTGGTGCTCCGGTTTCTTCCCACAGTTTGAAAGACGTCTTGGTTGGGTACATTGGCCATGCTAAATTCTCCCTCAGTGTACCCGAATAGAAGTGTTGCGACAAGAGAATTTCACAGTAACTTTGTTGCTGTGTTAATGTAAGCCTTACTTATGACTAATAAATAAACTTTAGCCTCTGTCTTCTGCAGCCTGCCTGTACTTCACCACTGGAATCATCATCTGATGGCTCCATATTCTTTTTTATAGTTTCAACTCATTTCCGTCTCTATAGAAGTTTTGACTTAAGTTTAAAATTTACTTATTTGTGTCACAAGTAGGCCTACATTACACTGCAATGAAGTTACTGTGAAAATCCCCTAGTCGCCACATGCCATCGCCTGTTGGGGTACACTGAGGGAGAATTTAGCATGGCCAGTGCATCTAACCAGCATGTCTTTTGGACCACTAGAGCACCAGGGGGAAACCCACACAAACACAGGGTGAATGTTCAGACTTCACACAGTGACCCAAGCAGGGAATCGAACCTGAATACCTATCCCTGTGCCACTATGTAACCTTGTAGTGATCAATTTAAGAGCAGCATGTCTGAGTCACTAAGCCATGCACTTTCGGATTTATCCTAACCCAATTTTGCAATCATCACCTTTTCATCCTTGGTCCATTACTTTGAAGCTACTTAAAAACTGAGCTTCTGAAATACCAATGCAATTGATCACATCCTATAATGTATAGTGTGGTCAGCACTGGAGGTGACTGGCAAACAGAGGTTGACATACAAAATATCCTTGCAGGTTCTCAAGGCCAGGGACTTATCCAATTTCTAGGAAAACAACAATATTCCAAGATCCTCGAATATTTGTTCCCTCTTTCCATTGAAGTTTTGCCAACTTAGAGTCATAGGATCCCTACGATACAGAAAATAGGCCATTCAGTCCATTGAGTCTATACTGACTGCAATCCCACCCAGGCTCTATTCTTATAACTCCACGCATTTACCCTACTACTTCCCCCGACATTAGGGGTAATTTATCATGGCCAATCAACCTAACCCACTACAGGAGGAAACCGGAGCATTCAGAGGATACTCATGTAGACATGGAGAGAATGTGCAAACTTTACACAGACAGTGATGCAAGGCTGGAATTGAACCCGAGTTCCTGGAACTGTGAGGCAGTAACCACTGTGCCACCGTACCACCTATATGATCTTCCCTCACTAAATTTTGGTTTTACCTGCAATTCTGAGTCTCTGAAATTGCAATAAAGATAAACTTCGAACAGGAATGAGGCTCTTATCTTCTCTGAATGCTCCCTCCTGGGCTGCCTGGTATTGATCATTGTGGATCCTCTTGTACATTGTCTCATAATGATGTTATTAATGGTTTTATCCAAAATGGTAAATGTGTTCTTTTCTCAAACCCTTCCAGCAAATTCTGCCACCAGAATATAGTGCGATGTATTGGAGTCAGCCTGCAGGCCCTTCCTCGCTTCATTCTATTGGAGCTGATGGCAGGTGGAGACATGAAATCCTTCCTTCGAGAGTATCGGCCTAAACCGGTAAGAAGTGACCATTCTTTGGTAGCAACCTGATATACTACCGCATAATCCTCACAGATTTCTTTTATTTAATCGTGAGACACGGGCATGGCTGGCTTGCTTGCCCATCCCTAGTTGCCCTGGTTCAGACAGTCAGCCACATTGCTATGGCTCTGGAGTCACACGTAGGCCAGATCAAGTAAGGATGGCAACTTTCCTTCCCTAAAGAACATCACTGAACCAAATGAGTTTTCCTGACAATCAACAATTATTTCATAGTCATTAGTAGATTCTTAATTCCAGATTTTTTTTTATTGAATTCAAATTCCACCATCTGCCGTGGCAGGATTCGATCTTGGATCTCCAGAATGTTAGCTGGCTTGTCCATCCCTAGTTGCTCTTGGAGGGCAGTTGCAAGTCAACCACGCTGCTGTGGCTCTGGAATTACATGTAGACCAAAACAGGGAAGGACAACAGATTTCCTTCCCTGCAGGGACATTAGTGAACCAGCTGAGTTTTTCCAACAATCGAAATGGTTTCGTGGTCATCGGTAGATTCTTAATTCCAGAAATTTTTCATTGAATTCTAACTCCATCATCTGCTGTGGTGGGATTCGAACCCAGGTGTCCAGAACGTTATCTGAGTTTCTGGATTAATAGTCCAGCAATAATACCAGTTGGCCATTGCCTTCCCTACTCCATTTGATTTGTTTAGTCTGATTCACATGATGTGAGAATTTCCCATAATGTTTGACTAATTGACCTCTCTTAATGCTCTGAACCCTTGTACTTTAATTGGGCTTCCAACTGGTCCGTGTTAATGCTAAATAGAACTGGCATTGTCGTTGGCTGCAGTTCCTTTCACTGTCACAGGATCCTACATCCCACCTCACTAATACACAATTATAGTTCACATGAGAATGACCACTTATGAGGTGTCCATTGATGCACAAAGGATTTCTTTTTAGGCTCACGTTATGCTGATTCATTGCCAGATTGCACTGATTAAACGTCAGCATTTAACCTGATACTTTTTTTAGATCATGCTGGCAAAATGCCAAGCTTCTGAATTCCCGTAGTTCTGATTGAGGATAAACTCCAGTTGTTTTAAAATGAAATCCCGCAGATTTATATCATTTATTGACTCGTTAATGCACTAAGGCAGGCAGGCACTGCCATTTGAAATATAACTAAAACTTGTGACGATGTATTGGTTGTCAGACTTTGTAATGCTGATTGAAACTAGATGACCAAGCGGAGGAATGGAAAAGGTACCACGTTTTATTAATGCCCTGGCATCCTGACATTCAAAACACTAAACAGCAAAATAATGAAATGTTTCATTGATGATTAGGCTTGCATCATTATTGCCTGCCTAAAGCGACACAACTCACCTAATTGCAAAGTTTAGTTTTCAGCAATTCAATCTGTCACTGACTGGAGAAGGTACTTGGCAAAGCTATCAAGCGGCTGCTTATGTAATTAGCACTTGCCTTCTTTCACTAAACTCATTTGATGAGTGGTGATAATCAGAGCTGAAACATTAACCAACAATGATGACAGATCCATTTTAATTGTGACTCCTACGTCTTCCTGCACATCTCTTGCCTCCCCCCATTGTTCTCGATGATGATGGCGGGGGCAGGTGGGAGGAAGGGTCGAGAACTAGGGGCAATTGTTTAAGGATACAGGCTTTTAGGAGCGAGATAAGGAGAAATTTCTTCACCCAGAGGGCGGTGAGTGTATTGGAATTCATTACCACAGGACGTAATTGGGGACAAAATTGTTGTGTGATATTTCAAGAAGAAATTAGATTGAGGGGCTAAAGGAGTCGAGGGATATAGGGTAAGACGGGGATTTGATCAGCAGCCATGATCATAATGAATGGTGGAGCAGGCTGGAAGGGCCAAATGGCCCCCTCCTGCTTCTAGTTTCTATGCTTTTATGTTTTCTCAACCCCTTCAATCTCTGTAAGCTGCATTTTCTGAGGGGGTAGTGAAAAGTCCAATTTAAACCCACCAAATTTAAGAAGCCTTTCCCACAACAATAACACGCTGCAAGTGGTCTAAGCAAGCTGATGATGGGGACTTCTGCCCCTCGGTCCTGCCCTTGAGTAATGCTGGCACATCTGGTTAGTTTATAGCTCATGCAATCCCAGCAGTACCACACTCAGTTGTATGTGCTGATGGAACCACAAGAAAGGTTATGGTGACCAAACTCAGCCAAGTCCTAGGCTCCTTGGGCGGGGAAGGAATAGGCTTTCTCAGGAACAGGGCAGGAGTGTGGTGGGGGGGGGGGGGGGGGGGGGGGGGGGGGGGGGGGGGGGGGGGGGGGGGGGGGGGGGGGGGCGTCAGACTTTTGGGGCTAGGCCATGAGACACAAAGAGGAGTATGATCTTAGATGGGTAGACAGGAATTCCCCATCCCACCTCCCCCCCAGAGAATGTATCTCCCTTTTCCTGACTTTTTAACCACTTGGGAGAAAGAATTGTCTTCTTGTTCGTACCTTCCTTTCACTGCCCAACATCGTTCAGCAAAGGAGGCTGAGTGAGATCAATAGAAAGGAAATTGAAGTGGGCCATCTATCAGGCAATAATTCACTACCAACTGTTCCAGATTCCTGCCAAAGATAGATTTCACACGGTAACTGGCACAGCAGTTATGGAATACATCCTGTTCCACGTGGGAACTCCAAGAGACATCTTGCTTTTTGAAAAGCCTCAGTGAAAGAGTTTAATAGAGCCTTATTTTACTATTTTGATTCTAAACGTTGGGCACTTTTAGACTCGTTCTCAGGCATCCCCATACAGACTCTGCCTGCAGAAATATCAGCGATTCCGAATCGCGCTGTAGAAACCTGTGGGCAGGGCTTATCATGCCCAAAATGCTGCAGCTCCAATTGGAGCTTTCAACGGTGCATGTGCAGGAAACAAAATGATAGAATGCCGCTCCACTGCACATCGCTGCTGGGCCGGTTAATGACTTCCCCTGGCTCTCACAATACCCCACCCCTGCCACATTACTGACCCCCTCTTATCCACACACACCTACCTGCCTCCCAGACTGCGCACCTCTCCCACCCTTTCCCCCCACCAATCTCAGGCATAGGGGCAGCGGACCCGGGCTCAATTCTGGCCTCGGGTGTCTGTCTGCGTGAGTTTGCACATTCTCCCCATGTCTGTGGGGTTTCCTCCCACAGTCCAAAGACGGGCAGTGTTGGGTTGGTCTCTTGTACATTGCCCCTCGGTTTATGTGTGCGTGTGTGCATGACTTTCATTCAGAGCACTAGCACAGGCATGATAGGCCAAATGTCCTCTTTTTGAGCTGCAGTTCTCTGATGCTATGGCAGTTTAGAGATCACCTTTACGGCCTAATACATTATTGTTAAATAACAACAAAAGATATGGATGCTGGAAATCTGAAATAAAAAGAGAGAATGCTGGTTAAACTCAGCAGGGCTGGCAGCACCTGTGAAGAGAGAAAAACATAGTTAACTTTTTGAATTGAGTTTGAATTTGATTTATTATTGTTACATATAGAATCCCTATAGTGCAGAAGGAAGCTATTCAGCCCATCGAGTCTGCACCGACCATAATCCCACTCGGGCCCTATCCCCACAATCCTATGCATTTACTCAAGCTACTCCCTTGACACTAAGGGGTAATTTTACCATTTGAAAACCTGGTAAAGTCAGGCATGAGGCCATTAACACAACCCACATCTGCGCACATGGCCACTTTACCGAGAGCTGGGAATGGTCACAATCCGAAACAGGCACAATGGTGATTCAAGTGCATTTGCGTGCATTTAAATTAAATTACTGAAATGCCTGCTCAACTTTATCAGCACTTCTCCCTTTATCATGCGTTCGCTGATCCCGAATCGCACCGAAATAGATCTGCTAAATTAAAGTCTGAATCGGGCACTCCAGCTGCTGAAGAGTAAATTCAGAATTTCCAACAGCTCGCTGACTCAGATTGATGGTGGTGGTGGTGGTGATGGTGGTGGTGATGGTGGGGTGGGGCGGGGGGGGGATTGTCAGGGGGGGGGGATCATTGTCTGGTGGATGAGGGAAATGAGGAGGGCAATAATTCTATGGTGAGCGGGGGGGGTGTAAGGCCAGATCATTCTCTGCAGTGGGGGGGGGGGAGTGAGACCCAATCATTCTCTGTGGGGGTGTGGGGTGTGGAGACCAGATCATTCTCTGCAGTGGGGGGGAGCGAGACCCGATCATTCTCTGTGGGGGTGTGGGTGTGAGACCAAATCATTCTCTTCAGTGCGGGGGAGTGAGACTCAATCATTCTCTGTGGGTGTGGGGTGTGAGACCAGATCATTCTCTGCAGTGGGGGGGAGTGAGACCCGATCATTCTCTGTGGGGGGTGGGGGTGAGACCAGATCATTCTCTGCAGTGGGGGGGGGAGTGAGACCCAATCATTCTCTGTGGGGGTGTGGGGTGTGAGACCAGATCATCTCTGCAGTGGGGGAGAGTGAGACCCAATCATTCTCTGTGGGGGTTTGTGGGTGTGAGACCAGATCATTCTCTGCAGTGGGGGGGAGTGAGACCCAATCATTCTCAGTGGGGGTGTGGGGTTGTGAGACCAGATCATTCTCTGCAGTGGGGGGGAGTGGACCCAATCATTCTCAGTGGGGTTTGGGGTGGTGAGACCAATCATTCTCTGCAGTGGGGGGGGGAGTGAGACCCAATCATTCTCTGGATGTAGTAGTGGGGGTGTAGTGAGGCCACATCATTTCTCTGCTATGGGTGGGGAATGTGAGGCCAGATCATTCTCTGAGGGGGAGAGAAGTGAGGCCAGATCATTCCTGGGGAGATAGGGGGGTGAGGCCTGATTATTCTCTAGTGAGAGAGGGGGGAAATGAGACGAGATCATTTCTGGGGGGGAAGGTGGTGGTCAGTGAGGCCACATCATTCTCCAGTGGTGGGTTAGGGCGGTAGGGCCTGCTGCCACTCTGCAGGTGATCAGTGGGGGGGAGGGGGGGCAGGGGGTTGTGATCAGTCTGGGTAGAAAGGGAGGGGGTGAATAAGGAGGACAATTATATTGTAGGGGTGAGGATGATGTGTTGAGGGCCATCACTCCCACTTTTCATTCCCGGGAGCAATCTGACACAAGCACACTTTTTCAAATTGTTTTCTAACTGCGCACGCGCAGTTCAGAGCTCAGATCATTCTGGGCACGTTAAGCCCCACCCACAGTGCAATTCAGACCAAAAAGACCTGATTTTCTTTTCAGGCTGAGTGCATACGGGGGCTCCTGAAAGCAGTTTTCCAAGTCGGATCTGAATTGTGCCCAGATCCAGCACTTAGAATGAAAATGGTAAAATCAGGCCTGATGGGGCAATTTAGCATGTCTAATACACCAACCTGCAGATCTTTGGACTGCTGGAGGGAACCCATGCACACTCGGGGAGAACGTGCAAGCTCCACACAAATGGTGACTCAAGTAAGGAATTGAACCTAACTTGGGTCCCTAGTGCTATGTGGCAGCAGTACTAACCATTGTGCCATCATGCCATATGTATTAGCATGCAGTGAAAAGTATTGCTTCTTGCATGCTATTAAAGATAAAACATATCATTCATAGAGAAGGAAACGAGAAAGTGCAGAATGTTGGTGTTACAGTTATAGCTATGGTGTAGAGAAAGATCAACTTAATGCAAGGTATGCCCATTCAAAAGTCTGATAGCAGCAGAGAAGTAGCTGTTCTTGAGTAGTTGGATACAAAACCCCAGACTTTTGTATCTTTTTCCCGACGGAAGAAGATGGAAGAGAGAATAACTGGGTTAAATAGGGTCCTTAATTATGCTGGTTGCTTTACCAAGGCAGCGGGAGGGTAGACAATGTCAATGGATGGAAGGCTGACTTGTGTGAAGGATTGCATTACATTCACAACCTTTTGTAGTTCCTTGTGGTCTTGGGCAGAGCAGGAGCCATACCAAGCTGTGATACAACCAGAAAGAATGCTCTCTATGGTTCATCTGTAAAAGTTGGTGGGAGTCATAGCTGATATGCCAAATTTCCTTAATCTTCTGAGAAAGTAGAGATGGTGGTGGGCTTTCTTAACTATAGTGTCAGCATGGAGGGACCAGGACAGCTTGTTGGTGATCTGGACATCTAAATATGATGCTCCCACAGTAAAGAAAGGATACAAATGCAATGAATTACATTGTTGGAGAAGTAGGTATAGGAGATGAGGCAGAATAGCGCAGAGATAAGTCAGAGCAAAAGAGTGATTGACAAAGATGTCAAGAACGTGAGACAAAGGGGCTGTTAATGGTGCCATTAAGGAGTGAAGGGTCTTATTAGCAGCAATGGTAAGAGAGCAAAGGATATTATTAAACTAGAAAGAGTGCAGAAAAGATTTATTAGGATGCTACCGGGACTTGATGAATTGAGTTATAAGGAGAGGCTGGATAGACTGGGACATTTTTCTCTGGAGCGTCGGAAGCTGAGGGGTGTTCTTATAAAGGTCTACAAAATAATGAGGGGCACAGATCAGCTAGAAAATATCTTTTCCCAAAGAAAGGGGAGTCTAAAATTAAAGGGCATAGGTTTAAGGTGAGAGAGGAGAGATACAGAAGTGTCCAGAGAGACAATTTCTTCACACAGAGAGTGGTGAGTATCTGGAACAAGCTGCCACAGGTAGTAGTAGAGGCGAGTAGAATTTTGTCTTTTAAAAAGTGCCTTTTAAAAAGTAATAAGAAGTTGAAGTCACAGCGCTTAATTCTAAAGTTTATTCATAAATGGTTAAGTATCATTCTAAATTATTTCGCTATTTGAGTCCAAATAGTAAGTAAGTAATGAAGTTACGGTTATAAATTTACATTTTAAATATTTGGACTCATTATGAAGAGGAGAGACGAAATTGACCTCAATAAATGCACACCGTGGTGAAAGACGCTGAGGTAAATGCCGTGATTAAGATTGCGAATTTAATTCTCCTTTCCTTTTATTACTGACATTGTGACACATTTATATTGTCGCTGCCATTCCAAGATGCTGTGCCAAGTCCCACAGCGTTTGACCTGGAGGAGTATTGATTTTGTGATGAGAAGAATATGGATTTTTTAACGTAAATCCTGAAGATATCTTGATTCAAATTAAATTTGTAGGTGTATTGAGCACATGATGTATGTCTCTGTGTTATATGGGGGTAGATCTTGAATTTGTGCAATGGTGTAAAATATCAAGCTCACCATTCTTTTTATATTTCTCCCGATTAAAGTTTACTATCGTTTATCTAGCTACTTTTTATTTCTATTTTTATTTTATTTCTTAGTAAAGCTGGTCTGAAGGAGCTGAGATAAAATGTCTGTAACTATCTTTCTGTCCATCAGTCAGAGAGGGCAGGGATAAATAACTTACGGCTGTGATCACTGGTCAGCTTAATCCAGAGTAATCTCTTTGGAAAATGACACAGGGGGGCAATAATACACCTGCATAGAAAAGTCAGATTTTCAATGGTGAGATCTCATTTTCCGAGTTTTGTTTCCTCTGCCTAGAAGTCTATGAAATAATGAAGGACATAAATAAGATAAATAGTCAATATCTTTTCCCAAAGGTAGGGGAGTCTAAAACTAGAGGATATAGGGTTAAGATGAAAGGAGAGAAATACCAAAGTGTCCAAAAGAGGGAATTTTTTTCACACAGAGGGTGGTGAGTGTCTGGAACAAGCTGCTAGAGGTGGTAATGAAGGTGGTACAATTTTTTTGTTGTAAAAAGCATTTAGATAGTTCCATGGATATGATGGTATACAGGGATATGGACCAAATGCAGACAATTGGGATGAGCTTGGGGATTTAAAAACAGAAGGGCACCTTGGAGAAGTTGCCTTCAGCCTGTTTCCACGCTGCAAATCTTTATAACTCTATGATTCTATACCTCTCCGCCAGAGGTGTAACGAAGGTGGGAACTTTATTTAAATGCATTTAAATAAATTTAAATGTAGTTAAAGGGCTTCTCACATGTCCCAAAATCATAGCACTCACCAGCCTTTCAGGGAGAAGAATTGCTCAGTTTTTCCCTGTCCCACCCAAAACTCTATCAAGTGTATTTGGTCTTGAGGACAAGGAGGCCAATTTGAAAAAAAGTCTTTACCTCAGTGTTACTAGATGTCATAGAATCCCTACAGGACAGAAAGAGGCCATTCAGCCCATCGTGTCTGCACCAACCACAATCCCACCTCGACCCTAACCTCATGCATTTACTCCAGCTAGTTCCCCTGACACCAAGGGGCAAATTAGCCTTGCCAATGCACCTAACCAGCATAGTTTTATACGATGGGAGAAAACTGGTGCACCCGGGGGAAATCCACGCAGACACGGGAAGAACATGCAAACTTCACACATGCAGTCACCCGAGGCCAGAGATCCCTGCCGCTGTGAGGCAGCAATGAAACCAGAGGCCTTCAGAGCAAGATAGTCACCAAGAATTCCAATTGGGAATTCAGACGAAACACCTTCACCCAAAGAATGGTAACAATGTGAAGTCACTGATTTTAATTAATGAATAACAGAGGGGCTGGTTAAATAAAGATGCACTGAAGGGAAATCTGTACAAGCATATGAGGGAGAAAAGTTAAAACAGTAGTTTTAGATGAGAATAGATGGGATAGCCTTAAGTGGAGCATTAGTACCAGCATGGATTGATTGGGCAGAATGGCCTGTAAGTTATTTGACATGTCGTCTTCTCGATATGATTCAGGCTGTTCCCCCCTCCCATCCCTTGGTAAAGAACTGCCCCTTCACCAACGAGGTTTACAATGGGTATTGAAAAACATGAAGCAATTGAGGGATGGCATTGGGGGTACCCCAGTGATTATGTGTATGGGGTGTTTCCCCGATGTTTGTGTAGGGAGGAAGATTGCCCCAGTGCTTGTGTGAGAGGTGGGGAATAAAGGGGTTTGCCCGGTTGCTTCTGAAAGAGGTAGTCCCCCCATGTCCCTGAGTGTTGTTTTATCACAGATCTGGACACCTTTCAAAATGGCTGCCCTGAACTTTAAGGTGCCAACTCTATCAGGTCCTGTCCCACCAGCATGATGGCAGAAACCAGATTTTCTATGCTCAGAGTGCCAGAAATTCTGGTGAGAAGCCTCAGCTGTGCATCTCGAGAGCTCCACGCCAGTTTTCCTGCCCCAAAACTCTGATTCCAACTTCCACCTACAAACAGGTTCCAACAGGCCACAACCACTTCTGTCATGGTTTGTAAGAAGTCAAACCCCAGCCTGCCTCTTATAAGGTCAACCTCATCGAGCAAAGCCAGAAATGGGGAACCCCCTATTATACTGACAGGCTCTGCTAGCCTGAATCATATCGAGAAGACGACATGTCAAATAACTTACAGGCCATTCTGCCCAATCAATCCATGCTGGTACTAATGCTCCACTTAAGGCTATCCCATCTATTCTCATCTAAAACTACTGTTTTAACTTTTCTCCCTCATATGCTTGTACAGATTTCCCTTCAGTGCATCTTTATTTAACCAGCCCCTCTGTTATTCATTAATTAAAATCAGTGACTTCACATTGTTACCATTCTTTGGGTGAAGGTGTTTCGTCTGAATTCCCAATTGGAATTCTTGGTGACTATCTTGCTCTGAAGGCCTCTGGTTTCATTGCTGCCTCACAGCGGCAGGGATCTCTGGCCTCGGGTGACTGCATGTGTGAAGTTTGCATGTTCTTCCCGTGTCTGCGTGGATTTCCCCCGGGTGCACCAGTTTTCTCCCATCGTATAAAACTATGCTGGTTAGGTGCATTGGCAAGGCTAATTTGCCCCTTGGTGTCAGGGGAACTAGCTGGAGTAAATGCATGGGGTTAGGGTCGAGGTGGGATTGTGGTTGGTGCAGACACGATGGGCTGAATGGCCTCTTTCTGTCCTGTAGGGATTCTATGACATCTAGTAACACTGAGGTAAAGACTTTTTTTCAAATTGGCCTCCTTGTCCTCAAGACCAAATACACTTGATAGAGTTTTGGGTGGGACAGGGAAAAACTGAGCAATTCTTCTCCCTGAAAGGCTGGTGAGTGCTATGATTTTGGGACATGTGAGGCATATGAGAGGTGGATATGAACCCATCACAGCACTTAGAATCATTGCATCCTTCAGTGCAGAAGGAAGTTATTTGGCCCATCGCGTCTGGACCAACCACAATCTCACCAAGGCGCTATCCCCATAACCCCATACATTTACCCAATTAGTCCCTCTGACACTAAGGGGCAATTTAGCGTGGCAAAATCCACCTAATCTGTATATCTTTGGAGTGCGGGGGGAAACCGGAGCACTTGGAGGAAACCTGCACAGTGGAGAATGTGCTGACTCCACACAGATGTGACCCAAGCCAGGAATCGAACCCGTGTCCTTGACACTGAGAGGCAGCAGTTGCTAACCACTGTGCCACCGTGTCACCCTTGCACCTTGTCAGTCAGTACTGGAGATTATTGATGGCTGACACACTGACTGGGTATCGGATCCCACACAAATTTATGGCCCTTTGTTTTCCAGGACAGTTATCTTCAGTAAACAGGTTATTGTTCATTTCAGCGCAGAGATCACCCAGAAGGTTTTTCAATATTTCAATTCATTGGAACTCTGGCCTTGTTGTTAATGCAATTCTTTACACTGGGCACAAGAAAGAGAGAGCTTGGAGAAGAGCCAAGTTGAAACAATTGATGGCAGCTTAAGTTGAATCAAATCTCATCTGAAGACCAGAATAGGCTGTTCAACTTTTAAGTCTAAGTAAATTGCTGGAAGCAAACAGCAGCATTATATCATAAGTGTAACATGAAGGTTAGAATTAGCACAAAAAAAATCAGAACGTGCTACAAATACTCATTACATCATCAAAACAAAAAGTCATATTCTTTAAACTTCTGCAGTTTGTTTCTTTCTCCACTGATGCTGCCAAACCTGGGGTCACCAACAGGGTTATCAAGCAATACTTGCTTGGCAATAACCTGCTCACTGATGCTTAGTTTGGGTTCAGGTAGGATCATTCAACTCCTGACCTCATTTCAGCCTTGGTTCAGATATTGACAAAAGAGCTGTGTTTCAAGGGTGAGATGAAAGTGATTGCACTTGACATCATTTGACTGAGTGTGGCATCAATGCTGGAGTCAATGGTAATCAGGGGGAAAACCTTCTGCTGGTTGGAATCATAGCTGGTACATCTGGTACAGGAAGGTGGTGTTGTTGTTAAAGGTTCATCATCTCAGCTCCAGGAGATCACTGCAGGTAGTTTTCAAAGTAGTGTCCTAGGCTCAACTATCTTCAACTGCTTCACCAATGGCCTTCCTTCCATCATAGTGTCAGAAGTGGGAATTTGGTTGATGATTGCGCACCATTCATGGCTCTTCAGATACTAAAGCAGTCCATGTCCAAATGCAGCAAGATTTAGATAATAGCCAAGTTTGAACTGAGAAGTGACAAGCAACATTTGTGCCACGCAAGTGCCAGGCAATCACCATCTCCAAGGAAATAGAGTGAAACCATCGCACCTTGACATTCAATTATATTACCATCGCTGAGTTCCCCACTATCAACATCCTGGGGTTGCAATTGACCATAAAATGAACTTGATTTAGCCATATGAATACTGTGTCTACGAGACAACATCAAAGGCTAGGAGTCTTCAGGTTGATTAACTTATCTCCTGACTCCCCAAAGCCTGTCCACCATCAACAAGGCACAAGTCAGGAGTGTGATGGAATACTCTCCACTTACTTGGATGAATGCAGCTCCTAGAACACTCCAACCTGAATAAAGAGCCTGCTTGGTTGCTACTAGTTCTTCCCGCCACTACCAATGAACAGTGGCAGCAGCGTGTACTACCTACAAAATACATTGCAATAACTCATCAACTCTCCTTAACTAGCACCTTCCAAACCTAATCTGCTACTATCTAGAAGGACTGCTGATACACAGGAACACCACAAATTATAAATTCCTCACCAGCTCACACACCGTCCTGATTTGGAACTATATCACTGTACCTCCAGTAGCGCTGGGTCAAAATCCTGGAACTTCCTCCTTAACAACATTGTGGATGTATCCGTAACAAATAGACTGGAATTGTTCAAGAAGGGAACTCATCAGTTCTCGATAAATGATGACCTTGCCAGCAACACCCTTATCTTACAAATGAATTAAAAAATATATTTGTTGTTAACACAAGGAGTAAATTGCAAGAAGAAGATTCAAACATGGAGGAAGTGAGGTGATGTGGTGGGCAAAGATTAGCTCTTAGGATGAGTGTATCTAAAGTAGTGCATAATAAAGACCCACATATTGGCTATAGGATCGAATTCACAAAGCTAACGGCTTCTTAGAGGCAGAGAAATGAGAAAGCAGAACTACCATAAGGAATAGAAACCACAAGATGATGCTGCATGCTGAATCAAACCAGCAATGATATCCATCTAATTCTAACCCAATCCCCTTGACAATGAAACTCCGAAGAAACTGTGAGACCCCGATGGAGAGATATTGAAATATTCTCAGGGTAATCTGTAATAAAGATCAATACAATCATTCGTGCTGAGCTGAGTTGACAAAATGTAATGTCTGCCAAGACTCAGGGCAAGCACCATCAGGCAGATTACCGTTCAATATTATATTAAAAACAAGCTGATAAAGCGTCTCACCCATAACCGGGTCACAAATAGCTGTTGCCCAATAATGGTGGGACGTGTTGAGAAATAGTCAATTGTCATTCCCTGATCATTTTTATTTTATTCCAGTAAGCATGTGAGCCCATATGCTTATCAAATTCTCTTGCTTTCAACTGCGCAGGAAGAAACCACCCCCCTCCAACTACCTCCACCGTGGTGCTAATAATTGGAGAGGCAACCCTCCCAAAAAGACCAGAAAAGGATTAACCGCTAAAGCTGGTGGGAGGCTGATGGGTAGACACTAAGTGGCTGATCTTACCGGCTGTTCACACTACTCTCCTGCTCCAGCAAAGTCGGAGAATTTGGTGCCCAGCCAAATCTCTTTTCAAATCTCTGTCAGGAAGGGAAAATCCCACCGGTGTGAACGGTGATAAGATTCTGGCCTAAGTCAAAAAAAAAAGTTTATTTATTCGTCACAAGTAAGGCTTATATAAACACTGCAATGAAATTACTGTGAAATTCCTCTCGTTGCCACATTCTGGCACCTGTTCAGGTCAATGCACCTAACCAACACGTCTTTCAGACCATGGGGGAAGCCAGAATACCTGGAGGAAACCCCTGCAGACATGAGGAGAATGTGCAAACTCCACACAGACAGTGACCCAAGCTGGCAATTGAACCCAGGTTACCGGCGCTGTGAGGCAGCAGTGCTAACCACTGTGCCACCGTGCGGCAGGCAGATGGCTATCTAAGGGAGATTTCCCTCCTACAGAATGTGTGAGCGGAGCATCATCTGAGCAAAATGAGCAGCAAAGTAATTTTGCAAACAAAACTGAAACTTACAAGCTCCTGAATTTTTTTTTTATTTGTGGAATATGGGCATCATTGTCTGTGCCAGCATTTATTGCCAATCCCTGATTGCCTGTGAACTGAATGACTTCCTCATTTAAGAGTGAGACACAAGGCTGTGGTTCCTGAGTCACACATAAGCCAGATCAGGTGGCAGATTTCCTTCTGTAAAGAACATTGGTGAACCAGACGGATTTTTATGACAATCGATGGATGATAGTTTCATGCTCACCATTAAAATTTTAATTGAGTTCACATTTCACCATCTGTCATGCGGAGATTTGAATGCGAATTGCCAGAGTGTTACCCTGACTCTCTGGATTGCTAGTCAAGTGAAAGTACTAGTGCACCACCTTCTCCCTATGTTGGAAGCAATGACCATTTCCTCTCCATTCCCCACCGCAACAACCCTATCCAAAGTAGCGTTTACCAATATCACCCAGTGTGCTGTAAGTCATAGACTTCTCAAACCAACTCAAAACTTTCCTCCTCATTGGAAACACATGGAATCATAGAATCCTACAGTGCAGGAGGAGGCCATTCAGCCCATCAAGTCTGCATCGACCACAATTCCACCCAGGCCCTATTCCCATAACCACATGCATTTACCCTAGTTTGTACTCCTGATGCTAAGGGACAATTTAGCATGACCAATCCACTTATCTTTGGACTGCAGAAGGAAACCGGAGCATCCAGAAGAAACCCACGCAGCACGGGAGAACGTGCAAACTCCACACAGACAGTGACCCAAGCCGGGAGTCGATCCTGTGTCCCTGCTATTATGAGGTGACAGTACTAACCACTGTGCCACATGGCAACTTATGTCCAATCTGCTGCCCCCTTGCCTCATTTAAACACTTTGTTTTGCCATTACATTTAAACACTTTATCCACTGGCTGTTCATCACTTTCCACTTTAACCTCCACTGGCTGCTTCTTATGTATTACCTTCTCCAGCCCAATTTTCCCTTTCACAAAACTCTCACCCCACCCCGACTCCCCTCCATCCATCCCAACCAGCCCCCGAACTACATTACCCAGCTCCCCTGTTTTCCTGATGTCTCAAGGCTTATTACCCCAAGCATCAGATCTGAATTCCCTTTATTTGGTGCTGCTCTGACTCACTGTTTGCCTTCAATATCCCTGCATCTCATCCCACTGACCCATATTTTACTTATCTTCCCTGCTGCTCAATGATGGCTGAATTTTCCCAGTCAGTGGGTAAAGCATTTGAATATAATGGTAAAACAGATTAGACAGATGCTGCCATGTGGCAGAGTGGTTAGTACTGTTGCCTCACAACGCCAAGGACCCAGGATCGATTCCCGGCTTGGGTCATTGTCTATGTGGAGTTTACATGTTCTCCCCATGTCTGCGTGGGTTTCCTCCGTGTGTTCTGGTTTCCTCCCACAGAGCAAAGGGTTAGGTGGATTGGCCATGCTAAATTGCCCCTTTACTGGACGAACAATTTCCCCCTTGTAAAATACAGTTTATTGAACAGTCTTCTATTCTGCTTCTCTTTCACCCTTATATCCTGATTTCTTTCCTCCTGCCTCCCTTTTTCCCATCAACCTTTTGCTTTGCTACTCCATTCTCTCCCCATCCTATTCTCCAGCCTCTCCCTCCCCTTCTTCTCTTGCCACGCTCCCTACAATTCTCCCTCTTGCCCCATCTTTACCTTTACCCTGCAAAGAATAAACAAATCTTGCCCCGTCAAGTGGGATTGACTAATGATCTTTAAAACATTGCAGGATGCAGCATTCTAATTGTGTTACTGTGTGAGTCAGATGCCCAATGGTGAGAGAAATGCACACAGAGAAGGCAGAGGGACTGTGTAAAAGACACATCTAATTGGAAAAGGGAGCAGAGGAGAAACAACAGAGGACTGGAATTAAAACTAGGTTTGTCACAGTTAAAAATAATTTGATTACCTAATAGTGACCTACAAAGCTAGTTAGGTGACATAGTAGTTAGTACTGCTGCCTCACAGCACCAGGGTCCCAAGTTCAATTCTGGCTTTGGGTCACTGTCTGTGTGGAGTTTGCACATTGTGTGTGTGGGTTTCCTCTGGGTGTTCCAGTTTCCTCCCCACAGTCCAAAGACGTGTGGGTTAGGTTGATTGGCCATGGTCAGTTGACCTTAGTATCAGGGAGCTTAGCAGGATAAATGCACGGATTTACGGGAATTGGGCCTGGGTGGAATTGTGGTCAGTATAGACTCAATGGGCCAAATGGCCTACTTCTGTACTGTAGGGATTCTCGGATTCAATCTTCTTCATGAATCAAGACTGTATAAAGCGTGGTGTATATTCTGCTGTAATGTCTGAACGTGCAGGGGATTGACTATGAGATCTACCACTGTATTAAACTGTTAGCAAGGGCTGTGAATAATAATTGAATCCCTCATTCCTTATTGATAACTTTAGATGAATAATTGTGCCAGGCAAAATTCCTTTCCTGTCAAATCTGTGAAATCAATATAGTTTTTTTTAGATCTGCTATCACATTTGCTGCCTGACATTCATGAGCAAACAGTTTAAAGACGTGACTGTTTCTGCGTGTTTTGAACAGTGCCGTAAATATTTGCCTTTTTGAGAAATTTATATGACATATAGGTAAATACATGGACAGTGATGGTGCGCTATCACTTTGTCTCACACTGCACTATTTTAGATACCGTTTAAATTTCACAGGACAAAATCTTGTGCTCTCGCTCCTCGCCCCATGGAGGGTTGGGGCCGAGGGAGGGGCGGAAGGCATTTCATTGAACAGGAGTGTAACAGGTAGGGAGCCCATCACCTTCTAACTCCACTGCCAGTTGAAGCCCTTAAGTAGGCAACGAGTGTCCACTTAAGGGCTTCATCCCACAGTCTACCTCCCCCCCCCCCCCCCCCCCCCCCCCCCCCCCCCACACACAACTCCCATGTTAACCCAGCAGCAAGCAGGCAACTCAGCAAGCAGAAAGCACGACAGGCAAACACAGCTCCCAGGAGTCCTCCCTCATCCGGAGGTCCTCAGTCCAGATTGTGGTATCTGGCATTGAGAAGGGGGCAGGGTCCGCTGAAAACCACCTGGTGGCGCTGCTGAGTACAGAAGTGCTCTCAGCATCTCAGAGACTTGGGGATCCTTCATCATGGGGGAAGGGTCATCACTGGATGGTTAGGTGCGTGACTCCACAGGAGGCATCGAGCTTCCTTGAATTGCGATGCCATAGGGACTCTCGCTGGCTCTGTAACCCCCATCGCCTATACAGGATTCCAACCATATCATTACTAAGGCACTTGGAGGCCTTTTGGCCCATCGGGTCCATCTCTGTGGAGCAATCTATTTAATCCCATTTTCCTTGTTCTATCCCTATTACCCTGGAAGTCACAATCCCACAGGGAACTACCCAAATTCTTCCTAAAATCATTGTTCCACCGTGCTCACAGTAACTTCATTGCAGTGTTAATGTAAACCTACTTGTGACACTGATCATAGAATCAGAGAATCCTAAGGTGTAGAAGGAGGCCATTCAGCTCGTTGAGCCTGCACCGAACACAATCCCACCCAGGTCCTACCTCCATAACCCCATGCATTTACCCTCGCTGGTCCCCCTGACAGTAAGGGGCAATTTAACATGGCCAATCCACCTAACCCACACTTTTTTTTTCAGACTGTGAGAGGAAACCAGAGCACCCAGAGAAAACCCACGCAGACATGTGGAGAATGTGCAAACTCCACATCGATAGTGACCCAAGCTGGGAATTGAACCTGGGTCCTTGGGGCTGTGAGGCAGCAGTGCTAACCACTGTGCCACCATGCTACCCGAATACTTAACTCACAGGCAGTGGATTTCTGGTCATTATCACCAGTTGTGTACAAAAGAAAGCTCTGCCTCATTTCCCCCCACATCTCGTCCCCAATGCAGTGAACCTTAATCCTGCATTAATTCAGCATTTTAATTTCACACTAAAATTTTGTCAGAAGAATCTGTGAGAGTGGAACAATGCCTACAAGCAGCTCCATTCAGAAAGACAGAGTCATTACCAAACTTTGTTCTGCTCTACGTGATGCCAGGCGGACTTTTATCAAAGTGAGATTAGAAACATCAAACTCCATTGTTCATGGGCCCATTAAGTGGCGCTGACAAGAGAAATGGCTGCTATTAAAAACACCAAATTAAGCATGAAAAAAGACATTGAATCCTCTTCGTTATTTTCAGAGGTTTATACTGTGGCGCTTTGAGTCCCATTTCCTCGGGGAACATTGAGCTAAATTGGATAAATTTCAGTGCACCATATATCATGTTGAAATGCCCTTTGCTTTACAGAAGAAAGTAACATTTATGGAGACGACCATAAGAAAACTGAAGTTTAAAATAGTTGTAACAATGAAGAGGACAATATGATTACAGCTGACCTATAGACTTCCTGAGCAGTGCAGTCATCTATCAGCGCTTCGAATTTAATGTTTGTGAAAGTGAGCAAGCATTCACAAACATTTGTTTAGTGGCAGTTAAAGCGACATAAATTGACTTTGTGTCAACTGCATCTCAAATACATGTGCAATGGCTTCTAATGCCACTTCTGAACTATTACATCCAGAGTTCTAAAGGATCTAACCTGGACTACTGTCTATTTCTCATTTACATGCTGCCCCCTCATCCCAAAGCACATCGGGCCCCACACGAACGCTGCTAATAGCCAGATTTATCTCCTCACCACCTCCCCAACCCTTTCTTTCATCTCTGATTTTGCACAGTGCTTTTCCAAATTCCAGAGTGTTAAACGAACAGAAATTCCCCTTCAGCTAAATACAGGGAGAGACCAAACTCGTTGGCTGCGATTGTCAAGGCTGTTTTTCTAGACTCAAGAATAGAGTGCAAATTTCATTATGACCGCTAACTCCTGTGAGAGGGCTGTAATGGGATTCACAGCACCGAAATCTCAGTTTAAGATCTTCCTCACCCCCCTGTCAGTGAAATAAACAAGATTTAGAGTCATAGTCAAGTCATGGAGGTTTACAACATGGAAACAGGCCCTTCAACCCAACTTGTCTGTACATCCCCTTATTTTTAATCACTCAACTTGTTCCAATTTCCTCCATTTGGCCCATATCCCTATATATCCATCTTTTCCATTTAACTATCTAAATGCTTTTTAAAAGACAATACTGTACTGTATCTACTACTACCTCTGGCAGCTTGTTCCAGACAATCACCACCCTCTGTGTGAAAAAAATTGCCCCTCTGGACATTTTCCTATCTCTTCCCTGTCACCTTAAATCTATGCTGTCTAGTTTTAGACTCCCCTACCTTTGGGAAGAGATATTGATTATCTAGCTGATCTGAGCTCCTCATTATTTTGTATGCCCAGGAGCAGCATGAACCGTGAATTTAAATGCATTATCTTAATATTAAACAGTTTAGAGCCTTTGCTTCCAAGGGTGTTAGATGATGCCCTCCACCAGTATAGTGTCACGCCGATGGAATCATTAATGGTTTTCAAAAATGGAAACCAGTCATAATGACCACACTGGGGGTGCAAAGGTGAGTCAGCCTCAATCTTACCCATTATAGTTGGGTAGGGTGGAGGGAGCAATCTTTCAGTGGTTGGGTGCAGTTACCCCCTCTGTGAGCAAGGGTTGGGGGTGTTGCCTATGTCCACACCAGATCCTGCTGTTCGTGGGGAGGTCCCAAGGTTGCAAGGGGAACCTTTCACTCTGATGTCAGAATCCTGGCTTTCATAAAATCATCGCAAAGCCATGGAATCTCTACAGTACAGAAGAAGCCATTCAGCCCATCAACTCTGTGCTGATTCTCTGAAAGAGCACCTTATCCAGGCTCTCTCCCCTGCCCTATCTTGGTAACCCCATTTAATTAACATGGCTAATCCACCTAACCTGCACATCTTTGGACTGTGGGAGGAAACTGGAGCACCCGGAGGAAACCCATGCATACATGGGGAGGAAATGCAAACTCCATACATTCACCCAATATCAAAATTGAACCTGGGTCTCTGGCACTGTGAGACAGCAATGCTAACCACTGTGCCACCTTGCCGCCCTTACTTTACTGGCGAACTTAACCTCCCCCAATTAGCTGTATGATCCTCGCCAGTACTTTGAAATTACCTACAGTGTTGTTTGATCAAGGTAGCAAATGAGTTTCACATAGCTTTTTTCATCTGCTCCAACACTGTGCAAGTTCACCCATTATCTTTGGTATCTGCCACAAACCTGGTTCCCAAGCTCCCTATCCATCTCTCTCCCTGGGCACTGCCTGAGAATGAACCATACGTTTTACCTGCTTGATCTCCATTTCTTTGATCCTAAGCAGGGCTGTGGTGCTGCTAGAGTGCACTGGAGCGGCTCTCCCACAAGATGGTAAACTGCTCCTTCAAGATGGTAAACGCTCCTTTGCCAATTGGCCACCCGTTACCTGTGGGATGGATTTTGAGAAGAAGCTGGTCCAGCCACACACTGCTCAGATCTGCACAGACACACCTCATCTCCTGGGTTTCTTTATGAACCTGTTTGAGACTCTGGCATTTAGACGACCAGATGGTTAGGTTTTTACAAACCTCGGAAGTGACCTGAGAAGAGCTTTTGCCTTTTGCAGCATGTGGTCAATACTGTGGCTGGGAGAACTCCTCCTCTCTGGAACTAAGTTATATTTAAAGCTGAGATAGATTTTTGAGCAGGAAGAGAAACAAGGGTTGTAGGGAAAGGCAGGGAAGTTGACTCAAGGAATGTCAGATCATCCATGATCCTACTGAATGGCAGAATAGGCTCGAGGAGTCGAATGCTCTTGTTCCCATTTCTTATGGTCTTAAGCACCTTTATCTTTGAAAGGTGTATTCAGTCTCCAATAAAAGTTCCAGCTTGAACAATGTGGAGAGCAAACTCCATCTGAAACCATTTTTCCTGATGTGGAATAATTCACCTCGGAAAAGATGGTAACTACACACCACCATTGCCAAAGCTAGAGATGGCTCAGTATCACATCAGGCAGATCAAGGTACAAGGAGAGTAGAGGACAGGCTTAAATTCAAGTTCAAACACAGCGGGCAAGATTCTCCGTCCTCCCAGCTGCATGTTCCCCGCTGACGGGAGATGGCGTGATGTTTGCTAGCGGCGGGTTTCTCTGATCCGACCACTGACAGTGAGCCAGAGAATTGCATCTTTCCAGTATTGTTAATCAGAGCAGGCTGCACTCATAAATATAAATAGAAGAGAGGAGAAGGAGGAGCCCATTTGGCCCTTTCAGCCTGCTTCACCATTCACTACGATCATGGCTGATTACTCAGCTCAATAGCCTTTGATCCCATTCACCCATCGCTGAGACCATCACCAATTCCCCAATACTGTCTGTCCCAAATGAAGTTTTTAGTAAGAATTTTTTCTAATTGTCTCCAAGATCCGATTTTAGAGGGGATGAAGAAATGGCTCAGCCCTGCTGCTGCTGCTGAATATCTCTGAGACAGTGCACACAGCATCAACAGCAGTAGCCCACCTGTACATTGTAACCTGCCTGTATAGTGTAACCCGCCTGTACAGTGTACCTGCCTGTACAGTGTACCCGCCTGTACAGTGTAACCTGCCTGTACATTGTAACCCGCCCATACAGTGTACCTGCCTGTACATTGTAACCTGCCCGTACCACGTACCTGCCTGTACATTGTAACCCGCCTGTACAGTGTACCTGCCTGTACATTGTAACCCGCCTGTACAGTGTACCTGCCTGTACAGTGTAACCCGCCTGTTCATTGTAATCTGCCTGTAGCTCCAACTCTTCGAACTCCCTGTACATAGCTTTCTCATAAACAGCCATTTCTTTGAAACTCAAAGTTGTTGGGATGTAAAGCAGCTTCCATCTCCCCAAACAGCTGTGTTTGCCTATTGCACATTAATTTCTTGGCTGTGATGACCTGAAGATGTGAGATGTCGTTGTAGTGTTTGTATTTGCTCCTGGCAGCTTTACTTGGAATTTACAGCCCAGAAACAGCCATTGGCCCACTACGTCCACATTGATGTTTATGTTCCACACAAGCCTGCTCCTACCCTACTTGACCACACCATCGGGGTAACCTCCAGCTTCTTTCATCCTCACCTATTAATCAAATTGCTTGAATGTACTTGTACTGGAATCATAGACAGCTCACAGCACAGAAGGAGGCCATTCAGCCCATTGAGTGGGATTTTCCAGCCTCACTCGCCCCAAAGCTGGGAATCCCGCCCAAGGTCAATGGACCTCTCCATGGTTCACCCCTTCCCACTCTGATTCGCATGGTAAGCATGACAGTAAAATTCCCCCCTATTGTCTCTGTGATAGTTATCTAAGATGTGGAGTTGGACTGGGCTAAACACAGTAAGAAGTCTCACAACACCAGGTTAAAGTCCAACAGATTTATTTGGTAGCATAAAGTAGTTTATTTGTGGCTTGTAGTACCAAATAAACGTGTTGGACTTAAACCTGGTGTTATGAGACTTCTTACTATCGTTATCTAAAACAGCAACTCATTAGTCCCACTCCTCAATCTGTAATCCTGTAAAATATTTTCTCTTCAGATATCTCCCAATTCCCCATTTGAAAACTGAAATTGAGTCCACTATACACTCAGGCAGTACATTCCAGATCCAAACCACTTGTTGCATTAAAAGATTTTTCCTCGAGTCACATCTGGTTCTTTTTCAATCAGCTTAAGGTTCTTGACCTTCTGTCGATTATAATGGCATTCTCTCTTCCATCTTCTTCTGTCAGGTAAAGGATGCAAAAGTCTGATGTCACATACCAACCGACTCAAGAATAGTTTCTTCCCTGCTGCCGTCAGACTTTTGAATGGATATACCTCACATAAAGTTAATTTTTTTCTACACCCTCATTATGACTGTAACACTACATTCTGCACTCTCTCATTTCCTTCTCTATGAATGGTATGCTTTGTATCTATAGTGCGCAAGAAACAATACTTTTCACTATGTGCTAATACATATGACAATATTAAATCAAATCGAATCAAATCAGTTTACCCCCATTTACTCGATATAGATCTCCTTCTGCTTTTGGATACTTCTAACCAATCTCTCAACCTTCTCTTCCATGAGTAACCCTACCACAGCTTTGCCAATCTATCCATGTAACAAAACTCTCTCTTCCTTGGGATCATCACAAACCTTTCCTGCACCCTTTCAAAAACCTCCCTCTTGAGACTGAACCAGTGTTTTATGAAGGTTTATAAATTGCTTATGTATTCTGTGCTCTTATTTATAAAACCCAGGATTCAGTATCATTTAATAATTGCTTTCTCAGCCTGCCCTGAACCTTCAATAATTTATACACTTTGACACCCAGATCCTTCTGCTCCTGCATTTCCTTTAGAAGTGTTGCCCTTTACTTTTTGACACCTTGGCACATTCTTCTGACCAAAAATACATCATTCCATATTAAATTTTATCTGCCATGTGTCTTCCCATTCTACCAGCCTGTCTCTCTCCTCTTCTGGTCTTTCATTATCCTCCTCAACAATCATTGTCATCCCAACTTTTGAAATTGTGCTCTGATCTGGGTTATTCATGTAAATCAAGAGAAGCAGTTGTCCCTCTACATATCATCATGGAAATTTTTCTGTATTAATGTTTTAATAGGCGTGAATTAAATAATGAATCAGATGCATAATGAAATCTAGCCGTGATAAAGCAGGAAGATTTGAGTATAAGGTAGGGATGATGTTTTGCTGCAATTGTATAGGATGTTGATGAGACCACATCTGGAATATTGTGTGCAGTTTTGGTGACCTTATCTGAGGAGGGATGTCCTTGCTATAGAGGGAGCGCAGCAAAGGCTTACCAGGCTGATTCCTGGGATGGCAGATCTGTCATAAGAGGGGAGACTAAGTTGATTGGGACTATATTCACTGGAGTTTAGAAGAGTGAGAGAGGATCTCATAGAAACTTACAAATTCAAACAGGATTAGGCAGGATAGATTCAGAAAGAATGTCCCCAGTGGTGAGGGAATTCAGAACTACAAGTCGTAGTTTGAGGATAAGGGGTAAACCTTTTAGAACTAAGGTGAGGAGAAAGTTCTTCACCCAGAGGGTGGTGAAGGTGTAGAATTCATTACCACAGAATGTAGCTGAGGCCAAAACATATGATTTTAAGAAATTAGATATAGGTCTTGAGATTAAAGGGATCAAAGGATAGGGGGGAGGGGAGATCCGAATATTCAATTTGATGATCAGCCGTGATCATAATGAATGGCCGAGCAGGCTCAAAGGGACAAACGGACTACTCTATTTTCTATGTTTCCTGATTCAAAACACAATGTGGTTCAAACTAAAATATCCACTGGCATTAAGATTTTTCATTTAAAAAGCATAGTTTTGCTGGCATTTGGTGAATCAAATGATTAAGGAAACAATGTAAGAAAAGATTTAGAAATGATATGGCCAGCACATTTTCTTCGAACTTCTTTACCTCAGAATCTGCCACTACACCACGGATCCTGAGGTCCTGATCACATATCAGATAAGAAATTGCTACTTCCACTTCATAGAATCATAGAACCCTACAGTGCAGAAGGAGGCCCTTCAGCCCATCGAGTCTGCACTGAACACAATCCCACCCAGGCCCTACCCCAATATCTCTACACATTATACCCACTAATCCCTCTAACCTATGCATCCTAGACACTAAAGGGTAATTTCTTAGCATGGCCAATCAACCTAACCCGCACACCTTTGGACTAAGGAAAGAAACCAAAGTACCCAGAGGAAACCCACACAGACACTAGGAGAACGTGCAAACTCCACACAGACAGTGACCCAAGCTGGGAATCAAACCCAGGACTCTGGAGCTGTATTTGCTGTCTGCAACAGGTTATCAAAAGTATAATATATATAATACCTGATGGGGTAGGTAGAGAAAGTAAAGAAGTCTCTTTAATCTTCTATTACAAATGAATGCATTAGATGATGATGTCATTCCCAAGCATGTCTTTAAGCTTCACAAATGTCTCATTTTACAGAGAGAGAGAGACACTCAGTAACAGGTGCCTTCTCAGCAGTTATATTTACATATCATTTAAGAAGCAGTGTCATTCAAAAAATGTACAGTAATTAGCCATCATGCAAAGATGCTGAATATTTGAAAAGTACGTGCAAAAGGAAAGAATCAGTTCTGAATGCTGATTTGCTGTGTACAGATTGGAGATCTTATTTTTAATGATGCACCGGTCAGAGCGCTCAAATATCCCAAAAATATTATTACCCTTTCATGTATTCCAATTTGAAAAACCTCTGTGTAGTATAAGACAGACCTTGCGTAAAACAGACTGAACTAAGAACTTAAGTGCTTCTTAAAAATGTATAGGTTGTCCCTAGGCTGCACTAATCTGCTTCATGATGTGAAGATGCAGGCGTTGGACTGGGGTAAGCACAGTAAGAAGTCTAACAACACCAACAAGTTTATTTGGTAGTAAACACCACTAACTTTTGGAGAGTTGCTCCTTCGTCAGGTGAGTGGGGAGTTCTAATCACAAACAGGGCATAGAAAGGCGCACACTTTAGAGGCCCTTTTGCTGAAGTCAGCATGAAAGATCAAGAGAATCTCAATGGAAACTCACCTCTAAGTTCTGCTCACAGCAATGAGAGGTAAGTATGTAGACTGTTGGGTTTGAAGCACTCAAGATACCCAAAGGCCTTGCAAACGAGAATCCTTTTCATTTCTTAAAAGAGGCAGGAAAAATAATGAGGAAACACTAATGGATTTTATTTTCTGTACGTAGTACAGCATTTTGTCTTGATGCACAAAGATACTGACAGAATTTAGGCCAAACAATGTCTCCCTGTCGAGGATTTTCTTACAATCTTGATGTAGGTTAATCTGCTTCACAACTGCTTGACTAACTCCAGGATTTTTGGCAGTACCTGAAAAGAAGAGATCGTTAGTTCTTCAGATGTCGACTTTTTTTGGCTTAGATTTGCAACTGAAGTTTAATTCCAAATGGCTAATGATGGGTTTTAGACTTCCTCAAATTGAAATATGCAGTTTGCATTCAATTTTCTGAAATTAGATTTGGATAACTGCAATGTGCATCTCAGAAGTGGAAATGAAAAGTTGCGTGTAAGTGAAATTTAATGGACATGATATTGGCAGGGCAGAATTACGAAAGCCTTTAGAAAAGCTCAGTACATCGCACGTTCAAATTTAAAGACATGTGGGACTAGCTCCATAAATAATTACCTGTTTGATAGTTAATAAAATGGTGGAGATGTTACATAAGGTGACCCTCTGTGCTATATCACTTCAGCACATCTGAAAGAAGATGGAGTTAGATTTCAAACTTCTGACTCTGTTCTCTTGTGTATCCCTCCCTCTTTATGCCCTGTTACTGCTTTTTATCACTCATTCATGGGACAAGGACGTCACAGGCTGGGTCAGCATTTATTGCCCATCCCTTGGAGGGCAGCTGAGAATCAACCACATTGCTGTGACTCTGGAGTCATGTGTAGGCCAGACCAGGTAAAGACGGTAGATTTCCTTCCCTAAAGAACATTAGTGAACCAGTGAGTTTTTGCAACAATCGACAATGGTCGTCAGTAGATTCTTAATTCCAGATTTTTTTATTGAATTCAAATTCCACCATCTGCCGTGGCGGGATTCGAATCCTGGTCCCCAGAATATTAGCTGAGTTTCTGGATTAATAATCTAGAGACAATGCCAATAGGTTTACTGCTTCCCCAATTGCTGTGTCTTCAGCCACCTCAGTTCCTCAGTCTGGTGTACCCTCTGTAAATTCCTCTGGTCCTCCACCTCTCACTATTTCTTTAAGAAAGCCTTTAAAATCCACCTCTTTGTCCAAGCATTTGAAAATCCCACCTCAAACCTCCACTTTGGCTTTGCAAGCTGTTATTGATATAGTTCTTTGAGAAATGTCTCTGCATTCGAGAGGCTATATAAATTCCAGCCCCTAATGATGTTAATGATGTGCTGTCCTTATGCTGCTCACTAACTCTATGCCCTTGTAGCATATGGCACAATGCTATATTTGGCTCTCTAATGACCCGAAGCGTCTTGTAATCTTTGCCAGCTTGGTGTGCCAGGGCCTGCAGATATGGTTGATGGCTTCTTGACAGTGCAGGCAGTCAGCATTTACTGGCTGCTGCTCACGCTGGCGTGTCTTCTTTCAGGAAGCAGCTTTGAAAGTGCAACATGCTGCAATTTGGTTATTTATTGGAAAGCATCTCTTTTATGATTAATGGGGAATTCACATCTGTTATTCATGACAGCTGGCCAGCATTTAAACTTCCTTCGGGGAAGCAGACAAACCCCATTTCCTAATGGCCGATTAATGTGAAATCTGTGAAGGTCTCTCAGGTGTGAGCGGAGAACTCCTCACACAGCTCGGTCTGCCTGGTACTCTTTACTGATCCTCCAAATGCCCTGGAAAAGGAGATACCCATTGGAAAACCCTTTGGTGCCAAGGATGGCGCTGGGGAGAGTCGGTGGGGGTGAAGACAAATAATTTACCAAATATCGCAAAACAATTCATAAGGAAAACTAAAGTTCAAAACTAAAATTTATTCATGATCTTCAAAGTGCTCCTATTTGCCTTCAGAATCATTATATCCAAGAGGGCTTGTTTGATATCATGGCCAGGATTCTCCCATTTTGAATATTGAAGTAGGCTGGGAGATAATAACAGGAGGCCTTTAGCAGCATTCGTGACCAGCGTCTGGCTGATCACAAGTTTTCAAGACCCTTCTTCTCAGTTTTATCTGCCCTGTGCTGGAGATCATCACAGAGCTGATAACCATATGGAAATAGCAATTTCTTTATGATTAGCAGGCCTGGGACAGTAGTCTCCAGGCCAGCTCATGTTTGTCCCCTGCCAGGAGAGGTGGCCACTAGTAGGGTTTACAACTGCTCCCCACTGATGGGGAACAGACATCCTCACCCTGCTGGTGGGGACAGAGGCCATTGAGGTTTTCCCAGGAGATTGGGGGGCGGGGGGTGCCAGCCTGGGAGCCTGGCAGCCTGATACTACCCAAAAAGCACACTGCCCAGCAGGTAGCTTGGCACTGCCCACCTGTCACTTTTGCACTGCCTACCCAGGCAACCGGGGGCAGAGGGCAGGACCACAGGGGGGATATTATAGGGCAAGGCCAATTGGGAGGAGTGATTGGTGGTGGGGGGGTACTGCTGCCACTCTGCAATAGAATGGGTGGGGGAGGGAGTGAGGGACCTACTGGGGCTATCAATCAGGGGAGGGGGATGGGGTCAGGACTGGCCAGAAAGGGGTGTTCAAGTCTCTCAGGAAAGAGGGGGTTGGGACCCATTGGGGAGAGGGGTCGGGACTAGCTATTGGGATATGGAGGAGGGATCGATGCTGGCCCTTGGAGGAAGGGAAAGGGTCAGGATTCTCAGGGGAGATTTGGGACTGGCCATTGGGGAGGGGGATTGAGACTGGCTATTGGGGGATGGGCCAAGGATGGCCTTCTGGGGAGGTGGAGGGAATCGGGGCTGGCCATCAGAGGAGGGGGAGGGGTTCAGGACTGGCTATTGGGAGGCCGTCAGAGTTGGCCATCACTGGGGGGGTGAGGGAGGTGCAGGTCGCGGTTGGGTGTGGGTGATAGAAGCTGGCCAGGGGGTTTGGGTTCCAATAAGCTGCCAATCGGGGTGGGGAGGAGGTGGGAAGGGGTGGGAGGGCTCAAGGGACCAGCCACCAGGAGGGTGAAGCCAATGATCAGGGAGAAGGGGACCAGAGAAAACATTGGAAGACCAGCAATTTGCAGACCGGTTGGTGGGGGAGCTCACTGCACATGAGTCGATCAACATTGTGGCTGTGTTGCTGGCCGCTCCAGTGGGATGAGACTCCATTTCTCACTTTCCAGTGTGAATCCCTCTGAGGTACAGAGTGCCAGAGATGCGCTCAGTTAAGTATGTCCAAAAATCAGGCGGGCAATTGTCCCATTTTCCCAACCATTGGGCATTTTGGTTTTTTTTGGGAGAATCCCAGCCCTGATGTTCTAGAAACTAAAACATTGAGAATTAAATGCAGGATGTCTCTGGTACCAATTACTTCCATTCATTTGTGGGATGAAGTAATTGAAGGCATTGAAGAGCCAATCACATTGCTGTGGTTCTGGAGTCACATGTAGGCCAGACCAAGTAAGGACAACAGACTTCCTTCCCTAAAGGACACTAGTGAACCAGATGGGTTTTTCCAACAATGATTTCATTGTCATCATTAGACTTTTAATGCCCAAATTTTTTCATTGAATTTAAATTTCATTATCTGCAGTTGGTGGGATTTCAATTTGGGTCCTCAGAATAACCCTGAGTACTAGTCCCACAATAATACCATAA
This sequence comes from Sphyrna mokarran, assembly GCA_024679065.1. Classification (NCBI taxonomy): domain Eukaryota; kingdom Metazoa; phylum Chordata; class Chondrichthyes; order Carcharhiniformes; family Carcharhinidae; genus Sphyrna; species Sphyrna mokarran. The sequence goes on along the minus strand of JAGIQG010000012.1, from coordinate 68,576,470 downwards.
CACCACTGGCTACCCTAAGCATTGATTCAAGAAGGCACTTCCAAATTAGTTAGTCCCGGGAATGTGACAATTTAGCTTCCAGCGAGAGGAGTAACATGTTTTTTCACCGCAGTCAGAATGACCTGGGCAGAGTTTCTAGTGCCCTCTGCACTGGAACAGTATAAATGTTTATTGGATAGATTGAGACCAAGGATCTCAGCCTTTCTGGCACACTTCCCATCTCAATTCTATCAGGACTGACTTGGAAAGGCTGGAAATAATCCTGGACCTACAAAGTCTTGACCTTCGCATTAAATTTCTGTAAGCTTTGTAAGGGGAAACGCCTCCACCAATTCCACACAAAGACAACTGCTCTAGAGAGGATTTTGATGTATTATTTGATTTATTATTGTCATACGTATTAATGTACAGTGAAAAGCATTGTTTCTTGCACGCTATATGAATGAATCTTTCATTCATAGAGAAGGAAAGGAGATGGTGTAGAATGTAGTGTTACAGTCATAACTTGGGTGTGAAGAAAGATCAAGTTAACACAAGGTAAGAAGTCTGACTGCAACAGGGGAGAATCAGTTGGTACGTGACCTCAGAATTTTATATATTTTTCCCAACAGCAGCAAGTGGAAGAAAGTACATATGGTGTTACTGGGGTCCTTAATTACGCTGGCTGCTTTTCCAAGGCAGCAGGAAGTATAGACAGAGTCGATGGATGGGAGGCTGGTTTGCACGATGGACTGGGTTACATTCGCAACCCTTTGTCATTTTTTGTGGTTTTGGTCAGAGCAGGAGCTATACCAAAGCTGTGATACAATCAGGAAGAATGCTTTCTATGAAACATCTGTAAAAGTTGGTGAGAGTGATAGCAGACGTGCTGAATTTACTTAGCCTCCTGAGCGTTGGTGTGGAGCGACCAGGACCAGGTTGTTGGTGATCTGGACACCAAGACACTTGATATTCTCGACCATTTCCATTTCATCCTGTTGATGTAGACAGGGACATGTTCTCCCCTATACTTCCCAAAGTCGATGATTATCTCCTTCATTTCATTGATATTGAGGGAGTGATTATTGTTGTAATTTGCTTTGATTTATCTTAAAGTTTATTTATTAGTCACATAAGTAGGCTTATACACTGCAATGAAGTTACTGTGAAAATCCCCAGGTCATCACTCTGTTTGGGCATACGGAGGGAGAATTTTATATGGCCAATTCACCTAACCTGCACGTCTTTGGATTGTAGGAGGAAACCCACGCAGACCCAGGGAAAACTTGCAAATTCCACACAGACAGTGACCCAAGCTGGGAATCGAACTTGGGTCCCTGGAACTATAAGGCAGCGGTGCTAACCACTGTGCCACCGTGTCGCCAATTCGTATCATTGTCTCATGAATTGGTATACAGTGAAAAGTATTGTTTCTTACAAGAAACTAAGTGTGATTTATTTGACCCCACTCCCTGGTTTTAGGTCAGTGTGTCATCTACTGCAGAATTCCTGACTTTCACTTTTCCTGGTTCTTGCTGTTCATTGATGATTTCTAATATTTCAGGGACAGCCATCAACTCTCAACATGCTGGACTTACTGAATGTGGCTCAGGATATCGCTCGGGGATGTCAGTACCTGGAGGAAAATCACTTCATCCATCGGTAAGTGGGCACAAGCCTTGCAAGTGGCACATCTGGAAGATATCAAATGATTCTCCTTTAATTCATTATCATGGGTCTTATTTTTAAAAACAAGACCTGTGTTTTTGATATTGACTAGTATAGAAGAAGAAGTGAAAAGAAGTTCCACTTTCACCTCCGTACTGGGGTAAAAATCAGTCAAATGAAGGCAAAATATGGCAGATGCTGGAACCTGAAACAAAAACAGAAAATGCTGGAAAATCTCAGCAGGTCTGACAACATCTGTGGAAAGAGAATAGAGCCAACGTTTAGCTCTGACAAAGGGTCATCTAGATTCAAAACATTGGCTCTATTCTCTCCTCGCATTTTCTGTCTTTGTCTATAATCAGCTGTTGGAATATTTTTACTGGATGTACCCCATTGTGCCAGAAGACCTAATGAATGTAGGAATGGATGATATTACATTCTCTCCCAATATCACACCTTTCTACTTGAAATGTTTTGACTATCGCTAGAATAAGCCATTGCAATAAACCTGGAATACTGGATGCTTATTTTTTAATTCTTGGAAATTGTCTCAATTGACAAATAATTTAAAAAGCTAAAGTCCAGCTACCAGGTAACACTTGTCCGGCCTACAGTAACCACTGCAGGATTGTGAATAGTTATAAATATCAACTGATCTCAAATCCTAAATGACTGCTGAGAAGTTCATGATGCAGATAAACAGAAATCAGACTCCTGTTTTTAAGCTAAAATCAAATGAGCTGGCCATAGAGATTCACAATTTTAAGTTTTATTGTTTGACCAATGTAACAACAACAGTTTAATACAAATAATCGAAAAATAATGGGAAGAATGATCAGATAGACTTGCAATTCTAATCAATTATCTCTGAGCAGTCAGTTAGTACCATCAGCATGAAGTGGAAACATTAAATACTATCCTGTACAGTACGATTCATCACATTGAATTGCTCATTTCACATGGAGTTGCCTGTATTACTTATTAATATAAGGCCCCCAATGGTTCACCTCTTCTTGAGAGAGTCCTTACTGGTGCTTTATTCACTCTGATTGTACTGTTGTGACTGAATAATTCCCTAAATCTGATCCTCTTGCTGCATTATTCCCTGATATCACAGTCCATAGTACCACACATATTCCCAAGTGAGTCACTTGTCCAGCTCCTCTCCCCTGGTGCTGTTCCTCTACCCAGCCACTGTTCCTCTCCCCTGACATTGCTCTTTTCCCCTGACGCTGTTTCTCTCCCCTGACATTGTTCTCTACTCTGGCATTATTCCTCTCTCCTAACATTGTTGCTCTCTCCTGGTGTTGTTGCTCTCCCCTGGCGTTGGTCTTCTCTCCTGGTGTTGTTGCTCTCTCCTGGTGTTGTTGCTCTCCCCTGGTGTTGTTGCTCTCTCCTGGTGTTGTTGCTCTCCCCTGATGTTGTTGCTGTCCCCTGGTGTTGTTGCTCTCCCCTGGTGTTGTTGCTCTCCCCTGGTGTTGTTGCTCTCCCCTGGTGTTGTTGCTCTCTCCTGGTGTTGTTGCTCTCCCCTGGTGTTGTTGCTCTCTCCTGGTGTTGTTGCTCTCCCCTGGTGTTGTTGCTCTCCCCTGGTGTTGTTGCTCTCCCCTGGCGTTGGTCTTCTCTCCTGGTGTTGTTGCTCTCCCCTGGTGTTGTTGCTCTCTCCTGGTGTTGTTGCTCTCCCTCCTGTGTTGTTGCTCTCTCCTGGTGTTGTTGCTCTCCCCTGGTGTTGTTGCTCTCTCCTGGTGTTGTTGCTCCCCCTGGTGTTTGTTGCTCTCTCCTGGTGTTGTTGCTCTCCCCTGGTGTTTTGCTCTCCCCTGGTGTTGTTGCTCTCCCCTGGCGTTGTCTTCTCTCCTGGTGTTGTTGCCTCCCCTGGTGTTGTTGCTCTCCCTGGTGTTGTTGCTCTCCCCTGGTGTGTTGCTCTCCTCTGGCGTTGGTCTCCTTCCTGGTGTTGTTGCTCTCCCCTGGTGTGTTGCTCTCTCCTGGTGTTGTTGCTCTCCCCTGGCGTTGGTCTTTCTCCTGGTGTTGTTGCTCTCCCCTGGTGTTGTTGCTCTCCCCTGGTGTTGTTGCTCTCTCCTGGTGTTGTTGCTCTCCCCTGGTGTTGTTCTTCTCCCCTGGTGTTGTTGCTCTCCCCTGGTGTTGTTGCTCTCCCCTGGTGTTGTTGCTCTCTCCTGGTGTTATTCCTCTCCCCTGGCGTTGTTCCTCTCCCCTGGTGTTGTTCCTCTCCCCTGGTGTTTTCTTCTCTCCTGATATTATTGCTCTCCCCTGGTGTTATTCCTCTCCCCTGGCGTTGGTCTTCTCTCCTGGCGTTGTTCCTCTCCCCTGGTGTTTTCTTCTCTCCTGATATTATTGCTCTCCCCTGGTGTTATTCCTCTCCCCTGGCATTGGTCTTCTCTCCTGGTGTTGTTCCTCTCCCCTGGCATTACTCTTCTCCCTGGTGACTGCTCCTCTATCCAGATGCTGTCCCTCCCCCCGGCGTTGTTCCTCGCCCTGGCATTTTTCCTCTCTCCTGGTGTTGTTCCTCTCTTCTGGTGTTGGTCTTCTCTTCTGGCACTGTTCCTCTTCCCTGGCACTGCTCCTCTCCCCAGACACTGCTCCTTTTTCCAGACACTCTTCCTCTCCCTTGGCGTTGTTTCTCTCCCCAGGCACTGTTCCTCTCCCCTTGGACTGTTCCTCTCCCCAGGTGTTGTTCCTCCCTCCTGGCACTGTTCCTCTTCCCGGATGCTATTCTTCTTCCCTGGTGTTGTTTCTTTCCCCTGGTGTTGTTCCTCTCCCCAGGCACTGTTCCACTCTGCAGGCACTGTTTCTCTCCCCAGGCACTGTTCTCTCTGCAGGCTGTTCTCCCTGCAGGCACTCTGTTCCTCCCCCCAGGCACTGTTCCTCCCCCCAGGCACTGTTCCTCTCTGCAGGCACTGTTTCTCTCTCCAGGCACTGTTCCTCCCTGCAGGCACTGTTTCTCTCTCCAGGCACTGTTCCTCCCTGCAGGCACTGTTTCTCTCTCCAGGCACTGTTCCTCCCTGCAGGCACTGTTTCTCTCTCCAGGCACTGTTCCTTTCCCCAGGCACTGTTCCTCTCCCCAGGTGTTGTTCCTCCCTCCTGGCACTGTTCCTCTTCCCGGATGCTATTCTTCTTCCCTGGTGTGGTTTCTTTCCCCTGGTGTTGTTCCTCTCCCCAGGCACTGTTCCACTCTGCAGGCACTGTTTCTCTCCCCAGGCACTGTTCCTGTCCCCAGGCACTGTTTCTCTCCCCCAGCACTGTTTCTCTCCTCTGGCACTGTTTCTCTCCCCAGCACTGTTTCTCTGCCCTCCTCTCACAATGCTGTCTCAGTTAAAGATCTCATTCACATTATTGTAGTTTGAACAACACATTGTGGAGGCTCAGCATAGATCAAATGCTGCAGTTCTGATCGGAACGTAAAATGTTGACACGTTTCCAAGTCAGCTGTTATAGCAAAAACTTTTATCGCAATAGTTGCTTTTCTATCTTAAAGTAGAAATGTGCAAATGTTTAATTACAGTGCAGTCATCTGCCTTAATTGATAAGACTGATATTTTAAGGATTACATCCCCAAACCAATCATCCCTTGACTTTGGCTTACTTTATTGGTTCAAAGTATTTTCCCCAGGCAGAGTTTCAATGCTTGAGTACATAATATGTACTCACTGACTAATGTAAAGAGCTGTAAAAAATGAGATATTCACAACACTGTAAATGTTGACAATAGTCTGTGTACAATTAACCATACCCACGTAGAGATAATCATTTGATGATTAAACAGGAGGCGAGACCAAAGGTCAGACCTGCCAATCTTGTTTTCATGTTATATCCAGTTGGACCACAGTTGGACAGACTCCTGGCCTCATACGTACTTCAATATACTTTACGGAGACACATTTATACAGCACAGTTTCCATTTACTGACAGCATAGTGATACAGTGGTTAGCACTGCTGCCTCATAGCACCAGGGACTGGGTTTGATTCCCGACTTGGGGGGGTCACTGTCTGTATGGAGTTTCCACGTTCTCCCTGTGTCTGTGTGGGTTTCCTCCAAACCGGGTTGCCCTGGTTTCCTCCCACAGTCTGAAAGACGTGCTGGCTAGATGCATTGGCCATACTAAATTCTCTCTCAGTGTACGACTAGTGAATTTTCATGATAACTTCATAAAAGCTTAATGTTTATTTATTAGTCACAAATAGGCTTACATTCACATTGCAACAAAATTACTGTGAAAATCTCCAAGTCGCCACACTCAAGCGCCTGTTCAGGTACACTAAGGGGCCGTTCAAGACAGCCAATGCATCTAATCTGCACATCTTTGGACTGTGGGAGGAAACCGGAGCTTCCGGAGGAAACCCATGCAGACATGGGGAGAATGTGCAGACTCCGCACAAACAGTGATCCAAGCCAGGAATTGGATTTGGGTCCCTGGTGCTGGAGGCAGTAGTGCTAACCACTTTGCTGCCGTGCCACCGTTGCAGTATTAGTGCAAACCTACTTGTGATACTAATAAATTAACTTTAAAAACTTTTTATGCCACTCTGCCAGCTTTCACTCAAAGCTGTTGAACAATCTGCTACAGGCATACTTTTCACCTAAGAGTTGGCATTCTTTGATTTAAACCTCCCCTCCTCATTTTCAGCCTTTTGTTGACAATTACTAATAATGTAACAATGTTATTGTGTGTGTGGGTGCGTGGATTAAATTTATATTTTCACTCTCGCAAAGAGACATTATAGTGAAGATTGCTGTATTATTAAACATGCAAATTAGAAAGTCTCATTTAAGCCTGTGACTGATACTGATTGAGAGGATCTTGGGCGAGATAGCAATTCGGCCATCGATCCTGCCATCCCTGGATTAAGGAGTGTAATAAATCCATGGAGACACATGTCCCATCACCAAATGTTCCTTTATTTACAAGACATACTGCACAGCAGAGTGCTCCCTGCTTCAGCAGGCTGAGAGTCTGACACACTCGCTTTAAATAGGGAACATGAGACTCCCTGATTAGGGCATCATCAATTAGGATTCAATCAGGGACATCGTTTTGTGTGCAACCAAATAAACAAAATCAACTTAACTTAGGGACAACCCAAAAAGGGCAACTCTCTAACAGGAGGGGAACCACCCAAAGCAAAAAACAAAGTGGAAAGGAAACTGAAAACATCAAATTAAAATGTGATTAAAGGGATCAATAATATAACCCAGTCCCTGCGGTGCCCAGCGGGCATGGAAGGCATCAAATGTGTTTCAGATACCACATGCTCCCTTTCCAGGAACACCCAGCCATCAATGTAGCCATGGTAAAGGAGCAGATAGTTGGGTTGGATGACCAACTCGATTGCCCGCTGCCTGGATCTGTCAATGAAATGACTTGCCAGACCCAGGAGCAGGTTTGCGAGGAGGCCCTCATTCTTCCACGCTTCCTTCTGCACCAGGTGAGGACTCAGTTAGGGAGTTCATACCCTCGCAGACCAACCGCAGCCTGACTGACATCATCACAGGGAACAAAAAGTCAGCCAGGATTCCTACAACAAAATTAGCATCTGATACTGATCCCTCCTGGAAGTGTAATGTGTTTGGATATCAGGTGAGGAAGGGATCGAGTGTGTCGATGCTGCTGTCAGTCAAATCATTTACCAACATATATGATGAAGAATCATACACAAAGAATGATCGCCGGGACAGCTGGGACAATGGAATCCTTGTCCAGTATGTGTTAACTCCTTCAGGAAAAGAGGTGAGGAAATAAGAAAATCAGAGGGAGAATTTACCTCGCCACATTTTATTTATTGACAGGGATATCGCTGCGAGGAATTGCCTGCTTACTTTCAAAGGTACAGGAAGAGTGGCGAAGATTGGAGATTTTGGAATGGCTCGTGATATATACAGGTAAATTAAGAAAATGTAGACATTTACAATATTTAATCAGGATTTAAATTAAAAGCGCTGACTCAAACAAAGCACAGAATTCTTAGAATCCTTACAGTGCAGAAGGAGGCTATTCAGCCCATCAAGCCTGTACCAACAACAATCCCACTCAGGCCCTATCCCTGTACCCCAAGTATTTACCCTGCTAATACCTCTGATGTGAAAGAGGCAATTTAGCATGGCCACTCAACCTAACCTGAACATCTTTAGATACAGGAGGAAACTGGAGCACTCAGAGGAAACCTACATAGACTCCATACAGACAGTGACCCAAGGCCGGAATTGAACCCAGGTCCTTGGCTAACCACTGTGCCACCGTGCCACCCAAGCCATTTGAATTTGACTGTACACTGATACCCTCATTATCAAACCTATTTGAAAGATTTAATCTGCTTTTTCTTATTCCACAAGCAGAAAATGTCTCAGTTGTCTATCTGAATGTAATGGAAAATGAGCTACAGCAAAAACGGGGCTTTATCAATCTTAAGTATAGGACCAGGCAAGTGAAGATGTGAGTTAAAGTTCCTGTTATTAGTCTGATTATTTATAGGACAGTAATACCGTAACCTCAGTGTTACCTGGTTTCTGGTGGTCAATTTCCTATGACATTACACGTGCAGGATTTTACAGCCTTGCTCGTTCTGAAACCATAAAATCCTACTCAAGATCAACAAGCCTTTCCATGTTCCATCCCTCGCCTGCTCCAATTCCCACTGGTGAGCGGGGTGGTAAAATTCTGACCAAGGTGCATAGATTTAACAAACCTCCCAGATAAAGCTGTGTTGGAAGGCATAGATAATTGGATCACAGTGCGCAGGTATAATCCAGTCCCGATTTTAAAATGATTCATTAAGTCCTTTTAATTGATATTTTAGTTAAAAATAGCAAAATGTCATCCTTTCGGAAACGTGGAAGAGGAGTTGATTGCAGTGCAGGGTTTTTGCACTACAATACAGATTGAGAAGCTAGAAGATAGAAAACAGACACATAGCAACACTGCCACTAGCAGGAGAATTTAATTACAGCATAACAAGTTTGTACAGGAAGTTTCTGTTATATATTTGGACATGGAAATTTACAATGGGAAATAAAGACAAAAAAAGACATGAAACATCACAATGAGAATCTAATGATGATGCTGGGAGCAGGAAATGAGGTAGGTGGAGGGAGGCACTTAATGAAGCGGCTGTGAAATGTCAGCTCCCAGACTGTGGGATGAAGGTTGGTGGTGGATTAAAGGGAGATTGTAGTTTTCGATGGCAAGCTGCAATTTTAATGCATTAGCATGTCATGTATACTCATTAACACACACGCTCGCCAGTTGAAATCGGGTCGTTGAGATGAAGTCGAGAGTCAACAAGAAACACATGGCTTCAGAGTCATGTCTGATTAAAAGTGATTTGCAGCAAGTAAGGTCGCCTTCCTAGCAGACTTGGAGCTTTTGTATGCGGAGCTTTGTTGAACCAGGGGAGGGAACACTGAGGTGTTGCATTGAGTTCAGATGCTGGCTGTTCATGGAAGTCGGGGCGAGACCTTAACATATCAGAGCAGAATTAGGCTATTCAGCCCATGGAGTCTGCACTGACCACAATCCCACCCAGGCCCTATTCCCACATAATCACCCTGTTAATTTCCCTGACACTAAGATCAATTTAAATGGCCAATTCACCTAAACTATTCACCTAAACAATCATAGCTGATATGTTTCTCAATCCCATGCTCCCACCTTTTCCCCATAACCTTTGATCCTCTTATCAATCAATTATCTCTGTCTTAAATACATTCAGTAACCTGGCCTCCACAGCTTTCTGTGGCAATGAATTCCACAGAGTCACCACCCTCTGGCTAAAGAAGAAGAAAGGATTGAGATCAGATGAAGGTCGGGGGGCGGGGGGAGGGGGTCTAAGAAAGATTGTGAAGGATGGAGGGAGAGAGCTGGGTGACACAGTGAAAATCCCAATTACACAAAAAAGGAGAAAACAAGGAAAGTCAACAGTGAGGATGAGAAAGTCGAGGGTAACTGAGGTCAGATCAGGATTGATGGGGGAGGGTTGAGAATGAAAATTGGTAGGTTGAGGGTCACTGGGGGTTGGTCGTGGGAAGAGGCTTGTCCAGGGGAAACTCGATGGTGAAGGGGACAACTCTTAGGTTGACAGGCAGTTGATCGAGGGTGATAGTGGGTGGCTTGTGGGTCACCCAAAACAGGCCAAAGCTGACTGAGAGGGTGCAGAATGATAACTTACAGTTCTAGTGTTAGAGTGGGGCTGCTCAAGCAGCAAGAGATAGTTGGAAACTAGATCAAAGAGGTCACCAGCTAATGTCGACTGAAATCTCCATCTGGACTGCCTTGATCAGGCAGAAAATAGCTGGTGCCATTGTTGGGAAACAAGATTTCCCCTCGTTTCTGACGGACTAGAGAAGGACCCATAGAGAGACATTGTTAAATGGTGGGACCACCCGCTCTCCCTTCCGAGACATGTATCCACTCATGAATGGGTAACAGTAGGTGATTGGGATCCAGGAGTGGATAGAGGATAGTAAGAACGCTCACAATACCAAGTTAAAGTCCAACAGGTTTATTTGGCAGCACAAGTTTTCGGTGTACTGCCCCTTCATCCGGTAGTCTGAATTGTGTTCGCAAACAGGACATATATAGACACTAACTCAATTTCCAAAATAATAATGGGAATGTGAGTTTTTAACAGGTAAAGTCTTAAAGGTAAAGACAATGTGAATGGAGATTTCTCTGTACCTTTAAGACTTGATTACCTGTAGAGACTCGCAATCCAACCATTATCTTGTATGTTGAGTTAGTGACTATATATGTCCTGTTTGTGAACACAAGTCCCACTCACCTGGTGAAGGGGCAGTACTCCGAAAACTTGTACTGCCAAATAAACCTGTTGGACTTTAGCCTGGTGTTTTGAAACTTCTTACTGTGCTTATCCCAGTCCAATACCGGCATCTCCACATCATAGGTAGACGACAGTAGCCCCAGGTCAGTACCCTCCAGTTGGACAAGCAAAAGGAAGCATTGGGCCTCATAAGTATGGCATCTGGATCATCGGCTGCATGAGGTTAATGGTGAGGTTGATGTCCAGCTCCATCACACAATTAGCCAGGCCCCTCAACCTTAAGGATGGGATTTTACAGCCTCTCTTGACCAGAAATTTCTACTCTAGGTCAATGAACATTTCTGTTGTCTGCCCCTTGCCCATTCTGATTCCATGGTGGGTGAGGCAGTAGAATTCCATAGTCCATGTCTAATTGGCTGATCACTGTATGATTATGTGTGTGTGTGGCCCACCTCTGAACAGAAGGTCCAATCACTTCCAATCTCTTTACCAGGAAAACTGCTGCTGCAACAAAACTCTGCCCGTGTTATATGGACAAAACCTCTGTGCAGATACAATGGCCTCAGTCTTCTAGTCCTGTCTGCCATGGTAATCATTATAGGCAGGGAGGAGAACTTAACGGACAAGCAAAATGTCAGCTGACCTTGGGCAAAAATTTCCAATCCCAAGATGGGCAGGAGCAGAAAATGCTACGCAGAATATTTGATATAGATATATGCCTGCTGTCTCCATTTCTTACCTAGTTCCTTATCAACTTGAACTTCCCAAGGAGCACAGGGTAAATCCTTTTGATAATAACCAGACTGCTCCTAACAATGAAAGAGATGATGAATTTGTGCACATTATCACATTATCTCAATGATTATAAAGAGATAAACCTTCATTCCCACTTCCACCTGTTTCATTGCACATTATCTTTCAAAACTTTAGACATTTTGGCAGCAATTCTCCAATTTCGTTTGCCCCACCACTGCTGCCAGTGAGAATGGAGAACTTGGCGCTCAGCCAAATCTCCATTCACTGCAGTGTGACTGGAGAATCCCAGCCCGGGGTGGGATCAGAGAATTCCGCCTTTTATACACTGGGTCATGCTGCAGACCATCTCAGTGTTTGCCTGGCCTCAGAATTCCAAAACAGGATAAACAGCCTCCTTTTTGCCTCAATTGATTTTCTCATTAAATTCCGAGTGAAATCTCACTAAAAATGATTGAGGTTATCAAACTTGATTGGTCCCTGATGAGTAGAATCCATATATCCATCCTGTATGAAATGCCCATTCTCTTTTTTTATTCTGGCCTTCATTCCATGTCTGTTCACTTTGCTCCCGGGGCGTGAGAAACAATTTTCAGAGCTCAACATGTCAATTCACTGAAGCATCTTGAATATCTCAATAAGATCCCCTTAAGAAGGTTTAATGTACTAAGAAGCTCAGCTTCTGTAGTCTCCACTTACAGTTCAGCCATCATTTGTCTCCAGTACCATGTTTTCCTTGCTTAGTATAAGCCAGAACTAAATACAGTAATACAGACAGGGCTGAACTATTTACCCTGTATAGTCTCAGTAATCATGTTGTGATCTATTTTCTTGTCCAGATGTTACACAGTGAAAAAATGTCATTTGTTTTATATACCACTATGACAGGTGGAGTCAATGATCCACCTTTTCCTGGATGAATTTTGTATTTAGCTCTTCGCTGTATATATTTTTTTCCTTTGTGAATGTCAATGTTGAATTCCATTAGCCAAACTTTCCAATTTATTCACCTATCACTGCTCCTGATTATATCAAACCTCACAAGCCTCTCACAGGCCAAGTGTCATCTTTAATTCGAACATTGACTTACACCAAAAGAACACTAATGTATCGGGAGCTAAATGCACTATCCTGTGGTGTCGATGCTCATAAACCAGGAAGCATGCCAGTGACACATTGGGTTGGTCTTTCCAGCCCCTCCGCATAGTGGGATCTTGCAACCCTGCCAAAGTCAACCTCTGGCATGAATTTCCCCAATAGTGGGACAGGCAAGCCATGCAAAGACCTGTAGATGACGGCTGGACTGGTAAATCCCACCAGTAGCCAATGGCTCACCACATCCATTGCTGGGGTTGGAGCCAGAAAATCCCAGCCACTGAAACAATCCAAAATTGAGAGGCAGCGCCACAGAAACCACTGGAATTATTTGTATAGCAGTGGAGTATATTTTCTTCCATTTATTAATATTAGTGAAAGTTTTTCCATTTTATATTCAAGTTAATATTGTTGTTAACACTGATGAGCGAAGGGAAACATTGTCTAATATATTTCATTTTAACCCAATCACTTTGGACAATTGATTATGTAAAACAATCATTTATCATTGCTTAATTTGTTTAGCTTAATTGATAGGTTCATTGTTTTTACTTTGTGTAAAATATCCAACCATTACATCTCTTTAGGGACAATAGTTTTCTATTTTGTCTTAGTTGATACAAAACGGAGTTCCATACCCATTAGATTTCACTATCTGCAGCAGACATTTCACACATACGGGTTTCAAGATGGTGATGTGGATGGGATTCCAGTGTACAAATGTTAATGGTTGTTAGAAATTCCTCACTTTACTGTTCTAGCAGAGTTACTAACCCTTTGTAAATAGTTGGCTTAACACTGCCACTGTTACCTAAATGTGAAACAACAAAATTAGAATATTTTGTATTTCCAACACAGTCCAAAGATGTGTGGGTTAGATGGACTGGCCATGCTAAATTGTCCCTTAGTGTACAAAGATGTGTAGGTTAGGTGGATTAGTCATCTTAAATTGCCCCTCTTTTAGAGAGTCAATGCAGGCTGAATTCTCCCATCCCCCTTGCCAGTGGAATTTTAGTGAGCAGGTCATGGACAATGAGAAACCGGTCAGGTGGGAATTCCTGGCTTTTAGACCAGCGCAGCTGGAGAATTCCATTCACCAACTCAATGGCCAAATTACCCCTTTCTGCACTTTAGGGATTCTATGGCTCTGTCTTGTTAAAATAATGCATTAAAGGAAGAAGTATTTATCAAAATAGGGGTAGCACTGTGGCACAGTGGTTAGCACTGCTGCCTCGCAGCACCAGGGACCCGTGTTCAAGTCCAGGCTCTGTCTGTGTAGAGTTTGTACATTCTCCCTGTGTCTGCATGGGTTTCTTCCGGTTTCCTCCCCCAGTCCTAAAATGTGGAGTTTGCTTGGTCATGCCAAATTGACCCAAGTGTCAGGGGATTAGCAGGATAAATGTGTGGCGTTGTGGAAATAGGGCCTGAGTGGGATTGTGCTCAGTACAGACAGGATGGGCTGAATGGTCTCCTTTTGCACAGTAGAGATTCAATGATTCTATGAAAACTACTACTGCTTTGGGAGAGGAGAGTTGCATCATGCATTTGCCAAGATCATGTTACATGCAAGTGATATGGTTATGTATTTTAATACAGTAGTCCATCAAATGTTCTTTAAACTACAAGTTACCTGAAAACATCTGGTGGTTTACATATAATTCCAATTATCTTCCTGCATCTAGTGGTGCACTAAGGCAGACATCTGTATGTTTCCCATGTAGTAATTCCCAGAACAGGTCACTATTCTGTCACCAGGGACTTGTAAAGTGAGGGGTACCACTCTACATCAAGAGTGGCTGGGGGCCATGAGTCTTTCCTGCTCTTACTGCCAGCCATTGGCGTGTTAAAAGGATTTACAAGTTGACACTCAACCTATTTGACCATATTGTGAATGCACCTCCCTTGTCCATCAAGTCCTGGAGTGGGACTCGAACCTGGAACTTCTGACATAGAATATTATAGCACAGTACAGGCCCTTTGGTCCTCAATGTTGCGCCAAGCTATGTGCAATCCCAAAATCAAGTTATCCTTTCCCTATCAATCTGGTGTGCTCCATGTGCCTATCCCATAACGGCTTGAAAGTTTCTAAAGTGTCCGGCTCCACTATCACAGCAGGCAGTCTATTCCACAACCCAAGCACTCTCTGAGCAAAGAATCTACCTCGAACATCCCTCCTATATCTCCCACCATGAACTTTATAGTTATGCCTCCCTAGTAACAGCTACATCCACCCAAGGAAATAGTCTCTGCATGTCCACTCTATCAATCCCTCTCATCATCTTATAAACCTCTATTAAGTCACCTCTCATCCTCCTCCACTCCAAAGAGAAAAGCCCCACCTCCCTGAACCTTTCTTCATAAGACCTACCTTCCAAACTAGGCAGCATCATGGTAAATCTCCTCTGCATTCTCTCCAATGCTTCCACATCCTTCTTATAATGAGGTGACCAGAACTGCGCAAATATTCCATATGTGGCCTCACCAATGTCCAGTATAATTGCAGCATAACCCCACAGTTCTTAAACTCAAACCCCTTGTTAATAAATGCTAACACACTCTAAGCCTTCTTCATGGCTCTATCCACTTGAATGCCAACTTTCAGAGATCTGTGAATATGAACCCCAAGATCTCTCTGTTCTTCCACATACCTTAGAACCATATTGTTGACTCTGTAATCTGCATTCAAGTTTGTCCTACCAAATGAATTACCTCAACTTATCAGGGTTAAACTCCATCTGCCACTTTTCAGCCCAGCCCTGCACACTCCTGCCTGTGCCTCAGAGGCAGGAATGTGACCGCAGAGATTACATGTAAAACAAAGCTTAATTATTCATCCTATTTTAAAAGCTGCACTCTACTATAAAGTACAGAACATGTTAAGTTTTTCCTGCAAAATAACCCTCAGAAGCGCGGAAATATATAATACTGTTTTAACTGGCTTTAATGGCTGAGAAAATAGCTGAGATAACTACATCTGCTTGCTGATCTGCTGAACTACCACTCCATTATATTATTAGATCACTGCCTTGGATAACAATCAGGCTGTCAAATCATATTCATTTACTATTTAACTCCACAGGGCCAGTTATTACAGAAAGGGAGGTCGTGCCATGCTCCCAGTAAAATGGATGCCACCGGAAGCCTTCATGGAAGGAATATTTACTTCAAAAACAGACACCTGGTATGTGTGCTTCTGTGCATGTGTTTCTTAGGGAAGAGAAAAGGAGAAGGGTGAGCATAATCATTGAAATAGCTTACATCAGGTTTGTAGCTTTGACCAGCTGTGCTGCACTGACAGTACAATCATATTACAGCAAAGAAAAGAGAAGGAAGTAAAGATTAGTCCCACAGTTTCTATAAGATGGACGTCCATTGTGAATTAAACACAGTCCTTTCACCTCCAGAATCTCTGGTTAAAAAACCATCTGCACAAAGAGTATTTCAGAGCTCTCAGCCTGTCCTTAGCAAGCAGTTCCACGTTACTCCACACCGATTCATGTCTCAATTTGGTGATCTCAATCAATAAGATAAACACTTTACTTAATGAATTTAACAGAGAAAAAAAATTGATTTGATTTATTATTGTCACATGTATTGTTATACAGTGAAAAGTATTGTTTCTTGCACACTATACAAACAAAGTGTATCTTTCATACAGAAGGAAAGGAGAGAGTGCAGTCATAGCTAGGGTGTAGAGAAAGATCAACTTACTGCAAGGTAGGCCATTCAAAAGTCTGATAGCAGCAGGGAAGAAGCTGTTCTTGAGTCGATTGGTACGTAACCTCAAACTTCTATATCTTTTTCCCAATGGAAGAAGGTGAAAGAGAGATTGTCCACTGCGCTTGGGTCCTTGATTATGCTGGCAGTTGGAAGTGTAGGCAGAGTCAATTGATGGAAGGCTGGTTTGAGTGATGGATTGGGTTTCATTCACAACCTTTTGTAGTTCTTTGTGGTCTTGGGCAGAGCAGGAGTCATACCAAGATGTGATACAATCAGAAATAATTTTTTTGTCATGTATTCCAGTGGGCTTCATAGAGCCAGGAAGAGAATGGAAGCTGAAGGGAAGTATACAGAGGTTCGTAAAGGATTGGGATTGCAGAGGGTGGGAACTAAGACAACAAAAATCATGATGGTTGATGTTAAGGTGAAAAAGCAGGGAATGCACAAGGGGCAAGGCAGAGAGTTGTGGGAATTGTTTGTAAGACTCACGTAGGTTATGGAGATAGGAGAGCTTTAAAATCAAACGTGAAGGTTGAGAAGGCTCTAATGGGTAGCTAGTGTGGTTAGCAGAAATCAAATCATACTGGCAGAGTCAGTTTCTTTGTTAATGGTGATTGTGGGAAACTCATTCCCCAGCACTGACACTCATCGCCTAGATCAGCACAAAAAAATTCACCGTTAAGAATTTACCAAGCCTCACAAACACATAAAGAGGAGACGGCATAAGTGGCAAGAACAATACTTTTGATTTTCAATTAGTGGTTTCTGGATAGTGAACTTAATGTGCTACACATCAGAGTGTGTATTTTAGAAGTAGCAGTGGGGTCAGTAATTTAAACCAATCTGCTCTATTTCTTAGTTACCATGTCTTTTTTAATTCTGTCTTGAATTACAGTAAGAAACAGACCTTCTCCATAGTTGGCATTTTACCTGGCAGAAGCCAGGTTTGAGGGCAGCTAGGTTGGGCAAACTGATGGCATTAGACTGCTCTTGTATACTCATTGGCAGAGGCATGGAAGCCAATTCCTGGCTATGTGGCTTCCCAAGTGCTGGTGGAGCGTAGTCTCAATAGACATTGGAAAGGGGAATGGGGTCAGGGTAGAAAGTAGAATGTGATCAAAATGGAGGCATTCTGAAAGATGGCGTAACCTTGAACTGAGTTTTGCTGTTTCTTTGCAGGTCCTTCGGAGTGTTGCTGTGGGAGATCTTTTCACTTGGGTATATGCCCTATCCCAGTAAGAGTAACCAAGAGGTGCTGGAGTTTGTCACCAGTGGTGGCCGGATGGACCCACCCAAAAACTGCCCTGGTCCTGTGTACGTAAATCCTTGTCAAACTGTTTTGCCTCTCTGTTCCACTCGAGGTTTTATCTGGACAAATTAAATCGTCCTGTTGTTTCAGCCTCTGCAGTAGTTTGCTTCTTCCCTTGGTGTTACTGAGGTTTCATTGCAATAATCTACATACTGACAGCTCATGGATACAACAGAAATCTATGGCTAAATCACTTCATTTATATAATGGGCCCTCCCTGATTGGTAAGAAAATAACTGGGATTGAGATAACCTAGGGTATTAGATTTAAGTGACTCATGTAGCACCTCACAGTTGATTTATATTGGAGCAGGGTTGCACGTACCTTCAGAAGGTGCAATGCAAAGGAGCTGCCAGCACAACGCTATGAAGCGTTGATGTCTAAATAGAAGGTAGATCTAATCGCCCACAACAGGGTAGCCTCCAGTGCGGGCAAGCATGGAAGTGAGAAGACATGAAAATTTAAGCTGACTTGTTGGTTTGCCAGCTCCGTTCTGTTCCCGAACCATTTGCCAATCCCAGGATGGGATTAGAGAGCAGGGTTCAGTAATTAAAACAAATTAAAAGCTAAACATCTAACCTGATTTAAGTTTAAAACTAGTGATTAGATCACTAGGACAGGGAAGGATTCAAGGACAATTGAAGGCTAATTGAGGCCCATTACCAGAGGTTGACTGGAACTTACAGGCCACACCCCCCCCCTCCAAGTCCCCGAGGCAGAGTACAGACTGCCCAGTGGTGGTCAGGCCTGTGGGTCACTCCAGGCTTTGAGGCCTTCACTGCCTGCCTGGTCATAGCTGGGACGGCAGACTATCCTGTGAAAGAGTTCTCCCTACTCAACAGTGGCCTGGCTGCTGAGGGGATTTTTTTTTAAACTTATTGATGAGATGGAGCTTCTATCTTGCCCTCTCTCCCTGACTCGGAAAGACACACTTCTTCTTTAGCACCGGCTGGCTTCCCGTTGACCCTGGAGCTTTGAGAGGCTGCTGGTGGGATGTCGAGCTCACTCTCTGGTGACTAACTGGTCAATTTGGTGAAAATCACTGTTTCCCACACAGCCCTGACCCTGATCCTTAGGGAATTTCCTGCTCCTTTTCTCCATGATTAAAAGGAATTAAAACCTCAGCAACTTACCTGATTTAAGTTTAACAGTATTAATTAGATAGCTAGGACAGAAAAGGCATTAAGACATGGCGTACAACCATGGTTAGCATGTTGCCTCACAGCAAGAGGAACCTGGGTTCAGTTCCGGCTCGAAACACTGTCGGTATGGAGCTTGCACATTCTCCCCGTGTCTGCATGGTTTCCTCCAGGTGTTCTAGTTTCCTCCCACAGTCTGGGTTAGATTGATTGGTTATGCTAAATTATCCTTTAGAGTCAAGGAGATTGGCTAGGGTAAGTATATTTCTAAGTTTATTTATTTATTAATCACAAGTAGACTTGCATTAAGACTGCAATGAAGTTACTGTGAAAGTCGCCACACCCCAGTGTCTGTTTGGGTACACTGAGGGAGAATTTAGCATGGCTAATGCACCCAACCAGCACATTTTCTGGACTGTGGGAGGAAACCGCAGGAAACCCATGCAGACATAGGGAGAACATGCAGACTTCCCAAGCCGGGAA
This sequence comes from Sphyrna mokarran, assembly GCA_024679065.1. Taxonomy (NCBI): domain Eukaryota; kingdom Metazoa; phylum Chordata; class Chondrichthyes; order Carcharhiniformes; family Carcharhinidae; genus Sphyrna; species Sphyrna mokarran. The sequence goes on along the minus strand of JAGIQG010000012.1, from coordinate 68,557,539 downwards.
TCAAATCCAGGTCGCTAACGCTGTGAGGCAGCAGAGCTAACAAGACTAAATTGGCACAGGAATTCACATGCAACATTTAAATGTCTGAAGCCAGTTCGGCTTAAACAAACACATGAGAAAGCTGAAATTACTTTTGCTTTATCTACTGAGATTAAGTAATGTTTTATTTTTATCACGAGTTGTCACGTGAGAATAAGGGAGTAGTAATTAGAAGTTCTGAGCTGCAGCTTGATAATCAGGTCCACGGCTCCTGATCACACCCACAGCATTGACAGGTCCAATGATGCGCAGATAGACCACGTTTTACATTCCCCGTGTCTCTGTAATTAAGGGGAATTTGCAAGCTGATTTATGTATTTTTTCCTGTGGTGGTTATATTGGGAAATGTTTGAAAATGAAATGCATAATTAACATGTCAAAGCGTGGCTGTGTTTGTGTCCACGAATCTAACTTTGAAGCAACAGCATTGTCCTCTCGTCTGCAGCATGTCAGTAGCCACACTGAAGCCAGTTTAATGTCAGGCTGTCACCTTTTCCCAAGTCCAACATTTGACAAGGGCAGGATGGGGGCAAGACAGAGGGGGCAGACTCGTGGCTTCAGTTCTGATACTGTCTCTCCAGCGCTGGTGAACTGGAATGACTGTGCTTTCTACCAGTGTGATAACGGGAGGTCCTCTCCCATAATGTATGCCCAGTAAATCCATCACAGCTTCTCAGAGAGCCCAATAGAAAATGCCTTCTGAAAAGGAATAAAAACAAAAAATGCTGGAAAATCCCAGCAGGCGTGACAGCATCCGTGGGGAGAGAGAATAGAGCCAACATTTCGAATCTGGATGACTATCCCTCAGAGTGTTTTAACAAGAAACTGAGAAACAACTGCAACCATTCCCATACATCACCCCGCAATGTTACATCAGGAAACACTGCGGATAGGACATAATAGGGAACCATGGATAATCAGAGAAATTGTCTGTCACCCTTGATCCGTGTGATTTAACCCAGTCAAAAAGAAAAGGGTACATACATAACGTCTAGGTAACTAAAAACAGATGAAGCCCTTGAAGAATACAAAGAAAGTAGAAAAGAGCTCAAACAGGGAGTTAGAAGGGCTAAAAGGGATCACAAAATGTCCTTAACAGACAGGATTAAGGAGAATCCCAAGGCATCTTATACATGTATCAGGAACAAGAGGGTAGTTGGGGAAGACTTGGCCCACTCAAGAACAAAGGGGGGGAATTATGTGCAGAACCAAAAGAAGTGGGTGAAATCCTTAATGAATACTTTACATCGGTGTTCACAAAACGAGAGGGAAATGTTGATTAATGTCCTGGAGGGGTATGTAAACCTTCTAGAACAAGTCATCATTACAAGGGAGGAAGTGTTAGGTGGATTAAACATTAAGGTAGACAGATCCTCAGGGCCGTATGACATTTATCCCAGATTACTGAAGGAGACGAGAGAAGAAATTGTTGGGCCTCTAACAGAGATCTTTGTTTCCTTTTGGCCACAGGTGACGTCCCAGAGGATTGGAGGATAGCCAATGTTGTCCCATTATTTAAGAAGGGTAGTAAGGAGAACCTAGGTAATTATAGGCCACTGACATCAATGAAATAGTTGGAGAAAATTCTTAAGGATAGGATCTATATACATGTAGAACTGAATGGTCAAATTAGCGACAGAAGCATGGTTTTGTACAAGGCAAGTTACGTCTCACTAATTTGATAGAATTTTTGAAGCGGTGACAAAAATGATTGACGATGGAAGGCCCGTTGTCTACATGGATTTTAGTAAAGCATTTGACAAGATCCCTTATGGCAGGCTAGTACAAAAGGTTAAATCAGGGTGAACTAGCTAGATGGATTCAGAACTGGCTGAATGAAACAGTCTTACTTTAGGTAAAGTTTGTAAGGGCATTTGCTGCTACTTCAGACTAAATAGGCTCACTTCAACAATTCATTGAAACACATAGGCTGGGATTTCTCGACCTCACCTACTGCTGGGATTCTCCAGTCCTGCTGCAGTGAATGGATTTTTAGCTGAGCACCAAATTCTCCATTCTCGCTGTCGGTGTTATCGGGACGAACGAGATCAGAGAATCCAGGCCATAGTTTAAACAAAAATCAAGTCCTAGAACATCACCAAGGTCGAAGGAAAGATAAAGGGAAGGAAAAATACATGAAGTAGCAATTGTGCAAATATAAATAAATGCCAGATATCTTTACATTTTTAATATTTCAGGTATCGAATAATGACTCAATGTTGGCAACACCAGCCAGAAGACAGACCGAACTTTGCAACAATATTGGAACGAATTGATTATTGTACACAGGTAACCTTTGCAAACTTACTTGATAAATCTCCAGCAAGGTTACGTTTATCTCAGATTACAGAGAGCTTGGTGTCTCTGAGAAAATGTGACTGGAATTCTTTGAGGATAATAGACTGAATCTAATAAATCGTGACTTCCAGAAGTGTTTAGTGAAGGACCCTACAGAAGGCAGAACTGGAAGCTCATGGTATGAAGATGAAGTTATAAATATAAATTAGATTATGAATTAGCCAGACAAAGGGGTACCAGAGGGCTATTATCAATGGTTCCTGTGCGCTGAAAAGAAGTCCAGGAAATAGTTACCGACAATCAGATGAGATCACAGTGCAGAGGCACAAAAGGATTGCGAGAAAATCAGCATGACTCTGAAATAATAAAGAAGTGATAAGAGTTAATTAATCTTTTCCCATTCTCTAAAAGAACAAAATTCAAGAGTATTCTGAAATTATTAAGTGGAGTAACTTTTAGTTTGTTATTGAGGCATGGACAAAGCTGCCAGTCTAGGCTTTTAGATCCCCTTCTGCAGTAGTGTGGAACGGAGAGACTATAGGGGCCTCATACTACACAGGTTTAAATTCAACTCCAACCAGTTTGGTCTTGATTTGCTGGTGAGTTCATACCTTAGGTTGCACTGATGGGAATTTGAACTAATTGCCGCTGGTTTTGTTATTTAAGTGCCATAACCAGTGGAAAGTCAAATCCTTCTTGAAGAAGCAGGGGGTAAAAACCTTGGGAGAGGATATAGATGTTCCTTCTTTGAACAAGATGACAAAGGTAAAGCTTATCATACATCAGTCAAACATAAGTTAAATATGACTTGAGGAATAAAGGGAGTACAGCAGAGGGATGATCTGACACCAAAACAGGAAGGAGGTTAAGGAAATCTGATCAGTTGTGAACATGGACCTGAATGACAAGATAATCGATCCACATTCATTCCTGCCTCCGTGCACGCTATTTGTTTTTAACGTCTATTGTTGCAGGTCTGCTGACCTCGCACATGCATTTGTGTGGCCCTTATCTCTGCCCATCTCCTGCTGGTGACCAGCATTCACCCAGTGAGAGAATTCTCACTGCCAGCGAGAATGGAGAATTTGGTACCCCTCCCTCCCAGTCAAATCTCCATTCACTGCCGGGGGACTGGAGAATCCCAGCTGCAGGTGAGGTGGGAGAATTCCAGCCACTTTTGGGGCCAATGATATTCAGTAAAAGGGAAATTGGGGTCCAGTGAGTCGAGATTCTTGGGGTAATCCATTAGGAAGCAGAAAATAGGGCATATGGCAAACAAGAAGAAAATTACAGACGCTTATCGTACAATCATAGAATGCAGGAGGAGGCCATTCAGCCCATCAAGTCTACACTGACCACAATCCCACACAAGCCCTATCCCGTGTAACCCCATGCATTTACCCTAGCTAGTCCCCTTGACACTAAGGGGCAATTTAACATGGCCAATCCATCTAACCCGCACATTGTTGGACTGTAGGAAGAATCGGAACACCCGGAGGAAACCCATATAGACATGAGGAGAATGTGCGAACTCCACATGGATAGTGACCCAAGCTGGGAATCAAACCCGGGTCGCTGGTGCTGGGAGGCAGCAGCACTAACCACTGTGCTATTGTGCCACCCCAAGTTATATGAATACTGATGACTATTTTAGAACTTGGTTTCCTTTCTGAAGGTGATGTTTTACACTGGGTACTATGCTAAAAGCACTTGTAATTTCTGAAACCTCACAGGAATGAACATTAGCGACCACAACTAACTTTAGTTCATCCTAATTTTTGGCACACAGGGTTCAATTGTGCAAACGTTAAGAGCCTCCATTTATTTAATAAAGTGTGTGCTTTGGAGAGGTGCATTTCAGTGATGAGGTTTTCCCTCACGACCTCGATCTGGGTCACTAACAGTGTATTATTTGCACTTTTTCCTCCAGGATCCCGATGTCATAAACACGTCTTTGCCTGTAGAGTACGGGCCTCCAGCAGAAGAAGAAGGAAACGTTCCGATGCGCCCAGATGACCCTGACGGATTGGCGCCCCTGTTGGTATCACCAGCACAAGAAGCAGAGAGCGAAGGCGCTCCCACTGAGCCCTCCATGGCACCCGAGCGTCCAACCAGCCTCTGTCTAGCCGAACACCGGGCCAAATTTGGCCCGAAAGATCCTGCTGTCGTACATACTGGAGGGGCGGCTGAGGAGGGCTCTCACGTCAACAAGACGTACTCACAAATAAACAACTCTTCCGCTCTGCCGCAAGGCAGAGGCTCGCGGAAAAAGCCCACCAACCTCTGGAACCCGACATACGGGTCTTGGTTCACAGAAAAGCCGGTGGCGCAGAACACTTTGACTGACAACAAGCCAGCGGAAAGGGAGGATTCTGGTTTCCATGCCAGCGGCGGTTCTTCTGCCACCGTCCCCACCCCCAGGCCGCAGGCCTCTGCTGTTGTACTAGAACCTTCTTCCCTCCTCGCCAATACGTTGGATGTGCCTCTTTTCCGGCTGCAGCATTTTCCTTGTGGGAATGTGAGCTATGCGTTCCAGCAGCAGCAGCAACAACAACAACAACAACAACAGCAGCAACAGCAACAGCTGCAGGGTCTGCCTCTGGAAGCAACCTCTGCTTGTGCTTCCTGTAAAGAAGATTACAACTCACATGTCAGTAAGGGCTTACCTGTCCAGCAGGACCCACGTGTTCACCCTGTTGCCAATATACCCACTTGGGACTCAGGACTCTCTCTAGCGGAGGATGTAAATGTTACTATACTGTAAATAAGAAAAAAAAAACTGAAAGGCGGTTTTACTTGAGCAAGTATTACGCCGAACAAAACATAAAAAAAAACAAGCAGTAGCAAGCACCGTTTTTGGCCCATAGGACTAGCACACAGGGTTTTAATTTTTGAGCTGAAAATATAACGAGAGTCACATTTGATTTTGAGACATGCTGTGCGATCAATGCATGTGAAAGACCGAGTCCACTACAGGTAACTTTGGGCTAAAATTACAAGAAAACCACTGCAGCACCAACTAAGCTAATTTATTGTGTTACAAACAAGCATAGAAACCAGGAGCAGGATGGCCCTTCAAGCCTGCTCTACTATTCATCTTGATCACATTTCATCACTGAATTCAATATCTGACTCTGCCTCCCCACCCCCCCAACCATACCCCTCAATCCCTTTAGCCCCAAGAGCTTTGTCTAATTTCTTCTTGAAATCAGACAATGTTTTGGCCTCAACTACATTCTGTGGGGGTGAATTCCATACATTCACCACCCACTGGGTGAAGAAATTTCTCCTCACCTCAGTTCTAAAAGGTTTATCCCTTATCCTCAAACTATGACCCCTATTCTGGGCTTCCCCATCACTGGGATTCTTTCTGAACCCATCCTGTTGAACTCTGATAAAATTTTATACATTTCTCTGAGATCCCCTCTTACTCTTCTAAACCCCAAGTGAATATAATTCTAACTAATTTAATCTCCCCTCCTACGACAGACCTGCCATGACAGGAATCAGCCTGGTAAAGCTTCACTGTATTCCCTCTATAACAAGGACATCTTTCCTCAGATAAGGACACCAAAACTCTGTACAACTACAGCAAAACACCTCCATCCCTAAACTCAAATCCTCTCGCTATGAAGGCCAACATACCATTTGCCTTCTTTACCGCCTGCTGTACCTCCACACTTACTTGCAGCGAATGACACACAAGGCCTCCAATGTCTTGTTGAGTATCCATCTCTCTTAATTTATACCTATTCAAGTAACAATCTGTCTTCCTGTTATTGCTACCAAGGCAGATAACCTCACATTTATTCACGTTATATTGCATCTGTCATGCAGATGCCCACACACTCAGCCTGTCCAAATCATACTGAAGCATCTCCGCATCCTCCTTACAGCTCACCCTCCCACCCAACTTTGTCTCATCTGCAAATTTGGAGATAAAAATTCAGTTCCCTCTTCCAAATCATTCATATATAATGTGAATAGTTGGGGTCTGAGCACAGATCCCTGTGGAACTCCACTAGTCACTGACTGCCAACCTGAAAAAGATCTTTTTCTGCCAACTCTTTGCTTCCTATCTGTTAACCAGCTTTCTGTCCATCTCAAGACATTATCTGCAATCCCACATGCTCGAACTTTATTTTGTAATGTGCCATGCAAGGCCTTGTTGAAAGCCTTTTGAAATCTAAAACCATATCCATTGGTTCTTCTAAGTCAACTTTACTTGAAAAAAAATTCCAATAGATTCACCAAACATGATTTCTCTTTTGTAGATCCATGCTGACTTTTATCCAATTATACCACTGCCTTCCAAATGCTGAGTTATGAAATCCTTGACAATGGACTCTAGCAACATCCCCAGTACTGATGTTAGGCTCTGTAGTCTATAGTCCTTGTTTTCTCTCTAACTCCCTTTCTGAATAGTGGGTTTATATTTGTTATCCTCCAGTCTGTTAGAACCATTCCAGAGCCCAAAGAATTTTAGAAAATAACCACCAATGGGTTACAATAACTTTTGAGCGAAGGATCCATAAAAGCCACTGTGCAGAATTCTCCACTGGAATTATCTTTTGCAAGTTCTGCAGTGGTCTTTCAATTACCATGTCCCTTTTCTCACCAGCACACTCCACTCCTGAAGAGGGAAGTGATTGGTTTTGAAAACTGAGGGGAATCAGTAGAAGTAGAAATCTATTCATAGAATATATACAAATTCCAACAGTGCAGACGATGGCTATTTGACCCATTGAGTCTGCACCAACCACCCAGACCCAATTCCCGTAAGCCCACTCTGCTAATCCCCCTGACTTTAGGGTCAATTTAGTTTGGCCAATGCACCTAACCTGCACCCAAAGGAAACCCACGCAGACATGGAGAGAATGTGCAAATTCCACACAGACAGTGACCCGAGGCTAGAATTGAACCCAGGTCCCATGCACTATGAAGCAGCAGTGCTATTCACTGTGTCACTGTGCCGCCATGCATTTATATAGCAACCTTTACCATCTCAATATGTCTCAAAATACTTCACAGCCAATCAAGTAATTTTGAAGATAAGTCACCGTTATGATGTAGGAAAATCAATGCGAGGAGTTGTTTGTGAAAAATCAAAGGCAGAGCAAGGAAACATAACACTAAATTATGGCAAAGATCCCACAAATCTGTGGAACAACTACTGATCGCACTCAAGTGTGTTCCACATACAGATGACTTTCAATACTCAGGCTGTCCACCTGACCCAGAATGTTGTAATGTACGGTGATGGATGCCAGGTCAGAGACAGTCTTCCTTCCTCTATCCCACTAGGATAGAGTATCCCACTAGGAAAAAAAATTCAGCAACCTTTCCTCACTCCCTTTGTAAATGGTTGCATGTAAGTCTACAACAAACCATAATTTTGATCTTTGGGTTTGTATAGAGATCCACTCTCCCCACCAAACCAGTCATCACCACCCCAACCATCGCAAAATGGTCTCATGTACACCAAGAAGGGGTCCTGTACAATTTCTGTGACTGCAAGTACCGGCCTCCTGTACAGCCAAGGTTACAGGAACTCCCAATGTGTGGAAGCCTAAATCCCAGCTCCCATTATCTTCCACATTTTACTGGTCTGTGAGGGATAGGCAGAGGCGTATCCTCTGACAGGACTGGTATATGGTGGACCTGCTGCTGTATCTCAACTTTCCCTTAGAATTCCTACAATGGACAAAGAGGCCATTGGGCCCATTGAGCCTACATTGACAACAATCCAATCAGGCTCTATCCTTGTAACCCCACTAATCTCTGACACTAAGGGGAAATTTAGCATGGCCAATCAACTTAACCCGCACATCTTTGGACTATGGGAGGAAACTGGAGCACCAGGAGGAAACCCACACAGACGAGTGTAAACTCCTTACAGACAGTGATCCGAGATCGGAATTGAACCCTGGATCCCTGGCACTGCGGAGCAGCAATGCTAACCGTTGTGCCATCGTGTCACCCTTGTTGCAGCAGTGGTCCGCTGGAAAGATCAAAGATTTTAAGCCCCAGCATATTGAAATAACCAAATGGTACTTGGCCACATCAAGCTTACTGTGTTACCTGGGCGACTATTTCAGGCCTGATTAAGCCATTCAGTCATCATCTTTATTCAGACGTCCATTTCCCTCTAGTTCCTGCTAAATTTGGAATTGCTTCAATTTTGTTTAAATTCTTCAACAAAGCAGTATTTTGCACAAATCAACAATTGTAAAGAATATATTTATAAACTTAATGAATCCACAAGTCAGAGTTAGCGTAATGAGTAGCTTCTTCAGACTTGGAATGTAAATAATTAGCTTACCAGAAAATAAACTGAACATGAAACTGCTTAAAGTTGATTAAATTGTTTCAGTGAGCACCGTACCTTGGTTTTGACTAGATAGTGATTTTTGATACCTGTAATATATGAAAGGGTGTCCACGCCCACCACTGCTGTTTTAACTTCTTTCACATTTGAGTACTAAACCTTCATTGTGAAGACTTTGGGTCTTTTGGACTCTTAATGTGTTGTGCTGCACAAGTGGTGTTTGTATGTTAAAGTGGTTGAATATACAAATTCCATTATTTCTTTATTTAAAAATCCCCAAGCTTCATTCTAAAAATTTCATCTTTTTGAACTAACATTGACTCTGTTTCAACCCACTTGGATGTTGGGGATGTTGTGCTGTAGGACTATATACATTGCAGACATGAAAATTATCTAGAAGTGTCAAATTTCCCAGAGCAATTCCATATTCACTTAATCGAGTATTTACTCGTGTCTTTTGAAGATGTGGGCTGGAACTCTCCGATGTTGTTCACCCTGCCACCACTTGGAATTTAGTTGCTTGGCCAAAACTCCATTCTCAGCAGTGGGACCAGAGAATCCCAGCCACAAACAAGATCGGAGAAGCCTGGCTGTAGAGTTTAAAAGTTACTTATCTGTAATACATTCAGTTTGGAACTCCATGAATTGTTCCCTTTATGTGTGTATATCCCAACTGGAAATTTGTGAAATTAAAAGAGGAAATGCTGGAAATACTCAGTGGATCACAGGCAGACATTAGTGAAGCAAAGCAAATTTCAAGCCAATGGCTTTTCAATAGAACTGGGAAATGTAGGAAAGGTTGGAATTGGTAAGAGTTGAATGGTCTTTCTGTCACAATATTAACAGAATATCATTATGATATCGCAGACGACAAGGATACCCTGCCCACTCTACATATGTTAATTGGGCTCTGATCTGCTATTTTAACCCAAGACCTCAATGGGGCTACAATAGTGTCTGCAAACAAGCAGACCCAGTCAAGTTTTATTTCTTTAAGTTTCTTTGTGGACCTATTAGGATCCTCCACTTACCTCGTAGCAATGGCCACTCCTGCTTGGTCAATGGGACCACCTCCATTTGCCCAGCTTTCATTCCTGCTTGTTTTAGGTGTCTAAGTAAACCTAGGGCCCTTAGTGTGCAAGTATATCATTTCAACATTGCTGAAGCTGGGGGGAGTGGGTGGGGGAAAATCTTCCCCAGCCCGTGTTCATAAAGAAAATGAATTCTGTGGAGAAACAAAAATTTAGTAACAAGGAACAGATCTGATGTCCCACAAATCAATACTTTTTCCATCGATTAATTTTGCCATTTACTAATAGCCCTCAATGATTTTTCTCAACAAGTGCATTGATGTCGGTGTTATTGTCATGTCTGCTTCAATGTCTTTCCCAATACCATTTCATAACTCTGCTTAAAAGTTCACTTATTTATGCTTACTCCTTCATTTTTAACTTGAAATGGAAAAAAGAGACTTGGGGATTACATATCTGCATCCAAGTGTTAGAAGATATTTGGGTTTTTGAAGGGATAATTGTACTGAATAAGAACATATCTACACTGGTCATAGCTTCTTTCAGTAACTGTTCTGAACTGATGAAAACATTTGTCCAGATATCTTTGCAGTCTAGTAATTATGTGAAGCACTTTGAGATATGTTGATGTTCTGTAAATGCTAATACCCCTTCGCTAAATCAAAGGAAAACCCTGTATGAAATACTGTGAAACGGTACGAAGATTGTTCAAACAAAACATGTGGACGTTGCTTAAAGGTCTGAACTTACCGCTGCCCCACATTCAATCTGTTAATAACCCGGAAGCCAGCTCCGGACTTGCCGTAAGAAAAAAAATTGTAACCGGCCAAACGAGACCAACAGGTTTACAGAATTAATGATCTGCATTGGGCACAAGAACCACTAGCTCTTAGGGAGCTACCATTCTCAAAGGGAAATTCTTCATCTCTAAATAAGTATAAATGTTCATTATGTCTGTCTTCATACTGTCCAGAAATTTTGTGCTTTGGTGAAACTGGCTCCTTTTTGGTTGATGCTGACTGCATGGTCACCAAGCCAGAATACTCAATAACCTAGAACATGGTGGTGTCAATGTGTGACCTTCCTGCACAGGGGGTTACCAGTTGCAACACCTCCCCGGTGAGCAGTTGGCATTGTAAAGTTACTATTAGATGCATGGCCCTCTGATTGTTTTACACCAAGCCTAGTTATCAGTTACAATGAATAGGTTTTGAAGTCATGTATTTTAAAAGAACTGGATGTTACAATTAAAAAATCAATAAAACACTAGCAATTGCAATATTATTAGTGTAAGAATGCTCACTACATTTGTATGACATTTATTCATCAACTATTTTAACAGCAGCATTAACCTATTTGTTTGAAATAGGGTGACATCTCTGCTAAAATAGGTGAGATAAATATCTCACAGGATGCTAATGTTTCAAACTATAATGTCTCGGCTTAAAGCAGGAATAATTTGTTTTCTGACTGATGAAAACAAACATCTAGGCTTGAATTTTCAAGCCATTCACAACTGCCGCTGCGAGCAATGATGGGGAATTTGGTGCTCAGCCAAATCTCCGTTCACTGCAGCGGAACCAGAGAATCCCACTGGTGCGAATGGCTGGAAAATCTCTCCCCCGCTCTGTGAATTTTTGGCCAACTGTTTGGAACTGACAAGTTTAAGAAGCAGCATTATCACATTTGTTGTAACACTCTGCGACTGTGTTAAATATATTGAAATATCATGATTTCAGATTGATAAATGGTTCATTCAGTTGTTGACATATTATTCATGGCAAGTAGTTCCTTCAAGATTTGGAGGTGACTAACAATCCACTTGTTTGAGTTAAAAGGATTCTTTTGCTACACATCTAATTGTTAACCTTCCCTGTGAGAAGCCTGTCGACTGCCCAATTACATAACAGTTTAAATACATTATCAACTTCTGAAAAAGGAAGGCAATTTCATCATGAAGGATTACATCTGAACTATTACCATGTTCTTCTCCTTCACAAGATAGTTTATTAATAGCAGAAAACACCAGCACCTTTTTATAGTATCTATTAGTGCAGCATCTTTTGAGAAAGTGACCAGAGAGGTGGATGGGGGTAAGGCGGTTGATGTAGTATATATGGACTTTAGTAAGGCTTTTGATAAGGTGGCCCATGGAAGACTTCTACAGAAAATGCAGATGTGTGGAATAGAGGGTGATTTAGCTAATTGGATTAGAAATTGGCTGGCAGATAGAAGACAGAGGGTGGTGGTTGATGGGAGATATTCATCGTGGAGTTCGGTGACGAGTGGTGTGCCTCAGGGGTCTGTTTTGGGGCCCCTGCTGTTTGTAATTTTTATAAATGATCTGGATGAGGGTATTGAGGGATGGATCAGTAAATTTGCAGATGATACTAAAGTTGGTGGTGTGGTAGATAGTGAAGAGGGGTGTTTTAGTTTACAGAGTGACTTGGACAAGTTGCAGAGCTGGGCCGAGAGGTGGCAAATGGAGTTTAATGTGGAAAAGTGTGAGGTAATGCACTTTGGCAGGAACAATAAATGTGTAGAGTATAGGGCTAATGGTAGGGCTCTTAATAGTGTTGAGGAACAGAAGGATCTTGGTGTATGTGTCAATAGATCCCTGAAAGTAGGCAGTCAAGTGGATAAAGTTGTTAAGAAGGCATATGGAGTCTTAGCTTTTATTGGTAGGGGGATTGAATTTAGGAGCCGCAGCATCATGTTGCAACTGTACAAAACTCTAGTGCGGCCGCACTTGGAGTATTGTGTGCAGTTCTGGTCGCCACATTATAAGAAAGATGTGGAGGCATTGGAGAGGGTACAGAGGAGGTTTACCAGGATGTTGCCTGGTATGGAGGGCAGGTCCTATGAAGAGAGGTTGAAGGATTTGAGGTTGTTTTCGTTAGAAAGGAGGCGGCTAAGAGGGGATCTTATTGAAGCATATAAGATGATTAGAGGTTTAGATAGGGTGGACAGTGATAGCCTTTTTCCTAGGATGGAGAAAGCTAGCACGAGGGGACACAGCTTTAAATTAAGGGGTATGAGTTATAGGACGGATATCAGAGGTAGGTTCTTTACTCAAAGAGTGATTAGGGAGTGGAATGCCCTGCCTGCAGCTGTTGTAGATGCGCCAAGTTTGGTGGCGTTTAAGAGGTTAATTGATAAGTATATGGAAGAGAAGGGAATGGTTTAGTTTGGAGGGGCATTGCTTTTTATTTTGGTCGGCACAACATCGAAGGCCGAAGGGCCTGTTCTGTGCTGTATTGTTCTATGTTCTATGTTCTATCTAAGGTCTCAACCATTGTAGAATCAGCAAATCCCCACAGTGCAGAAGAGACCCATTGAGTCTGCACCTCCCCCACCCTATCCCTGTAATCACATGTATTTACCCCACTAAACCTACACATCTTGGAACACCAAGAGACAATTTAGCACAACCAATCCATCTAACCTGCAGATCCTTAGAGCGTGGGAGGAAACCGGCATTGATGTACCTCAAAACTGTTGTGTTTGATGAAGTTTATTATGGCCAGTTTGTTTCCTTGTACATGGAGCAAATGTTTTTTTATAGACGACAGTCGACCGCCACTTGATCACATGATTCTGGCCACTGGAGAATATTTTGGTGGCTTTGATGGGAACTTTGTTTGGAATTGTATCCATGTATACTTGGAGTGTGGAAGAAACTGGTGCACCCAGAGGAAACCCATGCAGACATAGGGAGAATGTGCAAACTCCACCCAGTCACCCAAGGCTGGAATTGAATCCAGATCCTTGGTGCTGTGAGGCAGCAGTGCCAACTACTGTATCGCCATGCCACAATATTTCTGATCTACTTGCTGTGGAGCCTAAGCAGTTGATATTTTATCTCCGATCTCCAGCATTGTTATAGCTGGTTCAAGCTGCAGCCCATCTGTGTGCCAATTAGTCTAAAATAATCTCCAGAAACATCCTGTGAATTTCAACCACTTTGCTCCTTTTCAAATGTGATTGCATGATATGTATTTGTGTGTTGAATAACATTAACTGTATGGTGACTTTTGCAATTAATTTAAATGCAATTTGCATCTCTTCCTCACTAAGAGCCAATATTGAGCTGATTAGGCAAATCCCTGTACATTTAAGGTGTTTTTTTTTTACTTGGATGTGAAGTTCAAACTCTAAATCGTGGCAGGAAGTGTCAACCACCTTGTTGGTGTTTTTCTTCACATTCTCAATGAAAGGTTTAAAAATATATTGAAAGTGCTGAAGTTAAATGTGTTTTGACTGTTGAAAAATGGAAACATGTTGCTGAAGCTTTTCATATTGCACTCATCAGGCATGCTAAATTTCTAATGATTAGGTCAATTAATCCTGCAGGAGACAAGGGCAGCACAGTGGCATTGCTGCCTCACAGCACCAGCGATTAGGGTTCAATTCCGGCTTGGATAACCTTGCAGAGTTTGTACTTTTTATCCATGTCTTTGTGGGTTTCTTCCAGTTGCTCCGGTTTCCTCCCAATGTGTAACTTAGGTGGACTAGCCATAGTAAATGCACAGGTTTACAGGGATTGGTCTGGGTATGATGTTCTTTTGGGGAGTTATTGCAGACTTGGTGAGCAGAATGTCCTCTTTCTGCAATTTAGTCGATTCTACAGTTGGTTGGCAAGTTGACTCTTTTTGACCGAGGCGTTGCCATGGAGAAAACAATAGGGAACTAAAGGCTCGACAAGCTCCTGAGTAATTCAAAAATAGTCACAATGCTTGAACATATTCCTCTTGTTTCCTGAGAATAGATCTGTGAATATGAATAAAGGGCACTTCTGGCAAGTATAAATATGTCACATGATGAGATTGACTGATTATCTATAGTTGGTTACTAGCAAAGCTGTTAGCACAATCAGGATTGTTCACCAAGCTGCCCAATCAGGCAAACACATTATATAGGCAAACACAGCCTGGCTGAACAAGGCCAGCACTCTGCCTATTATAAAGAACTGAAGGAGCATACTGTTTGATTCAATCAACCATTTATTACCACCAATGTAGCTGGCACTGTGCAACACTGAAATATTCATTCACACTATTGCTCAATCGTGTGAGGGGCGCAACATTCCATTGATTAGCCAATCAAATCAAACAACATGTTCCTATGGTTATTTATGATAGGCAGAGTACAGATTGTGATCAGCCAGCCTGCACCTGTAAAATCTAAAACAGGACACCGGCTTGGTGAGTTTCACAGTAACTTCATTGCAGTAATGTAAGCCTTGCTTGTGACTAATAAATAAACTTTAAACTTTAGACTGTTAGACATGATTCTGCAATTGAGAAGCACTTGCTGAACAATTCTGATTGCGTTATTAATTGCACCAACAGCCAATTTAAGATAAACCTGTCAAGATCGCGATGTGGCTCATTTACACTCACTGGAAATGACATACATAAAATGACAAAGATCTGCAAATGAATGGAAAATGCTCAAGCCTTTTGCCTTTTTTGAATTTTAGCCAATCTATCAGAGTTGACTTGCCAACCAATGACCACCTTTTTCTCCTGTAGTATAGGAGGGAGGCAATGGTCTATTATCACGAGACTATTAATCCAGAAACTAATGTTCTGGGGACTCAGGTTTGAATTCTGCCGTGGCAGATAATGGCATTTGAATTCAATAAAAAATATTTGGGATTAAGAATCTACTGATTACCATTGTCAGTTGTCAGAAAAACCCATCTGGTTCACTAATGTTCCTTACCTGGTCTGGCCTACATGTGACTCCAGAACCATGACAAATGTGATTGACTCTCAATTGCCCTCAGACAAGTAGTGATGGGCAATAAATGCCAGCCAGCCAGCAGTGACCATGTCCCACAAATGAAAAAAAATAAATAGGCAAATCTTTCTGCTCAGTTGAAAGTTAACATTCTTGTATTTGTCCTGATGAGTGCAAGGTGGAGAGCTTCAGCAATGTGTCTCTTCTTTCAGCAATGTTTTAACTGTGTTTGAAAAAAGGGTGCAATATTATTTCAATTGTTGTTAAGAGACTCTGGTTTTGTGCCAGGGTTTAATAATCATGGATGTAAGTATGCCAGCGATTGCTAGTTACACCAAAATGTTTTCAATGATACAAACACATTAATTAGCATCATTTTGTTTAGCGTTTCCTGCAAGATATGATGGAACAATAGAGAAAGCACAAAGCTGCTTCATTTTATATAATGTGGTGTTTCTATTGTTTACTTTGCATTATATGTGTGCATAAAACAAGTATGCTGCATCAATTTACAGCATGTTACTAAACATTCCTAACACTGTTGTTATCAATGACCTCCCTCCAGTGCGAAGTGTAAATGTGAACATCAACTGAGAAAGAATTGGGATTCAGAGACCAAATAAGCATTGATCCAATTGCTTTTTAAAATATATTTTAAAAAGATTTTTCCCATTTTTAAAAACAACACAAACCCTCAAGAATTGGTGCAGTGCAGCATAATCATTTCCCATATATACACATAGAAAAAGACAAAACACCACCAGTACATTTGGCCTAAATTATTCATTATTCATTACAAACAGTGCCTCCATAGATACAAATAATGAAAGGATGTTTCAGAGAATGGGGGAAAACAGGATAACAAGATAAAGCAATGAGTACATGGCATGAGTGCATGCCCTCACTTACTGGATATTAGAGATACAGACATACAACATACACTCCAAGATTTTCAAAGTAGCTACTGCCATTGCATATTCAGTAAAGGAGAATATAGGATGTTGACACAAATATAGAAAGGGCTGATCAGCCAAATATTCTCGCACCATCTTAGGCATGTACCAAAGACGTACACAAGATACATCGTTAGGCTGATTGGCCATGATAAATTGTCCTTAGTGTTAAGGGGTTAGAAAATAAATACATGGGGTTATGGGAATAGGGCCTGTGTGGGATTGCTATTGGTGCAGACTTGATTAGCCAATTGGCCTCCTTCTACTCTGAAGAGATTTTATGAGTCTTTATTTTTTATGATAAAAGAATTCATTCCCCATCTCAGGATGGGTAATAAATGTTCATTCCCCATCTCAGAGGACACAAGTTTAAGCTGCTGGAGAGTAGGTACAGAGGAGATGTCAGGGGTAAGTTTTTCACTCAGGGGCTGGTGGGTGAGTGGAATCGACTGCCATTGGTGGTGGTGGAGGCAAATTCGTTCGGGTCTTTTAAGAGACTTCTGGATGAGTACATGGGACTTAATAGGATTGAGGGTTATAGATAAGCCGAGTAGGTAGAGATATGATCGGTGCAACTTATGGGCCAAAGAGCCTGTTTGTGCTGTAGTTTTTCTATGGTCTATCTCCTATATCAGGAATGTCACTGATACAAAACAATGGGTGCATTTCTCCAGTACCCCAGTTGTGTGTTTCTTGGTCATGGGTAGTGGCAGGCCATTTGCAGGCAGTGGGATTCTCTGGTCCTGCCACTGCCAGTGGGATTTCTCATTGAAGCCACCCCACACCACAGATTGAGATGCACTGCCAGCAAGTCCAGAGAAACCCGCTGGCACCAAACAGCTGGAGAATACGTTCCAATGACTTTTCCCAGGATATGTGCTTTTTTTTACAGGAGTATGATAGAGAATATTTGATTCCAAAATAACAAAAATGCAGAAACAAACTGTGGCCCCAGTAGTTTTGAGGGGGCTTTCCTCAAGGAAAGCCCATGGAAGACTTCTACAGAAAATGCAGATGTGTGGAATAGAGGGTGATTTAGCTAATTGGATTAGGAATTGGCTGGCAGATAGAAGACAGAGGGTGGTAGTTGATGGGAGATATTCATCGTGGAGTTCGGTGACGAGTGGTGTGCCTCAGGGGTCTGTTTTGGGGCCCCTGCTGTTTGTAATTTTTATAAATGATCTGGATGAGGGTATTGAGGGATGGATCAGTAAATTTGCAGATGATACTAAAGTTGGTGGTGTGGTAGATAGTGAAGAGGGGTGTTTTAGTTTACAGAGTGACTTGGACAAGTTGCAGAGCTGGGCCGAGAGGTGGCAAATGGAGTTTAATGTGGAAAAGTGTGAGGTAATGCACTTTGGCAGGAACAATAAATGTGTAGAGTATAGGGCTAATGGTAGGGCTCTTAATAGTGTTGAGGAACAGAAGGATCTTGGTGTATGTGTCAATAGATCCCTGAAAGTAGGCAGTCAAGTGGATAAAGTTGTTAAGAAGGCATATGGAGTCTTAGCTTTTATTGGTAGGGGGATTGAATTTAGGAGCCGCAGCATCATGTTGCAACTGTACAAAACTCTAGTGCGGCCGCACTTGGAGTATTGTGTGCAGTTCTGGTCCCCACATTATAAGAAAGATGTGGAGGCATTGGAGAGGGTACAGAGGAGGTTTACCAGGATGTTGCCTGGTATGGAGGGCAGGTCCTATGAAGAGAGGTTGAAGGATTTGAGGTTGTTTTCGTTAGAAAGGAGGCGGCTAAGAGGGGATCTTATTGAAGCATATAAGATGATTAGAGGTTTAGATAGGGTGGACAGTGATAGCCTTTTTCCTAGGATGGAGAAAGCTAGCACGGGGGGACACAGCTTTAAATTAAGGGGTATGAGTTATAGGACGGATATCAGAGGTAGGTTCTTTACTCAAAGAGTGATTAGGGAGTGGAATGCCCTGCCTGCAGCTGTTGTAGATGCGCCAAGTTTGGTGGCGTTTAAGAGGTTAGTTGATAAGTATATGGAAGAGAAGGGAATGGTTTAGTTTGGAGGGGCATTGCTTTTTATTTTGGTCGGCACAACATCGAAGGCCGAAGGGCCTGTTCTGTGCTGTATTGTTCTATGTTCTATGTTCTATGTTCTCACTAGCTATGACGAGTTAT
Source organism: Sphyrna mokarran (assembly GCA_024679065.1). Taxonomy (NCBI): domain Eukaryota; kingdom Metazoa; phylum Chordata; class Chondrichthyes; order Carcharhiniformes; family Carcharhinidae; genus Sphyrna; species Sphyrna mokarran. The sequence continues at coordinate 68,539,002 of JAGIQG010000012.1, read as the reverse complement.
CATTGGGCCATACCCACAACCTCTACTCTAAAGCACCCACCCACCTTCCCACCGAGGCACTACCCAAATTAGCCATCACACAAGAATGAAGGATACCATATAGTATTTACCACTGCTATAAAGGCAAGAATTATCAAAAGAAGAAAAGGACAGTTAGCACACAGCCTTCGTGCCATGTAACCTGTCCAGCGCACTCTCCGGCACTCTCAAGCTCCTTAAGGCTATAAAATTACTAGGATTCAATTTTGACACAGGAGCAATGCAGGTAGTCATTGTGCCACCATGCACCCCTGGCATAATAAGGATATAGGAAGATCAAATCTGTCTCGTAAGTTTGGAATCATTAAAGGAACACATTGAGTGAGGCATTCCATTGCTAAACAAATGAATGTTCCTGGTTTTCAAAAGGTAGCAGGTGAACTTCACCTCATTACCCATGTCAACATGATAAGGGAAGGCCATGCCCTGGTGATAAAATCGCGAGACCATTAATCCAGAAAGTTAGCTAATGTTCTGGGGTTCCGGGTTCACTTACCGTGGCAGATTGCGGGGTTTGAATTCAATTAAAAAAAACTGGAATTAAGAATCTACTGATAACTATGAAATCATTGTCGATTGTTGGAAAAACCCATCTGGTTCACTAATGTCCGCTAGGGAAGGAAATCTGTTGTCCTTACCCAGTTTAGCCTGCATGGTGACTCCAGAGCCACAGCAATGTGGTTGACTCTCAACTGCAATAAATGCTGGCCAGCCAGCGACACCCTTGTTCTACAAATAAATATATTTTAAAAAATCACAAAATTAAGAAAGGACTGTGTATACAATAAAGTCTAGGATTAATGATGAACATCATGATGATCATGACTCCAAATTTTTGCCATCCATAAAGTTTAGAGACACCAAAGCTTTAACAGGATTGTCGAACAGTCTTAATGATCATCAGATGTCATGCTCTGGGTAGCAGGATAAAACAGGACAAACTGCATTTGGATAGATTTCAGGCACTTTCCAGCATCATCGATTTGAAAGCACAGGATTATCAACCAGGGGTCAGGCCTTGGACAAAGAATATGATGTGCCCTCTCCAAGATTAATACACCCAGTTTTTGAATGAAGAAAGTGTTGTAGCCAGTTCTCAAAATATTTAGCTAGGAGGTCAACTCGGCTCCTTGTGGAAAGCTGGTTACATGGACACCCCTCTTCTGGTCCCGGCTCTCTACGTTCATAAGGAAATCTGACATTGTGTTTAGCTGATTTTCCAAAGATTGAAAATGGGTCTCACCTGAGGAAGTTGCAGTCTCGACAAGAAGGATTTCTTTCCTTAGTTTCATTCAAGATTCTTGTCGATGCTCTGCATTTCAGCAATATTAGCACTGAAATTCTGTGCCAAAAAGTCCATTTGTCATCTACGACCTTAAGCCTGAGTGGAACCCAAATGAGACACTGGTGAACAAGTAAGTGATGCTTGATCATGCTGTTACCAGCACCATCAATTGCTTTACTAACAATTACCAGATTACATTTATTCTGCTTTTTGTTCATGGGACATACCTTGGCAATTTTCCATTTTGTTGGATAAATGTCAGTGGTGTAGCTGTATTGGAAGAGCTCAGCTATGTACATAGTAATGTATATGGTGGCATAGTGGTTGGCACTGCATTAGAGACCCCGGTTCAATTCCCAGCTTGGGTCACTGTCTGCACAGAGTCTGCACGTTCTTCCCATGTCTGTGTGGGTTTCCTCCGGGTTCTGTGGTTTCCTCTCACAGGCTAGAAGATGTGCTGACTAGGTGGATTGACCATACTAAATTCTTCCTCAGTGTACCCAAACAGATGCTGGAGTGTGGCGACAAGGGGATTTTTGCGGCACTTCATTGAACTGTTAATGTAAGCCTATTTGTGATATTAGTAAATAAAGTTTACATGGCTAGTTCTGTAGCTTAAGTTTATAGCACTCTAACCAAGGTGCTGTTGGGGCCTATAGCTTTTGATACGGCCAGTGTGCTCAGCCATTACTTGTTATCCCTGGAGTGAATCAAATTGGTAAAGGACTGATGGTGGGACCTCTGGAGGAGGCCAAGATGAGCTACACTGCACTTCTGGCCTAAGATGGTGGTGAACACTTGAGTCTTGTCTTTTGCCTTTGTGTGTTGGACTCTGTCATCACTGAGAATGGAACCTCCCTCAGTTAGTCATTTGATCATTCACAACAGGCTGTGGCAGGACTGAAGGGCATTGATCTGATCCATTGACTGTGGGATTGCTTAGCTCTGCTTGTAGCATGTTATTTCTGCTTTTCTATGCAGGTAGCTGTGTTGTAGCTTGGAGTTGCCATCTTATTGTTGGCGTGGCTGATGCCAATCCACAATCTTCATATAATCTCGACTTGTCATTTATTTTATCCTAATAACAGAGTGAAGGATACATCAGACCATGTGATTACAGATTGTGGCGAAATAAAATGTTGTTGCCCCTGATGGGCCACTGTGCCTCTTGGATGTACAGTTTTGAGCTAATAGATCTATTCGAAATCTATCCCATTTAGCACATAGATGGTGCCAAACAACAAGCTAGGGGTGTTTCTAAAAGGAATCCGGCCCCTCAAGTCTGCTTTGACTTCCCAATACAGCATCTTACTCAAGCCCACTCCCCAGCCTATCCTCTTAACACCACTAATCCCCTTAATTTACACTATAGAATCATAGAGTCCCTACAGTGCAGAAGGCTGTTCAGCCCCATCAAGCTTATGCTCACAACGTTCTCATTCAGGCCTTATCCCTGTAACCACAGATATTTACCTTGTTAATCCCCGGCCAAATAAACAAATCTGCACATCTTTGGAGTGTGGAAGGAAATTGGAGCGTCCAAAGGAAACTCGCACAGACATGGGAGAATGTGCAAACATCACACAGACAGTGACCCAAGGCCAGAATTGAACCTGGGTTTCTGGCACTGTGAGGCAGCAGTGCTAACCACTGTGCCATCCTCAGTATTAAGGCAGGATTTCAAGGATTGTGTGTTGGTCATTCCTACCGTATAGATACATCTGTGATAGATAGGTTCAGAAATAAATCAATTTAACAAATGCCACCTATAATAATATACAGCACTATCGTCAAGTGGTGGTCTCCTAAATATAACTTTCTTTTGTACTGAACCAAATCGAAGTAAATTAGTTGCTGCTTTTACATCTCTCCCTGATTTTTTTCCATTTGATTTCAACATCAGAAGATTAAACAATAGGGAAACACGGTTGCTCTAGGCCTTTATATTATAAAAGTGCCCATGTTTCCTTCTTCAATGGGCTGTGCTGTTTTTTATGTGCGCCACATTTTGAGTTAAACTCAAAAATCCAAACGTTAGGCCCAGATTTTTGTCCTCATGTGAGGTTCACTGATTGAGAAATAAACAGGGTAGGCAATCCAGAGTGAATTGGTAAGTTGCAATTTGCTGTAGCAGGTTGGGAGCAAGCCTATCTCTGTGCTCCGTCACCATATTTAAATAATTAAAAACTAATATTAAAACAAAAACATCCCTCCAACCAGTATGCCCCATCCATATGGCAATTTAGTTACCCTTTACCCAACCACATACCTTCATGCCAATTTATTGTCAACTCATGCCAGTGCATCTCCCAATCATTATCTTTTTCCTTTAACCTCTCCATGCCTCTTTCGCCTAGTACTCCTGAAGAGTTCCTTGACTGCTTTCTTACTTTCTACATAGCTGTAAAGGATTGACATTTCCTGGATAGGAAAATTTTTGACAAATTTGGTCAGCTCCTAAACATTTCCTTGACAAATGGACAGTTCTTGGACAGCTTCATGACAGCGAGAAAGCACCGTAACATTTTCAGCTGGATATTCCCTGGACAGCTAGGCAGTTCCTAGACAGCTCTTTGACAGCTGGACAGCTCATGAACTCCTTGATAATTAGATCATTCCTTAACATTTCCTTGACAGTTAGATATTTTCTTGAGTGGTCAACAGTTTCAATAAATTTTGTGCATAAAAAAAGTGCATAATCATGTCTCTTTTAATTATCTCAGACAGTTTTTCTGGCACAAATGTGAAATCTAATTCTGTCAGGTTTTACTTGTTGTTGGAGGTTTTAAGAATTTATATTTTAAATTTTGCTTGACTTTCATTTTTCCTTTCTGCTTTTTTTCTTTTTCTTGATTCTTAATCCAATCCTTCTTTCCCATTGTTTGGACTGAATTTTCACCTGGGAGTAGGGAAGACTCAGGAACTCTTTAAAAAAAAGGATGGACGTGTGCTGATCCTCAGATTTTTGACAGCATTTCTGGGCTATCTGATTTTCAGCAGTTCTTTGAAAGGGTGCAGGTTGGTTGCCATCAAATACCTGCAGTCAGTATTGCAACCTGCCTGGCTCCACTGCCATGATGAACGTGTCCAGCTCCCCTGCAAATTTCATGGAGTTGAGCAGGTTTTTAAAGATAAATCATGAACCCTAGTCTGCATGATTTGTAAATGACGAGGTCTAAAGTTCCACCCCATGCCCCCAACGCCAAGACTATACCCCTCCACTCAACTACCCATGGCCCCTTATGTCCCCCTACCAAGCATGGCATGCCACTCACCTCTCATGGCCTCTCATGCCCCCATATCAAGGTAAGCCCCCCCCCATCCCTCATGTCTCCAATGCTAAGTTATGTCTCTTCACCCAATCCACATGGCCCCTCGTTCTCCTAATGTTATGCCATGACACTTCCATGCCCACTGATTTACTATACACTGCACAGAACCAATGACACCAATAGGGACAGTAGAATTGTAAAAAGTAAACTTTTAAAAAAATTCATTCATTCATTACTTTCCACCATCTTAAATAAAAGTCATTTCACTGCAAGGCAATGAAAGCGTAAATCATCAAGAAACTTTGAAGAATATGTAACGGAAAACACAAATCCTTGAAATCACTTCACTTTTTATGAGTAAATAAATCACTGAGATCAGAGTCAGAACTGTTAATCAAACAATGGCTTTTCTGACGCCCAGCTGTTTCAACTAGATTATTGCTGAGAGTACTGTGGGTGTATCTACACCTCAAGGATTGTAACAGTTCAAGAAGGCAGCTCACCCCTCACCTTCCCATGGGCAACTATGAATGGACAATAAATGTAATCAATGATGCCCACAATCTGTCAATGAATAAAAAAGCTCCAGCACCCATTACTCTTGTTGAACCAGCTGCACTCCAGATAGCTTTACGTCTTCCTTGTGTGCAGTTATATAAATTAATACAAAAAGCATTTTTAGCAATTTTATCATATGAGATTCTTTCTTCTGTCCAAAGAAAATAATTTTGCTGATTAAGGAAAGTGTATTTAAGGAAAAGTAGTTATCAAACTACATCATCAATACACATCAAGAGTTCCAAAAAATTTCTTTGCTTTCTTTTAGTTCCATTGCTGGCTGATGGTGCTGTATATTTGTAGTCTTGTTTTATCTTCAAAAAGTTATCTCAATTCTTCACAAGACCATTTATGATAACAAAGAAAAAGAGCTACTTAATTAAATTCAAGTACACTTTTGAAAAGCAAGTTTCCAAAGGTTCAGATACTTATTTCCCATGTGGTTATTTATATTAAAATAGTAAAGGCAAAAGCCGTAGGCAAAGTTGGATGGCAAGGCAAGATAAAGGAGAGCATTGAGAATGCAGTGATGAGAGGAGGCAAAGCATTAGTATGCCATAGCAACATTAAGGTTTCTGTCTTGTCACAGGTCCAATTCTGAAATGCATGAATCAATCCTCCAAGCTGGTGTGAGAACTTTTTTGTGCTATTGACTGGTTACAATTAAACTGCGACAGACCCTTCAATCTATAATTCATGAAAATAAGCTTTCGTGCAACAATTGCAAAAGCAGTTAAATGCACTGAACTACCAAATAGTCAACATTCATCTGATTTGAATACATACTGGAATTAGATACTAACCACAAGTGTGGACCTTTGTTGGAGAGAGTGAACAACTAATTGAGATTCCCTTATGCCCATGTGCCACATTATAATTGAAAATATATCTGTTTGTGAATAAAACCTTCAAATCCTTGCAGACACATTAGTTGTTTCTTGATCAATTGCAGTTAGAGAGAGACAGGTGCCAGTTTGGTTTTTGAAGGTCAATCTTTATTGTGAAATATTTGTTAACATAGCTACCTGGAATGGGAAAGAACAACTTTAGCTATGACAGAATGATGCCAAATTAATTGCATCATTCAAATGCAATACGGGGGCAGGAGTGGGAGGGGGGGTGATTCTCCCAGCCTACTTTGCTGGTCCTGTAGTACAACGGGCCAAGAGACATCAGCAGAGGGCATTTCACGGGCTCCCCACTGGTCTTTCAAGCCATGACTTTGCAATAAAGATTTTTAGTGTCATCAGCTCCGCCAGTGAGGATACAAAGATTTCTCTCAAAGCTCCAGCAATTTCCTCCCTTGCCTCTCTCAGTATTCTGGGGTATATCCCATCAGGTCCTGGGGACTTGTCTACTTTAATGTTTCTCAAGAGCCCCAATACCTCCTCCTTTTTGACCTCAACGTGACTGAAACTAGCTACACATTCATTCCCAACTCTGGATATTGATCAGGGTTTGTGGGGGCAGAGGGTTGGAGTGGTGGGGAGCAGCTCAGATTTACCATATGAATAACAATATCTTTGGCCAAAATTCTCTAGCTGTTCATGCCTGTGGGCTTTTTTGGTCCTGCTGATGGCCCATCTCTGCCCATAGGTTTCCCAGTGTCATGGGATGCAGTCAATGGGAAATCCCATTAAGAGCTGTGGGACCAGAGGATCCTACCACCAGCCAACAGCACATGACCTCCTCACTGCAAGAAATATGATGCAGGGAGGCCACAGAATTTCCCCCTATATGTTAATATCCCCAAGACTAGTTCCCAGTGTTTAGAAGGTTGATGAATGATCAAATCAAAGTGTTTAAAGTGATAAATGGGATTCAATAAGGTCGAAAGAAAAAAACTATAACATCAGTGCTGCAATCCAGAAAAAGAAGGCTTTAAAATCTGATTTTGCAGTGAAATTCTTGAGCACCTTTTTCCACAAATGGCAATGGAAATCTGGAAGTTGCTCCCTCAAATTGGTGGTCAGCTGATATTTTCGGAAATAATTTTTGTTCGATAAAGGTATCTTAGGAAATGGAAGTGAAGTCCAGATTGGCTAAGATCTAATTGAATGGCATAGCATGCTTGAAGTATTGAATGACCTCTTCCAATGTTCCTTGTGTCAAACCCATTGCTACAATCAGTCTAAAATATTTTGCAATAGTTTCTTACAGAGTGATCAAAATGAGTGGATGGATTGAAAACCCATTTTAACTTACTAAAGGATGTACATTTTAAGTGTGACATGGATCTCATTTTTACTCATGAAATGAGTGAGATTCACCACATATATAAGGATTGACAGCCTTGGCAATAATTTCTATGGTCATAACATAGTGCAGTTTTCTTGCAAACTCAACAAACATTTGTGTAAATCAAGCTTCAAGGAATAAGAGCAAAAACAAAGAATTCAAACATACTTATTGTGCAAAGAACAAAACAATTTATTTGAAGTTATACAACTCAAAGCAATATTAATAACCTAAGATTCTAAACAAGTTGTACTGAACAGATGCTTCTTAAGTGGGCATGTCCACTATGTATTTATATTGTAAATGGATTGTCCATCATCTGTAGTTGCACATGTTTAAAAATAATGTTGATGTCTATCTTAGCACAATATCTACCATCATTTTAAGACAAAGACTTGTAACATTAAAATAGTTTTGCATCACCATTTACATTTCTTACAATTCCATCAGTAAAATATTGCAACATCTTTTATTTTAGCAAATAGAAAGCAATAGCTACTTCTCTAGAAGTGCCACAGATAGATCAAAATAACTATAGCAGTATCCAAAAATAGCACAAACTCTATTAATCCAAAGAATTCATTTAAATACTTTAGTGCAGTTATAATAATTTACTCAGACCTAACATTTTGAACAGTGGTCTTTTAGTTACCTTACATTCAAGGTAAATATTTCTCCTGGCTTTAGTTGTCTTGGAACAATATTGCCATTCCTTCACTGTCAATGGATCAAAATCATGGAACTGTTCCTAATAGCACTGTGGGTGTACCTACTAAATGTGTTGTAGCAGTTCAAGAAAGCAGCTCACCCCCACCTTCTTAAGGGCAACTAGAAAAGTTAACAAATGCTGACCTAGCTCAGTGAATAAAAAAATGCTTCCCAACAATAATCTAAGGAAAAAATTGACCTTCACATTCCTGCTCTATCAAGAAATATGCAAGTAGGCAGAGATGGTAAACTGTCATATAGATGCTTTACTCCTCCTACCCTTTGACTCAAGATTTATTAACAATACTGTAGATAATATATATTAATTAAAATCTTGCCCTGTGAAATGTTTAGCTGAAAGTTAACAATTCAGGGTCATCTAAGTTCAAAGATAGGTTGTAAACCTATCAGCCATGATCTTATTGAATAGTGGATTAGGCTTGATGGACCAATTGGTCTACTGCCTCTAATGAGTATGTTCATTTGTAAATCCTAGAAGTTCTTAATAAGCTGAAGCTACTCAGCCATCTTAAATCAAGTAAACCGATGTAAAAGTCTTGCATATAGTGCATCAGTTGTACGTAATGCTCATGTAAAATTTTTGCCATATTGACACTAGATTTGATCACATATCTTTATAAAATAGCGACAAGTCACAACTGAACAGATAGTACTCATCCACTGGTGGCTTTATCATCTTTAAAACATTCTCCTTTTAAAAACCTGATTTCTTCTGACCTTTAGTTGGAATTTGCCAAGCTGCTGCCAATCCATAGCTCTCCAAATGAGGAGCAACTAGCTTTTAATTGATCATAGAATATATTTATTGTAAAAATACTTTACTGAATTAACAGGGTAGACCAGGTTTTAAACAACTTGACTTCATACAACATATAACTATATCTTGGTTACATGATATGACATTTTCCCCTTCTTACTTCACTTAGGAGTGAAATTGAGTACACCAATGACAAATTTAGTTTTGGGAGTACCCACACTTATTTGCACATGCATCCAGGCAGTGTTGCATTTATATGGTTATTTTCAAATGGTAATGACGGCCATCCAAAATGAACACAGGCCTTATTTCAATGTCAGACTGAGGCTCCCAGATCAGTTCACAGAATTGAATAAGTAGGAGCTTGCATTGCTCTAAGCTTGGACTACTTTTTCCAGCTCTACAGCAGTCATTAAATAGACCACTGGAGGCTACAGAAGAAGTCTAGAGTGAAGTTGCTTTGCTAAATCTTTGGAGCCAGGTGGATCATGAGCACTTATGAGACTTGCTCAACATCTGATCTAGCCAAAATTAGTCAGCTTCCAACTGATGAGATTGGCCCAAAGAGAACCATAGTTTAGTGGAATTCCAATATTAAATGCTAAGAACCCATTTAAGACTATTTTCAGGCTGCTGTTTCTTGCATACCTTGACTGCACACCATGTGAACTGTGCCCAGTTTCAGACAATTTCCTCCAACTCGCAAGATCCACCACTGTTTGAGACATTTTGTAAGACATGTATGTCAAAATATTGGAATATCGGATGTCCTGTAAATATAACTGAAGACTCAGACAATAGTAGTTCTAGAGCCAGCTATCAATGGATGTATACTGACTTTGCTAGTTGGATTATAGAAAACAGAGTTTTCAGAGCATTTTGAAAGTTGTATGTTGAAGGAACTAGTCATTCAGAGGCCCTGGCTAATACCCTGTGGGCATAGACTGGAATTCTCTGATTCTCTCTAACCATGGCTGGGATTCTCCAGATCTGCTGTCACGAACAGAGGTTTGGTAAAGCACAAAATCCTCTATTCTCCTTGGCAGCGGTAAGAGGACGTGCAAGACTGGAGAATTCCGGTCATGGATTCAAATCCCACCAAAGCAACTGGTGAAATTCAGCATTAATTCAATAAGTCTAGGATTGAAAAACAAGCCTTTGCAGTGGTGACCATGAAAATATCATTAATTATTGTGAAAACATACCTGGTTCACTAACGTCCTTTAGGGAAGGAAATCAGCCTTCATAATTTGGTCTGGCCTACATGTGACTCCAGATCTACGTCAATGTGGTTGACTCATAACTGTTCTCTGAAGCCTCTAAGTTGAAGAATACTTAAGGATGAGCAACAAATTCTGGCCTTGCCTGTGATGCCTACATCATGTGAGAAAATAAATTTGAAAAAATTAACCAGCCTGAATTTGAGTTGGTTCATATTAAGAGGTGATATTATAAAATGGCATTGTTTATGTAAAGAGGATGGTAGCTTTAGGGCATTGTGATGATTGTCTCATTAGAGGGAATATTGCAGAATAAGGGTCACACAGCTGATCAGGATTCAGAGGGCGCAATCTTACTGTGTGTTCACGCCACACTTCCACTGTTGCAAGGCAGAAGAATTTGTTCTCTGTTCACTGTAGCAGGATGGGAAAAATCACACTAGTGTGAATGTTGATAAGATTGCAACCAGAGTGTGGAATCATTCAGTGGTGAGAGAGTCTCCCAGGCACATTTTGGGAGCTAGCTACAGCATGAGGCTGCTTTATAATTCTTAAAAGTACCTTTTGTTTTCACAAATGATGTCTGTAAAAGCACATCCCTGCAGACATCAAAAAGTGCATTATTTTGACAAAGTCTATCCTATCTACCAATTTTGAAATCAGGTTCATAAATTAATGCAAAAATCACAAATCACCTCACCTTTACTTATCTAATTAGTCCTTAAGTGATGAAGTCAGTAATTAGAATAGAACAAATTTAAACAACATACTCATCACAGCAATCAATTCCTACTCAAATAGCAGAGTCAAGGTGATTTTCAGGTCCAAAATCATGCCGGGCAACAGGCACAATTGAGGGCATAATGTAGAGGAATGGGAATAGAAATCAATTGTGCTCAATTTTCACTCAAAGCACGTAAGCAGCTCCCTTCAGAAATGAATGTGTTTCAATATATAAACAAGTAGAAAAAGGCCACAATATTTTCCAGCTTTTCCACATTGATAAAAATTGATTAAATTGATCAAAAAAGGTTCAGCGTGACAGGTTCCACCAGTGTCATATTGTGATTTGGTCCTAAAAAGTTATGACAATAGGTATTCCTTTGGGGAATCATTGCTTTGTTTCTGACTTTCTTTTGGATGTTATACAAGAAGAACTGAAGAAGAAATTCTCTGTTGTAAAGTATATTGTGTTACTGTCAGTGAAATAAAAGCATCTGAAGTAAAGGTAATTCAAATACTAATGTGCTAACCTTGACATTATTTCCTGATAGATCACAAATAAGCAATTTGCTAGCTTGTTCTGTAATTGATCAAAGGTTAAACTCATGTTGGAGGTTATTTGATCTCTTTTCCAGTGTGTGCATTCAGAAACAATGTAGAATGTCAGACTTCTAAAAGACTTCTTGCTTTGGAAGTGAAACCCTGCATTGGCAGTCAGGCAGCAATGTATTTCAGCAGACAGGGACACACAGGGCTACATGTTCTTTTCTCGGGGTTGTTAGGATAGGATGGCTGTTTATGCCAAGCAAGAATAGGCTAGTAGAGTGTGCCCTTCATTTTCACATTATCTTAAAGAAATAAGTTGTATCGATTATACCGGGTAAATCTGATCATCGGCACCACTGACATACACCTTACTGAAGAATCATGGAGCTTAACACTACAAACTAATTCACTCCATTTTCAAAATGACTGAAGAAATGTACATTCGCTTTCAAATCACAATAAGATTTTGTTGTTACATCCATGAACCCTGCCAACATATAAGCCAATAGAAGACACTGCAGATGATGTTCAGATTGCATTTGGGAATAAATCAAAACATTGAATCAAAGATTTAGAGCAGCCCAAATTTGTAACAATGCTATATATATGGTTTCTACAATATGCACAGGAATTGAGATTTCAAGAAAGGGAAATTCCAACATAGGAAAACTGTAATCATGGACATTCTTCTCAAATAGCAACAAGAGACAGAAATGGATTTAGTTGATTGGTTGATAGAATTGTACCTATGTTAGCTACAACTACATAGGGATGCTGCAATTGTCTTGTGCTGCATGTTACAGAAGAATACACCGGATCTGTACCATACAATAGGAATTACACAATGTCACCAATCCACTTAACAGGTGAAATCTTACCAAAAACTGGCAGAGTGTTGTTTCTGGCAAAAAAAAAGGCATGTTTCTCTCCAGAAAACCAGTCCGTTTCTATCTTCAGATCTTAGTGTATTGCCAAAAAAAATCAAAGGGGTGTGTTTTACGCCTTCATGCAGTGGGACAGGGATTCAACACACTGGCAAAATCTGGCTTCTCGGAAATTGTGGGTGCCATCTTTAAAGGGAGTTCTGATCAAAACCTAAGTAAACCATGCCCCGCTCCCCATTTCAGAACTTCTACTGCCCCCTTCCCCACCCTTGATCAAGGCGGCACTTCTCTACCCACCACCTCACCAATTACTGGCTCCTCCTTCCCCCACCACTCCCGAATCATCGGTCCCTTCTTTGCCCCACTGAACATCAGCACCTTCCAACCTTCTCCCCGTCCTCCCCCATCACAGTCTGAGTTGGCACCAGCTCCATACCCATCCCCGTACCCCTGACCTCCTACAATAGCCACCACTGGCACTCCTGCTCCTCCATCCACTCCAGGCTGCCATCTAAATGAATCCCCCCACCCCAATGCTCCCCCTCCATATGCCAAGGGGCATTTCCTGCCATTCCTGGCCATGTCCCTCTATCCCAAGGTCTATATATATTTTTACAACCCTGTGGAGACCCTTACGACAAATTCACACTTAAGTGAACTTGTAAATGGCGCTGGCAATGATGGCGCCCCAGTGCTTGCTGAATATCTGATGGCAGGGGGGTAAGTCCTAGCGAGACTAATGACATGCTAATATATTAAGGTGAACTTTCCTCAGCTGTGTAGCATGTTTCATTCCACTTCACTGACGAGGTGCCAAATAAGATCGGAACCGCAAGATCCAATTCCTGCTCTCCAGATTTTGAGCTGACAGAAAGTACAAGCTCAAAATCACCCCCAATATTTTGTTCATTCTTGCAATGAGTGTCACTGGCCAGGTTGGCATTTGTTGGCCATCCTTAATGGCCTTTCATAAGGTGGTGTTGATCGACGGTGCTGTTAAATAGTTAAAATGTTTCATATTTTTTACCCAGCAACATGAAGCAACTGAAACAAGTTAGGGTGGCGTGTGGTTTAGAGGGAAACTTGCAGACAATGGTATTCCATGTGTCTGCTGTCCTTGCCCTTCAAGGTGTAGTGATCAAGAGTTTGGAAGGTACTGTCTAAGGAGGCTTGACAAGTTGCTGCAGTGATTTTGTAGATGGTGCACTCTGTTGCCACAGTGTCTCAGTGAAAGAAAGAATGAATGTTGAAGATGCTGCTTTGTCCTGCATGATGATTTGATCCTGCCTCATTTGAGACTGGTATAATCATCATCAGAGTTATCAGCTGGCATTATGTCCACAGATGCATGGAAAAAATTAGCTCAGCTGTGAGCACAGCCAGCTATTCTAATCTCTTCTCCTGCTGAGTAGCAGCAAAAACGTGACATACTTGACCAGACTGCTCCATTTCCCAAAGAACACGGCAACAGTGATTACACTTCAGAAGTACTTAATTGATTGCAAAGCACTTTGGTACATCCTGAGATTGTGAAAGGCACCTTATAAATGGAAGTTTTTCCTTTCAGGGAATCCTTGATAACAACCAGCAGGCTCCACTTCTCTTTTGAAACCAGCATTTGTCCCTTCTCATCATTTCTTGCATAATCAAAGCTAACTCCTTAGGATAAACGTGTAGTTCTATTTCCGCTTGCAAAAGTTGGTGAGAAAGAGATAGTATTTTGTGATGAAGTACCCACTACTGGCAGTATGCTCATTTAGGCTTTAAGATTATTATGATGTTCCAGCACAATTCACATCTCAAATGTATTATATGCAAATCAATGTTCTTGTTAGCAACAAAGCCAAGGGCATCCTACTCTAAGGCAATTAATTTCTATACGCTCTTCCATTCCAGGTCTGTTTGTATTAGGTGTGGTTTTGTTGTACAAGCAGCAAATTAGTCAAGACATGTTATAAGTTGAAGTAACAAATGCAAATTGACAGATTTGCCAAATTCATAACTCATTATTAAACTGTAAGTTTCAGCAGCAATATGTCTCTTGTAGCTATCCATAGCTAGAAATGAACAAGTTATAATGCTGTGTACATATCTAGCCGTGGCAGTTTATTTCATGTTCCAAGATCTTGTCGATAGTGCTTTCAGGATTCCTGGTAATCTGGGGTGATAAACATCTACCTCATTCAACACTGTCTACATTTTGCCAGCAGCAGGGGTTAAATGGTATACTGCTCTACTGATCCAAGAGAGCAATTTTCAGCTTCCACCTTTGTATCGCAGCCATTGATGATTGACGGATTCTTTCACTGAGGCTTTTCAAAAAGCTTAAATATATATTTGAACAAACTCCATTTTAAATACAGGATAACACAATATTTTGTCCACATACGCAACCTCTTATCTAACTATACTCACTTGAAGTTTGTTATCTTTCTTTGTCAGTAGTCCTCCAGAAACTGTTGACACCAATTTCCCTGCCATCTCTGTGATACCAGGCCTAAACAGTTTCAAGTGTTCACCAATAAAATAATATTGGTGACTCTGCAGATCTGGCCACATCTGCACTCATCCAGAGCAGCAGATATTTTTCTTGTCTCCTGTTAGCTACTCACGGTCCTTAAAGTATGCCCTGCAGTTTCATGAAATTAATTTGAGATTAATTTTCCTAATACTCACCCATGCCTCTTATATTATCAGCTCACCAATCCACTGTATTTACCATTTTGTTGTGATGTATCCCCTTATAGCACCATTTGTTTAATCACTTATACTTTCAGATGGGAAGAGAAATCATCTTTTAATATTAAATTTAAGAGAGCTTGCTTTATAAGTGCAATTTATCTCTTCATTGTATAGCTAAAGATTACTGATCCTGGTTTACAGAGCTCATTGGTTAATAGGAACACCTGTTCAGCATTTGGGTCTCTTCCCTATAAATTACAATGAAGGAAATGCTGGCTTATGGAAACTGAGTGTGTGTGTTACAGGTATATTTTATAACTGATTCTATAACATTTAATTACTACATTAACAGGTACTGGGATGTAAAATAGAAGCACAGTCAGGTTTAATTTATATATTGTTGGACCAAATTAATATTTTCATACCTGTATACTACTGGTATGTCTTTCTGATGAATGTTGATTTTTTTTTTAAATGGATAACATACAAATAACATTCTGTGTAGATTTACACCTATTTTACATTATTAGCGCAACGGTAATACTTTTTCTGGTTGCAATATAAATTTGATGGCACCAACATCCAAAGTAGAGGTGACAAATAACAATTGCCATTTGTCAGGCTGATTAAATAAAGTTGCACTCCTTGGTACGTGGGTGAAGTGGTATCGCTACCACTCATCTGTGCAATATTTCCCTAATCATTGCTACCAAAAAGAAAGAAAAAGATAAAATAAGATTCAATACAATTTCACAGACACAACCTTGCTCATAAAAACAAAATACTGTAGATGCTGGAAATCTGAAATTAGTAAAAGAAATGCTGGAAACGATCAGCAAATTTGGCCGCATGGCAAAAGAAACACTATTAACGTTTCCAGTCCAATATAACTTCTCTTCAGAAAAAGTTATATTCTACTCAAAACACTAACAACTTTGTTCATGTTCAGTTATTGTAAAATCTTTCCTGAAAACTAATTCAAATCCATCTACAGTGAGAAAAGATAACCAGTAATTACAATATTTACATGGCTATCACAGCATTGCTCTACATGAGAAGAAAATTATCTCTTCAGGAGATGATATTGCTGACTTGCTTACCTTATAAAACCGCCACTGGGACTGAGTCTAATGACAGGTAAAATAAATGCATCACTGATGCATCTGTCTTACAATCTCTTATCATCCAATATAACTGGGGTAATGACGTTAGCTCTTTAGTATTTACAGAAAGTGATGCTGCTAATTTAGATCAGGTTACAACTTCTCTGCAGATGCTGCCTAGCTCACTGATCAGTTTCCAGTATTTCTGTTTTTATGCTGCTTACTTAATATGAATAAATAGACAAAAATACCATTTTACTCATTGCAAGTACATTTCCATTACGGAACATACTTTGTATTGTTAACTATAAAAGCACAATGAAACATATTTTAATTTTGATATTCAAAAATAATAACCCTTCTCTCCGAACAGAATTCTTAATATATATATACTATATATTAAAAACTTCAAAAGTGCATACATTTAACTTTACCATAATGGTTGGGAGATTGAAAATGAGTATGTGCATGTGCATGTGTGCACTGTGCATGTACATCCACCAGATGTTTAGGGAACAAAACGTCATCGGAATTAAGATGTGACAATTTGTTTATGCTTTCATGCATACTACACAGTAGATATTATGCGGTACTTTCATATAATGATACATTATATGCAAAAAGTTACTGATCTGTACTACAAATGTTTTTACATATAAATCTGAAACTGATGCCTCTCAACAGTCAGGTAAAAGCAAGAGCATTATCTTCATTGAAGTGCAACAAACTGTTTGGATTATTTGTATGTTTGTGTATTATTACTGCTGTCACATTCACGCATATCGTCAGCATTGTTAAACTTTTCCCTATATTTTTATTCTGACCTCTCATTTTCATGCGAGATACACAGACTTGGAATTTCCCTGTGAGTGCAAACTGGACCTGAAGATGCAACTATTGTGTGATGTAAATTACATTCAAGTGATCTCCAAGTCTCATTAGAATACAGTGAACTTAACATGGCTGTAAAATGGGCATAAATGAGCTTAAATTAGAATAATTGGGGCTCAGGCAAATGTCTTTGCATCTTAAAATTGAAGGTTTGATTCATTTAACCATCATTCATATTAGACACAGTGGTCGGGTTTCTCCAGCTGCACTCATCTCCAAAAACTAGAAAATCCCACCTGAAGTCAACAGATCTTTGCATGGTCCGTGTCCCCCCCAACCCTCTCCCACCTGCTATGATTCCTATGATGGGCAGGACGGGAAAGGTACCCCCAGCATGTTTAAGATTCCGCAATCTGGGAAACCGTTTTTAATTCATGCCATAAAACAGAACAGATTCATCACTCTTAAAAAGTTAAATTATGAAGACTAAAGCTTGTACTGTACTAATCAGGAAGGAAATTACACGTTATGGAGATAAGGTATGCAAGTGGAGTTAACGATAATCATATCAGATCATGATCTCATTGAATTGCAGACCCAATGGATTGAATGACTGACTTCTGCTCTGACAGAAGTGGGGGGAGCGGGGGCCACAGCGGATGCCTTCAATAGGTCCAGAGTGCCAGTTAAAAAGAGACCCCACAACTGTCCATCATCACCCCATACAGAGAAATCTGCTGGGTTGGTCTCTGGCATGGGCCCCTCTTGCTACAGGTTTAAGCCCAGCAGTGGCAGAATGAGGCCCTCAAGAAGGTATTAATTGCCCATTTTAGCTTCTCAGTTGCCCCACTGGTGGATGGGGCCATTCCATCCATCCCTGTCACTGGTAAAATTGTAAGAATGGGCAGGAAGTGACAGCTAAGCCACCTACTGGATTTAACCTGCACAGCTGCCTTATAACCTGCCTTTAGGAAATGTAAAAATCAGCCCACTGTTTCATCTGGTGGGGAAATCTAAAACAGGGAGATATACTCTCACAATAAGGACTAGAGCTTCTAGCAGTGAAATCAGAAAGCACTTGATATCAGATTGTGAAACTCTGGAATTTCTACCCTAAAATAGAGGGTTGCTTGAAAGTATTTATGAATTTTTATTAGATAAGGGAATCAAAGGATTTAGAATAAACGTGATTGAAGCATAGGTCAGCCACGATCTTATAAAATGACAGAACAAGCTTGAGGTGGCACAATGGCACAGTGGTTAGCACTGCTACCTTACAGCACTAGAGACCACGGTTTAATTCTGGCCTTGGATGACCGTGTGGAGCTTGTTTGCTTGTACATCCTCCTTGTGTCTGTGTGGGTTTCGTCTGGGTACTCCAGTTTCCTCCTACAGTCCAAAGATGCGTAGATGAAGTGGATTGACCTTGTTAAATTGCCCCTTAATGTCTCAAGATTTGTAAGTTGGGGGATTAGAAGGATAAATACATGGGGTTATGGGGATAAGATCTGAGTGGGATAGTTGGATAGTTGGTGCAGACTCAATTGGCCAAACAGCCTGCTTCTGCATTGATTCTAAGCTCGGCTGAATGCTCAATTCTGTTTCTAATGTCAAACTCCATCAGTGGATTTTCCAGCCAGGCGAGCCTGGCTGGAAAATCCCACTCAAAGTCAACTGACGTCTGTATGGTCTATGTCTTGCCAACCACAGAAATCATAATGGGTGGGACAGAAAAGTTCTGCCCGTAACTATAATTATGTAGAATGACAAAGAACACAAACAGGAAATTTGGCACGACTAGCTTGTACCATGTTCATCCCCACACAGGTCTCCTCCCACTCTGTTTCATCTAACTCTACCAACATATCCTCCAAACTCCTTTCCTTCTCATGTACTTATCCAGCTTCCCCTTAAACACATCTGTGTTAGTTACCTCAACAACTCCATGGTGTAAACATGTTCCACACATTAACCCATCTTTAGGTTAGGAAGGTTATCCTGAATTCCTTCTTGGATTTATTAGTGACAATCTTATGATTCCTAGCTTTGGAGTCCCCAACAGATTGAAGTAATTTCTCTGTCTACTCTATAAAATCTTTCATAATTTTAAAGATCTCTATTAGGTTATCCTTCAGCCGCCTTTTTCCTACAGAAAATTTCACCAGCCTGTTTAGTCTTCCCTGATAGATATAACCTCTCAATTCTAATTCAATACTTGTAAATGTATTTCTACAGAGCAGTCACCTTCAAGGAAATGTGAGATTAATGACTCAAATGAGTGAGACGGATTGAAAACCCATTTCAACATATGAAATTATATATACTTTTAAGAATGAGATATTTGGAGTAGGTAACATTTTTAAAACAAATTGAATGAGATTCATCTCAAACGGTGAAGAGATGACAGCCTTGTATAAGTTGCCACTATATAATGAAGTGCAGCTGTTCTGAGACTTCAGCGCATACATTATAGGAAATAGACAGAGTAGGTCTCAATGTTAGTAAATGTTTAAAAAACACATTAAAAATGTTGTATTTAAAAGACCAACAAATTGACTTTTGATGGAAATACATAAAGAAGAATTAACCATATTGCAGTTAGAAGTGTAATTCATGATCAAAATTAAGCAACCATTTAAGTCATGTAATTTGTTTCCAGGATGTAAATGTGGAGAAAATTCCTGGCTGAAGTGCACATGTTAAATTCTGCCTAAATTCGCTCTGATTTCACTCCAAACAAATATCTTACCCATAAATATCATCCACCAGTTTGGTGCCATTAATCCCTCGATATGTGACCCGGCTTGGTCGTACCAAAACCCCATAGTTTGGTTTACAAGTAAAATAACGTTTCTCTCCCACAGAACCATCATTTTTTCCTTTTGGTGAACGCAATTCCAACCCAAGCCATACACCAGGAGCAAAGTCAGTAGGTCCAATGTATTTAATGGTCGCCATCTCACTGGAGCTGCTCAGTAATACCTGTGACCCTTCCTGTAACTTTACGCTTCTCTCAACAGTGCTTGTGTTGCTCCAACTTCGTCTCATGACTGCATTCTTCGTTCTGGAAGCAAGAAACAGTGTTGTGAGAAGTAAATCACATGATTCAGATGAAATGTCCATACCCAAAATATTCCTCTCCTGAATTTATTCAGCTGCTACTTAACTTGCTATGCATTATTAGAGCTTTTGTTTTCTTTAAATCTTAGATTTCTGTCATTTATAGCTGTTTTCATGTACAAAATCTATTTTAACATAGATTTGAAGACTGAAAGTAGTTCCTGTCTCTGAATGCTTTCAAAGCTATTTCTAATGTTTAGGCATTAATTACTCAATACTCAGTGCTCAATTTAATTATACTTCCAGCAGACATTATAAGAACTATGGTGCAAAACATCTTAAGAATGAAGTGAACGACAATGACTGAAAGGACTTAATTTAAAAGGTTTACTGCTTCAATTCTTTGTCTTTTCTCTCCAGGTTTCCCCAAGTCCAGCTAACAGAATGGGCTGAAGATTTATTTCCACACTGTCAAAAATTCTGCAATATTACCAACAACTCCACAACTTACTAAGTATAATGACATGGCTGCCTCCCTCCTCATGGAAATGACTTGGGCTCCACTTGGCCCTCTCTTAGACCATGATTGGAATAGGAAATGACAGTCCAGTGAGCGTAAGCGCGTATTTACCAATGCAGAACATAAACTGTACTGTCAGACAAAATAATTCATTCCAAAATTTCATTAATATTGTTATTCCTATCTTCAAACTTTCAACCAGAAGTTATATTTTTCTATTAATTTAACTGGATACCCATTCAAAAGGGAGCGTACATTGGATCAGATTGCAAAACTGGGCATCCCACCTCTGAACAGCTGACATTTTACTGGCAGATGTTGTTTCCTGTAGTACATGAATTTGCATCAATCAGGTGGAAGAAATCTACCCTCCAGCCATTCCCAACACCAGCAGAAAATACTCTAGTTATTCAGAAACTAATCTGAGTGATTGATGATCCGTCTAAGTAGTGCTGATAGGAGATTACGTCCTAATGCTGACCACATGTTCAATTGTATACATTTAAGAGAGGGCATAGGACGGAAAAGGTAAGACAAAAATGATAATCTGGCATCAAAGCATGGTTTTATGGTGATTGACATTGTAATCTACCAACTCTGCATACTTTTGGCGCCACTCCTAATCTTCATGCCAGTCCAAAAATCAACATGGCATTCAGCACTAGCCACAATGTAAGAGTGTGCCTGCTGAGGACACCATTTTGATACCAAAACAGTGCCTGCAGTATCAAAACCAAGGTCACAATGAAGTCTAATGTTGCAGCCAAGGTTTTCATATATCAAGTCCATTTCTCAAATGTCCTGCTTTCCACCAGCATAAACTTGTAAAAGGTTTGCAGGAAATAGCTTCAGTAAAATATATTATTAAATGTACCCTATCACTAGCTTCCTGTTGCTTCCTGTCCTTTTTTGTTTCAAGGGCACACCAAAAAAAGTAAAATGTCAGGACATTAAGACATTATTAACTGTTGTACTTTTTAATTATACTTATTAAAGTATCTTGAACACTATTAAAATAGTGCAGTTTGAGATGACAATTTAATAGTCACTTTGTAAAGCTATTGCCGATGGCAGTTCTAAGCTTTACTGGTAGTGCAATAAAATAATGAGATTGGGAAGTGGCTTTGATAGCATGGTCCACATTTATTTGTTCCATAACGACCCCAATTAAATTATGGTAAAAATATTCATTACTTTTGCTAAGTTTGTTTTATACATACGTGGGAGTCATTGGCTAGGCCAGAATTTATTGCCCATCTCTAATTACCCTTCAACTTGACATACTAACAACTGTGGACTACGTGGTTCCACATATATGGTCTTGCCACCAACTCTGATAGGCTTGCTGTTTTGCAAAGTACTGCTGAGTAATGAGATTTGTTCATGAGTAACTATAGAAATAAAACCACTGCTTGCTTCACCATCAAACATCTGATGACATATCTACAACACAGTCTTGCATGCTGCTAAAAACTAATAAAACAAATCGCACCCAGCTGGAGGTATTTCACCATCCAAAGGTCCTCTCATTTTTTCCAATATTATAATCCAACAGTTCCATTATCATTTGGCTTCTTCAAGAAAATCAAATTTATACAAAATACACCATGGTATTTACAGAATTCATTTGTTAGATGGCACCATTACTCTTACCAAAAATGGACTATTACATTATTTTTCATAAAAATATCAGACCGTGTAAGCCTCATTACAGACACTGCATGGAGTCCAGATTGCTAACTAAATGTCCACTAACGATCATTCATCACTTACAACATATTCTGAAATTTCTATGTCTTATCCCACCATTTAAACAACTTGCATTTTTAACACAGTAACACATCTTAAAGCACTCCACAGGAGCACTGCCAGACAAAGTAAAGCACTGAGCATAAAGAAATATTAGGACAGATGACCAAAAGTTTGGTCAAGAAATTAAGATATTAAGGAGCATCTTAAAAGAAGAAAAGAAAGTTTAAGGAGTGCCACAAGATTCCATCTCACGGCGCCACTACTTCTTATTAACATTCCATATTCAATGCAACTTGCTCACAGATATTAAAGAGAGGGTTATGGGGTAGTGGTAATGTTACTGGATGGCAGAAATGTCCAGAATAATGCTCCAACGATATGAGCAGAATCCCAACATAATATCTTGGGGAATTTAAATTCAATTAATTAATAAATGAAATGGAATAAAAAGTGAGTCTCACTAACTATAAATCTATTTGGTTCACTAATGTCCTTGAGAAAAGGAAATCTGCTATCCTTGTGTCATCTGGCCTATTCATAACTTCACATCCACAGCAACATGGTTCAGTCTTAACTACTCTTTCAAATGGCCTAGCAAGTCACTCAGTTGTATCAAACGGCTATATAAATAAAGACAAAACTAATGGACCACATGACATCAACATAGGCACCCAAAATGACAAAATCACACCCTGATCAGCTGATCCTGCAAAGTCTTCCTCAACTGAGGATGTGCCAAATGTAGAGCTGTCTAACAATCTAGTCAAGCAACAGACTGACATTGTTATACTCATTG
Organism: Sphyrna mokarran; assembly: GCA_024679065.1. Taxonomy (NCBI): domain Eukaryota; kingdom Metazoa; phylum Chordata; class Chondrichthyes; order Carcharhiniformes; family Carcharhinidae; genus Sphyrna; species Sphyrna mokarran. The sequence continues at coordinate 68,516,007 of JAGIQG010000012.1, read as the reverse complement.
AATTGTACCTTATAAACAATGTTACAGATTCTTCTATCACTATTCCCCTTCTAGAGAGATAAACCACCAAGGATGGCAGTACAGTGGTAACACAGGTGAGATTGACTAGCTCTGGTGTCCTTTGGCATCAGAACAAACGTGAGCAAGTAAATCTCTTGCTAATTAGCACATCTCTCAATTGATAATTAGTACTCTTCCATGTTGAACGCTGCAAGAAAGAAGTACTGAGGCTAGCAAATGTACAGAATGTACTTAGGATAGGGGATGTAAGAGTGCTCCAGTAACCACCAGTGATCACTACAGAGTGAGCTGGCTATGTCCTAAAGTAAGAAGTCTGACAACACCAGGTCTAAAGCTCCTGAAGTCATATCTGGGTCTATGATAGCTCATGTGTTACAAAACCCCACTGATGGTATATGAGAGAATATTCTAATCTGAAACAATAACATAAAAACATAAATAGGAGCAGGAGTAGGCCATCTAGCCCCTGAAGTCTGCCCTGCCATTCAACAAGATCATGGCTGATCTGATAATGGTTGAGTTCCACTTACCCGGCTGCACCCCATAATCCTTAATTGATCAAAAATCTATCTACCCATGACTTAAACACATTTAATGAGGTAGCCTCCACTGCTTCAACGGGCAGAGAATTCCAAAGATTCACAAACCTCTGAGAGAAGAAGTTCCTCCTCAACTCTGTTCTAAATTGACTCCCCCTTATTTTGAGGCTGTGCTCTTTAGTTCTTGTTTCCTTTCTAAATGGAAATAATCTCTCTTCTCTGCTCTGTCTTGCCCCTTCATTATCTTATATGTCTCTATAAGATCTCCCCTCAGCCTTCTAAACTCCAACAAATACAGGCCCAATCTATTCAATCTCTCCTCATAAGCTAACCCCTTCATCTCCAGTATCAACCTGGTGAACTTTCTCTGTACTTCCTCCAAGGCCAATTATCCTTTCGCAAATAAGGGGATCAAAATTGCACACAGTACTCCAGTTGCGGCCTCACTAGTACCTTGTATAATTGCAGCAAGACCTCCCTGCTTTTAAAATTCAACCCCCTCACGATAAAGGCCAACATTCCATTTGCCTTCTTGATCACCTGCTGCACCTGCAAACTGAATTTTTGCGATTCATGCACAAGGAACCCCTAGGTCGCTCTGCACAGTAGCATGTTGTAATTTTTCACCATATAAATAATAGTCCATTTTACTATTATTCCTTCCAAAGTGGATAACCTCTCACTTGCCAATGTTACACTCCATCTGCCAGCTCCTCGCCCATTCACTTAGCCTATCCAAATCTCTCTGCAGACTTTCTGCGTCCTCCATGCAATTCACTTTCCCACTCATATTTGTATCATGGTTTCATAAAGTGCATTTTTGTTTGGATATTAGTGAGAAACATTTGTGCAAATAGTGAGAACTTTTATGAAACAAACAAATAAAAGTATTTCTTAAAATGGAAGAAAAATAATAAAACATTGCATAGAATAAACTTATACTTCAGCAAATTAACACTAAGCACTTAGTCCCTCAAAGGCTGAAAACCAAAAAGTATCTGTTTCTCCGTACCCAGACTCTGCTGAGACCACCATTTCCATGATGTAGAGATGCCGGTGTTGGACAGGGGTAAGCACAGTAAGAAGTCTGACAATACCAGGTTTAAATCCAACTGATTTATTTGATAGTAAACTCACAAGCTTTCGACCCTATGGTCTTTGTCAGGTAAGTGAGGTGCTCTGGTCTCCAACAGCACACATAACAGCACAGACTGTTTACAGATTACTGATTAGAATGCGAATCTTTATACCTAACCTGCTATTCAAGTCTTAAAGTGGCTAACAATGTGAGTGGAAGGAGCACTGAGCACAGGTTAAAGAGATGTGTATTGTCTCCAGACAGCACAGTAAGTGAGATTTTTTGCTAACACAGGCAAGTCATTGGGGTTACAGATAGTATGACATGAAGGCAAGATCCCTGTTAAGACCGTCCTCATGTGTGCGGAACTTGGCTATCAGGCTCTGCGCTGTCATGTGTCGCGAAGGCCCCCTTGAAGAATGTTTACCCGAAGTCGGAGGCTGAATGCCTGTGACCACTGAAGTGTTCGCCAACAATGCTGCTGGAGACCAGAACACCTCATTCACCTGATGAAGACAATGCGGTTGAAAGCTTGTGAGTTTACTATCAAATAAATCGGTTAGATTTAAACCTGATGTTGTCAGACTTCTTACTGTGTTTACCCCCGTTCCCAGCCAGTGATTATCATACTGTACAGCTTAAGTGATCAGGACTTAGCTATGGTCTTTAGTTCATCTAAGAAAACAATCTTTTGCAAAATCTGTCTTTAGCACTTCATCTCTAGCTTCCTGGCTCAAAGCACTTATTAATTGTATCAATTGCAAAGAATTCCCTCTTTCCTTTCTCTCACCTTCTACCCAGGCATGCTTTACAAAAAATATGGCAGTTTGATTTTATTTGTGCCAAAAAAATAGTTTTAATATTATGACAAGTGAGAGAAAATAAAAGAGGGAATATTTCTCAATATATCTGTCACTGATACATCTGTTCATAATGGTATTGGTCGGACAGTCCACCAAATGACTTTTGTGGACACAAAGTTCCATGTTCACACTGAAGACACCTTCTATTATGTTGTGAAGCACAATCAGCATGCCAAATGGGGTAAATTCAGAGCATATTCACCAGTTCAAAACTGGGCATCCATGAGTTTTTGCAGACCATCAACTGCAATGGAACAGTATTTACCAATCTGTAACCATATGGTTTATTATATCCCTCATTCAATCATTACAATTGAGTCTTGGTGAAAACCTGGACAAAATAGCAGAATTCTAGAGGTGAAGTGAAAGTAACTATATTGGACACGAAGGCAGCATTTGGCCAAGCATGGCAACAAGGAATCCTAGAAAATTAAAGTCAATGGGAGTCAAGACAAAAATTCTAGTGACTGGACTAGGGCAAAAGTAGCTTTCGTTGTCAGCTCAGGTCTACATTTCTACAAAGGTTCCTCAGGCCAACCATCTTCAGTTGCCTCATTGATGATCTTCTCACTATCATAAGGTCCAAAGTCAATGCTAAGTACCATTTGCAATTCCTGTTACTAAAGCAGTACAATCTTCATGCAGCAAGATCTGGACAACATTTAGGCTTGGGCTGTAAGTGGCATGCAATATTTACATCACTGAAGTGCTAGATACTGATAATCTTCAATAATAGGAATCCAAACATTTCTCCTTGGCGTTCAATGGCACTATCATCATTGAATCTTTATTAAGTGTCTGCAACTCAATTAATTACAGCTCAGAGCTATTGAGCTGGAGACACTGGAGCATCCTGAAAGGGAAAGCTTTGTTCCAGAATGGAATCACACCTCTTAGGCTAAGTAAAACTTCAGAGTTGATCAATCGCCAGGCACAGGAGTGTGAGACTTCGAATCAAGCAGGTATGGGAATCCAAGATTAATCTAATGGTCTTTAAATTTCATAAATGGAGAATTACTTCCAATAACAATATTTATCCCTCAATCAACAGTAAAAACACATTATCTGGTCATTATCCTGTTACTGTTTAGGGAAGCTTGCGAGATAATCAGCATCTCTATGGATGAAAACAGAGACTCCAGAGTGGATTGGCAAACCAACCATAATACCATTCCTGAAGGCGGAATTAAAGGAAATGTACTAGTAATAGTTGACAGCATTTTCAGAGGGATAGACAGTGATCTATACAGTCACAACAGGAAGTTTGAAAGGTCATTTGCCTAGTTGGCGTCAGGGTTCAAGACATGTCCTCATGCTTGGATCCAGTTTTCATGATCCATGTAAGAACAACATCAGATATCAGGAATTATGTTCTGCTGAGGGGGCTTGAACAATTAAGATTTAAATTAAAATCTGAGATCTCAAAGTTAATAATTTCTGGATCACTTCCTGAACCATTCATTCAATTGGCATAGAATCAAGCAGATTAGATAATTAAAAAGGTGATTCAAAAAGTGGTGTGGGAAGAAGGTCTGTCAGATGAGATGTCTGCCTGTTCCAATTGATGTAAAAGATTCCTGATTCTGAAGAAGGAGTTATTTATTCTTCAGTCAATATAGCAAAACAGATTATCCGGTCATTGTTATATGTGGGAGTTTGCTGTGCGCAAGTCAGTGCTGTCCAACATTCCAATGTCTGTGATGTAAAAGTGCTTCATTAGCTTTAAAGTGCCTTACAATGTCAATGGTCACAAAAAACATTCCATAAGTACAAGTCTTTCTTTCTTGTCCATTATTCTCTCTTTTTGGCTGTTGGACAATGTAATAATGCAATTAATAAGAGGACTTGTATATGTTTAATGACCATGGATGTCAAAGCCAATTAATTATTTTACATGTAATCACTGAACCCCACCCCCCACCCTCTTGATCGCTGGCCTCCTGGACCTCTCTGGATAAGCCCCCCCACCGCCCCCCCCATTCCTAATCTCTCCCCCGCACACTACAGATTTAAATATTGAAATCAGTTCCACACTGATTTCCAGCATTGAGCTGTTTACTCCAAAAGTTGCGGAACCTGAGACTCAGAGGCTGTGGTACCCAATGGGGAGTCAGCTAAACAGCCTCTGCTGATGTTTCCTGTGCAGCTGCACTATTAGAGCAGCACAACAGGCTGAGAGAATCGCCCTAATATCCCAGAGAGTACTACACTGGAATGTCAGCCTAGGTTTTACTGCTGAAGTCTCTGGAGATTTTCGTTATACTAGGCTACAATATAAGTGCACTTAGACACTGCAGTGGTCAAATGATGATGAGAGGTACATTGTTGGACATGAGAACACACAAGACCAAAAGAAATAGAAGCAGAAGGCTACTAGCCCCTTCAAGCCTGCACGCTATTCAACATGATCATGGCTGATCTATGCCAGCCTCACTCCTTTTCTGTGCCATTTCCCATAGCCCTCTACTCCTTGATCTATCAAATATTTATCCACCTTCACTTTAAATACTTAGAGTATAAAGGTTTTTAGCATGCAAACAGGCCCTTTGGCTCAACTTGTCTATGCTTCTCCTTTTTTTAACTAAGTTAGTCCAAATTGCTCGTGTTTGGCCCATATTCCTCTATACCCATCTTATTCACGTAACTGTCTAAACACTTTTTAAAAGAGAAAATTGTACCTGCCTCTATTGCTATCTCTGGCAGGTTGTTCCAGACACTCACCACCCTGTGTGTGAAAAAAATTGCCCCTCTGTACCATGTGTATCTCTCCCCTCTCACCTTAAACCTATGCTCTCTAGTTTTAGACACTCCACCTTTGGGAAAAGATATTGACTATCTAACTGATCTATACCCCTCATAATTTTATAGACCTCTATAAGATTACCCCTAAGTCTCCTACGCTCTAGAATAAAAAGTCCCAATCTATCCAGCCTCTCCTTATAATTCAAACCATCAAGTTCTGGTAGCATGCCAGTAAATCTTTTATGCACTCCTTCTAGTTTAATAATATCCTTTCTATAATAGTGTGACCAGAACTGTACACAGTATTCAAAGTGTGGCATTACCAATGTCTTATACAATTTCAACAAGATGTCCCAACATCTGTATTCAATTTTCTGACCAATGAAATCAAAAATGCCAAATGCCTTCTTCACCATTCTGTCCACCTGTGACTCCACTTTCAAGGAGCTATGAACCTGTACCCCTAGATCTCATTATTCTATAACTCTCTCCAACACCTTACTATTAACTGAGTAAGTCCTGCCTTATTTAATCTACCAAAATGCATCATATTGCATTTATCTAAATTAAACTCCACTGCCATTCGTCAGCCCACTGGCCCCAACTGATCAAGATCCCATTGTAATCCTAGATAACCTTCTTTACTTTCCACTATGCCACCAATCTTGGTCTCATCTGCAAACTTACTAGTTATGCCTGCTAAATTCTCATCCAAATCATTAATGTAATGATCCAACCTCCACTACCCTTTGGGTAGAGAATTCCAGAGATTCTGGAGGATACTGCAATAGCCCCCTGATCAGTCCAGGTATCTGAAGTGTATTTTAAGAAGCTCGATGATCCTCTTCACAATTGCCCTTGTGGAAGTATGACTCTTATTGTATCTCATTTGCTGCTGTTTTTGGGTACCAGAATGGGTCATCAGCCACCTTTTCAAAAGGTAGCCCTTGTCACCCATCAAATTGGGCAGGAGCCATGAACAACTTTGGTTCCTGTGAGTGCAACAGGATTTAAGCATCATGTGAGTTGCTAGGGTAAGGGGTACAAAATTGGAGAATGTGTATTGTGGTGGCAAACAATGCACATGTTCATTCAGTGGAAGCCCTTTCAGTTCACGAAGATTCTGATTCATCTGATGGTACTGTGATAGCCATGAGTGCAAACTATTACACCCCAGATCCAGAGGAACCCTGTTGTCACTGCGAAGCATCAGGGTCCTTCCGCCTGGTTGGCCTTGCCTGTTCAGTCATGTATAAATGTGCAGATATGTCCAAAGATAGCACCGGTCATGAGCTTAACATAACTGTGTGCAGCTAATTTAGGCACAACACACAAATTTGCACTGATTCCTCAAAAGAATTGGATGAACAGAAGTTGTGCCTCTAATCACATGGCACACTATTGTCACTGTTCCTAGAAATGCAAAGCCTTCTGTAACATTGACCTTGGATATCAGGACATCGTTAAAGCACTACCTGTACACTCTAGTCACTGCGTAATGGTGTTTTCTGAGAACTCTTCTGCCTTGACCTCTCTGCTGCCCCTTCATCAACTGAGCCTATGCCTCTCCTCTCAAAAGGTCTCTTCCTGGGACACTGCCACATTCACCTGGCCTCCTCTCCTTCCTGCACCCTCCTCCTCTTCAGAGGTGATCCTTTCTATGAATACACTATCTCAATTAGATGAGCTGTGGAGGATATTTGCCTTGAAAATCAGGGAGTATTATGCTGGAATCCTTCAGGAAATCTTTCAGGGATGATAAGGTCCTGAAATCTAGGAATGCAGGCTTAAAAAGTTACCAAAATCAAAAAAAACTCCAGGACAATGCTATAGTCACAAAGCAATCAACTTGCAATATCAGTTAAATTATTTGTGCTCCATAGGTCATTTATCCTGCCTTTAGATGAAATTTGATAAAAACATGTTTTCTGCTCACCTATTTTGCCTTGTATGACATGCAGAAAATTGCATAGGCAGAGTGAAATCACTTACAATTGCTTTGTTGACTCTTTAATTGTTGGCAGTTGCATGCTTGCGCAACGACATCAGGAAGCATGCCCAAAGTAATTTGATGTTGCTTTCTGTTTGGTCAAGTTGGACATGAGCCAACCTTTAAATGTAAAATTCTGGCCATGCTTACATTGGAAAGGGTACGTAGGTAGGCAAAAAGATTGAATCTCAAGTATAAAGAGATTGAATGACAATAAAAGCTTAAGACTTGAGCCTTATTGTCCTGAAAATTGATGATTCGGGGGGAGCTTTTCCAAATGGGAAAAAACTAAATGCCATTGAGACCTTGCTATGATCTTTATAAAGTCTTGAAAGTTTCACTCCTATCTTACAAAATAAGCTCTATTCTGATCAATGCATATATGACAAAAATGTTTTTAATTTCCTATGCCCAATGGTAGCAAGGCGTTTGGGCTGACTGTTCCATTCTTGGTCTGTTGCCCTGCCTGAATCAAGCAAAAACTTGGTTAATCCATGCAAATTGAAACTTCATAATGTGCATAGATCTCCAGTGGCATTTTAATGTCCTACCGGGCAGAATGTCCGCTATGGTCATTCCATCCATGGGAAAGAGAGAGAGGCCTGAAAAGATTCAAATTGTTAAGTGATTTATTTTGCTAACTCCATTTTCCCCTTCTAATCTGTAGATTACAGACCAATGTGGCTTCTGAACAGCATCAATGCTCCCCCTCCACCCTACCACCACCAACTTGATTTCTGACCAGCCAACAGAGTCTGATATTTCACTGTTCTCACATAGTAGCAGGATGCCCAACTGTAAAGTGCAGATGGTCCAATCTCATTTCTATTCAAAACAAATTAAGCTTAAAATTTGTATTAGAACTCTAAAATTGTGAAAATAATATGAAAGGTACTCTACAGTGTTCATAGGTTGGAGGTGTTCAGTAAACTATTCTCTTTTAGACATTGGTACTAGAAAGCAGGATGTGATCAAAGTGAAAACTTTCATACATCTTATGATGTCTGTGTCAATACCAAAATAAGAAATTCAACCATGAACTACCTTACTAACCTTGATATGATAATGGAGGATATAGTATTTAAAGAAACTTTGTGACTTTTGTTGTACTGAATAAAACAACACATTGGGGTGCTCAATGGTTATGCTTAAAGTTGTGTCCCCACAGAGCTGAACCTCTTCTGGAGGGTATAGAATTTTGTTTTTAATCGAACAAACCACAAGAATGAAAGATTTGTTTCACAACCTCTTCACTGAGGTTTATTTGGTGCTCTTCCAGGCTACATGCCCTCTTTTACTTGTTTCAATTTAACGCCTGAAAGAAATGGCTCTTTTATTCATTTTTCTTACAAACATAAGTGCAATCTCCTGAAAAAAGTACCAAATAGGTTTTTTAAGGATGATGTATTTTCACATACCAGAAAATTTATGGACCTAATATATCCAGAGCTTTGCCAAGTATGCAACATGGAACTTTGCTTCAATGGATTATCAATCAAGAAATTCCATATAGACTGAGAGATAATCTTTCAGGTTGGCTGATAGATTTTTAAAGTTCAGCAATAAGGACATTATTTGAGGAACTGACCATTTATTTAGAGAAAAGTTTTTCTTTTGATAATGAAATACTTCTCAAAGTGATTTAGTTGGCTGTAGCAATGATACAGCAAAACTCACATAAATGCATTATTTCTACTGTTAATTGGACAATAAATTCAAGAACTTCATGTCTTTTGACATATACTGCACAAATCCAATTGAATTCAAAGAATAAAAACCAATGTGACTGATTTTCCTTCATGTCAAACGGCAATGAAAGAAAGTATTTTTAAAAATTAGTTAAAGGCATTCCAACTTGTTCTAATACTTCTGAGGTAAGGTATCGGTTTCATTAGAATCACAGTTAAAGCACAGAAGGAGACTATTCAGTCCACCATGGGTGTTTTGGTTCTTCAGGTCCACTTTATCTCTCTTTCCTGAATTCTCTTTATCCAATTCCCTGTTTAATTGCATTCCCTATTGTATCTGCTTCCAATGGCCTTTCAGGCAGCACATTCCAGATAGCAATAACTCAAGTGAAAAAAGTTTCCTCATGTATAGAACCATAGTCCCTACAGTGCAGAAGGAGGCCAGTCTAGTGAGACTACACCAACTCTGTAATAGAGTATATTACCCAGCCCCCCAACCCCTTTCCATCCCAGTAGACCTGTGTGTTTACCATGGTTAATCCACTTAAGCTACACATCTTTGGACAGTATACACCAAAGGGCAATTTAGCATGACTAATTCACCTAACCTGCATATTTTTGAACTGTGGGAGGAAACCAGAGTACCTGGAGGAAACCCATGCAGACATGGGGAGAACATGCAAATTCCTCACAGTCACTCAAGGCCAGAATCGAATCCAGGTCCCTGGCACTGGAAGGTAGAATTGCTAACTACTCTGCCACCATCATCTCTAGCTTTTGTGCCATTCACCTGAAATCTATGTCCCTTGATTACTGACACTTCTGTCAATCGAAACAGCTTCCCTTCCCTTATTCTATCAAAATTATTCACGATTTTGAACTTTCTATTAAATCTCAACTTAATCTCCTTTGCCCCAATTTCTTCAGTCTGTCCACATAACTGAAGCTTCTCATGCCTTGTACCATTCTAATAAACTTCTGCAACCTCACCAAGGGCTCAGCAGCCTTCATCAATTACAATTGGAAACAATACTTCAGCTGAGCAGAACTTTCTTGTTATTGTACTTTGTCCCTTATTTAATGAAGCCAATGATCCCATATACTTTTTAAGCAGCTTTTTCAATTTGTCTGTAGCTTTCAAACATTTGCGTTCATACTCCTCTTGCACAGCTTCAATGTCATTTAGTTCATATTGCCTCATTTTATTCTACGACAAATATGAATCACTTCATGTTTTTCAATATTAAATTTCTTTTGTCTTGTGTCTGCCTATTTCACCAGTCTGTCTCTGTCCTACTTACTATCCTCCTCAATGTTTACTACATTTCTAAACTCTGTGTAATCTGCAAATCATACCCTATAGACCCAGGTCATTAATCTATGTCAAAAAGAACAACTTACATTTATACAACATTAATGTCAAAAATACCAAAACATTTTACAGAGAAAGGATACTCTATATCAAGTCAAATGAGATAGAAGAAGAGAGGAGACTGAAAGTTTAGTTAAAGAAATGGATCTTAATGGAGATCCCTAGAGAAGGAAAAACCAGTCTGTCCCTCTTAAAGGGAAGCTGTGTTGAATCAAAGGAGGCTGCTATTGTTTTCCAATGTTGCAAATAAGTCAAGCACAAGGGCAGGGGAAGGGCTCCATAATTAACTGACATGGTGCTGGAGGTCTGAGTCATGGAACTCCATAGAAGAGAACAGCAACATTTATGGGGACAAGGGGGCCCTCCACAACCACCCTCAAAAAAAGAGAGGCAGCAGGTGGTCAGGGAGATCAACTGGTCCTGAGAACCAGGCAACATGAAAGAAGTTAAATGTTTGCACATGGGTGATAATTACATCTCCTGTCCACCATACTATCATCTTTTTATGCTATTTAATGTACCATATCCTCATCACTTAACCAGCAGCAGTCCCTAGCACTTAGGAACCATGCCCAGATATTCACATATTCTACGTTGTGTGAGGAGCATTGGGGTTGAATGTGAGTGTGAGCTTGTGTGAAGTGACGTGTGTGGGATGGGGATGAATGTGTGTGTGAGCCACCACACCCACCTGGTGAAAAAGCAGTGCTCCAAAAGCTCGTGCAACCAAAAAAAACCTGGTATTGACAGAGTACATTCTGTATGTGAGGGATGAGTGTGTGTGAAGTTGAACATACGCATGCATGAATGTGTATGTGTTTGTCTGAGAGAGGGGTTAATGTGTGCGTGTCCATGCACGTGATGGTTCAGTTTATGCATGCATATGAGAGGGAGGTGTGTGTGTGTATGTGTGTGTGTGTGTCTGTGTGAGAGAGATAGAGGAATGTCAGAGAAGGAGGGGAGAGTGTAGGTCTGCTTCCCATCTCAGGGTTGTCATTCATCCTTACACCCACATCCAACAGACACTCACAGTAGGTGAGGGTGAGTGAGTAAGCACTTTGAGAAAGAGACTAAGCTGGATACACACAATGTCACCTTCCACTCATTTTTCTTATTGCCAATTTACTGTTGTGGCATTGCTTTGTTCAGCATGTTGTTTCTTTTCATATGTCAGCTTTACTTTTGAAATTTGTATTTAATGTTCTTTCAAACTTTATCTTTCAGATTGGACATGCCTGTTCTACACTACCCTCCTCATAGTGCAATTCTTCCAAGTTTTGTATTGCCCAAAAAAATTGAAATTGTATCCTGTACACACAAGATTTAGGACATTAATATCCATTAGCAGAACAGGCATCCTAACCCCAACCTTGAGGAAATTCACAATAATCCTTCTTTCAGTCCAAAATGCAACATTAATCACTATTCTATTCCATTCAGCCAATTTTGCATCCAATTTTGGTAGTCTACCTTTTATTTCATCAGCTATATTATCATAAGTCTCTTGTGTGGTACTTTATTAAAAGCTTTTGGAAGTCCATTTACACTACAGTAAAAGAGTTACTCTTTAACTCTGTCTGACACTTCATCAAATACTCAAGCAAGTTATTTAAACATTATTTACCCTTAAAAAATGTGTTTGCTTTCCTTCATTAACCTTCAATTAGCCAACTGACTAATAATTTTGTACACAGTTATATTTTCTAGGCCTTTAGAACTTCCCTAGTGCAGGCACCAGTAATGCTACGAGCCCAAATTTCACAGCTACTGTGTCTCCCTTTAAACAAATCTTCAGCCAGAATTTTATGCTCCCCACCAACAGGTTTTCAGGCGGGGGGAAAGGAATAGGCAATTTGTCCTGTGCCAGTAGATGTGATATCAACATATCCTTCTATTCCTTCTTTGAGTGTTCACATTCTTCTCTAGATACAGAAACTTTTATGTTACAGAAAGAATAAACAAAATATTAACATTGTGATTGCTATTACAAATAAAATGCACCAGTCTCCAAAAAGTGCTTCAGAACAATAACAATGTTTTAATGTATTCAAAGCGATTGCAATTGGCATTTAGGGTGCAAAAATTGTTCTGAATAATTAACCTGAATAGATTGAATGAATGAATCTGTGAAGTAGATCTTGTATCATCATGATTGGTGATGTCTGAAAGCCCCTTATATTCTTGCAGTCAGTAAGTCAATTATTTTTGATGAATTCCTCAATTTTTAAAAAATTGTTTTGAGTCTTAATTATACTTTTGGTCCTTTCCTTGGCTTTCTTTCCTCTTTACTGTTTCTCTTTTCTATAAAATAGAACCTTCTCCTATTTCATCTCCCTTCTTTTGCACCACAATGCAGTCAATCATCATGCCTAGTTTCCATAGTTACCAACACCAACAGAGGCATACCTGGCACATACTAGAAGAAGGAAAGTAGAAGTAACTGCCTTTTAAAACAATGTACATATTCCTCCTGATGAAAGGTCTTTACCTAGAACATTGACCTATCTTATTCCCTCAGATGCTAGCGAACAGCCTGCGCCTTGTCAGCATTTTCTACATTTCATTCATCTATTATAAATACAGGTCTTAGGGTGATAGCTGATTTTCGAATGCAAAATTCCTCCTTATCAAATACTCAAGAAGTGAATCTTAATTTTTAACCTAGCAGATCAGCCACTGGTTTTGTACAACCTGATTTCAATATTTGTACCAGGATTTTAATGCAACAAAATTCTTCCCTAAAATTTTTTCCATGTCATACAATCAAACAATTCAATGTTTGTCAAGGAGATATTAATTAATAAACAAATTAATAATGAAAGAAACCAGCAGACTGGAATAGGCAAGTGCTTAAAATGTGTGGGAAACAAAGGAAAGGAAGACACAAGAAAAGCGAAAAAAAAAGAAAATTAAGTCATAAAGGAAAAAAGACAGAAAATTGAACAGTAACAACAAATAATTTCATTAGTGAAGAGGAAAATAATTTTTGAAAATAGTGAATATACATACATATATCAAATTTTTTGCATTTGTTTTTGTTTTGTCTCACACTGTCAGACTTTTCATTGCACAGTTATTTTCATGCCACTATTATAAAATAAGATATGCTCTAACTCAGAGTCACCCCCCCGCCACTCCCAACTCCCCCCCACCTCACCACCTCAAGGGCCCCTTAGATTCCCTCTACCTTCTATGTTCAATTTTTCCACTAGTCTCTTTAAAGAGAATGGCAAAATAAATAAATACACAGGAAAGCATCTTAAGGGCATTTAAGGCCATGATTGAAGCCTGCATCCTCAGTGGGTCCTTATTTGCATACCATTGTGGATTGAATGTTTCCTTTCACTATTGCTGTTTCACCAGGTTGATGATGAAGGAGCTCTAAGTTTTTGAACTCAAAGCTGTTGTTTCGGGTGGTCAAAGATTCCAACAGAAACTAGGCCCTGAAGGAATTGGTGAGGATGACTAGTTTTCAGCTTATCTGGATTCCAACCTGCCTCCCATCCATTGACTCTGTCTACACTTACCACTACCTTGGAAAAGCAGCCAGCATAATTAAGGACCCCACACATCCGAGACATACTCTGTTCCATCTTCTTCCATCAGAAAAGATACAAAGTCTGAGATCACATACCAACTGACATAAGAACAGCTTCTTCCTCCCTGCCATCTGAATTTTGAATGGGCCTATCTCGTACTACCTGAACATCCTAGCTATGACTGTAACAACACATTCTGCACTGTCTCCTTTTCCCTTCTATGAATGGTATGCTTTTCTAAATAGCGTGCAAGAAACAATACTTTTTACTGTATTTTAATACATGTGACAATAATAAAATCAAATCAAAATCATTCATGGAACATCAGTGATTCAAGGATCCTTTTCTAATACTTTCTTCACATCATGAAGGGTTTTAGATCCTCAGATCATCGTCTGAACATTAGCAAATCACATCCATACTAATTTCATACATAGTATGTAGCTTTGATATGGAATAAGTTTCTCACCAGCTGTGTCTATCTAGTACTTCAAAAAAGTAAGATATCATTAAACAAAGATAAAGATAATCAAGACCACTAATTATTTATTTCATGAATTATAATAACATAATTTGAATCAGAAAATATTACAAACATTTCTCAATAATTGTTATATAACATAAAGCAGATTTGCTGGAATACAAAAAAAGGGCTGTGAATGCTGCTAATGAACTGAGCCATGGAGGATGATCTTGAAGGAGACCAGTGATTTCTAAAAACAAATTCAAACTCCTAGTTATTCACAGAAAGAATTATGTCACAAGGTTTCACGTTTTAAACACAAAAAACCTTTACTGTAGAAGAATTAAATAAAGCAAGTACTACCATCTTAAGACAACAGTGCAGATTTTTACCGTGGCCGAGAACCTCTCATCATGGCAAAAATGATGGAAGTAGGTGAAAACGCAAGTCCCATCCTCACGGCACCAGGTTAAACATGGGTAAGGAAACTTCCTCCTGATTAACACATGCCATTCCCCCTCAGCTGACGAATCAGTATTCTTCCATGTTGAACACCATTTGGAGGAAGCACTGAGGATGGCAAACACAAGACTACTTGTGTGCCAAATAGTATAAGCAGCAAGTCTTAGACAGAAATAAGCAATCCCACAACCAACAGATAAATCTAAACACTGCAGTCCAGTCACATCCAGTGGTGAGTGACAGTGCATAATTAAAGAACTCACTGCAGCAGGAGGCTCCAGTAATATCCCATCCTCAATGATGGAGGACAGTAACACATCACTACAAAAAAAAAGGTTGAAGCGTTCACAACAATCTTCAACCTGAAGTGCCAGGTGGATGTATCAGCCTTCTCCAGTTGAACCAGCATCACTGATGTCAATCTATGTGATATCAGGAAAAGGTTGAAGGCATTGGATACTGCAAAGGGTATGAACAATATTCTGACAATAGTACTGAAGACTCTTGCTCCAGACCTTGATGCGCCAATAGCCTAATTGTTCCAGTATAGCTACAACACTGACATCCAGGTGGCAATGTGGAAAATTGCCCAAGTTTGTCCTACATACAGGAAACTGGATAAACCCAACCCTGCCAATTACTGCTCCATCAGTCTATGCTTGATCATCAGTAAAGTGATGGAAGAGGTCATCACAGTGTTATCAAGCAGTACTTGTTCAGCAATTATCTGCCTACTGATGCTCAGTTTGATTTCTGTCAACGTCACTCAGTTCCTGACCTTATTATAACCTTGGTTCAAACATGGGCAGAAGCGCTGAACTCCAGAGGTGTGGTGACAGTGACTGCTGTTGACATCAAGGCCGCATGTGAGCAATTGTGGCATCAGGGAGCCCAAGTAAACTTGGAGTTGATGGGAATGAGGGGAAAACCCTCCGCTGAGTCTTATATAGCATAAAGGAAGATGGCTATGGTTGTTGGAGGTCAGTTGTCTCAAATCATTGCAGGAGTTCCTCAGGGTACTGTCCTAGGCCCAAACTATTTCAGCTGCTTCACTAATCATCTTGTTTCCATCGTAAAGTCAGAAGTGGGGATGTTCACTGATGACTGCACAACGTTCAGCCCCATTCATGATTGCTCAGATATCAAAGCAGTCCACATCCAAAAGCAACAAATCCCAGATAATATCCAGGCTTGGGCTGATAAATGGCGTGGAACATTTGTGCCATATAATGGGCATCTCCAACAAGACAGGATCTAACCATCGCTCCATGACATTCAATGGCATTACCATCACCGAATCCCCCACTATCAACATCCTGATGAATACCAATACCCAGAAACAGAACTGGACTAGCCATGTAAATACTGTTGCTACAAGAAAGGTCAAAAGCTAGGAACACTGTGAAGTGTAATTCACCTTTTGACATCCCCAAAGCTCGTCCATTCTCTACAAACCACAAATCAAGACTGTAATGGAATATTGTCACTGGTCTAGATGAGCGCAGCTCCACCAACACTCAAGAAATTCAACAGCATCCAGGACAAAGCATTCTGCTTAACTGGCATCCCGTTCATAAACATTCACTGCTTCCACCATTAGCACACATTAGTATTTATATATACCATCTAGAAGATGTACTGCAGGAATCCAGCAAGGATCCTCAGATAGCACCTTCCAAACTTATGACTACTACCATCTAGAAGGACAAGGGCTGCAGACACATAGGAAACTATGATCTGAAAATTCTCCTCCAAGTCACTTACTATCCTGACTTGAAATATATCGCCATTCCTTCACTGTCACTGGGTCAAAATCTTGGAAGTCCCTCCTGAAAAGCTCTGTGGGTGTGTCTACACCACACAGATTGCAGCAGCTTAAGACAGCAGCTCACCACCCCCTTCTGAAGGAAATTTAGTTTTTTTTATTAATACATGGGACATGGGTGTTGCTGGCTGGGCCAGCATTTATTGCCACTGCATAGTCTTTGGAGGGAACTGAGAGTAAATCGCATTGTTGTGACTCTGGAGTCACATGGAGGCCAGATCAGATAAGGACAGCAGATTTCCTTCTCTAAAGAGCATTAGTGAACCAGATAGTTTTTTTTCAACAATTAAAAATGGTTTCATGGTCACCAGTAGATTCATCATTCCAGATATTTTTTATAGAGTTTAATTCCATCCTGTTGTAGCGAGATTTAAATCTGGATCCCCAGAAAAATTGGCTGAGTTTCTGGATCAATAGCCTAGCAACAATACCATTAGGCCATTGCCTCCCTGATAGTTATGGATAACAAATGTTCACCTACCCACTGAAGCTTACATCACATGAATGATTTTTTTAAAATGGCACTATCCACTTTTGCAGGGGCAGGTATGGGATCAGGGCACATTTTACACATGTACTTTAGGGAGGATGTTGAGCATTTCAATCACCAGCTCCCTCCACTGATGTAGGATTTTGGTAACCTTGGACTGTGAAACTGTATATGTGCTGTTTAGACTTCGTAACATTGCTTGCTATTTCATTGTCTGTTGACACAAACCTGAGTTTCCACTACTAGATTAGTGTTATGCGACTGATTTCAGAGGCACTTTTTTCCCAGTAAGTGCTGTTATTTCACTGATAGACTCTAACCACTTGAAGCTGTCAATGATGTGAGGACTATGAATTTCAATTAACGCTGTAATAATGGATTGCATACTTGACCAAACTGTTTGTTACTGTCAAGTTTTATTTAATTGGAGGAACGCAAATATAATAAATGAGCTTTGTGAAAGAAAATGTTTGTTTCAACAGTGAAATTTATAATATGAAAGAGACACTTAGAACTTTGTTTACAGAACTCTATTTTGTCTGATTTCTGCATTGATTCTGAGGTCTGCTCATAGTGGATATTGGGTGAGTTGTCATGGTACATGTGAACACAGAGTGGTGGGTGGGGTCATGGGTTGACATGATTTGGTACTAAATTGGTTAAAAGGGCTATTAAGGGCATGGGGTTCTCTGGTGCATAACTTGGAATGAGGCTAATGATAGCCCATGGAGCTGGGGGTGAGTAACGGGTGGGTGACATGAATTGGCATGAGAGCGTGTAAGGGGTGAGGGCTGGAGAGATGCTGCACATTATATTCTTTATTTTTAAACATTGGATATCATGCCAGATACTCAAGGCAGGCTTTGCATCCGACAGTTCAGCTCTTCCCAGATCACTTGCCTGACTTGTAATTCAGCCCACAACTCCCAGACTGAATATCCAATATTTGGACAGCCAGGTTTGTGGAGCTAGGAATCCTCCTCTGTTTGTGCACCTCTACCATGGGTGAAAATCTGGCCTGATATACTTCAAAAAGCACTTAGGTTTTAAATCCTAAAAACTCAACAACTTCCTATTTTATTTTTTCCATTCGAGCCCTCTACTCTTTACAGGATCTTGAACATTCCTTCTCTTTTCCGGGACCAAAACAAAGTTTGCCACAGCTCTCAGGAATTCACTTTTATTCTCCTCAATGTTTCTGCTAACCTCTCAGGCATGATATTTTTTTGGGATCCTTGCACTAGGTCTGGCTAGGCGAACCTTTCAACTCTTTCAAAATCTCAAGTTTGTGGACATCCCAGGTCAAGCATAGGCATCTTTGCTTTTATCATTCAATTGGGGGGCGGGAAGGGGTTGGGGGGGAGAATTTACCTGTCCTGCCCACTATGGAAATCATAGCCAGGGGGTGGCAGACCATGGAAAGGTCCATTAACCTCAGGCAGGATTTTTCGTTTTGGAGGGAGCACACCTGGAAAATCCCACACTATAACTCAAATCAGAAAATACATTTGGTTTCTGGTAGCTGTTTGATACTCCTCTCCAAGTCCTGGCAGACTTCTCCATCTCCTTATCTCAAAGCCGTTTCAAGGTTCCCACCAGCTGCTGGCAATGTTACCTTTCTCTAGCTTTCAAAGCTGTTTCTGGGCTCCAAATGAAACTGAATATAAAAAACATCAAAAAAGTAAAGCTAAAATAAAAACACTATTCCCTTACAATTTATCACTATGGCAATATGGTACATCTGAGAAGTCACAAATAAAGATCTAAACTAATTAACTTCACCTTCCAAAACATCCCTTTGATTCTGGGGTCTACATGAATAATTTATTTCTCTAATGAGGACAATTACCAAGAAACCTATTGTTTATTATCTTCCCACTTTCAACTCTTACCTTGCTAAATAAACATAGATTACCTTTTGAATTGTAATTACTTTAAACCAATTTACTAGACTCGCAAGCCAGGTGATTCTATTATCTAACAGTAATAATTCAATGCCCAAACTAAAAAGTTTACTTATAAAACATATGAATTATATAAGTATTCATCTTCATAACCCAAGTTCAAAATAAATGTATGTCTGATATAGTTGTGTAAATGGCCACAGTGTGCTCCCAGTTTAGCAATAATTTATAAACTGTGCTTGCAAGCCACTGGACAAGAAGTTATTTAGGCACATTAGTGAGGTACAATAAATAAAGTGAAAGTGAACTGGCAACAAAATTACACATGATTATCCAGTAGTTATGTACATCACAGGATACATCAAATCCAGGCTGATCTAAGAGTTCTTGATGCTATGAAGTTAGTGTAAAAAATTAAAGCAAGTGCTCTGTTCTTAAGTATTAAGATTTCTTTGATGAATGCTTAGTTCCCTTTTAACATCTAGCACCTTTTTCTATTTGTGACAGAAAGACCATGGCATCAAATTATAACTAGATGTTTCCAATTTCATCTGATATTTTTATTGATAATTTGTTGATAGGCTTTATTTGACAAGAATGTGTCATCTTGTTGCAACCATTAAAAGATTAGTGATAATTCATGAATTTTCAATGCTGCAAAAAAAGTCATCCAGCAAAACTGAAAATATGAATAGTGAAATCTTCCTGATGTTGAGGGCACTTGGTTGATTACTGGGATGAAGTGATGGTCTTGTGATAAAGTTTGAGCAGGTTGTACCTATTACTCATTGATGAATTGGAGGTGATCTTATTGAAATGTATATGATTCTGAAGGGGCTTTAGCGGGGTTGGGACATAGCTACTGAGAGGGTGTTTTCCTTTGTGCAAGAGTCTCAAACTAGGGGATGCAATTTAAAAATAAGGAGTTTCCAATTTAAGATGGGAATGAAGAGGAATATCTTCTTTTAGAGGGCCAGTAATTAGTCTTTGCAATTTTCTTTCCTCAGAAAACAGTGGAGTCTGAGTCATTCAAGGCTAAATTAGATGGATTATTAATCTGCATAAGGTCAAGAATTATAGCGGCAGACAGGAAAATAGAGTCAACCTGGAGAGAAAGCCTGTGGTGTCCATAGGCACTATTGAGGCTTTCCGTACTTGTTAGGCATTGCAGGGGTGGAGTGTACCATTGACCCTTTTATTAATTACCTGTTGACTTGATGTTTTATGTTTCATTTCAGATTTGTTTTTATTTCAGGCAATTCCACTTTAAAGGGTTCCCTCCTTGCTTTGTCCTTCAGTTTGTTCAATTTAGTTTAATTGTTTTGCCAAATAAAA
Organism: Sphyrna mokarran; assembly: GCA_024679065.1. NCBI lineage: Eukaryota > Metazoa > Chordata > Chondrichthyes > Carcharhiniformes > Carcharhinidae > Sphyrna > Sphyrna mokarran. The sequence goes on along the minus strand of JAGIQG010000012.1, from coordinate 68,495,696 downwards.
AGGCAGGGAAGAGGAGTTAATGATATCAAAGCAACCATGATCTGATTGAATACAGAACAAGCTACTTGGCCAAATGGCCAACTTCTACTCTTATATGATCTTTTGATCTCATATTGAATAAGTGTGAGCACTAGAACTGTGACCTCAAAGATTTGTTCAACTAAGTTGAAATTTGAATCTAATGGCCTTCCTATTGCCAAGAATGCATAGCACCGTTACTGAAGTTTCTCTCATCTTTCACAGTCCCACCAACTCACAGCCTTGCATTTGGCATCTGTATTTCAGTGCTAACTGACTTCCTAAGCTTCTTCCCACACAAACTTCAACATTCTTTTGCTGCATTATATTTTGTTCATCCATCATTCAGTTACTGTTAATTTCTTTCCCACTGTCTGAAGCATCTCCAAAATCTATCTTCCTCTGTATTCCTTTAGTCATCCAGGGAGGAACTTTATCAATGTAATATAAGATACGGTGATGAAGAAAAATAATAGGGAGCAGGAGGCATCCTTGTCCATTACGCCCAGGATTGCAGGTGGACAAATCCCTGATATCTGGAGGATAGCGAATGTGGTTCCATTGTTCAAGAAGGGGAATAGAGACTTTCCTGGGAATTATAGACCGATGAGTCTTACTTCTGTTGTGGGCAAAGTATTGGAAAGAATCATTAGGGATAGGATTTATAGTTATTTAGAGAGAAACAAATTGATTGGGGATAGTCAGCATGGTTTTGTGAAGGGTTGGTCGTGCCTTACTGACCTTATTGAGTTTTTTCAAAAAGTGACCAAAGAGGTGGATGGGGGTAAGGCAGTTGATGCGGTATATATGGACTTTAGTAAGACATTCGATAAGGTGCCCCATGGAAGGCTTCTGCAGAAAATGCAGATGTTTGGGATTGAGGGTGATTTAGCTAATTGGATTAGGAATTGGCTAGCTGATAGAAGACAGAGGGTGGTGGTTGATGGAAATTATTCATCATGGAGTTCGGTTACAAGTGGTGTACCTCAGGGATCTGTTCTGGGGCCCCTGCTGTTTGTAATTTTTATAAATGATCTGGATGAGGGTATTGAAGGATGGATTAGTAAATTTGCAGATGACACCAAAGTCGGAGGAGTGGTAGATAGTGAAGAGGGGTGTTATAGTTTGCAGAGAGACTTGGACAAGTTGCAGAGCTGGGCCGAGAGGTGGCAAATGGAGTTTAATGTGGAAAAGTGTGAGGTATTTCACTTTGGCAGGAATAACAAATGTGTAGAGTATAGGGCTAATGGTAGGACTCTTAATAGTGTTGAAGAACAGAGGGATCTTGGTGTATATGTGCATAGATCCCTGAAAGTTGGCAATCAAGTCGATAAGGTTGTTAAGAAGGCATACGGAGTCTTAGCTTTTATTGGTAGGGGGATTGAATTTCGGAGCCGCAACGTCATGTTGCAACTGTACAAAACTCTAGTGCGGCCGCACTTGGAGTATTGTGTACAGTTCTGGTCCCCGCATTATAAGAAAGATGTGGAGGCATTGGAGAGGGTACAGAGGAGGTTTACCAGGATGTTGCCTGGTATGGAGGGCAGGTCTTATGAAGAGAGGCTGAGGGATTTGAGATTGTTTTCGTTAGAAAGAAGGCGGCTAAGAGGAGACCTTATTGAAACATATAAGATGATTAGAGGTTTAGATAGGGTGGACAGTGATAGCCTTTTTCCTAGGATGGAGAAAGCTAGCACGAGGGGACATAGCTTTAAATTAAGGGGTGGTAGTTATAGGACGGATGTCAGAGGTAGGTTCTTTACCCAGAGGGTGGTAGGGGTATGGAATGCCCTGCCTGCTGCAGTTGTAGATGCGCCAAGTTTGGTGGCATTTAAGAGGTTAGTAGATAAGTTTATGGGTGAAAAGGGAATGGTTTAGGTTAGGGGTCATTGCTTTTTCTTAATTGGTCGGCGCAACATCGAAGGCCGAAGGGCCTGTTCTACGCTGTAATGTTCTGTGTTCTATGTTCTATCTGGGTTTGAGAGGGAGGAAGGGGGCGTTTGGCAGTCATGGTACTTAATGAGGCAGGTGTATGGTGGTGTGGGTAGGGTGGCTTCAGGTTATAGAGAGAAAATCTTACCTTTTACAAAGCTACATGACTTTGCCTCATTTCAGTTAAACCTGCAAAGCACAATATATCAGAGGCTGCCAGCCTCATTAAAATATTTAATTGGCCTCCTGGGACCACATTGGTTGCTGGCTTCTCACTCCACATCCATTAACATCCAATGGGAGGTCTAGGGTTGAATTTAAGGTTTTTAAAGTTTTAAAATCTCACCCAGCCCCAACACATCCATTCTTAGGGGGTTAAAAATTCAGTCCCATGTGTATAAAATCACGTTAAATGCTTTATTTTCCATATCCTGAAATACCCCTCAAGCTCCATGCTTCACCCACATCCCTTGCTATCAACTTCAATCGACTGCATGCCTTCCTTCTCTCTGCTTTGCCTTTGATAGCAGATGGTAGCTGTACATATCATTTTAAAAGAATTAACAGAACATTTTGCAAATTTGTAGTGCAGGCTTTGCAAAAGTATACCTGTTACTCCCACTGATTAAAGTTGAATAGCTTAAAAACTGTTACTCTTAGAAACAAACTTTGCCATTCAAAACTAAAATTAAATATAAGGGTTGATTTTTTTCATCTTACTCAAATGTGATTAGATTATATACACTTCTAGGATTCATTTTATTCCATCACTGTGAAAGCCAGATATGCCACAAAATTTTCAGCAAAGAAGATGTGGAAAAAGCTAACTTTACCTGACCTAGCTGTAAAAAAACACTGCATTATTATTTGTATTGCACTAATGTATTTTTTTCAGTAGGATTGTATTTGCCTTGCAGAATTCCAGTCTTTGTGAATAAATTATCCAGAACCACAAAAATTAAAATGGTAATCCACACACAAACTGCTCTGCTGATGGATTTGACATGATAGCACATTCTTGAATATTGTCAAATCCAGACTATGAATCAACTAGCAGTTTGGGGAAAGCACAACTTATTTATTTACAGGTTAAAACTACACAGAGGCTTGCAGCCTCATGGTTGCAATCAGCTCCCAAGATGACTCTACAAAACCACATACTACCAGGGTGCTCTCCAAATGGTTCCCTGGGTCATTGATCATTAAGAGGACAATCACTATGCAATGAAAATTTCAAATTATTATGGTTAAACATTGACCTCATGATCCTTTTGCTCCCTAGTAGAAAGAAATCACCTATCTGAAGATGTTCAAAGTCAGCTTTTATATGCACAAGTTGAGGAAAATGAATGTTTCAGAAGATGATGACCATAAAATTAGGCTCCGTAACACCACTGATGCTGGTGTTCTAGAAAGCCTGATGGCTCATGCGACGTCCAATAATGGAGGACGGCATTAGTCTGGACATATTATGAGTGTACCTGAAGTTACAGGAAAAGTTCTATCATGTTGCAATTCAGACCAATTTCATGCATTTTTCAGAAATTTGGGCAGGTTTTTCATTCTGAGGTCAGAACACTGATATTACGATCACTTCCGAATCCAACACTGAACCATTGAGGTAATGCAGACGCAATGCAATTTTAATGTGAAAACAAGTTAATTGTCCTAGGATCACAATCGCCAGGCAATTAGTAATTCATTAAAAAGTATATAATACATCAAAAATACATCCGATATTTTTGTTAAAATCTGCTGCCTCAGAGAACAATCAACAGTATTTGAAAAGAAACTTTCCACATTGATGTTGAATGTTATGATATTAAGAAATTTTCAACATTAAATGTTACCTGCTTGAAGCATTCTTTCTTTTATTCTCCCTTGGTGATGGAAGAGCAGATGGGGTGCTATAACTTCGATGGAAGCCTAAACATAAGGAGAAATTATTACCAAAATGAAAGAATCTATTAGCACTCCTTGCATTTTTTTATAACAAAGCACTACATAGTATAAACAGATATAAAATAATTTAATCCAATGTAGAATTTAAATTGCACAATATTGCACAATATTGACAAACTAAACAATGTCCTCAAAAATGTGCATTGCTGAGGTTAGGAGCACAATTGGACCGGGACATGGCAGTAGGTGGCTGAAAATGGGAAATGCGCCAAGCATTTTTCTGGGTGTTTTTTTCTGCATAATCGGCCTTGTGCCAGGGAACGTTGCGAGGCTGTTTACGATATGCAAATACTGATTTGCAACTATTTAATGTGCCAGGATGCAATCGTTCAGGCTTAGTGATGTTTCTAATCCCAGTGGAGGTCCACACCAGCAGGGACCACGTATGGTCCTCAGCAATGGGGGACAGAGATGATGGCCTTGCTGATGGGACCAAAGGCCATTGAGGCTCCCTAGAATGTGGATGTAGTAGGGGTGCGCCTTAGACAATGCCACCCTGGAACCCTGACAGTGCTAGCCTGGCACACTGTCACTGCCCACTGGGTACCCTGACACTACCCACCAGGCACCAGGCAGCGTCATGGAAACAGGACCAAAGGTAGGAGGGGAGGGGAGTGGGGGAAATTCTGCATGGGTGCTGCAGCTGCTAGTGGAGCCATTTGGGGGGAAGGGGAGGTGGAGGCAGGTAATTGAATGATGGATATGGAGCTGGCAGGAGCAGGGGGGTGGTGTGTGGAGGGAGGCGATTGGGTGATATATATGGGGTTGGCAATATCAGGCGGGTCTGTCAACAATCAGGAGGCCAGAGGTCAGGGGAAGCTGACCTTCCACATGCTGGGAGATCAGCGCATATGTACTGGCCCCCTCAGCAGTCTGCTGGTGGTCTCTCATATGGGATTAGGCTCCACCATCCCCCTCTTCCCTCCACCCCAACAGGTATGAATCACTTGGACAGTCTCTGTGCTGTACAAGGTGCCAAAAATTCATTAAACTAAGCTCGCCTAAAATATGGGCACGTAAAACTCCCATTTTCCTGGCCATTGGGTCACTTCGTTTTTTTTTCCAGACAATAATGCCCTTGATCGGTGGTGTCCATGTCAGTTTGCTGAAAGAACGCAGTTAGTCCCTTTCTCCTGCCCTTCTCCCATAGCCATGCTATTTGTTTTCACTTCTCTTCTCCAATTCCTGATTATACCTCTCTCCAGCACATTTAGTGTATTCCTAACCAATCTCTTGGTTCTTTTGCCAACCTTAGTGTCCTCTGATTCTTGATCCTTCCACTAATGAGAATAGTTTCTCTCCATCTACTCTGATGTACACTTCAAGATTTTGAGCCTATCAAATCTGGTCTGATCATTTACTTTTCTAAGGAGGAACAAACTCAGCTTCTTCAATCCATTACTGTAACTGAAATCCCTCATACCCGCAATGATTCTAGTAAATCTTTTCTGCAGCCTCTCTAAAGCATGGGAATATAACACATCCATTCTTTGGGTAAGCATTGTCCAATCCCGTTAAGAGGCTGCCAGCAGGCTGCTAAGGGGGCCAATGCAAATGCCTGATCTCCCATTATGCGGGAGATTGATCCCCCCTCTGTCATCCATCATTATGAAGTGCTTTGAAAGGCTAGTCATGAAAAGAATCAATTCCAACCTCTTTGAATACCTGGATCCACTATAGTTTGCCTCCTGCTGCAACAAGTCCACAGCAGATACTATCTCCCTGGCTCTGCACTCAACTCTGGAACACCTAGATAACAAAATCTATGTCAGACTCCTATTTATTGATTATAGGTCAGCCTTCAATGCCACTATTCCCATGAAACTGATTTCCAAACTCTGTGGCCTGGGCCTCAGCTCCTCTCTCTGCAACTGGATCCTGAACTTCCAAATTCACACACCACAATCAGTAAAGATAGGCAACAACACCTCCTTCATGATCATCCTCAGCTCCCCACCATACTCCTCATACATCTATGACTGTATGGCCAAATTCCCCACCAATTCAATTTTTAAGTTTGCTAGTGACACCACTGTAATGGAACAGATCTCAAACAATGACGAGGCAGAGTACAGGAATTAGATAGAAATTTGGTGAACTAGTGCGGCAACAATAATCTATCCCTCAGTGTCAACAAAACGAAAGAGATTGTCATCGACTTCAGGAAGCACAGTGGAGGGTGTGACCTATCAATATCAAATAGGGATGAAGTAGAAAGAGTTGAAAGCTTCAAATGTTTAGGTGTCCAGATCACCAACAATCTGTCACGGTTCCTCCATGCTGACACAATAGTTTAAAAAGCCCACCTAAGCCTCTATTTTCTCAGAGGACTAAGGAAATCTGGCATGTCAGTTACGACTCTTGTCAGCTTTTATTGGTGCACCATAGAAAGCATTCTTTCTGGTTGTATCATAGCTTGGTATGGCTCCTGCTTGCCCAAGACTGCAAGGAACTATAAAAGATTGTGAAGGAATTCCAATTCATCACACAATAATCCACCGACTGTGTCTATACTTCCCACTGCCTTGGAAAAGCAGCCAGCATAATTAAGGACCCCATGCAACCCTGTATATTCTCTCTTACACCTTTTTCCATCAGGAAAGAAATACAAAAGTCTGAGGTCATATATGAACCGACTCGAGAACAGTTTCTTCCCTGCTGCAGACTTTTGAATGGACCTATCTTGCATTAAGTTGATCTTTCTCTATATCCTAGCTATGACTAACACTACATTCTGCACTCTCTCATTTCCTTCTCTAGGAAACGGTATGATTTGTCTATAACATGCAAGAAACAATACTTTTCACTGTGTGTTAATACATGTGACATAATAAATCAAATCAAATGTTGTGCTCAACAATCCTGTCATGTCAATCGAGAGTTTTAAAATGGTTTATCATAACTTCTCTATTTTTGTACTCTATACCTCTAGTTTCTCAAAATAAGTTACACCTAATTGCCACTTTTAAAAACAGCTTCCACAAAAAGTACCCACAGGTTTGTTCTCTCTTCACAGATACTGTCAGACCTGCTGACATTTCCCAACATTTTCTGTTTTTGTTATCCATAGCTCGTGTGCTACAAACATGTTAAACTTGGGTTTTTTTGGGTCCTATTGGTGCAGTCGTGGTGTAAAATCTTTCTGTAATGAATGTATGAGCTGAGATACTTAAAAATCTGAGTAGTCATTAAACACAGTTTAGCAAGTGCAGTCTTCAGCAATAGACCAGAGAAGCAATTAGATGAGAGAGGAAGAAATGTTCATCATTTTCACTTACTTCTCTAGTAACTTCAATACATGATTTTATTATTCTATCATGGGATGTAATCTCACTGATAAATATTTTTGTTGCCTATCCCTAATTGCCCTTGAGAAGGTGATGGTGAGCTGACTTCTCAAATTGTTGTAGTCGAAATGGTGTAGGTACATTCACAATGCTGTTGGGAATAGTCTTCCAGTTTTTAACTCAGCAATAGTGAAGGAAAGGCAATATAATTCTAAATGTTGGTGTGAGGAACTTGCAGGCAGTAATGCTCCCATGTCTCTGATGCCCTTGTGTTTTGAGATGGTATAGGTCAGGATTTGGAAGATGCTGTCAAAAAAAGGCTTAGCAGCTTGCTGTAGTGACTGCTTTACATCAGTGGTAGAAGGAGTAATATTTAAGTCGGTTGATGGGTGGGAGTCGAACTCAGGACCAGTGCATTGGACCCAGGACACCATCCTGAGTAACTCCTGCAGTGATGTCCCTATCGGAGATGATTGGCCTCAACACAGGACTAGCAATTGTCCTAGATTTTCTGGGCCTTTCCTGGAATCAGTCCCATAACCCAGGTGTGGGCTCCCTGGCATGTCATTTATCCTGGATTTCTTGTTTGTTGTTGCCAGATCATGGCTGTTGGCTGTACATATACAATTCAGAGCTGACACAATGTGCATGCACAGCCATAAAGGAGCAGCAGCACACATTGCAAATACCACTCTCCTCCCAGCTTGACAGGTTGGGGATTGGGTTTTGGGTTGCAGGATTCCAAACTGCGAGATTGCAGTCAGTGGGTGGGGATGGTGTCAGATAGATAATAATGCTAGACCCAACTTGGGGCAGAGTGGGCAGAAACAGAGCAGGCTCCAAAGTTTGGTTTGACCATTCCTCAAATCTCACCAGCCACTTCTGCTGTTCATGTTTCTCCAACAAACCTCATGGGCCTAAACCTCCATCCTCGGGTCTTGTCAGTACGCACCTTTCCTGCTTCACCAGTCTTATCAGCACATCCCATTTCCCACAATCATCTGGTCTCACTAACAACCCCAACACTCTTTGCTTCAGTGAAACGTCCCTTATTTTCATTCCATTAGACTTCGTCACCCTGCTCCTAAAACCATAGCCATCTTCCTTTAAGCTAAGCATTACTCTAAGCAGTGGAAATGTTTCCCCATGATTTCCACTTCTACCTTAATACTGCTTGATATTACACAAATGCTTTCTTGGCATCAAGATATCAAGGGCAGTTGCTAACATCTCACCTCTGAAATTCAATTATTTTGTCCATGAGCAAGGTTCCAAGGGTGCAGACATGAGCTGAGTGTTTCTAGTGAAACCCAAACTGAGCATCAGAAAGCAGGCTATTGCTCTTCAAGTGCTGCTTGATAACACTGTTCCATCAATTTGCTGATGACTGAGGCATAGAGGGGGAATAATTAGCCTGGATTGGATTTATCCCACTTTTTTGTGAACAGGGCAGGACTGAAGTATTTCCCATATTGTTGGATGGATGCAAGTGCTATATGGTGCACTTCATACTAAAGCCACACTGTTGTAAGGGTCCATGGTTTTACAGCATTCAATGCTGCTGGGGATCTCAGGGAAAGGCAAAAATAGATCATCTATTTGCTACTTCATGATGAAAATGGTTGCAAATGCTTCAGGTTTGTGTTTTGCACTCCATCGTTGTCATTGCAGATGTTTGTAAAGCTTCCTTCTCTGGTTAATTGTTCAGTTATTCAAGACTATTCATGAATGGATGTGGCAAGTCTGCAAAGCTTTTAAGTGATTCACTGGTTGTGAGATCACTTAAGCTATGTTTACTGCATGTTGCTTCTTCTGTTTATTATACAAGTAGTCCTGTTGTAGTTTCACCAGGTCTTCACAATATTTTTATTATCCTGAATTATCTCTGTGTAGACACAGAGAGCAGAATGGAATAGCACAACCACAGAAGAACATAGATTCATTGATGCAGATCTCACCTCGATAAAATCAAAAGAAGAAACGTCTGGCTGTGGGACCCATCAAAACATCCAAATAGTGTGCCAACTGCAAAGAGGCTGCATTAGAACTATGATTACTTACGATCTGATTAGGGATACGCAGCATGGATTTGTTAAGGGGAGGTCGTGCCTTACAAATCTGATAGACTTTTTTGAGGAGGTGACGAAATAGTGGACGAAGGGCGAGCTGTTGATGTTGTCTATTTGGATTTTAGTAAGGCATTTGACAAAGTCTCTCATGGAAGGTTAGTCGAGAAGGTCAAGGCAAATGGGATACAAGGACAGGTAGCTAGATGGATAAGTAACTGGCTTGGTAATAGGAGACAGAGAATAATAGTGGAAGGGTGTTTTTCTAGCTGGAGGTCGGTCACTAGTGGTGTGCCGCAGGGCTCGGTACTGGGACCTCTTCTATTTGTAATATATATAAATGACTTGGAAGAGGGAGTAAGTGGAGTGATCAGCAAGTTTGCAGACGATACAAAGATGGCTGGACTTGTGGATAGTGAGGAGCATTGTCAGGCGATGCAGCAGGACATAGATAGGCTGGTAGCTTGGGCAGACAGATGGCAGATGGAATTCAATCCTGATAAATGTGAGGTGATGCATTTCGGGAGAAAGAATGTAGGGGGGAGGTATATGATAAAGGGTAGACCTATTAAGAGTATAGAAACGCAGAGGGACCTGGGGGTGCAGGTGAACAAGTCTCTGAAGGTGGCAGAGCAAGTGGAGAAGGTTGTGAAGAAAGCATATAGTATGTTAGCCTTTATAGGAAGGGGTATAGAGTACAAGAGCTGGCCTTTAATGTTGCAGTTGTATAAACGCTGGTTAGACCTCATTTGGAATACTGCGTCCAGTTCTGGTCGCCTTACTACCGGAAGGACGTGGAGACTCTGGAGAGAGTGCAGAGGAGGTTTACCAGGATGCTGCCTGGTATGGAAGGTCTGAATTATGAGGAGAGATTAGGCAAATTGGGACTGTTTTCCTTAGAAAGACATAGACTTAGAGGAGATCTGATAGATTTTGAAGGGGATTGATAGAGTAAACAGGGTTAAGCTTTTTCCTAGGATGGACTCAAATAGCACAAGGGGTCACGGGCTTAGGGTGAGGGGGTAAGGTATAATTTGGATGCTAGAGGGAGTTTTTTCACTCAGAGGGTGGTGGGGGTATGGAATGCGCTGCCAAGTAAAGTGGTGGAGGCAGGTACTCTGGAGTTATTTAAGAAATACTTAGATGGGCACATGAACAGAATGGGAATGGAGGGGTATAGAAAACTGATTTAAAATAGGGATCATGAGCCTTGGGAGTCCCTGGGAAGTGTGTAAATAGATGATGATATTGATGTATTTGTTTTTATCCTACAGGTGCTTTGGTCCACCTTGTTGTCTAACGAGGGGCATACACGTGATGGGTCGTGAGAGGACTGCTCTTGGATCTTTTTCGAGATCCAACTGCTTCACGTTGTTAGTGTATGCTTGACCTGGACCATCTGATGGGCAACACGACAGCTCAGTGACTATCTCTGTGCTGTGCAGATACATGGATTTGGGCCTGTGTCTGTGGCAGTTTGCGCATTCTCCCCGTGCTTGCGTGGGTTTTCTCCGGGAGCTCCGGTTTCCTCCCACATCCCAAAGATGTGCTCTTAGGCTAATTGGCAAAACAAATTCTCCCGAAATTGTCTCAAATTTGGTTTTTAATCCATAGATCTATAAACATAGACAGGGATCGCAGGTAGAGATGGGAACATCGGGGTAGCGGCGCGGGCTCGTTGGGCCGAAGGGCCTGTTTCCCATGCTGTTTTGTTCTTTGTTACATATAAATGTTCATACTTGGGGCAGGAGAAGACCACTCATTCTCTCAAGCCTTCTTCACCATTCAGTAAAATCATAGCTAATCTGATTGTAACCACAACATCACATTTCCACTTATCCCCAATAACCTTTCACCCTTTTGCCAATCAAGAACCTACCCATTTCTGCCTTAAAAATATTTAATGAATATACCATAAAATATTGCTAGGAAATGTTCAAACCCAATGCTGCCAGGATCGTTGGGCCGAAGGGCCTGTTTCCCATGCTGTTTTGTTCTTTGTTCACATCACAGGGCTCACAATGTAATACACGAGGTAGTCTCTCTTTTGCTTCCTTTATCATCCTGGTTCCCTGCACATTTCACTGCCTTAAAGCAATACATTGATCAATAGGTTTTCACACTGTGCTCCGGTTAAGGCCATCTCTAACTTGGGATCTTGCACACAGCAATTACTTATGTGCACCACTCAAAACCCTTTCCTGCATTTTAACAGCCATACTTAACTGTGGGTCAGATAAGTTCTTATCTAAAATAGAAATTGGGGTTCTCTTTATACCAACATTTAAAACTCTGACAGTTCAATCCTTACTCTCACAAATGCTAAACTCACAATCTGAGCTTCTTCCTTCTGCAAAATGCTTTTAAAAAATCTCTCTTCCATTATACTTTTGTCCCCTTTTTGATTTCCTGCCTTTGCTCTGACAGTCTTTTTCCAATCAAATACTTCTGAGTTGATGTTTTACGGGAGCAGAACCATTCAAATTCTAGCTGTTCTGGCAGTCATTATAAATGTAAACAAAAGGAAAGATGCTATAATTAAAGTTCACAATGTCCATGAAATTTTGCTGAACAAATTAAAGAAAAATATCAAGTTTAATTTAAACTTAACTTTTTCAGCACAGTCATTTCCATTAAGTCTAATTTAATTCAAAGCAACTTGAGGCATTTTTATCAACATTCTTCCATTATTTGGCTATGCAGTCCAGTGTTAAGGAATACCTAATGCACTCTAACAGTGCAATAAATCATTGTCAATTTGGCTCAGTCACAAAACGTGCATCAAATAGGAAAATAGGCTATCCTTTCAAACATCATCCTGTGAAATGAATGTTGATAAGGAAGGCTGTGCATTTTTCCCCTAATGGGAAATGATCTAAACATGTGAAGAAATCAAAGAATACATAGAAATGCAAAGAAAATTCCTGGATTGCAATTAGTTAAATGCATTGTTGTTGCACAATTTTCAGAATCAAATTTTGTCATTAACATGCAAGATTCCACTTCATACCATGTCTCATTTAAGTTTGCAGATTTTCACTGCATTCATCGAGTCATTTATTCACTAAAGTATACAAATTCTTTATTTTTCAGTGCACGTTCAATGCAGGCAAAGTATTTCATACTTGTTAATGCAAGTAATCAGTGTTAATCGCAACAGACATGTCCACCCAAAGTGTAATAAGCCTGAATGATTATGCACAGTTAGATCAATCAACCATGTTCTGGATAATTGCTTAAGAAGTGAGCACTAACATGTTACATCGTCATTCTTTTTAGGAGTTGACCATTTTAAATTCAAAAGCAAACAGGTCAACAGATTAGTGTTTTTAAACTCCAATCTCTCAAGCTATCCTCCAAGCACTATTGCTGTTATATTTGAAATGCACTCTCTTATATGTTTTTCTGTCATGTTAAAGTGTAAAGCTGTTAAGCTGATCCCTTCCATTATTAAAACTAGTGTTTGTGATCTGGCTTTTGTAGCGAAAAATTGGTTTATGCTGCTAAGATTGTGTGCTGTACATTGGAACAAGTCAGCTACAAACAAATTGTACTGCCACTTTCACCTCGAGACATAGATCAGTATTTATTAGGCCTTCATATAGTTGGTTAAACAATTCCCTCAGTCTATCCTCGGGTAATCTCAGGTTTAGGATTGCATTAGAAACCATTGTTTGAAATATATGGGGATGGGTGACAGGTGGTTTTGTTTTTGAAACTTCATAAATTGCCTGTGAAATATCAAAATGGTGGCTTAAAATTCCAAAAAGATGACTCTTGTACACATTATCTTAAAACTACAATTTCTTGTGCTCCAAACAGAGCTGAACGATTGCAACACTTGCTGTTAGCAAGCAAATAAGCCAGAATTCGATTGGAGGAAAAGGAAGTATGGAAGAGCTAGAATCTGTGAGAAACTATTTGCAATATGTCTTTAAAGAATGCCATCAATTTAAGGGAAGTGTGTTAGGTTCCAATCTCAGTTCCATTTTGGCCTGGAAAGTAACACAGCACTGCACCTAATGTCCCAAACTTCCTATGCATGTTTACATGTGTCTGATCTTAATAAATGGAGCTACAACATGTTTGTACAATTCCTTATAAGCAATTGCTGTCTTTATGCCACTAATACACATAACATGATGTGCAGCAGTGCTTCCTTAAATATTACATAGTATTCAGCATGGCAGCAAAATTAAGTACAGATGTGATGTGGTGATCAGTCTTAGATCATGCTACATGGAAACATAAAAAATAGAAGCAGGAGTAGATCATTCAATCCATCAAGCTTGCTCCAATATTCAATGTGATCATGGTTGATCTCAATGCCATACTTCCCTCCCCTTGTAAACATTTCAATGAGATCCCCTTTCATTCTTCTAAACTCCAGTGAATACAAGCTTGGTTGAATCAATCTCTCCTCATACAACAATCCTGCAATTGCACTTTCTGCAGTAAGGAGACCAAAACTGCACACAATATTTCAGGTGTGGTGTCAACGCTGAACAGCCCAGTACAGCTGTAGTAAGACATCTTTGCTCCTGAATTCAAATCCTCTTACAATGAAATACTTTGTATCATTTGTGGACAACTCCCAATAATATTTTCTGCTCTTCATGCTTCTTAGCTCCTACATGGCATAAACCAACCCTTGACATTTTGGTCAGACCACAACAGAAGTGAAACATGGGATAGAGTTGAAATTGCAGCGTAGTGAAAAGCTTTGAAAATACTGTGCACAGAAAAGCTTTGAAAATACTGTGCTGAAAAAAATTGCTGGTAAGCAGATGATTTGCCCCATGATGTAGATCACAGTGCACAGCCACTCAATTCAGTGAGTGGCACAGTGCATTGAGAAGACCAGCACTAGGTTAGCTTAGCTAGGAAAGGTGAGTATGCAGATTGGATCAGTAGTGAGCAAGGACGAATCAAGCAAAAAAAACAATTAAACTGTCATAAAAATCATGTAAGAGAAGGTTGTAATTCTAATAGGCAGAGCTTTGGAAAAGCATGCAAAAGCTGCTGAGGAAAACACTCATCCCAGGTACCAATGGAGAAGGTTAAAGAGATAGTTCATAAAATTCTGCACTTTGAATTGGGTACAACTGACCAAGAATCCAAATTCAAAATATTCAAACAGCTTATAGGACTATGGTTTCTGATTCAAGTGTGTGGAAACTAGAAACATAAGCCATAAAAATTAGCCTAGCAATTGGGAATGAAGCTTCATGCAAGTTGAACGTGTTAGGATTAACAGTAAAAGAGCTAAAGGATCCCCAAAACATATGAAAATGTTGGAAGGCAAGTATCATCAACTGAGCTAACTGGGTGCTTGTCCTCTCAAAGCACTGTCCATTCACTAAATTGACAGGCTTTCCACTGTAATCTCTACCCGAGGGATCTATCTGCTTACTAGCTTTTTATTTGAGCATAGTGTCTTCAAAGCTTTTCCGTGTAGTCAGATGGAAAGTTAAACTGCCATATTCATCAACTGGCTTTCATGTAATATGAACAACAGTCTACAGGCTCCACACACCACTTCATCAGCAGATGCAGGGAAAAGAATACATAGTGATTTTTAAAATAGAGAAAGCAGACAGAATCGTTAAGTGGTGATCACATCCACTCCAACAGAAGAACCCAGAAACATCTGTTAGACAAGTTCAAAATATGTCGCAACATCATCACAATGAATGGCTCAAAGGGCCAATTGGACTCCTCCTGCTATTTTCTATGTTTCTATGTAACAAAGAGCTCCAGGATGGACATAATTCCCAAATGATTCTCAGAGATCGATGAAGCTTACAGGTCTTAAATACAACCCCAATTGGCACACTTACAGAATACTCAAACCTCCTAAAACATGTGGAAGATGTGGCCAGGCATGTGGCAGAAAAGGATAATGGCAGCAGCTGTGCAAAGAACATTGGCGTACAGTGGCAGAGTGGTTAGCGCTGCTGCCTCACAGCGCCAGAGACTTGGGTTCAATTCCCAGCTTGGGTCACTGTCGGTGTGGAGTTTGCACATTCTCCTTGTGCCTGCATGGGTTTCCTCTGGATGGTCCGGTTTCCTCTCACAGTCTAAAAGATATGCTGGTTAGGTGCATTGTCCCGAAGAGGTGCTGGAGTGTGCTAACTAGGGGATTTCTTTGCAGTGTTAATGTAAGCCTTACTTGTGACTAATAAATAAACTCTAACTTTACAAAGAGTTTTGCACTTCTCCAAGCTCCAAGGCTACCTTCAAGCATTTTGAATGGCCATCTGATATACCATCAGAAACATGAATGACAAACTACAAAATGACAAAAATGTGTATGACACAATGAAGAGCTATGAACATGTTTCACATCATCAATCTTGTGGAAAACATCGATGCCATTACACCATTTGAAGTGACAATGTGGAGATGCTGGCATTGGACTGAGGTGGGCACAGTAAGAAGTCTCATAATACTCAACTGATGAAGGAACAGCGCTCCAAAAACCTGTGATACCAAATAAACCTGTTGGACTTTAATATGGTGTTGTAAGGCTTCTTACTATCCTACTTGAAGTGTTTGCCAAGATTCGCCCTAAGAAAGTTGGTAACTACTCATTATTGACAAGATTGGCTCGGAGCAAGTGCTAACATGCTATCCCTGAGAAATCTAGAAAACATATATCCAAAGATGTGAAAGTCATGGCTAAATCTACCGCTATGAAACTCTCAAATGTATAATTGTTTACAAATTCCATGTGCAGGTTCCATTGTCCTGGAATGCAAGTATAATCAATCCTCTTGGTTACTACAAACATTTTACATCATGAAGATCGAAGGTCCAGAAATCACAGGTCTACTGGCATGCTATGACACCACACTAGTAAAACACCATGGAATTAGTCAGACATCACAAGACAGATCAACCTCAGAAAGAACTCCTATCATCTCAGTTCATAATCTAATATCAAAATAACCAGAATGTTTGACAAAATTAGCAGTTTTAAGGGAGCTGAAACATTACATTGCAGAATGCAAGCCCAATAATTGATACACCATTTAAGTGTGGCATACACATTCAAAAGTAACTTAAAGGTCAAATTAGGCAAAATAGAGAAAGGCAGAATCATCAGAATAGGGCAGAGGGCAGCATTGTGGCACAGTGATTAGCATTGCTGTTTCACAGTGCAGGGACCCAATTTCGATTCCCAGTTAGAACACAGAACATAGAACACTACAGCACAAACTGGCCGTTCGACCCACAAGTCGTGCTGATCATATCTATACCTACCAGGCCATAGAACTATCTGTAACTCCCAATCCCATTAAATCCCATGTACTCATCCAGAAATCATTCAGGAGGTAATGATGCAGCTCTATAAGACTCTTGTCAAACCCCACTTGGAGTATTGTGCGCAGTTCTGGTCGCCTCACTATAGGAAGGATGTAGAGGCTATTGAGAGAGTGCAGAGGAGATTTACAAGGATGCTGCCTGGATTGGGAGGCAGGCCTTATGAAGATAGGTTGAGGGAGCTGGGACTCTTCTCACTGGAGAGACGTAGGTTGAGAGGCGACCTGATAGAGGTTTATAAAATGTTGAGAGGAATAGATAGGGTGGACTCTCAGAGACTATTTCCCCGAGCGGAAATGGTCACTACGAGAGGACACAGATTTAAGGTGCAGGGAAGCAAATACAAAGGAGATGTCAGGGGTAGGTTTTTCACTCAGAGGGTGGTGAGTGAATGGAACCGACTGCTGTCGGAGGTTGTTGAGGCAAACTCACTGGGGTCTTTTAAAAGACTTCTGGATGAGTATATGGAAAAGAATAAGATAGGGGGTTATAGATAGGTCTGTGGATTGGTGTATGTGATCGGTGCAACTCGTGGGCTGAAGGGCCTGTTTGTGCTGTATTGTTCTATGTTCTATGTTCTAAAAGACCCCAGTGAGTTTGCCTCTCCCACCACTGACGGCAGCCGATTCCATTCAATCACCACCCTCTGAGTGAAAAACTTACCTCTAACATTATCTCTGTACTTGCCCCCCCGCACCTTAAACCAGTCCTCTCATAGCCACCATTTCAGCCCTGGGAAATAGTCTCTGAGAATCCACTCAACATCTTATAAACCGCTATGAGGTCGCCTCTCAACCTTTGTCTCTCCAGGAAGAGACCTAGCTCTCTCAACCTAACTTCATAAGGCATGCTCCCCAACCCAGGTAACATCCTTGTAAATCTCCTCTGCACCCTCTCAATAGCTTCCACATCCTTCCTGTAGTGAGGCAACCAGAACTGCACACAGTACTCCAAGTGGGGTTTGACAAGGGTCTTATAAAATTGCAGCATTACCTCCTGACTCCTGAACTCAATCCCTCTATTAATGAAGGCCAGTACATCATATGCCTTCTTGACCACATCCTCCACCTGCGAGGCTGATTTAAGAGTCCTATGGACCCGGACCCCAAGATCCTTCTGCTCCTCAACACTGCCAAGACTCCTACCCTTGATATTATACTGCTTCATCCCATTGGTCCTGCCAAAATGGACCACCACACATTTATCAGCGTTGAAGTCCATCTGCCACTTCTCCGCCCAGTCTTGCATCCTATCTATGTCTCACTGCAACTTCAGACATCCCTCCAGACTATCCACAACACCACCAACCTTCGTATCGTTGGCAAACTTACTAACCCATCCCTCCACTTCCTCATCCAGGTCATTTATGAAAATGACAAACAGCAAGTATCCTAGAACAGATCCCTGGGGCACTCCACTGGTGACTGTCCTCCATGCAGAAAAAGACTCATTCACAACCACTCTCTGCCTTCTGCAGGCAAGCCAGTTCTGGATCCACAGGGCCAAAGCCCCTTGGATCCCATGCCCTCTCACCTTCTCAAGAAGTCTTGCATAGGGGACCTTATCAAACGCATGTAAACCACGTCCACTGCTCCTCCTTCGAGAATGTGTTCAGTCACATTTTCGAAGAACTCAACTAGGCAACTAGGCAGTTTAGGTCATTGACTAAGTGGAGCCTACACGTTCTCTCCCCTGTCTGTGTGGGTTTTCTCCAGGTGCTCCAGTTTCCTCCCAAGTTTAAAAGATGTGTTGGTTAGATGCATTGGCCATGCTAAATTCTCACTCAGTGTACTCAAGCATGCACTGGAGTATGGTGACTAGGGGATTTTCATAGTAACTTCAATGCAGTGTTAACGTAAGCCTACTTATGACACTAAGAAATAAACTTTAACTTCAAGACTTTAAAACTTTAGTTCAGTCATCTGTAATAAAGAAAACCGAATCGTTGAGAATATGCCTATTTAAATCCAGATGTAAATGTCAACCTTAAAAATACTCATATTAGAAGAGTTATATCTGAGATTTGCAGATGCAAAATTCTTTTCAACGCTTGACGACAAACATAGTTACTGGCCAGTCCATCTCATGGTGGAATCCCAAGAGCTTACAGCATTTTTCACCCCACTTAGATGGTACTGTTATCAATAATTTCAGACTATCTGTTTACAGGGATCTCTTTCAAACTCACAAAGACCACATTACACGCACTGTGTCAGGATGCGTCTGAGTCACCGATGACATTGTCATTGTGGGAAGAACAAATCAAGAACATGACTATAATGTACATTTATTGATCCAAGCAGAACATCATGAAGGATTGGTGTTCAACAGTCTAAAGTGTGCCAATATGCAGCAGATCATTTTGTTTAGTTCCACTTATTCCAGTGTTGGCATATGCTATGCCAATTCCTTATGATAAAGGACAATTTTCAATGATTAATTTCTTGTCTCCATATCCCAATATCATCCAAAAATCATCCTTGCTACAGAAGTTGTTGAGAAAGGATCTGTCATTCCTGTGACTATCACTACCTCTTTGAAACACAAAAGCAATGATTATCAAAAGCATCCA